>JAWNNV010001053.1:0-702026 GCA_035044485.1 Scaptomyza reducta
TATTGCTCGATTGGCTTGCTTGGCAACTGCAGCTTGCTCCTCGCCTTTCCGAGCCTGTCCAGCCGGATAGTCCTGCACTCCGATGACTTTTTTTTTGAGTCGCACCAAAGACCACACACAAAATATTGTATATAATACTGCCAGAAAGCAAGCGATGGGACAGAGACACAGTCACAGAGGGAGAGCGCGAGAAAGAAGGATAAACCAAGTGCAAAAAGCTTCGCTGGCTGCACAATCAACAAATAAACCCATAAATCTTTGCCACTAAAGTAATGCGCGCTGCTGGACCATTGCACGGTGTCTGTGGGTTGGGTGGGGGTGTTAAGAGGAGGGGGCGTGTGTGTGTGTGTGTGTGGGTCAGGTCGACTTGATCGTTGCTGCAAACAAACAAATCCCGCTGTCTACATAGGCGACAGTCATGCATGGCAATGTCTTTCTTTCTTAACTATAGCAACTCAGCATCCCTCGCTCTCCCGAACCCGTTCAAATCGTGCCAAAGATTCAAAATTTCAAACTTTTTCGCTTCTTTTCAAAATATATACTTGCTTGAAATTAAAGATCACAATTTAACAATTAAATCATTAAATGTTTTTCGTTCCAAGAACATAAAATATATATTTTTTAGTTGTTTTACTAGCAGAACTGACAAAACATCAAAACATATCCTTAATTGAACTGCTTAAATACCTATTTCTACACTTGAAAAGTATTGTCATGAAATGTGTAACGCATGCAAGAAAGCATAGCCGATCCCATAAAGTATATATCATTTCATCAGCTGAAACTTTGGTCAAGGTCTGCTTTTTGTTACAGTAATAACATTTCTCCCTATCGGACAGATCGTATTACTATATCAGTACAAGCGTACAAGTTATAAATAATGAAAAACAAAGTCTTTGAAAGTTGCTTGCAAAAGATAGACGATTTTACCTTAAACTAAAAGCATTGCAAGCAATTGAACACCGATTTCGTTATACTCTGATAGTATAAAATAGATGATTTATAGTCTATTTGTGCTAGTCCGCAGGTTTATCTCAGCCTTTTAATATAGTTTTAAGTTTGATTTGGGAATTTATTACTTTAAAATTTTCTGAGATATAGAATTTTACAATTTAGGCTTCAAAATGCTATATCCTAAACCCATTAAAATGCAAATGCATATATATATATATATATATATATGTATAAGATGCAAAAATTCAATTTTTCCAGCTGTTTTATTAATATTTATGCACACGTATTCTTTGTGATTGAAGTAAATAATAATCCATATCATAAATAGGATTTTCATAATGAAAGGAAATATTTTGATGAAACTTATGAAAATGTACGTGTTACGTTTGTTTTGTATCTTGAGCGTTGCGTTTAAGGAGGGCATACTGTATTTTTTTTTTGCTGTTGTTGTTATTGCTGCCGCTGTTGCTATTGTAGCTGTTGCGGCTTTGCTTGCTGCTGCAATTTGTGGTGTCGCTTGTTTACTGCTGCCACCTACACTTGATCCATTATCCTTAACGCTAGACCCGGCTTGAGGAAACGCGGCGGACAGAGTGTGCGTGGAGTGGCAATAGAGAAGAGAATAGAAACTGCTGCTATTGCTGTTGGTTTTTGGATGTCGTTGTTGTTGTTGTCGTCATTAAAATTCAAGGCATACAAAGTCATTAAATTATACGCGACATCTTTTGTGAGCATCGTTCGCGGGTTCAGATGCTCTGTGGTGATGGTGATGGTGGGGGGAGGCGAAAGTGTTGGGCGGTCTTAGACAGATTGCCATTGTTGTTTCTGTTGTAATGTGGCAGTTGAGCTGATTTCGCAACGCAACGAACAACAACAACAACAGCAACAACAACTTGCAACATAACAGAACAGCGTCGTGATGCGATTAAGCAATCAGCCAAATTGGCAGCAACGCCAACTTGAAAGGAAATTACAAGGTGTGGGTTGGTGGGGGAGGGGTTGAGTACGATATGATAGCACTATATGTGTGTGTCTGTGTGTGTGTGTTTGTTATCTACGTAGTTGCTATTACGTGTAGATGGATATCGCTGCTTCAGATGCTCCTGCCGCCGTCATGAGGAAAACACAAACTCACACAAAGTCAACAAACATTATAAACTTATAAGAAGCACCGCGACACAGTCAGAAAGAGAAAGAACACACTGAAATCAATAGTAAGAGGGAGATAGAGGGAGAGAGAGCTACCAGAAAGTGCAGTAGCGACAACAAATGCAGTGTTAAGCACAATGACAAGGCACAAAGCAGAAAGTGTATGGCTAATTCACACACACACACACACACACACATACATACATATATTGATGTCTATAACAATGCCAATTATCTTTATGCACTTGGCTTGGCAGTTTATCTCGAAGAACGCCAGCATGATATTTATAGCCGAGAGTTAAAATAACACAAAAATAATATGCTTAATGGAAAGAAAAAAAATAGAAATAAAAATAAAAATAAAGAAGTCCCAAAGATAAAAGTTCAAGCTTAACTTTTGCCAGTAACTTTCGCTGAGTGCTTTTCATGTGTCAGTCTTTGGGTTTCAGGCCAAAGGTCAAAGGTAGCAGCTGCTTGTTAATGGATAGCTGACCGCAACTTCAGCTCAGCCATACAAGAGAAACTATTTTCGAAAATAGAACAGTAGAACACGCCAGTTGACGTGCACTTCAAAAGCATACATCTAGTTAGCAATATTTTCAACTAAGTATTTTTTCATAGTGCTAAGCATTTTCCCTAATCACGTTTTTATTGATCTGGTAAATGAAACATTTCTCTTTTTTTTCCCACTATAAAATACATAAAATATCAGCGTTTAAGAGATTTTACTACATTTCATTGGAATTTTAGTCATTGCACATTAAATAGGCCAAAATGATTATTATAATCGGTCATAAAGTAATATTGATAAAATAGGCAGCTGTTTGCTATAGCGAAACGCTGGCAAGTCGGGCAACTTAACGGACCTTTGACAGCCGGAAGGCAAGGCAACAACAACACTGATCGAGTTTGTGGTCGCTACATTGAGCTCTTCCGTCTCAATAATCGATGTTTCTCGTTGACTTTAACCTATTTGTTTGCCTACGAGCGTGTAAGGTGTTGCACTGCGCTGCCGTCGCTGGATGCGTAACAAACTTTTCTGTTTTTGGTTGGCTTGGCTTCCGGCTTGACTCTTTTGCAATTGTCGACGGTAGTTACTTTTTGCCACAGACAAATACTGCCGGAGTTGCAAGGGGTAGATCACCAAAGTATTGCCTGCAACCCCCTCCAAAGAGTGAACACTCGATAATGTGAACCACTCGTAAGAGCGAACACAAGTTTTTTACATTGATATATCCAAGTACGAAACACTGAACACACCGTTCACTTTTGAACTCAATCAATTGTAAGGTGCCAGATTGATGATTTAATAACTACAACTACCGAATGATAACACTGAAAGCGCGAAAAAGTCGCTGAAATAAAACAGAAATGGCCAAAAGAAAGGCGCTTACTATTAAAGAAAAAGCTGGCATACTCAAGGAAATCAAGGATGGCCTTGGCCAGAAAGTCTGGGTTTGCAAAATCCATAATTTGCGACATTAAATCTAAAGAAAAACAAATTCTATTGCGCCCATAAAGTCGGAAGCAGTTATGAAAGAGCGACGCTTCGGAATTCTGTATCCTCAGAGATGGAAAAGGCATGGCATAGGAGGTTTTTAAAGACAAGAAGCATTCCTGTAAGCGCACTTATGCATAAATTAAAACCAAAGTCTTTAAACGAAAAGTTTAAAGAAATCGAAAGCGAATGCACAGCAAGTGAAGGTTTGAAACAAGAGTTTAAAGCACGATTTGGCATGCGCCTTCTATAGATTTGTGGCAAAAAGCATTTCTCATTTAAACAAAGTTTAAAGAAAAAGGTGCTCCAGTTAAGGCAGAAGAGTTGGCAACAGAAAATGGTTAAATTTTGATGACTCTTAGTCCTCTTAGAGAACTATGAGTTAAGTTTAGCAGGATAATCAGTCCTTGCTAGAGGAAAACTTAGAGTTGCTGAACATTTTCCAAACGTGAGTGATCAAATTAATATTTTTGAAGAATTTTTAAGACTGATTATGTCTCTATGGGGTCGGAGATGCTTCCCTCTGTCTTTTACATCCCTTTTCACAAATCCAGCAAATGCGTATATTAGCCATTCTCAACAGGCTTCGGCTTCTAAAATATATCTAAGCAAGACTTAAACATAAGTCTCAATAAAATCAATAGCCAAGTAACCAAAAAAATAAATATGATGCAGATAATTGAACTTGCATTATTTTGAAGTGTGCAAAGCCTGATTTTTCGACACGAAGAATTTTCTTCTTTGTGTTATATACCTTTTAAGAATCATAAATTCAACTGTATTCGTTTAACAATTGAATCGACAATTCGCAATGCGATCTGTAAATAAAATTTGCCTACTTATATATTTGCATTTTGTTGTTCTGTAAACCACAATTGACTTTTTTAGCTGCGGCAAGTAAATCAATTTGGGTTTGGGTTTGGGTTTGCTGTTTAGACGACAGCCACTCGTAAAGAAGTAACTGCCATGCCCGCCCTCGTGACCCCTCGCAAGTACTCACAACCATCCGTAAGCAGAAACAAACAATGTAAAGAAAGCAGTCGAAGTTGTGTTGCGGTTGCTGTTGCAATCTGTTGTTGGCTGCTGTTGCAGTTGCCGCAAATTTGCGTGTATATATGTGATGTCTGTTCGGCAAAGGAGACTGCGACGAGTACGGAGGGGGCGGGACACTTTCAAAAGCTATTGACAGCAGAAAGAAAAAAAACAGCAGCCACAAAAAGATGTTTTTGTTATGGCAAAACCATGTGAAAAACAAACGACAACGACAACAACAATGCCAGAGTGAGCCAGAAAGGGAAAGAGAGGAAAAGATCTAACTGATGTACAAGCGCAACAAAACATTGACACAGTTTTCTCTGTCTGATAAGATTTAAAATCGAAGTTTTCGTATACCACGTCAAAGGTCAAATGTCTTTTGATAACAATAAAATGTGGAGTTTTTAAGATTTCTTTCATTTCTTAAAATAAATCAAATATTTATTACTTGTGATATATCAATCAGAAGGTTAGAAACACGGAAGACATCGTCGATTAAAATATACTCAAGCACTTCAGCTTTAGCAAGTGGAGGCATTTTCACTATAGGCATTAATTAAGTAATAGTTTAAAAAAAAAATGTATTTTGTTGGTTTGTCATTTTTTAATGACGAATTGCAGATACAGTATCGAATACCTCAAGGTAATAGTTAATACAAGAAAGATTTTCCTGGAGCTACATTTTTATACCCTGAACCTATTGAAAATGGGAAAAAATCCTTTGAACAGCTGCGTCGATACAGCCATGTCTGTCCGTCTCTATTTATGAAAATTTGGAGAAGTTTGAAACATTCGACGAAATAATGACAGTCTGTGAAATCGGTTGATAAACATGATATATGTTGGTTCATTGAAGTTAAGAAAAATATGCAGTACACGTAAAGAATGAGGTTCAGAGTATAAATCGCCCACCACTACCTACTTTTGCAACCCTAATCAATGCATTGCATCTATTTGTTTTTTGTATGAAATGTTCGCCTAATTAGTCAATCGACACCATATCGATTACCTCGGACTAGTGAAATTCTTGGGGTGGTGATTTGGCCATTTATGTTGGGGGTGGTGGGAAGTAAATGTTTAAAGCAGAACTCTTATTTAAATTTACAATGTTGTTTGAACTAATAATCTTTTTTTTTATGCCTTCAGCGACCAGTGAGATTGAAAGTTGCTTTAGCTAGAAATGTAAGAAAGTAGAAAATTACAAATTACAAATTTTACGGTTTAAGTTTTCCGTGACGGACTTAAGACCTGTTGAGCCAGTTCCAAAGAAATTTTGGCTGTTAAGCTTTTTTTTATTGCCATTTTAGTATTTGCTGAACTACCCTTGTAGGAAGTAGTGGAGTAGGTAGTTGAAGCAGGGCCAATCGCCACCATCAGTACTGCTGGGCTATTTGAAATGAAGCATAGAGACACAGACTGGCACACATTCACAGTTAATAAAATGATAAAAATAACAAAGGCAAGAGCGACAAGAATACTTAAAACTTAAAGACAACGCACCATCCATTGTTTGCAAATTGTTGCAGCTAGTGTTCCGTAACTTCTAAGCTAAACATCGCACATTAAATATGCCACCAAATCGCAAGACTACAAATGAGGCAAGTCCAAGAATCCCAAATAACAGTGGGTTGTGGCAGCAAGACGGGAAGACGGAGGGGAAGCATAAAAAGCGTTGCCTATCAAATTGGAGCATCTTAAGCAAATAAAGGCATTGCCTTCTTAGAAGGAGAAGAAGGGGCAACCTTTACAGTGGAGGCGGGGGCCCACATACATAAATCATCGGGAAAAATAAATCACAGCGAAAACGACTTGAGCGCGAGAGAAAAATAAAGAGAGAGACAGATAGAGAGAGAGAGAGAGAGAGAGGGAAAGATGGCGACCAAAGGAGATACAAAATCTTTTGCAAAACTTTCAAGCTTCAAAAAATTATTAATAATGCAAAAGCAGCAGCAACACAAACTGGGGAGAGTTGGTGGGCTAGCAGGGCGTACCATGGGATGTGGCAAGGCGTAATACTAAAGCATTGCAATAATCTTTACTGCATGTGTAGCTCAATGTTTAGTTAAAGCTGAGCACATTCGAAAGGAAGATCTGCCATGGTGAAAAAGTTTTAATAAATTTCGGAAAATTAGCCAAACTAGACATGTTTTTGAATATCAAATAGAATAAGAGTTGCATTTAGTTAGGTATATATATATACGAACCCAAAAACATATTGGAAACATAGTCAGAACATTCAATTTCTTTATTTTTGTAGATTGAATCAAATAAAGAAAATATATATTTCAATAATTAAGATACTAAAGTAAATAAGTCCAATATAATATGCTACATATATTAATATAATCATTTCGCATAACAAACATATATATTAATCCTATTGCAATTTGCATTGCGATTCTTAAAGCTATAAATCCATTTTGCGTCCATTGTAGAATGGCCACAACAACTTAAAAGTCGTTTTGGCCTTTCACAAGATAAAAGCGTCGCCGGGCTCAAAAATTAAAAAAAAAGAATCGAATAGCAAAAGTAGCGGCAAAAGACGACAAGCCGACAGAAGCGATAAGACGTTAACGTTAACGTTAACGTTTACGTTTTCGTTTACGCCTACGTCGAGGACATCGACCGACACAAATGAACATGCAAATGTAACCCAACTCGAACTCGAATTGCGGCTTAAAGCGGCTTCAACGTATAAAGCGCCGCTTGACGTCGCCAACTAGCTACCAGCCTACCAACCCAAACAGACAGAAAGAGAGTAAGAGAGTGAGAGAGAGAGAAAAGGCGCACGGGGTGTTTAAAATTTATGCAACAGGCTTTTGTAACATTTGTAAATTATTCGCTGTCATAAAAGCAGCGCAACGGGCGCAAAGCTAGCACACTAAGACAAACAAATATGACCCAGAATAGAGAATGTGATGAGAATGCATTTCAAGAGTTTCTTAGCTGTTACTTTAATAAATTTATATACCTCAGATAATGGATTAAAATATGTATGATAATACAAAACGTTCTACAACTTATTGTCAGTGTGATTGTCTATTCTCATTACATGAGTATTTTTCCAAGTTTTTAGTTCTGTTTTTAATCAGTTTATTGCATTTCAGTAATGATTATCCTTTCAAGACATACATATCAATTTTGTTAATGATTGTAAGTCCTTTGGAAGTTCCTTTGAACAAAAATTCGTATTGGATATATATGTTCAAGAGATCAAATTCATGAACTTTTTTCTTCTTTGCTTAATGAAGTTTAGGTTTAAGAACTTTTGATCATATTTTGTTTTGAGTGCAGTTGTCACATGGCATGAATGTACTACTGGCTCGATAGCGACGCTTGGCGACGAAAAATTATCGAGCCAGTTGGACAAGAGGACAGCCTGTTTGCCTGTTTGCCTGGCTGGCTGGCTGCCTGACGGTCTGGCTGGATGTCTGGCGAGGGGCGATGGGGAACTGGGGTACGGTCAGGCGGGAGCTGAAAGGGCAGCACGTACGAGGATATAATTTTTGCCAAATCAGAATATTTATGCGTCTAGCCGATGCACATGGAGAGCACGAGAGAGAGAGAGGGAGCGCGTGAGAGGGGGTGAATGCAAGAATAAGCGAATAAAAATGTTACAGCACGTTCGAAAAAAACGCGACAAAAACACGCAATGGATATGACTTTTATACAAAGAGCGGGACGAGGACACAGGACACAGGACATAGCACTACGACCAGTCCAAACAGTAGCTCTGGCTTTTGCTGCTGCTTATTGAAACGCATTTGCACTATAAACACTAAAAGTGCATTCCAAGACGTTGTTATTCAACACTTTTGTCCCAAGAAATATCGTATAATATTTGATTTCAATAATGTGTTACTTTAGCTTTTGAGTATAGCAATTTTTTTCAATTTATGTATATCTAAAAATTTAGTTAAATTTGTTAATTACTAGCTTAAACATTTTTATACATTTTTGCGACGTCCCCAACACGTATGGTAATTCAATTGAAAATCTAAACGAGTCGAAAAAAAAATGCAATTCTGCAGTTTTGAAAACGCAACTACATTTTATGTAGGATTTTTGAAACGTTTGCTGATTGAATTTTTGGCAAAAACGATTTGCAGAACGTCAACGTTTGACTTCACCGAAAAAAAAAAGAGCTGCGCTCAGTTTTTGTCGCGAGTTCAATAAAAAAGACAACAGCGCCATCGAATCGGTGGTTGTGGGCGTCTCGAATGGTGTCGAGTGGCTCCGCGCGGTGGCACTCGTTCAGTTCGGTGCTGCTTGTTCAACGAGTGGCAACAATTTAAAAACACTGTTGCTGTTGCTATTGCTGATGTTTTTGTTGTTCAGCTTGAAACTGTTTTTGGCACTTGCTGGTTTGTGGCCAATTTTGAGGCAGCAGCGGCAAGCGGCAAGCGGCATGGAGGCGTGGTCAAGGGTAAAAAGGTTCTGCCAGTGCACCGCCGTGCAAACATGTGGCAAATTCTGCGGTTGCAAAAGTTAAAAACTTTCAAACAGACACACACACCAACTACCCCTCTTGCTCCTCTCACGCTTCGCTTTGCCCAGCCAAAAAGTGTCTACGTCGCATGTAAATACATACACACACACACACACACACACCCATATATATGTATGTAACTTTATTTGTTTTTGTTTTGTTGATATTCTTAGTCGTTTTGCTTTTTTGCCATTGTTTGTGAGAGCGCCCGCGGGATTTGATTTATATTTGATTCAATTTTTATTGTGCTTAAAAATATATAAATTATTGCATAACAACCGACGTTAAAAGTTAAAATTTACGTTTGGCCTTCCATAAATTGGCAGCCGCCTCGCTGCATTTGACAGGCGCCAATGCAAATTGTGGTCATTGGGCCCCAAGGGGCGAGAGCATCCTCCTACACAGTACACACTTTCGTGTGGCTACGTGTCGCTGCTGGCCACAAGATGTTGACAATGGCAATGAACGTGGCGGGACCCACAGATGGTCACACCAACCAGCCCCCGAACCAAATGCCATTGCGACTGAGACGTGAGATATCCACTCAGTGTGAAAGTGCCTGCTGCTGAAAGTGCGCTGTGTGTGTGAGTGTGAGTGTGTGTGTGTGTGGGGGGTCATATAATGCGCGCGTGATATGACAACATCCGGTAAAAAGGATTAGTTATAGTGGACACTGGACAACGAGGATAACCAACAACTTCAGCAACTTATCCAACGAGCAACAGCTGCGTGAGCCATGCTGAAAAGTATGCAATGAAAAGTGCAGAAAACTTTTCTCATTCAAAGTGCTTGTAGCTAGAGATGAGAGAAATAATAAAATAGGAAAACAAAAAAATCAACATTAATTAATATTAAATATCTAGAAATTAACGAAACTTTATTTACCTAAACAAAATATTATAAATCATAAAATATTTATATTAACATACATAACAATACAATTTTTAATTAATTTAATTAATATAATATTTGGTCGCGTGGCTCTCGCTATGACTGGATACATGTTGTTTTTCCTGTTGTTTCGAAACAATAAAATATAAAGCAAATAACAAAAAAACCTTAATAGTTTACCCATCGCTTATCGCTTAAGTAATAATGAGTAAAACATATAACAAAAAAAGGCTATTATTATTATTGTATCAATAAAATATACTTACAAAAAATTCTCCATTCAAAAAATGTACGTAAATGGATGTTTGTTTTTTTTTTGTTCTGGACGGAACATTTTTTCATGTATATATGTATATATTTTTATTGTTACACCACCTGTTAATAAATAAAATTATATTGTATTGTATTGCTTATTGAAAAGTTTGTCAACAGAATTTGACACGAATATTTAGGCAATTGAAATTATTATAATATTAATTAGTATGTCACCGAGGGTATTAAATATTCGCCAGTCCTTTTGTCTGTGTAATCATTTTTATTTATTTTTTTTGTCACGTACCCTTTAGAACCAATCACCTACACATACACATACACCTACACATACACATACATATACATTTAAGTGTTGTTGTTTTTGCTGCTGCTGTTTGCATAAGTTGAGCTGCTTGAACGTCAAGTGTTGGACTTTTCCATTCATTACATAATGTGGCGCGGGTTTTATGTCTTGGCCAGAAGTGTGGGTGTAAGACCACAAAATGGCAATAAAGTAGCAGACCAACCCCGAAGCAGCCGCATCCGTCAGAGAGATGCCGCCATGGCATTTAAGTCACGTAGCTATGTTGAGTAATACGACACGTTGCCATTGATGGCCCGTTGACGATGAAGTGCAAGTTGGAAATAGAAAAAGAAATGAAAACGAGTCGCACTCCTCTCAGTGACATCATCTCCCTCTCTCTCTCTCTCTCTGTGTGTGTGTGTGTGTGTGTGTGTGTGTGTGTGTGTGTGTGTGTGTGTGTGTGTGTGTTGCCATTGTGACAAGGACGCTAAAGTCAAGTGGCAGCCAAGTGATGGTGATGTCTGCTGGGGGCGCCACTTTCGACTGCTGCCTCTTCACTTGCCACATGTGCCCGCGCCCTGCTTCTCTTTCCGGTGGCAAAATTTGTTTACTTTTGATTTTGCGCATTGATTAGCGACGTCAGCTGCCAATTTCCACAAAGTTTGCATATTTATTATGCAACTCGATGGCTCAAACATGGCGAGCACTGCGGTCGGTTACCAAACTACAAACGACAACAACAACAAAAAAGAAGCTAAAAGCAGAGACCAGCTGAAAAACGAACCAAAACAGCACCATCCAACGTGATTACAACAGAAGGTGTGGATGTAATTGCTTGTTGCTGGTGCCTGTTGGTGGCTGTTGGCTGTGTCTGTTGTCGATTGCAGATGGTCCCGTTGCTGTTGCTAGTGTCCTGATCAAAGCCAGTTGATGGCACAGCTTCTGTGTCGGTGTCGTTGCCATTCCATTCAAGTTTTGCGTCAATTACAACGCATTTTTATTGCGCACTCCACAAAGGTTTGTGAATATTGCGCCTAGCAGGAGCGAACATCAAATCAAACAGTGCCATTCACACCAAGCCAAGTGAATGGGATGCTCTAATCAACAGGCTTGCAGACAGCAGCCAGTTTTTCGAGGCTCCTGTCAATGACAAATGTGCATTTTAAACTCGATGCAGTAATGGTCTATATTTGTAACGGCATACAAATCAATTAGCTTACCTATGTTATAGCTGTACTTTAAACTTTTGTTTTTGCTGATCTATATACGAAAACAAATTTAATTCAAATGGAAATATTTGAAAGAAAAAATATATGCAAACATATAAATTTTTTTATTTTATATTCCTTTACTTATATAAAAACAAAATGCATTAATGCATATTAATTAACTTAATAGAAATTAGAAATTAATTAGTTTTAGAAACTACAAGGTATATAACTTCTACTATTGCCGGATCACGTAGGTACAAGGTATCAATGTTACTGTTTCTGCTATATACATAAAATAGATAAACAAATAGTTTATTGCCTAACTTATCGTATACGCAACTTTACAAATGCGTATTAACTTGTAGACGTTTTTTACTAGCTTTGCCTTAACATTACTTGCTAACGGAGATGTTTAGTTCAGAAGCATATTTGCATTGAAACTAAAACTCTAAGGTATAAAATATTACCTGCAGCTCTATAAAGTTTTTAGTTTTAAGTGCATTCTCATGTCGGCATTCAGCTCAAGTGTTTTTCGAAGGCAGTTTTTGGCTTATCAGCTGACTGCCAGCCTTGACTTTAGCCCCAAGATGCGGTTGCAGCTCGAATTGAAAACAAAGCCAGTCATCTGTGTAAGTAGCTTTGCCAGAAACAATGGCTGCCTTGCAATACTCAACTCAATGTATTTAGTGCTGATTGCGACTTGAAATGGCGCCAGCCTGTCACCTTGCAGATACATTTGGACCCGCTATAGCGACCTTTAGTAAACATACAGCCAACAAATGCCCAAAAACTGGAGCTATCAACTAATGATTATAAAGCAGCTTTTGCGCAAAACTAAAAAATCGTTTAATGCTGCACAACACAGATCTTTTATTCGTTGTTGTAATTTGTAGCAAGGAATATCATTTAAAGTTATGATAAACAATACCGCCAATTATTGTTGGCTTTAAAGTGAAGTTCAGTTTTTGTTTTGAAGTGTTTCTAGACTGAAATCAATAGTTGGGCCACGCCCACATAGCGATAAGCCGTACACGTCGCCATTGTAGTTGTCGCATTTGTCGTCATCAGCTTCTGCTTCTGCTTGGCGGTCTCAACCACGTACGGCATATAAATAACATTTCGATTTGCCGTATGACAAACCGACCCAAATGCCACAAATTATGCAGCGAGCTAAGCCAAGCTACTCAACCCCCAAGACGCTTTTCACTCACACACAGAGACACATAGCAAAGTGGCAAACATAAAAGGAATGCAAATCGAGTCACTTGATATTGCGCATACGACGCGTGCGCCTCAAAAACCTTTGCATAGTTTTAAATGCCGTCTAGAGGCTGACTTTCGACTTGAATCTGAAAAAAAGAAAATAAGCAATGGGACAAGCAACAAGCAGCATGGAACATGAGCAACACACACACGCCAGATGGATTGGAAGTGGAAGAGGTTCAGTGAATTCGCCTTCAAGTGGCGCCATTAGCGGTGCGAGCGAAGGTCTAATAACAGTTACGGCAAGTAGCAAGCAGCAAGCAGCTACTAACTGTATTTGCAATTACTGAGAATGCTTCATGTGGAGCTGCTCTTCAGCTTACCGAAATCTTTTCTCAACAACGAACAACTAATAAACATGGAAAATGGTTCGTTAGACTGGGAATGCATATATGTATGTACATATGTATGTATGCGTTTGGCAGGGGAGGGAGTAAGCAAAGCGACAGGTTAATAAACATAACTTAGGCGCATTATTTATGTGTGATATCAACTGTCACTGGCACCTAATTAAAATAACATCAACTTACTCTACATTTGCCACACTTGCTTCTTTTTAGTTTTAAGCTTAATCATTTGGCTTCTGTAACATTTAAAGTGTGAATAAATCATTCTTGAATTTGGCATATTTCATTTGTCAAGTACGAAGCATTATCTTTCGCATTCGTTCATGAATTTAATAAAAAGCACAAGGGGGCACATCATTTCGAGAGATTTGAAAATAATAAAATTTAAATCTAAATCTTATACAAACGTAAAAGTTTAGGAATAAATAAGTGAGAATTCCCCTCGATTTCCTTAAGCGTATATTCATTGAAAAGCTTTCACTTTCTACTACGACTTTGGGACAATATTACTCTTTGGTATCTTCGGTGTTTCTGATGCAGTTTTTACAGATTATCAATTGTTCTTGAATTTGAAAATTCGAAATTTTCCTGTTATCTATCGATATGTGTTTATCGAAAACGAAAAAAGTTATTGAAAGTAAAAGTAAGTAAGGAAAACTAATTGTTTGTCATAGAAAAACTTATCACAGATCTTTTATTTGTTTGACAGCTATATTATATAGAGGTCTGATCCGGCCATTCAGACAGTGTGCTCTAACTGCAACAAAAATAAGAATTTAACCAAGCTTTCAGCTCGATAGCTCAAAAACTGAGGAACTAGTTTGCACAGAAACAGACGCACGGACAGCCATGGCTTTATCGGATCAGCTAGCGATGCTTTCAACATTTCATAACAAATGAATATAGACTTTTCACGTGTATAAGCAAACATGATTTACTTACTTAGCAAAACTTATAATCCAAATGGTAAGTATTAAGCTTTATGATCTCTGAGATCGACGAGTAGAAGGGCAATGATGTATACAAGAATACATATATACTATATAAGTTTAAAGATGCTTCCTTCTGGCTGTTACCTACATTCCCACAATACCATTGTACCTCTGTTCATGGCATAGGTTTATTAAGTAAATAGAGGCTAAAAGCCAAAATGCCAATTTCTATTAAATGTCATATAACACAAAACAATAAAGGCAATAAGCAAAAAATGGCATTTTTGTACTGACTATAGACAGACAAAGGCAAAGTGTTTTAAAAGCATTAAAAGCGGGAGAACACAAGCTAAAAGGCTCTCGTTGGCAAAGCTCGACTAGCAGGTACCCTGTAAAAGTAAAAGACTGTATGATGACTAAACTTAAAACTTTAATATTTTCGAAATTTCTTTATCGATGTAATTTTGACACAGGAAATCTATAGAAATAGTGCAGCAAATACTCAAAAACTGATGTCGCAAGCTTCTAAAATCTCTGAGGTTGAGGCAGACAGACAGATAGACCGACATGGCTTAATGGACTCAGCTGTTAGTGCTGATAAATAATATATATGCTTTATAGGTTCGAAGATACCTCCTTGACTTAAATTCAATGCTCCATATCTCCGTGTTTCGAACCGATTTAAATAAAAAATTTACAGATTGTCATTATTTCGTCATATGTTTCAAACTGCATCAAAAAGTTTTCCAAATTCAAGATTTTGTTGTTATCGATCACATGTGTATATCGGAAACGGGAAGAGTTATCGAAAATTTAATACAAACTTGTACTGCGCGAGGACAAGGCGAGCTTATGTACCAAATCTGGAGTTTTTAGCTCTTATAGTCTGTGAGATCGACGCGTTCATACATATAGACGGATATGTATATATACTTTATGGGGTCTGATATGCTTCCTTCTGCCTGTTACATACTTTTGCACAGGGTATAAAAAGAGAGAGAGCGAAAACTAACAAAACAAATGTAACTAAATAGGCCAAAGGCAGAACTTAATGTAAATGTCAATTGCACAAGAATGCTTTATTGTGCCATTGAAATCATTTCTACATTGTAATCAATGATAAACTTATACTTATACGGTATGAATGCGTATCGAAAAGAAAATACAATTTTGAACTTAAAGAAATTTGATCAACATAAATTTTGTTACGATAAACAAATATTTGATTCAGAAGTTTGGAACTGTTTAAATCTTTATTTCTTGTCTGTAAGCGAAAAACATATTTTAGGTTTTTAGCTTAGGCAGATTAGTATTATTATTGTAAGTAACATGAAAAATCATTTTGATGTCTGAAGAATGTAAAATAGTACAGTTGATTGCTGGAAAGAATATAAATACGTAAGATTTGCATACGAACATACATAGATGCATGATTATTATTGTTGTTTGCGAAGCAAAGAATAAAAGTGCATGTTTCCACGATAAGGAGAGATGAAACTAAAACAATGTTTAATGAAGCTTGATGCGCACTTTCCATAAGAATAATGCCACAAAGTGCAATACTTGGCTCTATGCTCTGGAACTACAACTACAACTAGAACTGCATGCCAATGGTACGGGGAAAAGGTGAGTTAAAGGACTGGGTATGAGTATGGCCATGGTTACGCGTATGAGTAGGAGTAGGAGTAGGAGTAGGAGTATGGGTAAGGGACCTTATGGCATACCATTACCTTGACGCAACTGTAACTGGGACAAGCTCGTAAGCTACTTGGAAAATGTGTTGCATAGTTTAAGGCTGCAGCAAGAGTCGGCACCAGGACCAGGAATTGAAAGCAGTGTGTCGGGAGTTTAGAACAGAGAGCAGGCTGAGTAGGTAAAGTAGGGGAAGCAAGCAGCTGCCGTTACGCCGGCTATCAACTATAGTCGAGGAAATTACTTTTAACATTTCGAATGCTAGCTGCCACTTGCCAGTGGAGTAAGATGAGCTAAAGGAGCCGAGAAGAGAAAGCCGGAGTCGGCAGACGACTGTCGACTCCAAGGTATATATTTTTATAAACATATATATAGTTAAGCAAAAAAACAAGAGGAAAAAGAAAATATATAATAAGAGAGCAATCAGCGAGAGAAGGATGATAGGATGGGGTGAAAAGGAGCGGAAGGTCACAGAGTCTAGTGTAAAGCAAATGAAAAACAGGAAAATTATTTGATTTTTATGCATTTCACTTAAGCAAGAAAAAAAGGGCGCCAGAGACGCGCAGTGGGCGACAGTGTGGAAGACAACGTAAACCAGGAGAAGACAAAGAAGAAGTAGGAGCAAAGGGTGCAGCAGGATATTTGAGCCTGGAGTCGAAAGTCTGGAGTCTCGAGTCTCGAGTCTGGAGCCTGGGCGCCTATTCGTCTGGCAAGTTGACTGCATTATAGATGAATATATGCAATCAGGAATAATAATTCGAACAGCAGTCAAATAACTTGATTTCCCATAACGTTCAACGATTTGCCACGCATTAATATCGTTTTCAACGTTAAACCAACACTCACGCCAACCGCCAAAAGAGACAGAGACAGCCAGTGAAAAGGATAGAGACAATAGTTAAAAATGTTTCACTCGTAAATAAATCCAAAACCTGTTCTTTACGCCCTCTGAAAATTACACAGCACTGGCAGACACCAAACACGCAATCAACTGTGAAATGCTTTACTATTGATACCGTGTGATATCTATAATCTAACTCACGATGTTTCAGATGCACGCTGTTATAAAAACCTAGGAAAGTATATCTCAATTCTTTAAGCCCACAAATGCGGTATAAGAGAGAGTCCAACTGACTGACTTTCGTCTTTTGTCACTTGTGCGAAGCTTAATGGTTTCTACTTGTAGATTTCGATTTATATTTCCTTGGAACCCAATACAATGCAGTAAAGTATTAAAACTCATGGTCTTTGGATGTATTTCCTCATCTGTTATCATGCCAGGTTTGTATTTTTGTACTCATTAAAAGCATTAAGAATATTATTATATATATATGTCTGTTAAATAATTCTTTGATTTTGGTATCAATTATAACCATAGACCAATATGATTAGTTTGGGCATCAAGTTGCTTCATCTATTGCTTTAAAACGATCAAAGTATCAAAGTTTTGTTTACGTTTATCACATTTAATAAATGTGGTAAGTTTTGTATGTTTGAAAATATTTAAATAATAAGATTCAGCTTTAAAACTTAAGTATCGTTCATAAATAGTTAAATTTTGATTTATTAATACTTATGTGGCATATCTGATGCTGCATGGAATTGGGCCCATAGGGTATTTAAATGCAAAACTTTTCGACTTATGCGACAGGCCAATAGATTCTATTCAAAGCCCCTTCCTCTCTCTCTCTCTCTTCATCACCCTTTCGAACGTAAACACCTGCACAACTCGACTCTGCTGGCAAACTTAATTATGCATGGTTAACACGAAAACTCAATAAATTTTCAAATAAATTCACAGGAAAACGTCTAAATGTGCATGGGTTTGTGTGTGTGTGAGTTTTTTATATGTATTGGCGTGCAGTCTATGTAAATTTTATTTGCTAGAGGATTTTTCATGAAGTTTCCTGCTGCTGTTGTTGCTGCTGTTGCAATTAGATTTATTTGCGACGTGTGTGTTATGTAAAACCTATTGAGTGTGCCACCCAAGCCACGGACAGGACTCTCAACCCAATCCAACCACCTCAGTTACCACAGCTCCCACTTTTGGCAGTCAGCAGGCAGCAGGCAGCCGGCAGCTGGCTGAACTCACGCAGTGCCACAATGCTGGCCATTCAATTTGGCGCAGGGGCGCTCAACTGTTGCGCAAGGTCTGCCTGCCGTTGGCAAGGACGAGCCAATGCGAATGCGAATGAAGCCAAAGTCAAAACCTCAGCCAGTAGCTACTGCTTTCAACTTGACTCTGGCTCTGACTCTGGCTATGGCTGTGGCTTCTGGCAACTAATCGCCTGTTGAAATGGCTCTCACAGCCGCCAAAGTAAGGCAAATTTATTGAGTTCTCATATTGAGCAATGTTAGAAAAATAATGCAGCAAACAAAGCCCAGCACCAGCAAATGAATCCAAACGCAATAACAGAATGTGAGGTTAAGCTGCAAAGTCTTTGAGCTGGCTGTTGCGCTACACTTCGATGAAAGCCGAGCGTATTTGTTATTAGATTTTCACATCAACAATATGCACGTTCATATATATTATTGACTATTGTCTGCCTAAAAGCTTTTAGTGCTCAATAGTGAACATATTTGCTTGCACTTTGTGCCACAGACTGTGCAACGGGGCGTATGAAAAGTTATTTGGGATTATATGTATCTGAAACGATGAAGTATGAATGTTATACAAATTGCATAAAACAAAGAATGGAACTAGATTGAGCAGAGACTCTTCCCTGAATACAAAAAAGCATTCCAAGGACTCGAAAAATGTTACTCATCACTATTACCAATAATGTCTCTTACATATAATCTACTTTAGTTTGATTTGCTTGTGCATTCTTCATTAATCTTTAAACATCAGATGCGTAAAAACACATTCAAACATATTTAATCGATTAGTTTAGCTAGCGATAACTATGATATTGTTCTCCGAACTAAAGAAAAATATCAGATTAATTGTCATAAAGTACATATGGTGCATATTGAATTTGCAGTGTAGGTGTCTTCAAAGTCGATGTCGATCGGCAAGCGGATTTAAGTCCTAAATATAGCATGGCGCAAACTACTTTCAAAAGCATACCCACACAGGCACATGTACACACATACACATAATGCTGGTAGTAGGTATAAGACTCGAAATACTTTGGAAAAAGTAGCAGCAGCAAAAAGTGAAATGAAGCCGAAAAGCAAATAGAGCATAAATTACGCAAATCCAGCACGACACTTTACAGTTGGCGACTGCGACGTCAGCCGTGGCAGAGGCACCCAATGCCGGACACCTCAAGCGCACGTGTGTCTGTGTGTGTGTGTGTGTGCGAGCTTAAACACAAACACATACATACATATACATTTGTACCACACATACAAGTGAGAGCCAACGAATAAGTTAAGTCAAAGTCAAAAAAGCAGACAAACATATCGTACGAACGAGTTAAAGGGAGGGAGAGAGACAGCGAGAAAAAGATTCCACATGAAATTGGCATAGTGCTGTCTCTTTCGCACCAGGATGGACATTGCCACCATGGGTCATTTGATCAGTTTTTTTTGGCCAAAGCGAATTCATCGAAAAGTAAAAATTAGGGAAAATTTCAACAACAAAAAAAAAGGAAATTGGCTAAGTTTCGAAAAAAATATGAAAAATGGTTGTCAGTTAGGCGTAATATGTATGTTCATTATATGGGAGCTAACTGATATGGTGGTCCGATATGAATAATTTGTAGCCAGGAAGGAAAACTTTAGTTCATTTAAGAAAGTTTGGTTCAGTTATCTTGAAAAACCAAACTATGGGAGCTATATGGCAACGATCTTAGTATTATAATAACAATACTTTCGGGTAAGTTGGGGGTCTCCATATGTTATTGAAATATTTTCCTTAGGGTTAGTCGTGCTTGAGTTTTAGATTGTGGCCACAAAAGTGGTCGAATTGCCCATAGTGCAACGTCTGGGTGTATGGTGCAAAGGAGTAGCACGCAATCAGGCGCCAAATGTTCAAGTGTCTCATTGTCAGCATGTTGCATGCTGTACGCCGTCGATGGGGCAATGAAAAATAAAGCAAAATGAACAGCCAGTAGCAGCAGGAGCTATACCAACAACAACAACAACAAAGGCAAGAATCTTAAAGCAAGTAAATAAACATTGTGTGCCATTATCAGGCACTGCCAGCAACAACAATCACAACAACAAAAACAACAAGAACAGCAACAACGACAACAATCAGCACACCAGGCAACATAATTTGCAGTTGCAACTGAGAACTTTTCAATAGGTTGAAGCTGAAAGAGCTGGCAACCCAGAGATGGCAACAGCGCCAACAACGCACACTGTCCAAAAGTTTTTGATAAATCTAAAGCTCGTTTGAACAAGCAAAAGATATCTAGGTATATATAATTGATAGTTTGAAATTGAGAGACTTTAATATCGATGCTAGTCGATTTAAAGCAATTAAGTTCTTCTGTCTTTGGTCGAAGTTTTTATGAAAACAATTTTAGTTCTCGTGTAATACATATTTGATTCCATTAATATATGTAACAGAGTAGTTTGATACTTGAATAAAGAACTTTTGTGCTTAACTAAAGTATAACTATACTTGATTTTTCGATTTATATGTATATACCATCTCATGTTTCAGCTGGAAATAAGTTAAAAACCATCACAATTATGCCCGTTCAATCAATTCGATCTGAGATACAACTTAACTCGCATTTCCATACTTATTATTACTATTATCGTGGCTTTTTCAACAACAAAAAAGAAAGAAAAATATAAACTATACACATAAAAACCATTTAAATTGAGGAAAGCAAGTGAAAACATTACTCCGATACCAGTGAAACCATTTGATTTCAGTGTTTCTAGACTTATTCGCTATTACTTATATTTATTACAGAATTTTTGTATTTAATTGAAGTATTTTTATACTCATTTTAAGTATGCCGTACTTGATTTAAGTATTTTTGTATACTCCTTTCAAGTATTTTGTAGTCAAGAATGAATTTCAGTAAACGCAAGAACTTAATTCAAGTATATTTGTAATTAATTTAAGAGCGTTTTATTACAGAATTTTTGCATTTAATTGAAGTATTTTTATACTCATTTCAAGTATTCCATACTTGATTTAAGTATTTTTGTATACTCCTTTCAAGTATTTTGTAGTCAAGAATGAATTTCAGTAAACGCAAAAACTTAATTCAAGTATATTTGTACCTAATTTAAGACCGTTTTATTTAAGGTTTGTGTACTATATAATTAGTTTATGGTTTTTAACTCCGAACTCTACAACACCCTTAAATCCCTAGCTCCAGAATTATTAAGTATCTTGTCGCACCTACAAATAAATAAATAAAAAAGTTCAAATACCGTTGCGACTAAATTCCGCAACTTGAGGCCACTGTTAGCTGCTAGCTGCTGCCGGTAACGGCAACGGCAACGGCAACGTCCAATGCTTGGCACACAGCCCGGATATGCTGGCGGACCTGATACTGTGTGTGGCTATGACTCTGTGTGTGTGTGTGTGCAGCTGCATGGTTGAACAGTCAATGGCGGTGCAGTCGAAAGGCCGGAAGTGCAGCCGAGCAACAGCAATGCAAGTGTGCCGAGTGTGATTGGGAGTTCATGTGTGTATGTGTCTTTATAGAAGGACTGTAAGGTTATGAAAGCATTTGACCATCCATGTACGTGTGTATGTGTGTGTGTGTGTGTGTGTGTGTGTGTGTGTGTGTGTTTGTGTGAGCCGGCTAAACAAAAGTGGCACAACCAGTAACGCGTTTGGACAGCAGCAGGAGGAAAAAGAAAAAGCAAAACAAAAACACACAAGTTGACATAAAAATTGTACTAACTGAAAATGATTTGTGTCGCCCACAGAGTCGCCTACGAAGCACACAAATATACACACACACACGCACACATACAAGCTGAAATCAAAGCAAATAAATCGCTTGCATTGACGCTTCAACGATTAAGAGTCGAATGCGAGACACATGCGACAGCGATTCTAATCATGACCTTTCACTCTTCTTCCACGACTCGAAAACCAAACGACATACACATCTTACTGGGGTTCAACGACTACTTAACTATTACCAGTTACCTAGAATTAAATGTATTTTTAGCGTCTAATTACAATATCGAACTCGTTGCATGCAATTAAGAAATGTTCGCAGTGGCTCACAGCTGATTTTGTACAGGCATCAAAAACAAGTTGGAAGCCCTAAAAGAACATTTGAACGCTATTTTGTTCAATGTGAATATTTTTCTTTATTATCTGTATGTTTTTTAATAGCTGACATACTTTTTATAACTCGATGAACATATATTTAAGGTATTGAGGTTTGAGTCTTGAGTGGGATATTGGGTATGAATCCCTTAAACCTTTCTTAAGCGTTCATTCAGGAAATCATTTTAATAATATTCGAAATATATGTTGTTGCTTTTATCTATACACAGTTTTACGAGGCTACGTTACAAGCACTATTGCTTGAAATGTTAATAATGTTAATGAAAAGATAACATTCAGCAATTGAATAGTTTGATACAATAATAATGACTAATTGGCAGGCACATGTACACATATATATATATGTTTTATGTATGTCTGTATATAAATCCCTAAGTTTCATGCCAATTATTTCATTCGGTGTCGGCTGCATTAAGGTTAATGGGACATGAAGCACAAGCTGGCCGAGACTGTTAAAAGATGTATCGGCCTAAATAAGCTTATTTTTTTATTTAAAAATTTGATTATAAAGCTTGCCAATTTATTTTTAATTTTCTAAAAATATATTTTGCATTTTTAGAATGTTTTTGAAGTGTCAGCTATAGAGAGCTTTTTTACCTTTTCATCTAAAACAGCGGTCGGGAAAAGGGGTAAATTACCCCTTTTTGGGTAAAAGTGAAATTTGTGGGGGTAAAAACTACTTTTTGAGTAAAAATATTTTTTATTTGGTATTTTGTAAACCTGTTAGTATTTTTTTCGCCATATCCCGCCATAAATAGAGGGGATTTTTTTTTTGTTCCTTTGGCAAGGGTATTTAATTTTTTTTAAATAATATACATAAATTATATTATAAAATAAATATTATACATTTATTTATTTTTATTTTTGTATTTTTTTTTGCTTTTTTAATGTCAGTTCCACAAAAATCTTTTGGGGTACTGATAAAAAAGTTCCCCGACCGCTGATTCTAGATTCTTTAGATTCTAAAAGGTACAAATTGAAAGAAACATTCCTTTAGTTTTCAAAATCGTATACTCAAAAACATAACAAAAAGAAGATTTTATAGTATAGTAATACTATAAAGCAGCGCCTGATCAATGAGAATCTTGACAGTAACGATCCAATTGCTTCGGTTTTTGATGCCAGTCTATATTGCATTACCATATTCACGTTTGAGTTAACATCAGCGAATTGCGTTAACAGAACTGATTACATTAACTTCAGCATAAAAATCAAAGTTTTTGCTCCTCGTTGTTATGTTAATAACAGTGCAATATGAAAATAAGTGCAGTGCAGTGGAAAATAGAGGTATAAAACAAATTAAAACGGCTGGAGCATGAACTACAACAAAGCAATCAGCAGTTTTCTATGAGATTATTTTAAGTGAATGCAGAATTTCATTGTGGAATCTTCTGCATTGTGCATCATGAAGTATGCAGCGTAGTGGAATCGGGGTATTACCCATTGTGAAGTAGTTCAGGAACTTTCTTAATAAATATACGCACACAAACAAGCATTGACTGGATACAGGATTGAGGGTTTCTCGACTGGAGCCTTCTTACCTGTTTTGCTTTCAGTGTACTTGACTCTTCAAGTCGTATTGAGTTAAGCTGGTTGCGTTTGCTAAAGTTGATTTTAATTAGGTTGACTTGGCGACTTGGACGTCTAATTAGAAGCGAGTCAAAGTCACGTGAAATACGAATGTGGCAATTGATTATGATGAGCTCGCACTGTTTGGCGCTCTAATGCCTAACACTTTGCCCTAATGCGTTGACTCTGCTGCTGTTCGCACAGCACAAGCAGCTAGTATGAGTTGCCGAAACGAGCTGGAATGGGGCTCAATCTGGATGGTGGCACGGATATTTTGTAGCAAATGGCATTGTTGCCATCATTAGTGCCAGGCCAACGGGCAGCAAACACACACACACACACACACACACACACACACACACACACACACACACACACACTCACCCACTGTTGCCAATTTCCGTTGCACAAATTGCCAGCTGTCGAAGCACAAGAGGAAAAGGGAAACAGCAACAGTAGATACTGTCCTAGGCCAGTGCGAAGAAGGCACCAGGCCAGGCAGACAGCGAGACGGACAAACGTAATTAATACCAACATAATTATATTTGGATAACACAAACGTAATCAAGATTAATTGGAAAACAGCAGGTAGTTTGCATAATTAGAGCTCGGGCTGCTAGCAGAGACAGTCGCAATAGTACGATATTGCAATACCAATGCAAACATCAACGTACACTGGCAAAAAAAAGCACATATTAACTTAAAAATACTTCAATATTTGTAGTTAGTAGTAGTATATATTATTTAGACAAATAAACACTTAAGGTTTCGTCAACTAAACCCAGGAACATAGTGGACAGCAGCTAAGGAAATAAATTTCACTTGGGGAAATCAAACGTAGGCTCTGAATTCTACATTTCGAAATTCGTTACCTAACTTACCTACGATTGTTTTTGTTCTGTGTACGCAGAGCACTCCGAGCAGCCATTAACCAACTCCAAACAAATGTTGTTCCATCAAATAGCACACCAGGCAGCGTTGACTGTTGACTGTCGTCGCTCCTTTTTGGCCATGGCCAAAAACATAATTTGCAATTTGAAATGACCACCTCACTTACACTGACGAACGCCCTTGCTCACTTACGCTCTCTGTCGCTCTTTCGAGTCGTCTTGCTTTCGTTCATTTGGTTACAATTGTTCCTGATGCTTTTGGTGCTGTTTTAATTGTAGTGGCCTGGACAGCACAAGTGAAGGCAATAAGAAGAACTAATGACCATGGCACTCACATTCACACTCATACTAACACACACTAACACTCACACTGTCCTACCTGAAGGACTCTCCAGTTTGTGCACTCTTTCCCGCCACCCTTCTCATCGTTCTGTATGTTGTGTTATCGTTAAGTAAGAGTTGCATCTTCTCATGATACTGTTTTGTTGTCTGTTTTGTCCGCTTGTGTCACAATTATTTCATCGTTCTGTTCTTTCATAAGTTTTTCAGTATGCATTTTTTTTTGGTTTTTGGTTTAGTGTTTAGTTTAGCCTTGATTCTAGGTTGCCGTTGCCTCTAATTTGCTTTGTATTCCTTGTCTACTATAATGGGTTTTGGTGACATGTTTTCTCCATGATGATTTCATTTGGTATGGAAACTTCCGTCATGTAACCAGTAACCAGTCCTTGTTTAGTTTTGTATTTAGTTGCTGTGCCAGTTCATTTTTTTCTCTGAGTAGTTTTTGTTCGATTCTGTGGTCTGTGTTCTTGGTATGCTAGTTTTTGATCCTTTTGTTGATCATCAATCTCCTGCTGATTCAAGCTTATCTCAAGTTCATTTACGATGTGTGTTTTGTGTTTTGATTATTATGTGTTTCCTTTATTTTCAGCTGTATCATTTTAAGTCGGAAGTTTTGCTCTAATGTTTCCAGTTCGTTCGTCGATTTGTTAAACGTAAATTCGTGTCTCAGGGTTATTGATATATATGTAAGTGTTTTGATATGATGTTAACTTACATTATACTATTGTGTCTACTTTTTTAGTCTTGCTAGTTTCCTGAAATAATGCCTAATAAATAGTACGGAATTTTCACCATATGTAGATTGTACATATGCATAAATACGGTTGACCCTCCGGTAAAGTTAGTCTAAGTTATATTTTGAATTTAAAAAAAAAAAAAAAATCCTCAACTAAAATTAACACCTCAGGTTATAAAAATTGCAAGCCAGAAGACGGGTTTTAAAAATTTCTGTTGTCCGAGGGTGGTATGTAGAGCTGGTTGGGTGCAATTTTCATCGGCAGGTGCTCCTCCACCGGAGTGCGCCCAAAAAGCTCAAACTGATAGTTAAAGTAGTCGTAAACGTACAGCTCTTCGGGTGCAACATAATGAAAGGCCACTGGATATTCCGATAGGCAGTTTAAGCACTGTATTGTAAACCAGAAAACATGAAAAACATTGCATTAAATACAGACAATTTAAAAAGAAAAATTAAACAAATTTCCTAAATGCCAGAGTAACTCTTAGTGCTCAAGAGCACGTATAATGGCTTTGTGCAAAAGTATGTATAACAGACAGCAGGGAGCATCTTCGACTCCATTAAGCATCAACAGACGAATCGATATATCCATGTTCGTCTGTATGTCAGAGACTTTAAAAGATCGAGACTATGAACTTTGAACATGGCTGCTCCTAAGCTACTAGCAACACAAGGTTTTTTAAATTATCGATAACTTTGACGGTGTCCGACATGAAATCGATAACAATGTAATCTTGAATTTGAAAAACTTGGAAATTGTTTTTGCAAATCTGTGAAATTTATTTTATTTAAATCGGTGGAGAAACAACGGAGATATGGATATATTGAATTCATGACTGGACGTGTATGACTAACTGTTCAGGGTATCTCCTTGTCGAACTATCTCGACTAGAGCCTTCTCTCATTCTTTTTTAGCTCTAGTCAAAATAAACATGCAATACTCAGCGTTCGAATGCTCGACGTTAATTCAATAAATTCTCTACATTCAAAATTGCAGTGCTATCGATTGTCAGCCGATAACCGGAAGAGTTATCAATCATTTGACCTGCGGATATACACAAACTTCAATCCAAAATCTTAAGTCTCATACACACAGACAGAAGGCTGGATGGACGTACGATTTTCGAGACAAATGCATAGAAAACTTTGATGTGTCCGTTATGGATAACATTTTCTCGATATAATGTCAAATTTTCTGAAACATGTTGCACATTATGGGAAATATATCGAAAATTTAAAAGTTCTATGATTTGAAACCAACTTGATCTACCTGTTACTGATCAAATATTCCAAATCGGTAGTCTTAAGGCTTATGGTCTCTGACATCGACGCCTTCATGCGGACAGACAGACGGTTATGGCTATATCGGACTCTTCTGATCACAATTATATATCTACTTTTCGGGGTCGGAGTGGCTTCCTACAACCATTATACCCTTTTTACACATTTTCAATGGTTTTTTGAATTTAAAAACATTTAATTATTGAAAAATAAGGTTGGCTGGCATTTTTAAACATTTTTTTGTGTGAGTGCCAAGTTAGCTTACCGCTCGTGGGTTATAGTAGGCGTACTCAAAAAGCCAGAAGTCCATGCCATTATATCCAGAGAGAAGCGTCGCGTAGGGTGCCATGGGGTAAAAGCGATTGCGTAGCTTTGAGTCGCGCGAATCGCCAGCGGGCACGCCCAAGTTATAGAGGCACGCACCCGCCTCAAAATCCTCAGCCTGATCGTCCTGGGGCCGGCACTTGCTGCTGTCATTTAAACCATGGACAAACACTCGCAAAGCTTCTCGACTTAGCACATATCCGCTGCCCCCTGACATGTATGACTGCAAAGGCAAGAAAAGAAGAGAGAGAAATGAAGTATGGCCAGGATGAGAGAGATCATTTTGTTAGTTATAACCAGGGATTAAGAGCGCAACCGAAAACAAAGATTGCAAAGAACATTTAGATTTGCAATGAATGATGAGCAATGTAAGTATGGTTATGTATAAATGTGGATCCACCTTGAAGAGTTAGAGTACTCAATTCAGAGCATAAAACTTCAATGTGCATTGTTTGTGAAATTGAAGTTTCAAAATCTATGTTTAATAACATTTTGATAACATTGATAACATGCCAACAAATAACTTTTGCTGAACTTTTAATACTTATATTGTTGAACTTGAAACAAAAATTACTAGAAACCCATACTGTTGATAAGCATTTCGATTTGATTCGTTGGTTACAATTTTGAAATATTACATTACATGCAGGCACTTACTGCATTCTTTGCCGGATGGCCTTTCAGATGGTAGTTGTATCCGAAATAGATGGGCATATCCGGGGAATAAGGATACAGCATATAGCGCAAATTCTCCACAAATACATAGCTGTTAAAAGAAATGTTCAAAAAAATTATTCATTAAAGTAAAGGAAGGAAAAATAATAGGAAATGAGTTAATCTTAACAAGTAAGAAGGCTCTAAGTCGAGAAATCCCGACTAGACTATACCCTTAACCCGATACTTTACGCATACAGTCAATGCTTGCAAGTATGTGTGAGTGTGTGTATGTATACGCGTATAGTGCATACCTTCTTAATTTCAATACTCTATATCTCCAGTGTTTCTCAACCGATTTCAATAATTTTTTTAACAGATTGTCACTATTTAGTCTAATCTTTCAAACTGCATCAAAAAGTGTTTCAAATTGAACATTTTGTTGTTATCGATTACATGTGTATATCGGAAACAGGAAGAGTTATCGAAAATTTAAAACAAACTTGTACTGCCTAGGGATTAGGCGAGTTTATGTACCAAATCTGGAGTCTCTAGCTCTTATAGTCTCTGAGATCGACGCGTTCATACATACGGACGGACAGACGGACGGACGGACAGACCCATTTTCAATGGGTTAAGGGTATAAAAATACTTAAAGTCAGAAAACATTAAATTATTGGCAATTCAAAAAGGAAACAAAAGGTAATTAAAAGTGAGCTCAAACTTAATAAAAAAGAAATGTTGAAAAAAAATATTCATCAAAGTAAAGGAAGGAAAAATAATAGGAAATGAGTTAATCTTAAAAATACTTAAAGTTAGAAAACATTTAATTATTGGGAATTCAAAAAGGAAACAAAAGGTAATTAAAAGTGAGCTCAAACTCAATAAATCAAGTTAACTAATTCGCCAATATCATCGAAAAGAAAGCATTTTATACTGCACTAGTCGTGAAAGATCTGCTACTATTTCTCACAGACAAACACAACTATAGCTCCACCTGTATATAGTATATATACGCAGCAAGCACTTTGTAGTTTGTTCATTTGGCACACTTTGATTCAATTATTGTTTATAGCTTTTACTAGTTCACCCACGTATCGTCGTCAGCTTTCATGAACCAGTCCGCCTCGTCCAACTTGTTCTCATAGATATAGGTGAAGGCCTCCTTTGTCTTGCCCCACAGCAACTCGTACTTGTCCGGCTTGGTCAGTACAATCGTCTCCAGCTCGTCGTCCGGTTCCGAAGACATGAAATAGATCTTGTTACACCGCTTGCCCCAAGTCCGCAGTATATGCACCGCCCGAGTCTTGTGGTACTTAGGCGTCGTCGGTACCCAGCATAGGACCCGCACCTCTCGCTCCAGCTTCTGTGCTAACGGCTCGGCAACCTCTCGATCACGAATTGCACTCAACAGCATCAGGTCCGTATAGGCGTAGAGCACAATGAAAGCAGAGCCGGCGAGCAACAGCAGCACCAAAATATGCCGCTGCGATAAACGATAGACACTGGGCCGTGCACCCGCAACGAAAACATGCAACACATCGCGCTTCTTTCCGGACGTACCAAACAACTTGTCCAGCTCGTGCGGCTGCTGATGATGCTCCAGTGTGATCTTGTGTTCGGACATGTTGGCACTGCTGTTGGTGGTGCTGCAGATAGCATATGCCACTAAAGTGGCATCTTATCTTGGAAACACACAAAAAAAAATCTGATAACAACTAACAGTCGCAGACACGGAAGTCGATCAAAGTAAACAACAAAAACACAGGAGAAATAAATGTAAGTGAAAAAACACACTGATATCATATCTGGGTAATAGGTTTTGGTGCATATGAAAAGCACAATTAAATCAATTAACTAAAACAGTCGATCTTCAATATTACGAGTCTCAAGGGGACCGAAAAACGTTCGTTAGAGAGAAAATTCTCAATATAGGGTTGTTTTTGATGGAACCTAATCGCAGTGTTCTAGAAATGACAGAAGTTCGTGAATCATATGACAATTCGACTTATAAGCAATTTTAATCTCACACGTGGAGAATATAAATAAGTTTAATTCATCATACCGTTCGTTGGAAGAGTCAAGAGAAATACGAACAATTCTATTTATGTTCTTCAGCTTCATAATTCTTAGGGTTTGACTTACTCTTTGCTATATATCGTGTACTACATACCATTCTTTATATCTGAAGTCTAGCGAATTCAAATGATACGAATATTGCTTAAATACAAGCATTTAAAGTGTTAAAAGTGTTTTTCAAGAACAAACAAGGTAAACGATTGTTGGGTCAGGGGAATGCGGTGGCAGCTGGACCTCACACAAAATATAAATGAGTTAATTAAAAACGTTATTTGATATCTAGCAGGGTTGCATGTTTGTGTGTGTGCGAATCCAATTGCGTCTCTCTCTCTCTTTCTCTGTTTTACTCACTCTTTTTACTCACTCTATTCATGTGAATGGCAAATACATACATTCAAATAAAAGTCGTCTTTAAATATGGGTCTTGCCACTTTTTTAATAAAATGATGCCCGAGTTCGAGCAATCTTTAAAGTGTCTTAAGTGCATAGCTTTTGATTCAATTGCACTTTGCGAGAGTGTATCTATATTAAGGAAGCCATTAGTTGGATGCTTTAGTCTATTATGTATTTTAACAATCCAATTTAACTATTATTATAGTAGTCGTTAATATGTTAATACTATTTGCATAACTCGATATATTATTCCGCCCAGTCATCTTCCCAGTCTTCTACATTGGCTGCTTCTCCATCCCCTTCTTCATCATCGCCTTCTTCTTCATCCCCTTCTTCATCATCGCCTTCTTCATCATCGCCTTCTTCATCCCCTTCATCATCGCCTTCTTCTCCATCCCCTTCTTCTTCATCCCCTTCTTCATCATCGCCTTCTTCTTCATCCCCTTCTTCATCATCACCTTCTTCTCCATCCCCTTCATCTTCATCGGTCTCTGCTTCACCGCCTTCTTCATCATCACCTTCTTCTTCATCGCCTTCTTCTTGATCGGTCTCTGCTTCAACAATAACTTCTTCTGATTCCTCATTATTTCCCTGATCGGGCTCTTCCGCTTCATTGGTTTCTGTACCCGGCGAGGTCAAAGCTAACATATTTCCCTGATCGGGCATTTCCGCGTCATTGGTTCCTGTACCCGGCGAGTTAAAAGCTAACATAGCTCTGTAGAATGCATCGAAGTCCATGGTCCCTCCCTCAGTGCTGTTAATGGCATTGATCATTTCCTGCACCTCCTCCTCGGCACCCTCAAAGCCGTGTTCATTCATGATCGACGTTAGTTGTTGGGCCGTTAGATGGCCCATTTTGTACTTGTCCAAGGCATCGAATACTTTTTTTGCAGCAAGAAATTCTTCAGCCATGATTGTTAGACAACTCCAAGCTCGCAAAGTTTAATTAAATAATTTTTTAATATTTCTTTGTTAGCTGTTTTTTAAAGAATGATAACTTTAACAGTTGTCTTAAAGTTCAACGGTTGCTGAGATGATATTTATGAGTCTACCAAATATAAATTTGTATTACTTGATTGCTGATTAGTATTTCTAATACCTGATACATATTTTCAGCAGAAACAGCTTTCTGTTCTGGATCGACGCACAGTGGCTGGAATCGCGAATTTAGCATTGCAAAAATCAAAAATGTATTGTACATTTTAATGAAGAGAACTCCAAATACCCGGAAACACTTTGCTTTATTGAATTTGGACAACTACTTCAAACGCTGTATCCAAGTTTTCCAAGTTCAAGATTATGTTGTTATCGATCACATGTGTAAATCGGAAACGGAAAGAGTTATAGAAACTGTACTGGATAGGGATTTGGCGAGCTTATGTTCCAAATCTGAAGTTTCTAGCTCTTAAATACTCTGAGATCGACGCGTTCATACATACAGACAGAGGGACATGGCTATATCGACTCGGCTCTTGATGTTGATCAAGAATATATATACTTTATGGGGTCGGAGATGCCTCCTTCTGCCTGTTACATACTTTTGCACAAAACCATTATACCCATTTTCAATGGGTTCAGGGTATAAAAAGTGGAAATACAAAGAAGTTCATTGCTCTGGTGCTCCATATGCTAATCCTGTCCAGCAGCTGTCGCTGGCACTTTTGTTGTTGACATTTCCATGCAAACCGCTCGACAATCGTAGAAATTTGTGGATATTTGAAGGCAGCGACTATTTATCAAAAATGCCATTGGGCCATGGACAAACGAACATACATACATATATTGTGCAAAAAAAAAACAAAGGACAAATAAAACCGAAACAGTTGAGAGAATCTTTCAATTAATCATGAGCGACATGTGGTCCTCTCTCTCTCTCTCTCTCTCTCTTTGGACGGACCGCCAAGCGCGAGAATAATACGAGTGTAGCGCATACGCCCCATATTCCCTAAACCAAACTCTCCAGGGGTCAGGGGTCAAAGGAAGCGTGTGCGAAAAACAAATAGCTTCCATAATAGCGACGAACCGACGTCATGTGCCTTCAGCACTGGGCAAACAAAATCGCATTACAAAATAAAATGCGCTCAAATAAAACATATGAACACTCAGAAAAAAAATACGTTGTAAAATCAAGAGCATTGCGCTTCATTTATTCGGTATCGTTTTTGGTGCTTCAACTATTTTTCATAATTTTCATAAATTTGTTCTATTTACCATCCGGATTTATAGCCAAAGCTGAGGCGGAGTATATTTGCTTAAGATTGGACTTAACTGCAAGTCAAGACTAAGTCATCCGTTTAGTTAGCGAGAGGTTCTCAGGGTCGATTCTAGTCAAAGATCGGCCAAATCGGGCCACTATATCATATAGCTGGTATGCAAGATTTTTAACAAGATTTTAATCTGAAAAACAAATAGGCTTTCAAGTGTATAAAACATTCGGCACACCAAAGGAAGCTTCCTTACTTTTTGTCTAATAATACATATATATATATATATATATATATACATATATATATATATATACATTTTCCTGTAGTTCGTACTTGGTACGTACCCAATATTACTTACTGATTTCGATCTGTTACTCCAAATAACTATTTAATAATACATCCATAAATGGTTAAAATTCAAGCAAAATCCGTTTAAAACTCATCATGTTCTTAGTTAGGAACAAAACTGAGATCAAACCAAACTAAACTCACAATTACATTACTTAAGAGCATACACAGTGAGAACTTGAGTGAAACTACAGTGTCATAATAATGCTGAAAAATCGATAACAATTTGTTTGATACGCCCACAAGAATATTACTTGGACGTAGATGTTCTAACGAACAGAACATTCAAGTGGTTGGCGAGACACTTCCTGCCCGACCAACCGAGGGGCATACCAAATAGACCCTGCTTTATATAATATTAACTTTATAAAATGGATATAAATATATATATATATTTGAAATTTATTTGAAACGGTTCATTGTGGGCTTTTTAACGTGTGGTATGTATATAGTTAGACCAAATGTGAGAATAAGTGAGAAGGCTCTAGTCGAGTAATCCGACTAGACTATACACTGAACCCTATACTTTAAGCGTACAGTGCTTGCAAGAGAGAGTCTTACGCTTTCGATCAATAATGATAGGTGTTGATGAAGATATGTATACATTTAAATTTAGTTATAAATATGTAATCGAAGAATGTATTTAGTAGCTAACATACTCAATGTATTGAATAACTTAAAATGAACTATCGATACTTTTTTATTATCGAGAGCTAGAAAGCAAATCGATCACAGACCTAAGAGGGAATGGACGCATCTTTAATGTTTGAAATTTATAATCTAAGCAAATTTTGTTAAACTCACAATAATAAATAATTTAAGTATTTAATATAACTCAGAAAATGTTTTAATTCATCGATATGAAATATATCTTGGAGTTTGAATGCGGACAACTTAAGAAAGTGAACAAGCCGGTCATTCGAGCCGGATAATATATAATTGTGTCCCAACTACCAGGTAATAACCCCAACAATAGGGTATAGTGAATCTTGTAGTCGAACTATTTATACATTCACTGCATAAATTTGCTTTAAATGCATTTAGGTAAGGATTCTTGATCTTTGAAGTTTGATTCGTTGTTCAAACAGTCAGTCTCTGATAAAACATTAACCATTTATATTTATATAAAACAACAACATATTTATTTATATATTACACCTAATATTTAAATATACCCAATGCACTTCATTTACTAAGGATCACTTGAGTATTTACATATACACCGTCCAATTGAAGCATTTAACATTTGAACACGTCATAAGGCAGATTTCAATCAATACAGCCCTTTTTTTCATTTCTGCACTCGACTCGAATGTAGTATGTTCATCCACTTTACGTCGTCGCTGGCACTATTGTTCTGTCTACCTGCCAGCTGCCCCACTTCAGCGATAACCCAAACAACAGCAGTGCGACTGCTTTACCCCATCTCCTGCTCCCCATGCGGCAACCATAAAAATTCATAAAAATAAACCAAAGTCATATGTATAACAGCAGATTTTTTGCAATAATGTTAGCTTTGGGATTTTACAAGCGCGCTGCATCAAGCCGCATTTGTCTTTCCCTACACAAACCTCTGTCTCTCTGTCTGTCTCATCCCCCCAACGACGACACACATGCAGGGCTCACATCTTTCGCTAGCTGCTGCAATTGTTGTTGTTAGAGATGAGCACGTGATGAATAAATGAATGTTCTAAAGCAGCGGTCGGGAAAAAGTTTTTTAATCATTACCCCAAAATATTTTTGTGGAATTGACATTATCCATTGGCAAAAGAGCAAAAAAAAAATATATATATTTATTTTATAATATAATTTATATATATTATTTTAAAAAAAAATGTATATCCCCTTGCCTTGAACAAAAAAAAAAAAATTATCCCCTCTATTTATTTATTTATGGGATATGGCGAATACTAACAGGTTTACAAAATACCAAATGGAAAATATTTTCTTTTAACTCACAAAAGTCATTTTTACCCCCCGAAATTTCACTTTTACCCAAAAAGAGGTAATTTACCCCTGTTCCCCGACCGCTGTTCTAAAGTGATAAGTGAAAATATGTACATTGATTCTACATACAAATATGATTCAGTCTTTATATTTTATATTATAAATTATTATATTTTATTTTATCTTAAATTTGATATGCCAAAGTATATATATTAAAGATATATTTATACTTTATAGCGTGTATCTAGTATCGAAAAGATTATTTAATTTGAATAATCAAAAAACATTAGCATGAACATTTGAGCGTAAACTTCTAGAGATAGTTCTGGCGTAGTTTTGAACTGACTTCAGACTGAACTGGCGGGAATAGAAATCATTATAATGTTTATAATATGTTTTTGAGTTCGCTGAAGTCAAATTCGTTTTGACATAACCTCAAATAAACAATATGTTCATATGACCTGATGAAAAGAAACAGACGGATTCGGATTCGGATTCAGATTCAACGACCCCTAAAACATGTGGGTAACATAGACTGACCCACAGATCAGAACTTTACTTTTGTGTAGTTGATAGCTTCTTATATCGTAAGTTATACACTTAACGTACAAAGTTTTTCATTGTTTATTTCTTTAATTAATACTTGATTAACACATTTTAGTTTTAAAACAAAAATATTGTAGTTCAACTTTGTGCAATGATCGAAGTTCTATCTTCAGATGCTTTAAGCATATGCTCAACATTTTAACTATTATCAATTAGGTCACGATATTTGACCATCTCTATAGAATTTAATTTACACACACACACACACACACTCAGTGAGACATCAAAAAACGTGCAAACATTTGCCATATTTTTGTAATCAAAGTAAACAATCCATTTAAACAAACACTGACACGACACACACACACACACACGACACATACAGATAGACACACATCCGAAAGAGCTGATGCAGAACAGTAAATCGGATGCAGAACATTCATGCATACATTCACATAGACACCAGAAAGAGCTGGGTGACAGCTGTTGCTGTCCAAACGTGACATCTTTGGCAATTTTGCTTCATTTTCGATTTGGCTCGCGACGACCATGAAGCGCCCTCCGGCTGCCGGCCAACGACTTTTGGGCCACCAAAACCACGGCGGTTTCTTGTTATTGTCACTTTGCCCATCGAACATCTCGCTCTGTCTCTTTTCCCCTCTCTCGCTCGCTCTTTCTATCTCCCTATTGAAATTCAATGTTAGTCAGTCATAATCATTTCTGGACAGGGGCAACGTGGCGCGGCAATACTTTTGTGCAAACAGCATTTGAATTTGAAATGAAAACGCCAACGGTCCAATGCCACATTGCAACACGGCCACAAAAGCTATAGCTACACACGGAGAAAATATATATTAGTTCAATAACATTGCCTAAAAGGTTATATCTATATTTTGCAATGTGAAGCTAGCCTACTTTGTCAGTCGGAACATTTTGCCAAAAAAATTAACTAATTGTTAAGGCAAACCTGTTGCAAATACTTTGAACTTTTATGTTGCGTAACAGAAATCTGCTGTTAACAGACCCATGTTATGTTATTAACACTTGCAGTCAACTTCAATGAGAATGAAATACAGGTTTACAGTCTAATTGAACTGGAGTTGTTATCTAATGTTAAATACTAACAGCGACCAACTGGGAATGCAAAAAATCAACTATGATTATTTGAACCAGATTCCTATTGTATGTATACGCATCGAATTAGAATAATAACACATTACTGAGTTCTAGCAACATTCCAATGAGAATGTAAACTAAGAGTGAAAAACAGAATCCCCACTTTCTTAGCAGCATGAAATACACCAATAAGAATGTAATAGAATAGATTGGAATAAACCAATCCAATGAGAATGTTATATAGAAATATATATATAGATATATAATACATTGAAACCAATGAGAATATACTGTATAACATTTCCTGCATGTTACTGTAGTGGAATTGGGGTATAAGTTTTCCACCATATTAAAAAACGTTCTAATGCCAAATTCCAGGCATATAACCGTAATGAGAACGTTTTTGAGATATCAAAGTTTAAAGAGAATAACCTCACGGATTGTTCCAATGGTAGCTATATGATGATATAGTTGATCGATGTTGATTAAATTTTGCCCAGATATTAGTATAACCATAAGACTTCTAACTGTCGAGTTTCATTTCGATACGATGAACATAACTGCATTTCGTTGATTCTCAGAAAACCAAATCCAATATCCTGCGCGGTTCCCGAGCTATTAATTAATGTTGCAGTTTTTTTTTTGGCAATATTTCCCATAATGCAGGTATATGGCAACACTGCATGGCATCTGTGTCCATTGGCATTCTGTTTGTAAACATTCTACTCCTCTCCCTGCCCTTGCACCCATTCTCAGTCAGTCTACGTTGCATGTGTGTGTGTGTGTGTGTGTAAGTAGTTTTTACTGTTAACCCGAGCGCAGCCAAAAGGCAATAAAAGCAACGCGACAACTTTGTTATTACGTTTTTATACCGCCAACAAAAACACACACACACACATGCAGAGCATTTCTTTGCATAGTTTTTATATGCTGCCTCAAAGAAGAAGAAGCAGAGAAGCGCCTGACAACACACCTGTTCAACCAGATACACGCCCTGCTCTCCCCTCGCTTCATTCATTCATTTGCATTTGCATTTTAAGCTTCATCCCTCCCCCCTCCCCCCACCAACACCCACGCTTTGTTCTGACGTTTTATTATTTTTTCGTGTCCTGGGTGTTACCAAAATGTGAATGTGTTGACATGTTATGATTTCTCGATTTGAACTCAGCCAGCAGTTAGTTGTTGTCCAGAAGCAAGTTGTTTCGTTTGGGAAATTGCCAATTTGGCCAGTCATTGGGGAGCATAACAAGGCAAAGCCGCAAGCCGCAAGCCGCAAGCTGCAAATGCGAAGCTGCCAAGGTGAGCACACACACACACACACATACTAGTGTCTATGTATGTGTAACGCGAGTTTATTATGTAATACGACAACAAAGCCCAGCTGACAAGCCAGGCAAACAAAAGGCGAACGCGTTTCTTAAGAATTTCATTAAATTGTCATTTCGTTTAGTTTTCAACTCAATTTTAAGGCAGCTCGTGGGTCTTGTCAACTTTTAAGCTTGTTTAATGCAAGCATGTAAAACGATGAGAACAAACACCTCGAAATGAAAAGTGCATTGCATCGAAATTAAAACGAAAATGTTGGCCAAAAAGCAGCATTTCCAACTCAATCTTGTTCGCAGTACATTGATTAAATGTGAGTTTTGTTTGCTGGTCATAAAATTGTAAAGTTTTTAACACACTTCACATTCATTTCATAGTTTCATACACAGTTTAAAAACTTCTTCTCAGTTTCGTAACCATCGAAATATAAGTCAAGTTCCATAATCAAACGGAATCGTAATACAAATATTAACAATAACAAAGCTGGAACAAATGTAACAACAGCAATACAAAGAAGGAAAGAAAATAACCCCTAGAACAGCGGTCGGGGAACAGGGATAAATTACCCCTTTTTGGGTAAAAGTGAAATTTCGGGGGGTAAAAATCCCACCATAAATGAAGAAGATGATCTTTTTTTTTTGCTCTTTGCCACCATAAATGAAGGAGATGATCTCTTTTTTTTGGGTGGGTTATGTGAGTTCTACGAAAATATTTAGGGGTAATGATTACAAAAGTTCTCCGGCCGCTGCCCTAGAAGATCAACAATGAAAATAGTTTTTGAATCGTTGGAAGTTGAACTAAAAACATAGTTTACATACGAATACGAAACATTTGAAATCAATCTTTAAAGTCGCGAAATCCCGACTAGACTATACCCTGAACCCCAAACTTTAAGCGTACAGTCAGCGCTTGCAAGTATGTGTGTGTGAACGCGTATATTGCTTACTTGACTTAACTTAAATGCCCCATGTATCCGGTGTGTCTCAATCGATTTCAATCACAGATTGTCATTATTTAGTCTAATCTTTCAAACTGCATTAAAAAGTTTTCCAAATTCAAGATTTTGTTGGTATCGATTGCATGTGTATATCGGAAACGGGAAGAGTTATCGAAAATCTAAAACAAACTTGTACTGCCTAGGGATTAGGCGAGCTTATGTACCAAATCTGGAGTCTCTAGCTTTTATAGTCTCTGAGATCGACGCGTTCATACATACGGACAGACGGACATGGCTATATCGACTCGGCTGTTGATGCTGATCAAGAATATATATACTTTATGGGGTCGGAGATGCCTTCTGCCTGTTACATACTTTTGCACAAACCATTATACCCTTTTTACCCATTTTCAATGGGTTCAGGGTATAAAAATGAACATTTCAAATAAAATGTTGCATTCAAAACCAGCATACAAACCACCAGTTCTAGTAAACGAGAGTTCGCAGGTTCAAATCGCTTTGATGTCCATCATATTTCGTATTCAGTTTGTTTGATTTCATTAACTTTGATTCTATTTCTAACATTTAGAATCATTTCAATTATATATGAAACGTTTAAAGTAGACTGAATAAAGAATCACTTGGTTTGAAGGTATCCGAGATGTTAAAATAATCAGCTGAAGAAACTGAAGCCAAAACGCAGCTCTAGCACATCCACGTCTCCGTTTAGGAATCGCTTACAAGCAACTGGAAGGAGCACAAAAGGCCAAGGAATGGATTGGACCATGTTGTCCATTGAATATGCGAATCATTCGTATTGGGATACGCTATTGGAATTGTAATTGCAACTGATCAATATTCAAATTACTTTGTTCCGGCTCATCCGGGATATATCATCAAAGATATATCGATGAAACTCTGTGCAGTATTCGATTCAACTTTATGGTGTATGTTCATGTCATAACAGATATATATATTTAGATAATGTAATGCATAATAATTATAAGAATTTATTTGAATTAAAAATTATGATTTTATTATATTTATATTTTAAAATCAATCAACTTAACATGTTTCAAAGATATATCGATGAAACTCTGTGCAGTATTCGATTCGATGGGTTTATTCGATTCAACTTTATCAGTATGTTCATGTCATAACAGATATATATTTAGATAAGAATTTATTTTTATTAAAAATTATGATTTTATTATGGTTACTTGTTGTTACATTTAACAGAATAATATTTTAAAATATTAAATATTTTTTAAGGCAGATTAATTCCCACTTTATCAACCAGAACGTTTAAGGCTGAAATAAAGTATTTTAAACTTTATTTGTTGTACAATAAATTTATATTTGGCTATATGTATATGTAATTATTATTAATAAGCTGTCTTTAGTCAAGTTACTTTTATTTCAATTCAAATAATAATCTTGAGTACGCTGTCAACCCTTCAGAAAATGCAATAAAAACTCGATAACTTTGAGTTTAATTTAACAGTTTCGAATTGATCAACGAGTATGTAAAAAGTACAAGAGCGGAAAACAGTACGCCCTCTTGCTTAACAAGAAAACGCCACTGCTATTTAGAGCTCGTGGAAAAGGGGGAAAGGGGAATTATACCTACTCTGCTTTGTCAACTCATTCTCAAAGTGTGCGATGCTTGAGACAAAGATTGGTTGTTGCCATACTTCATTGCTCTTGTTGTTGTCACAGATCGTCAATTTTCGACTTTTGGTTCTAAAGAGTGTTTTTTTAGAGGTATAGAACTTGAAGTTGGAAACACATTTTTAACTGGCGGCCATTTTGTCAGCTGTTAAGTGGTTTATGTTTAGTTTGGTTTGGCATTTCAACACGAATAGACTGATGCCTGAACAACGCTCCCAAGTTGTGGAAATTTATTTTGAAAATCATGGTTCTGTTCGAAGTACGTATCGCGCATTACATCCATTTTACGGTCAACATAATCGTCCATCAGAGCAATTAATTCGATTAACTATGGAATGTTTTCGCGCCACGTTTACTCTAAATGATAATACGCATCCACAGAGATGTCGTATAGTGCGTACAGAAGAAGTCATTGCTTTATGGAAGATTTTGCGGAAAGATCTTGGATCTCGAAAATTGGACCTCTAGATTGGACTACGTCCGAGCAAGCCGTGGCGGACATATGCCAGAAATCATATTTATATCATAATGCCAGAAGTTTGTCTTTCGAATAAAGTAAATTTCATATCAATAAAAATAAATCATCTTTGTTTTATTCCATTTCAAAGTTCTATACCTCTAAAAAAAACACCCTTTATGTGCTTGCCTAACATGGGAGGGTAGTGCAGACTTTATAGGAACTTTATGCGATTGTATTTACATACGCGTTGGAAATGATTTTGTATTAAGTATTATTTAGTACCCCAAAAATTCTTGCTTGTATATTATTTCTTGCTGGTTGAAGCTCGTTTCAGAACAGCAACTTTTAATAAATATAAAAATTTTTTCTTGTTCTAGATTTGATGTACAAATTGTTAGCAATGAAATGTCATTGGAAAAGCTATACAAATAAAGTATTATGGTATTGTACTTTAAGCTTATTCATTAATTTATTTATTTTGTTGTCTTTGATTCAGTGAAAACAACATTAATAAGTTCGCTTGTCTCCGGTTCCCGTTTCTGATTTCCAGCTTCCAGAATGCCCCTGGCACATTGCAGTACTCAGATCTTTGTGGGCGAGAAACACGCAAACAATGTGTCAAATGAGAAAATAAATAAATGAATATAAGCTTCAAGGCTGGCGTTAAGCTACTCAACATGTTGTCCCTGCTGCTGCTGATGTTATTATCATTTTTATTATTATAATTGTTATAATGTGTTGTTGTTGTTGGTGTTGTTGTTGACACGCACGAGTGTAGTGCGCGTTTTCGATAATATTCTCTTGTCTTGGACGTAAATGTCGCATTAAAATGTCACGCACTTGTGGCTTAATCACGCCGAAAGGATAACGCCCAGACCTACCAACGTGCTAGCAGACAAAGCGAAAGAGAGAGAGAGAGAGAGAGAGAGGGAGAGAGAGGGAGAGAGCACTTCACTACTTACTTCATGCATTCTCCTGCAACTTGAGGCCTCCACTTCAATGGACTCGTGTCAGGGCCGGGGGGAAGGGAGAGGTTTAGGCGTGTGCTGGTTGACATTTCTTGCTTTTGCGGTTTTTACTATATTATGCTTGTGTCAGATGGGCTCAGTGCTGTCACATCCTTGACTGCCGGTTGCTAGCTCTCAGCATCAGCCTCATCCACTGTCTACACACACACACACACATACACATACGCAAACAGTTGTGTGTGCCTGTTATAACGACATTTTATGTCGAGTGTTCCTGTTCTGAGCAGGCATGAAGTTCCTGAAAGTGCGGCTGCGGCGTCCGACACTCACACGCCCTAACCACTCGCCAACAGGTGGCGCTCTTCCAAGCACATCAAGTGTGCCAAGGCGCAGATTCCCAAGCCCAAAACAACGACTGCCGCTTTTACAGTTCAGCTCTACTAACTGATCCACTTCCTCTTCCTTTCCCTGCTCCTGCTTCGGCACTCACCGACAACTTCTCATTACTCTGAGCATCAAAAATATGATGATGAAAATGTCTTTCAAATATTATCAGCTTCACACTATCCAATAATATGTTGTCGTATGGAATCAAACATCTCATATATGTTTTTAAAAAATTGTTAATCTTTTTTATTATTTTTTTCATTCCAAAAACAAACTTTTAGCTAATCAATTTCGATTTAAAAACAATTCAATATTTTGACCAAATGTTGTTCAAAGCATAAAATATATTTTTATTCGATAACCAGCTGTTATATATAGTTATAGTAATCATTTAAAGACAAAATGTTGAGTTCTGAGTATTGAAAAAAGAAACTTGAAATTATAAACTGTCAGCTTGAAGAGCAGAAAGAGTGTTTTGGGTTCAACCAAAGGGCAGAATGTTATATTTCGTGGTTTTCTGCATTTGGCAACTGGCACTTGCAATATTTTATAAGTTAAGGCACGTTTCAGTGGTCAGGTGAGGCCGCTCGTCCTGGCCAGAGTCCTGCTCGACTTAACCAATAACCGGTCTCCAGTTACTATTACTGCAGTCAACTGCGTGGCCGCAATAAAATCTCACAATTTATTTGCTGAGCAATGCCAAAAAAAAAAAATAAATAAAAAAAAATAAAAAAAATTATAAAACTCAAACTGAGAAAATCAGCTTCAGCAGCAGTTACCCTGTAATCGGATGTTGTTATAATAATAATCAACTCAATACAGTTGAAACAATAATATACTATAATGCCAAACTCATTTCTTTTTTTGGTAATCGGATTGAGCTCAAGTTTCAAATAATCTACTCAATAATTTACATACGATCCTCGTTAAATCGATCTACAAGAGAATGAAACAATTTTAGGGAATATTTTCAAGGTTAATAGTTCAATCAATATGTTTTTTCAAACTACATCAATGAGAAATTGTGAAACATTTTATATAAACTTGTGGGAAAGAACATATATAAAGGTACAGAACATAAAGAAATAGCTAAGAAAGAGTGAAGTAAGATCACGTAAACTGGTAATACTTAGCTAAAGCTATTGAGACAAACAACAACAATAGCCTCGGAGCAAAGGAAGCAAACCCCAAAACGAAGCGCAAAGATATCAAACCCAAATCCAATCGCAAAGTCAGAACCCAAAAATTCTTAGCTGATGCACAAGTATTCTATACTCTTTCTGTGGCTGGCCGTCAGCAGGAAAAATTGAATTATAAGCCAACTTGGCGTGGCCGGGTTGGACTGGGCTGGGCCTGGCGTGTCTTGGCTCGCATTTCATTTGTGGCATTCAACCACAAGACTGCAGTGGCTTAAGCAACTGACGACAACCAAGACAAAGCAGTCAGGCAGGATAGCAGGCAAGGCAGCTCGTATTAAGACCGTTTTTTGTTGCCTAACTCGATTATGTACGCAGCAAATGTTCATTAAATTTGCATTGTCAATTAAATGTTCACTTTACTGTTGCTGTTGTTGTTATTAAGGTTCTCATAATTGCATTTGGGACACAACGTTGCTGTGCACAACTATTTGTCAAAAAAAAAAGGATCAATTTACTGTCTTGGCCTGTCCCAGATAATTTTCCAATTTGCGAAGCACTTTCCGCAACGCCCACTTTTGCAATTTGGGCTTTTGACTTGCTTCTAGTTCACTTGAACTGGCAACTTCCGCAGCATAATTTGTAATTTTGCTTAGATTTACTTAAAACCAGTGCCCATACATACATACATATATACACACATTTGCCAGCAGTTCGAACTTCTTTGGCTACGAACACTACGGCTTTGGCTGATTGGCTGGCAAAACTTTTGCCCAGCCGCAGTGTCGCCACTACTGTACTGTATTTATTTATGTACATGTAAGCGTGTGTGTGTGTGTGTGTGTGCATGTCCTGTGCCGCCAACAACGTCCTGTCCATGTCCTGTCCCTGATGAAAGGCCATGTCAAATGCTCGGTCGGCTGATTACATTGCCTCCTTCCACTCCGCCTCGAAAGACGCCAAGTCGCAAAGTTTACGTATGATTTGCTTGGAAAATTGAAATTTGCGGTTTTTTTGCCCCAACCTAAACCTAAACACTAAACACATCACAACCATCCCCTCATACCGAACAATTTCCTTCCACCCACACACCATTCACACCCTCGCCAGCATATGAGTGCAACTGCAACCAGAGAGGGCAAGCGTGAAAGGGTGCGCGATGCGAGGTTCAAGTCTCGGTGATTGTCCAATTTACGCATTTATATATATGTATGTGTATAGCATTGGACTTTCGTATTTGCACTGAGCAAGGGGGGCATTATTAGTTCGACATTCCACATCCGTTTGCTTTTCCTGCTGCAGCTACCACTTTTGCTGCTGCCTTTTGCTATTTGTCTAGCAATTTGCCATTTGCATTTGAGTGGCATTCAAATTGACCACAAATTTCATTTGCCAATCGACTGAAATTATTTTTAGGGGTCGTTATCATAATTTTCTTAATAAAACAAAAAGTGCGAGTGCTCGGCTAAAAATAAGTGCTCGACTAGCGAAATACCACTGAGCACAGAACTAAATTCAAAAACCTCACACACCTTATAGGGAAAAGTGAAAAAAATCTAATTAAATTTGAATTTAAGTTAAAAAATTTATAAAAATAGAAAAAAAACATTATTTTGTTGTCTACTCCAAATTTGCATATCCCACTGAACGTATACGTAATGGCAGAGAGCATAGGCAACCCCTAGATATCATTGAATTGTTGTTATATATAACTTAAAGAAATATTATTAACTGTTTTGATTTTGTTTTCCTTACTTTTAATACTAAATTCTTACATAATTAATCAATAAATCACAAGTAACAATTGATGACAAAAAAGTTTAAGATGCTTCTTATGAAAGTTTGTGATTTTACTTATAGGGAAAAGTGAAAAAAATCGAATTAAATTTGAATTTAAGTTAAAAAATGTATAAAAATAGAAAAAAAAATATTATTTTGTTGTCTACTCCAAATTTGCATATCCTGAACATACTGAACGTATACATAATGGGTACTTTTTAGAGCATACGCAACCCCTAGATATCGTTGAATTGTTGTTATATAGAACTTAAAGAAATATTAGTAACTGTTTTGATTTTGTTTTCCTTACTTTTAATACTAAATTCTTACATAATTAATCAATAAATCACAAGTAACAATTGATGACAAAAAAGTTTAAGATGCTTCTTATGAAAGTTTGTGATTTTACTTATAGGGAAAAGTGAAAAAAATCTAATTAAATTTGAATTTAAGTTAAAAAATTTATAAAAATAGAAAAAAAATATTATTTTGTTGTCTACTCCAAATTTGCATATCCCACTGAACGTATACGTAATGGCAGAGAGCATAGGCAACCCCTAGATATCATTGAATTGTTGTTATATATAACTTAAAGAAATATTAGTAACTGTTTTGATTTTGTTTTCCTTACTTTTAATACTTAATCCTTAAATAATTGTTCAATAAATCACAAGTAACAATTGATGACAAAAAAGTTTAAGATGCTTCTTATGAAAGTTTGTGATTTTACTTATAGGGAAAAGTGAAAAAAATCTAATTAAATTTGAATTTAAGTGAAAAAATTTAAAAAAATAGAAAAAAAATATTATCTTGTTGTCTACTCCAAATTTGCATAACCCACTGAACGTATACGTAATGGTTAATTTTCAGAGCATGGGCAACCCCTAGATATCATTGAATTGTTGTTATATAGAACTTAAAAGTATAAAGAAATATTAGTAACTGTTTTGATCTTGTTTTTCTTACTTTTAATACTAAATCCTTAAATAATTGTTCAATAAATCACAAAGTTTAAGATGCTTCTTATGAAAATTTGTGATTTTACTTGTTTGTGATTTCTTTAAATATGTGAAAAGTGTAAATTTCTGCCGGATAAGCCCACGATTACATTTCAACTACAGCTACATACAATCACGGCGATGGCCAATCAAGTTGAAACATTAGTCGCCATATAAATAAGAGAGGAAATGACCCTCTTATCATTTGCATTGTGTTACGCATCGAGTGTGCACGTATTCAAATAGCAGCATAACAATTGTAAAAACTCAAAATGCAAGCGCATTTCCTACTCTTGATGGCAGTGAGTGCAACAATAATCATTTGAAAGTGTTCAATAGTGTTCTTTTGCAATTGTATTATGTTCGATTTTTCGTATATGTTGTATCTTTAGGTTGCCATCGTTGCATGCAACGCATCCGATGAATGTCTGCAGATACACAAAGTGACGCACGCTGAACTGGAGGCCATCTCACCCGACAAGCCAGTAATCAGCATTGCCTCAAATATCAAGTGCTACGCCAAGTGCCTGATCAAGGACTTCTTGGGCACTGACAACAAATTGGACCTCGCCCGCCTGGGACCCAATGCCAATGCCTACGAGCGTTTAGTTATGCGACACTGCAGAGAAATATACGATGGTCTAAACGCCTCCGCCTCGCCCTGTGACTATGGATACCTTGTCCTACAATGCATGACAATAAATACGAAGCCCCGAAAGGGTCGTCTACAGTAAGCCTAACAAACTGGCATTAATGTGTTTTAAAGTTTTAGCATAAGTTTCTTAGTTTGTTGTTTTCGCAGAGCTCCGATTTGTGTTCAAAAATTATTGCTGCATACAATAAAGATGCATTACTTATGTATAATATGTATACTTTTCATACAGCAAATAACTTTTTTTTTAGTTTTTGGTGTTTGGTGCATAAAGTATAGTTTGTTTCAAGTTTTCGATAAGCCTTCCCGTTTCCGATATACACAATAAAATGTTGAATCTGAAAAACTTGGAAATAACGTATCAAACTATCGATGACATAATGATAATCTGTGAAATTTTGATTGAAATCGGTTGAGAAACACCAGAGATAGGGAAAATTGAAGTTAAGTCAAGTATTCACACATAATAATATTATCTTGATATAGTAACTTCTCAAAGTTGTTTTCTATACACCTATAAAAGAGAACTAAAGTTCAGATAGATGTGCAAAAACAAACGATGTTTCGAAATTAGAAATCCTGTTATATCCATTATAAATTGACAAAAAGAGATAAGTGTAAAATACTTGTAAGATTTATTGAGATAGCAAACATGCTATTTATTATTCAGATGCAACTCATGTTGCATTTGTTTTGTGTTGATGGTTTTGTTTATTGTTATTATTATCAAGAGTATCTAAAATTCAAGTTGTTTTTGTTTTTTTTTATAAGCCAAATACAGTAAAGTTTATACATAGATATAACTAATTATATTGTGGAAAAAAAAAAAACACTACGGCGGCAAAATCTTATCACATGACATATACACACACATATATATATTTAGATATATCGCTATTGAACATTATGCAAAGATAACGCAAAGAGTATGCTACAAAGTATTTTTACTTTGCGGGTTTTTCTTTTTTTTGTTTGACATACAAAATAAATATACGAACATGTGAGTTATATATGCATATGTATATGTGTGGTTGTATGTGCATACATATATATATATGTATCGACATATATTTGCACTTGTATCTTTTGCTTAGTCTACTGTCTTTTTGGTAAGTATTTTTGCTTGTTTGCTGAATTCGACTACAAGAAATGTTTTCAACTTGAACATTTCGTGATTTTCCACATTTTAACAATAAATTAATATTAAGATTAGCATACACGACACAAAAACAAAAAAAAAACATACGGAGGAAGGCGAGGGGATTAAAGCATACAAAAAAAAAAAAAAAGCATTATAATAAATGTTTGTAATTGTGAAAATCAAATGGCTTAAATATTAAATAGTAGCGCCATTCGATTCCAAAGCCACGTACAAATGGTGTGATGTTATCTCTTTGGAGTTGTTGTTGTTGTCGTTCATCCGCCTGTTTGTTGCATGTACTTATGCTTATGAATGTTTAGCAGACAAGGCGCTCATTAGCGGGCCGAAAGATGCGCTCGTAGTTCTCAATTAGCACCTTGGCGAGCATATTCATGCGCCCAATATCGAAATTGATTTCGTTTGCAGCCAGCAAACAGGGGCCCCAAACAATCGCCAAATTGGATGCTGGCATCCGATTCGAGCTGCTCGCCGCTGCAACGCTGTGAACAACATACAACAATACATTATTTTGGTATGAGCACATTTTGATTACTAACTATGTGTGTGTACTATCGATTAACTGCAGTTACAAACTATATATGCATAGCACTATATGTACATCGACTAAATTAGGCACAATTAACATTTAGGTTTAATCATTATGAAATTTAAATCAAATAAATTGTTTTGTATTCCAATTAAAGTTGCATTCAACTGTCACTCACTTGGTCAAATGCTTGATGAGGAAACGCAGCGTTGAACGATTCGGTTCGGGCATCTCGTCAAAGGCCAAACGCATCCGCTCAATGGCACCATCGTCGGTTAGGGATCTACCGAGACGGTCGTAGGCCTCATGGGTAATCAGCGGGGCGGGCAGCTCACGAAAGAATTGTTTGTGCAGGCTGGTCAGCGTGTGGATATCATCGGTCTGGAGCCAGCGCGGATGATAGAGATGGGTAAGCTTGCGCTTCAGTTCATCGACGAGCAGCTTGTTGCCACTGGCACGATAGAGGCCGTCCTGTTCGATGCTGTCGGGCCGCTCGATGTGGGCGCAAACATCGACAACGAAACGTGGCACAAACGGATGATCCGACATGTTCAGCTCCAAGGCATTGAGACGTGCCGCAAATAGCGGATATTTCGGTTGCTCATCCAAACAGAGACTGTTCACCTGGCTGCGACGTGTGCGTGATTTCTTTTCGCTCTTCGGCGACCGATTGCTGTAATTAACAAAAACAGAATTTGTAATCATCGATTGATATTTTATTTTTTTTGTTGCAACCATACTTACAGACGGAACACATTGCTGTTCACTGCAACGTGCAACGTGCCAAACACAGACATCAGTCACATCCATTTAACAGTCATCATTAGCGTTGACGTTGACGTTGACATAAACGTTGTCGATGATTTTGATTTTGATGTTGATGTTGATGTTAAAGTTGAAAGTTAACGATTGGCATGTAAAAGGTAAACAATGTCATCGAATTAGTTCAAGTTAATATATAGTATATATAGTAGTATCCATACAGTTGCAGTCAAAACAACACAAGTGAAAAAATCAAATCAAATATACAAACAAAAATTCTTTTAAAAATGTTTTTTTTTAAATTAATCTTTCAACACACACATTTTATACAAATATATACATATACAAATATATACTATAAACATTAAGGTTTAAAATTTTGTTTATTAAGTATTTTTTTAAAAATTCTTAAAGTTCCCCTCAAACGTAGAGTATGATAATTGAGATAAAAATATGCGAAAGAGCACAACATTCTTTGTAACAAGTAAGAAGGCTCTAGTCGAGAAATAAATAAATAAATAAAATAAATAATATATCTCACAAATTGGGAGGATCAAGCAATATCGGATTCGGTGGACTTCCAAACGGTTCCAAACTGATTATTTTGACCGCAACTGTATTGTTTAATAGATGCACAGATAGCCTACACTCTGTCAAACGTTTATCCATGGGATATCGTAGCTTGGTGTCGCCCTTTCTCCCCTCACATCTCTCGCTCAGTATGCCTTAAACAATATTACCACCCACAATAATAGCAGCAACTCGGTCGGTCAGCTATTTGAACCGCAACTGGAGAAGCGATTTGTATTTACGAATCAATATACTTTTTTATATATGTAAATATATATTATTTATCGCATGCATTCATCAATAAACAAAGCTAAGTTGGTGAGACTGTGTGTGTGTGTGTGTGCCCTGTTTTGGGCATGCGGCCGCTTTTGCATACGGAATGCGAATCGATTGCAACAAACGAAACCGACTGGAATAGTGACAGCAACAACGTATGCTAAGTAATTGCCAACTTCCATGATTCCCCGCTGTGAATCATTTTTGGCCCACACACACAGAAAAAGTGAAAACCAGCCAGAGACTTTCATTAACTTAATAAAACAGGCAACAGCAAGTTTTGCAAAGAGAGATAAAGAGGGAGAGAGAGAGCGTGAGCGCGAGAAGAAATTCCCTCACATTCCATGATTCAAATTTGTAGTCACAATCACATTTTCAAATTCCAATTCCGATCATAGCTCTAACTCTTTATTCATGTTTATAAATATCTATATATATATATATATATGATGATATAGTATGTATATACGCAATTATTTGTTAGGTGGGCGCGTGTGCAGCCTTTTAAGGCCAAACTGGTGAGCTGGCCGGTACCAGTTTGGTCGAGACTTGGCTCGAACCAAACAGCGCAGACATCGGGGCGCCCTGCCTGCCAGATAGTAGCTTCAGTCACTATGTAGGCGTCTTGCAACCAACACGCCTTAGGTCCGACTTCAAGCCGTTCATAAGCCTAATTTGATGTTAAGCATCGTATTTTGAGTGCGATTTGTGCAACTAACTCACTCAAACATTGAAAAATTGGCCCAGTCATTATATTAAGTAATATGTTGGGTTTTTTTTCTACATTTAATCGACAGTGAAGAAATTTGTATCAGAAATACTTAAATGTACAAATATATATATATATATGTACAAATCTGGAGTCTCTACCTTTTATAGGTCCGAGATCGACTCGATAATACATAAGGGCACAAAAATCCATATTGACTCGGCTGTTCTTGTTGATCAAAAATATATACTTCATTTAATTCAATATTTTTGAATTATTATTATTATTAATGTTTTTATTTTTCTTTTAGTTTTATGTTTATTCTGAACAGATTTATTATGACCATAAAAAAACAAACAGAAAATATACCCTGACCTTCTTCAATAAACATACTTCGCGACTTGAAACAAAAACCTTTTTATATTATTATTGGACGTAGATGTACTAACGGACAGTACATTCAAGTGGCACGTAGGAGTGGCACTATGTACTATGTAGGAAAGATCGTTATATAAAGCACATAAGATCCGAAAGGGGTTAGTTAGACTAACAAGCTTGAATGAGATATAGGTAAAAAATTTCTAGTATTTTTGATCGGAACTGCAAAGTTAATTAGTACAGAAGATCAATTTCACTATTTATTAGTTATTCCAAGCATTGTTCTACGATCAGAAAGAGAAGGAAGATTTATTAGTAAAAGTTTACCATGATAAAAAGGTAAGTTAATGTTGTTATCCCAGAGCAAAGAGCAGAAATTGTTTTTGCTTGAGTAAAAATAAATATGTCGACTTTCAGATACTCTGTTGAAAATGTGAGATCCATTTATGAAACAAAGGAACCTAAGATATGTAAGTTAAGCACGAAAAAAACAAGTTTGAAAAGCTGTTTAGACACAATTCATCGTTCCCGTGGAAAAATATAATACGCATTACCAGACATCTCTTATGATATTAAGTATACGATTCCCATGGAAGAATATATTGCGAATTACCAGACATCTCTTATGATATTAAGTATACGATTCCCATGGAAGAATATATTGCGAATTACCAGACATCTCTTATGATATTAAGTATACGATTCCCATGGAAGAATATATTGCGAATTACCAGACATCTCTTATGATATTAAGTATACGATTCCCATACAAGAATATAATACGCATTACCAGACATCTCTTATGATATTAAGTATACGATTCCCATGGAAGAATATAATGCGGATTACCAGACATCTCTTATGATATTAAGTATACGATTCCCATGGAAGAATATAATGCGGATTACCAGACATCTCTTATGATATTAAGTATACGATTACAATACAAGAATATAATGCGGATTACTAGACATCTCTTATGATACTAAGTATACGATTCCCGTACAAGAATATAATACGCATTACCAGACATCTCTTATGATATTAAGTATACGATTCCCATGGAAGAATATAATGCGGATTACCAGACATCTCTTATGATATTAAGTATACGATTCCCATGGAAGAATTTAATACGCATTACCAGACATCTCTTATGATATTAAGTATACGATTCCCATGGAAGAATATATTGCGAATTACCAGACATCTCTTATGATATTAAGTATACGATTCCCATGGAAGAATATATTGCGAATTACCAGACATCTCTTATGATATTAAGTATACGATTCCCATGGAAGAATATATTGCGAATTACCAGACATCTCTTATGATATTAAGTATACGATTCCCATACAAGAATATAATACGCATTACCAGACATCTCTTATGATATTAAGTATACGATTCCCATGGAAGAATATAATGCGGATTACCAGACATCTCTTATGATATTAAGTATACGATTCCCATGGAAGAATATAATGCGGATTACCAGACATCTCTTATGATATTAAGTATACGATCTGCGTTTAGTTCAAAGTAGCTGTACAGCTGTACGAATATTATTAAGGCTTACTTTAAAGATCTTCAACTATTCAATATTTGATTCGGTATGTGCTCGTTGTATGGTAATTACTACATACTATACTATAGTGAAGGATGAAATGTATAAGTGTATGAATTAGTTACTTACATTTCAGACGCATGAGGTTCTTAATCGACTTCTTGTCCTCCTCGCCAGGCAGATCGACCAGGTTGCCAATGGAGGCGCTCTTGAAGCGTTGCAGTATCGTCGATTGTTGCGTCTGTTGCACCTCATTGTCCTCCTGGATTTGCTGGGCACGCAGGATATCACTCACAGGCACAATCTGCAAGCAAGCACATAAATAATACGTTGAAAACTTTTACAACAACTGCTGGGAGTGGGAGTGGGTTGTGGGGGGAGTTGGAGTCTTGACATGCGATTGAGATACAATTTAAGAAATGGTCTGCGAATTAATTGCAGCTTTTCGTGCAGATGCGATGTGATTTCTTTCTTGTTTGTGTATATAGGTTTCTGATTTTTCATTTCTTTCACTTTATGTTATGGTTTTTTTTGTTTGTTTACCGTTGTTAGTCTGCGCTTGGGTTTGCCTTTGCCAGTCATTTGTTATCTGTTGCTGGCTCGCGCCCCGGAAAACGAAAGAAAACACCGAAAAAAAAAAAAAAAAAAAAAACTAAACGAAAAACTAAATTTAAGTGAAGCACAAAACGAATCCAAAATGATAATAAATTGAATTCGATTTGTTGGGAAAAAAAAGCAACAAAAGCGACGCGTACAATGCCAAACACAAACGGTTAATGTGCCCAAGATAACGCTAACTAGAAAAGTGTTCGGGCATTGCACGATTTTCTTGTATTTATTATCAACGACGTCGCCGTTATCGTTCCCGTCGTCGTCGTCGCCGTGAGTTCTGTCAGGCAACTTCTGTTATATGCACTCGTCTTACACATAGTAATCTATATGAACATATGTACATATGAGTATGCATATGTTTGATTTTCTAGTCCAGCCACACCAGGCATAAACAAAGCCGTAATAACGCACAAAAGTTTGTGCCAGGCTCAAGAACAGCACGGTCCAGCTGCCTAGAAACGAAATCTTTATGCATATACAGCTGTAAGCTATTCTTCAAACTGCAAATACACAATCAGCTGTTGATATTCTTCAATTACTTTCTCGTATCATTTTTCACTAACATATTTATACACTCAGAAAAACTAATGATATACTAAGAGAAAGTACTATTTGATGGTATGAACGTCATTAATCGATGTACGTTCTTACGTAGTTCAAGTTTTGATAGAATTCGTATTACTCGATACCGAATATGATTTGTATTCGTTACATAACTGGGAATTGACTTGAATTTCTTTTTATTATTACATTCCAGCATTTAAATGGGCGGCCTTAATTGCACTTATCGATAACAAGAGGCGACCGAAACCTACTAACAATTATACAATTTTCAACAGTACAAATTTTCATAACAAAATGATTTTTAAATTTTGTGCGCAGCACCATTATTCCGACGAGTGATCTATCTATTATACATCATCATCATCATCATCATCATCATCATCATTTTCGTCTGATTCGTCATCATCAATTTCTCTTGATTCGACATTATTTCCCTCATACGGATTTTCCGCATCCTTGGTACCAGGGAATTCACAAGCTGTCAGAGCTGCGCAGAATGCCGCGAAGTCCATGTTACCGCTTCCAGAGTTGTCAACGGCATTTATCATTTCCTGCACCTCCTCCTCGACATTCTCAAAGCCGTGTTCATTCATCATCGACGTTAGTTGTTCGGCCGTAATAAAGCCCATTTCGTTCTTGTCCAAGGCTTCGAATATTTTTTTTGCACCGGGAAATCCTTCAGACATGATTGTTAGATATGTCCAAGCTGGCAAAGTTTAATTAAATATTATATTCCACAAATTTTTCTTATGTTTTGTGTTGTTGTGTTTGAAAATGTTCAGTTGTTGTTTGTTTCTTGTTGTATACTGATATAATGTTTCCCTTCCCTAAACAGTTCTCTAAAAATACAAAGGCTACTTAGATTATGTTTATAGTTCTATCTTAAAGATGAAAAAAACTTTCAAATATAATTTCTTATTATTTGAAACGAGATAATCTTTTGGTATGTAAAAACTTTTTGATCATGTTTTAAGTATTCCTGTTTATTTAAAGGAACTCGTACACTGTGACAAAAATAAAGGAATCAATATCATTACTTAATAGACGTTTCTGGTGAATATTCCTTGGTTAATTCCTCAAGTGATCTGATGTGTCTCAGAGATGAGATAATTGGACTTATACAGGTCGACATCATATTGAAAAGTCGTTTCGTGAAGCTATATCTTTTGTAGTCTCTTCTCTTTGTTGTACTCGCTGCTCACCATGATCCAATATTGTATGGACAGTATTAGTAGTTTATATCCTTGGCATATTTTTTGTTTACGGGTTTCCCCAATCCTAGTCGCGTCCCTTTGATGACACTGCACGTGTTCCAAGGATACAGAATATGTGCTTACATTAGCACGATGTTGTGCTATTTCGTTAAACATCAAATAAAAATACAAAATGCATTTTGCATTTTGCTTTGATTTCTTCTTCACACCAATAAAAACATATTCATGAAGGTTGATGAGTTCAAATCGCTTGTTCCCAAAAAAGCAAGCCCATATTTGGACATTTTCTTTAGAAATATGTAGTTAACAATATTTTTCAATCCAGAACTTAAAACTAGATGAAATGTACTTTTTGCAGTCCATCAAAATTGGAAAACAACAACTTTTAAAAAAGAAAAAAGAAAAAAAAAGGTTCAAGTCTTTTGAACGTATGTAAAAAACTAAAATAATTGTCCAAATTCAATTATGCATATTTTAATTATAATTATTAAATAAATCTGTATTTATTTTTGCTCATGATTTAAAAAAAAAATATTATTATTACGTAAACGGCAGCGACTTTGTTCAATTACTGTCGCTTTTCCGATTACATAAATAATAATAAAGAGTAGCTGTTCTATTCAAAATGTTTTTACATCTGGCACTACCGGCTGCCATTCCTGGTACTCTTATTCATAAATTTGTATTGGAGATGTTATGCATCTTTGCTCAAGATGAAATGAAAGTAAATCGATAACAAGTGGATGTACATAGAGATGCAAATCGATTTATAAACATATTTCCAACATTTTTTTCGGCTAATGTCCCAGCACCTTCTCGTTGGGCCACCTGAAGGTTGTGCTCCTTCCATCATCAATAATCGATACTTTTGCCGATACCACAAATGAGTACTGGCATTAAGTACTTGGCCGTAACGACGTACCACTGCACACGGATAGAAAATTTAAGTATTACGTTCGGATCTACATAGTTCATATCTTAAATCCTAAAAGAAATGTGCAATGAAGCAATTTTCTCAGTTACGGGTCGGTACTTTTTTCTCCCAGTGTAGTAGTTGTTGCTTGACGCATAGATTTCGCATTCCAGGAATCTTGCAACTAAGCAGCTGTTGTTTAGTTTGTGTCGCAAACCAAAGTGTAAATAACTTTTAATGGAGCCAACTGTCACGAATCGAACGAATGCAGTCTATAACACTTGGACAAATCAACAACAGTTTGAAATCACAAATTAATACCTTATACATTAGCAACAATCTATTATTATATTAGTATCCACTTAGTAGTAGTAGTTAATATAAAAATATATATAAACACCATGAAGGTTAAAGACAGGAATACAATTTTATTGTTTAGTGTTTATATATTATATATATATATATATTATGAAACAAGCTAGATATACATATTCCAGATTACATTAGCATAGCTTTAAGGTACTCCGACTAACAGATATGTAGGCTTTATAGGTTTAGGATACAGCTATTAATACTATTTGAGAGTGTTAAAAAGTTCATTTCCTGTTGCCAACTGATGAACACTATAATTAACGCGTTCAGTCAGGGCTTGCAAGTATGTGTGTGTGTGTGTGTGTACGCATACTTGACATAACTTCAATGCTTCATATCTCCGGTGTTTCTCAACCGATTTCAATAAAAACTTCGCTAATTTTCATTATTTCGTCTATTGTTTCAAACGCCATTTCTAAGTTTTTCAAATACACGATTTCATATAATTACGATTACATATTAATTACATACATACACACGAACATAAAAACATCCATACATACATGCATACATGCATAAATACATCCCTACATCCATACATCAATACATACATATATACATACGAACATACATACAAACATCCATACATACATACATATTAAATACATACATACATACATACGAACGTACATACATACATACATACATACATACATATATATATAAATACATAAATACATCCTTACATCCATACATCAATGCATACATATATACATACGAACATATATACAAACATCCATACATACATACATATTAAATACATACATACATATTTATTACATACATACATACATACATACATGCATACATACATACGAACATACATACATACATACATACATAAATACATCCCTATATAAATACATCAATATATACATACGAACATACATACAAACATCCATACATACATACATACATATTAATTACATACATACATAAATACATCCCTACATCCATACATCAATACGTACATATATACATACGAACATACATACAAACATCCATACATACATACATATTAAATACATACATACATATTAATTACATACATACATACATACAAACATACATACATACGAACATACATACATGCATACATACATACATGCATACATACATAAATACATCCCTACATACATACATCAATACATACATATATACATACGAACATACATACATACATACATACATGCATACATACATAAATATTAATTACATACATACATACATACATCCATACACACATACAGCCATACATACATACATCCATACATACATACATACATACATACATACAGACATACTTGTATGTACATGTATCTATGAAAAGTTAGTTGTTACTGTTCTTTCTGCATCCATTCGCTGATGCTGATTGAGCATCCCCGCACAAATCTGTAGCTGTATGTGTGTGTGAGTGTGTCTGTGAACAATTTTCGAACAAGCCAGTTTTTGTTGTTGTTACTAGTTTTATTATTGTATAATTTGTTTTCGTTCATTTATTTTTATTTATTCTATACGTGGTTTTTTCTTATTATTATTATTTTGTTCGAGCAAAAATTTAATTGATACGACCTCGGCCTGTATATCTACAAAGGTGTACATACATACATACATACATTTATATGTATATACATAAGTACCAGCACGTGTATCTAGCTGTATCTTCGTTGCTGCCAATTGGCCAAATGATTCACAAGCAAACACAAAGAAAAAACCAAAACGCAGAAATATGCAAACAAAGTCGCCAACAACATTTTTGACCTGTTGTGTTGTGTTTCTATGTGTGTGTTGTGTGTGTGTGTGTGTGTTGTGTGTTGTGTGTGTGTATGTGTGTGTGTTGATTTTTTAAGTGTTGCTGTTTGCACAGTCTATTTCAGGTTCAGCTATTTGACGCTTTTGCGTTTCTTCTTCAAATCTTATGGAACGATGTATCATTGAGCACACAAACATAGATACTCATTATTAGTGTGTGTGTGTGTGTGTTAAGTTAACATTGCATATATGTATATTCAATGCTTCAACATCCGCTCAGCTCAATTGTAAGCTTAGTTGTTAGATATCTAACCACTCGCAGCATTAACTTGTTCATGGCCAAATTTATCAGCAAGGTTTTTTCGCCGCTGATCCAAGTACTATATACGAGATAGATCCAACACATGGCATATCTACATATGTACAGTGGCTCATAGCATTTTTGGGTCAGTGTCGAGCCAAAATAAACTTAATACACATTATCTTTCAAGCCTTTCAAACATATATCTAGCACCAAAATATATATATATGACCGCAATAATCAGGGTTTTCCCCCACACGTACTATAAAGTACAGTTATCTTGTTGTGCGTACAAAAAACTCCCCGATTTTTCAGAAAAATATTTCAAATGTCTATCGTATAAAGAAACCAACGTTTATTGTATTTTCTTGATTCAAGCCATATATATACATTCTCATACCACAAACATCTTGTTCTATTTCATTATAAAGGATTTTTCAATTGGCGCGGGTAGATTTTGGCGGCACTTGGCGGCCATTTTGTTTTGGTGACATCTGTCAAATTATTTGTTTATTATACAGTTGCATATGCCAAATCATCATGGCAAGGTTTATAATGAATTCATTTTATTTCGATTTTTATTTATTTATTTTATTTACTGAAAAGATGTTATCAAATAATGTGGAAATGTAAAGTGGATAGATAGACACTATATGTATATATATATATATATATGTATTCTAAAGATATATATATGTATTCTAAAGATATATATATGTATTCTCAAGATATATATATGTATTCTAAAGATATATATATGTATTCTAAAGATATATATATATGTATTCTAACATCGTGCCAGAAGTTTAACAATGTTTCCAAATCCCTTCAAATACCTCCAAATTAATGCTGAATGTTTCGATAATCTTTTTTATTTGTTCGAAGCGGTTTTCAAACTTATGCTTCTTGTCATATCCGGGGTCGGGTTTTTTGAAAAGTAAATACGCGAGCAAAGCAAATATGTAAAATGAACTCCAAAACGGGGCGCAGCCCCAATCCAATTACATGCATAATTATGTAAAAGGTGGAAAGAACCAAGAACTGAGACTCGGAACATTTACTTTGGCTCGAGCTTGGCGATATTGCAAACATATTTGACTAATGATTAACCAATTAAGTGCTGATAAACACGATGACGATGAACGCACGAAGAAGAAGAAGAACGTGGGGGGGCAAAGCATAAGAAACTGAAAAAAAAAACCGGTTCTCCAAAAAGCTGCTGGCTTAAAAACACAAAAAGCAAAAAAAAAAATAAAACGTTGCGGCTTCTATGTAATAAAAAATATTTATTGTCGCTCCGAAGGGTATGGGGAAAGGCAGGGGAAGGGGAAGAGGGTGATTAAATAGGGGGCTGACCGAGGGGTGACTCAATAATAATATGTAAATCAACGTTTTTGGGGTCCAAGACTCAAAGCTCAAAAATTCCATGAAATTTCTCATGCAGCCGCAAAATGCAGCAAATGCAAAGGGAAATAACAACAACAACAACAGGAAAAGCAGCACACACACACAGAGCAACGGTAAATAAAATAAAAGGCAAAATGCAGCAAATGCAAAGGGAAATAACAACAACAACAGGCAAATAAAATTAAAACAGAACAGCGTGAGAGGCAAATAAATAACAGAAAAAAACAGAAAACAAAGCGCAATAAAATTACGTATACAAAAACAACAAAAAACAAGTAAGAAGGCTCTAGTCGAGAAATCCCGACTAGACGATACCCTGAACCCTATACTTAACGCTTGAGTAAACTTCAATGCTCCATATCTTCGGTGTTTCTCAATCGATTTCAATAAAATTTTCACAGATTGTCATTATTTGGTCTAATCTTTCAAACTGCATCAAAAAGTTTTCCAAATTCAAGATTTTGTTGTTATCGATCACATGTGTATATCGGAAACGAGAAGAGTTATCGAAAATTTAAAGCAAACTTGTACTGCGCAGAAGTTAGATGAGCTTATGTACCAAATCTGGAGTCTCTAGCTCTTATAGTCTCTGAGATCGACGAACATGGCTATATCGACTCGGCTGTTGATGCTGATCAAGAATATATATACTTTATGGGGTCGGAGATGCTTCCTTCTGCCTGTTACATACTTTTGCACAAAACCATTATACCCTTTTTACCCATTTTCAATGGGTTAAGGGTATAAAAAACCAAACACAAAAAGCAAGGAACACCAACAAGTCGAAGTTCTGAATGCTCTATCTATTGGCAAACCAAAACAAAATAAAATTATTTATTATTATTAATATTAAAATTAATGTCTTAACTAAGCATAGAAGTGTATTTAATAATAATAAAATAAACAAAAAGTCAGAATAAATAAAATTTGATTTCATTAGAATCAAATTACCATTATATATAGAAAATAGTAGAAAAAAGAATAATTAGCTTTTGAGATCGTTTTTATTACTTATTTATTTCATATGAATGGTATTAAAAGAAATGAAGAATTTTGAATTAAATTATATAAGATTTCTAACTTATTTACAACTGTTAAATATTTAAATATATATTCCCAACTTTAGTTAATTTTCCGTTAAAAATATGTTAAGAGTTCACATTTTCTTGAATCCAGATTTGGAACATAACCTCGCCTAATCCCTAGGCAGTACTAGTTTGTTTCAAATTTTCGATAACTCTTTCCGTTTCCGATATACACATGTAATCGATAACAATGAAATCTTGAATTTTGAAAAATTGAAAATGACGTATCAAACAATCGACGAAATAATGAAAATCTGTAAATATTTTATTGAAATCGGTTGGGAAACACCGAAGATATGGAACATTGAAGTTAAGTCAAGTGTTCACACACACACACACATACTTGGAAGCAGTGACTGGATCCAGATTTGGAACAAAAGCTCGCCTAATCCCTAGGCAGTACTAGTTTGTTTCAAATGTTCGATAACTCTTTCCGTTTCCGATATACACATGTTATCGATAACAATGAAATCTTGAATTTTGAAAACTTGAAAAAAACGTATCAAACTATCGACGAAATAATGAAAATCTGTAAATATTTTATTGAAATCGGTTGAGAAACACCGGAGATATGGAACATTGAAGTTAAGTCTACACACACACACATACGTGGAAGCAGTGACTGGATCCATGTTTGGAACAAAAGCTCGTCTAAGCTCTGCGCTTTCCCTAACTCTCTCCGTTTCCGATATACACATGTTATCGATAACAATGAAATCTTGAATTTTGAAAACTTGGAAATGACGTATCAAACTATCGACGAAATAATGAAGATCTGTAAATATTTTATTGAAATCGGTTGGGAAACACCGAAGATATGGAACATTGAAGTTAAGTCAAGTGTTCACACACACACACACACATACTAACAAGCAGTGACTGTACACATAAGTATAGGGTTGAGGGTATAGTCTAGTCGGGATTTGTCTTTACCAATTATTTAACAAGCTATAGGCTTCATCAGATATATGTATATATAACAAACGTAGCCATGACGAACACCAAGGGGGTGGGGGGCTTGGGGCGACGCTTGAGAAACTTACCATATCTTCCTCATCCTCGCAGCAGTTGACATGTTGGAGCTGTTCGCGCCACGCCAGCACCGAGGTGGGCAACATGAGGCGAGCATTGGAACGAACGCGCAGCTTGCGTCCGGCGCGAGAAGCGACGCCGCGTTTGCTGATAGCAGCGGCAGCGAGCACAGCAAGAGCCCAATCCTCTCTGAGCGGCTGCGGAATGTGCTCCGGCAGGGCGTCCTCGCTGTCTGCTTCGCAGCTGCAGCCGCTGTCATCGTTGCTGGGCGACATAACAGTAATTGCATTTCTACTCGCAGTCGCCATCGCAGTCGCAGTCGCTGTCGGCGGCGGCGGCGGAGCGGGGCGTCGTATGCGCGTCATAAAGCGTTGATGTATTTGTGATCGGTGATAGTCATAAAAGATAGCGCTATACTTTTGCGGTTCCTTCAAACTGTACAAGATGCATATGTTACGCAGCAACGGATGCGTCAGCGCCTCTGTCGACGTCGAGCCGCTGCTGTCCATGCTGCCGCTGTTGCTGCTCAGCGAGCCCAGCGTTGCTGTGCTGTTGGTCACTGTGCTGCCGCTGCCGCTGCCAACGCTGAGCGTTGTCTGTTCCCCATCTGCAATTGCAATTTTGGCGAACATAAACTCATCGTCTGTCTCCCAGGCGCCTTGGTCCATCGATGCTGTCGGCGATGGCAGCGGCGTTGTTGCTGGCGTCGCTGTTGCCGTCGACGTTGACGTTGAGTGCTGCTTAATCAGCTTGTGACGCGCGCCGGCTGCGAATGCTGCTGCTGCTGCCTGCAGTGTTAATGCTTCTTCTGCCTCAGCATCATCATCGACGTCAACGTCGACGTCGATGTTGACGTCTGCGTCATCATCGCTGCCCGATTCGTTTGGTTGGATGATCTCAAAGTCGTCTTCTTCTTCATCATTATTGTTGTTGTTGTTGTTGTTGTTGTTGTTGCTGGACACTGGCGGCTCCAGCGTTTTAAACTGCCAGATGGTTTGATAAATCGACTCCTCCTCTTCTTCTTCGTTCTCCTGTTGTTGCTCCATCTCCCTACTATTGTTGTTGTTGCTGCTGCTGCTGCTTTGTTGCTTGATTTGGAGCTGAGTAAGCGATGTGGTGGGATTACGCACCGGTACCTGAGGTGCCGGGCGACGTACTTGAATCACACAATTCTATAAAAACGATTTAATACACATGCATATGAGGAGAGAGAAAGTGCGAGATAGAAGATATTGTTGTCACTGTCGCACATTCCAAATATCTATATAGAGAATAATCTCGAAATTTGGGCTCACTGTTTTCAAAAATATTCACAATCAACAGAACTTGCATTCAATCGAAAAGAAAACTTCAAATTCGACACTCGTTAGTTTTACGCACTCTCGATACTCGTCACTGATTGAATCTAGCTCCGTTAGTTTAACTCGTTGCTTACTCAAAAGTACTCACTATTGATACTTATTTCTAGTTGAACTTTCAAAATGGAAACACTTTTAAATCGACACTCGTTAGTTTTACTCGTTGCTGACTCAAAAGTACTCGTTATGTCTATAGTATACTTATTTTAAATCGACACTCGTTAGTTTTACTCGTCACTGACTGAATCTAACTTTAAGCTCCGTTAGTTTTACTCGTTGCTTACACAAAAGTACTCGCTATTTCTATGGTATACTTATTTCTAGTTAATCTTTCAAAATGGAAACACTTTACTCGTTGTTTTTTTACTCGTCGCTTACACAAAAGTACTCGCTATTTCTATAGTATAGTTCTTTCTAGTTGAACTTTCAAAATGGAAACACTTTTAAATCGACACTCGTTAGTTTTTCTCGTCACTGATTGAATCTAACTATAAGCTCCGTTAGTTTTACTCGTTGCTTGGTCAAAAGTACTCGCTATTTCTATGGTATACTTATTTCTACTTAGTTTTACTCGTCACTGATTGAATCTAGCTCCGTTAGTTTTACTCGTTGCTTACTCAAAAGTACTCACTATTGATACTTATTTCTAGTTAAACTTTTAAAATGGAAACACTTTTAAATGGACACTCGTTAGTTTTACTCGTCACTGATTGAATCTAACTTTAAGCTCCGTTAGTTTTACTCGTTGCTTGGTCAAAAGTACTCGCTATTTCTATGGTATACTTATTTCTAGTTAGTTTTACTCGTCACTGATTGAATCTAGCTCCGTTAGTTTTACTCGTTGCTTACACAAAAGTAGTCGCTATTTCTATGGTATACTTATTTCTAGTTAAACTTTCAAAATGGAAACACTTTTAAATCGACAATAGTTAGTTTTACTCGTCACTGATTGAATCTGACTTTAAGCTCCGTTAGTTTTACTCGTTGCTTACTCAAAAGTACTCGCTACTTATTTCTAGTTCAACTTTTAAGTCGATGCGTTTTCTGCACTGTAAAAATATCGTGTCACGAAAAAGTTTATAGTGTGACCTTATCTGAAACCGTTATATGGTCACACTGAGCAATCAGCTTTAAAAAGTGTGTATAAGTGAAACAAACAACAAAAAAATAATAATAATAATTAAATAATTTTCATCAACGGAAATTGATTGCTTATCAACAGATTTCCACGCTGCATCCACTAACGAGTACTTTTAATCACAATTTTAATTGATGAACGAACTTTGAACCCTCACTTGCACAGTGAAAACTTAAGTCGAGCAAGTAAAGCGATGCTTCACTGTACTTAAATGTTTTCTATTAAATTGTATATTCAAAACTTCAAAAATAAAAAACAAATCAATTTGAAATTATGCGAAAAATATGTAAATAAGAAATTTTTTAACGAAAATTTTTATTCACGTGACCGCTTTCCATTTTCCTACACTCAAAAAAAAAGCATTGTAAATATATCGCGTATTATTTTTGTTTTCTTAGTATGTTATTTTTCTCACATCACACACACACACACACACACACACAAGAAATGGCTTGTGTTTTGGTATTTGTTTTGTTTTCCAATTTGGTTCACTTTGCTTTTACTTGTTTTTCGCTCTTTCGCTCTCTTTAACAAACATTATCTGCCTCTCCCTCTCTGTCACTGTCTATGTCTATGTTGTTGTTGTTGTATTAATTTACGCCTCAATTACAGTGAGCCCAAATTATTGTTGCTATCTTTATTTTATTTATTATTTTGTAAATTGCTTTTAATTTGTTGTTTTTGCTTGCAATTGGCTATTGACCTGTGTCGTATGTTGTTGTTGTTGTTGTTGTTGTTGTTGGTGGTGGATGACATTGTTACACTGCTTGTTGTTGCTGTTATTGTTTTCACTGTCGTCGCAGCAGCCGGATCGCTGCTCAGCGCCGCCGCTTTGCTTGGGTGCCGCCATCAGCGCGCTGCTTCTGCTGATGTTGACAGCGACGCCGACGTCACTGCTATTGCTAATGGTGTGCCAACAACAGTTAATTTCTGATCGCGTCCCGCTCTCGTACTCTCTCACTCGTACGCACTCGCTATTGATCGCGCTCTCGCTGTGTTCAATTGTTTCGCTTAAACGCCATGCGACCGCAACGTCGTCACTCACTGGCGTCGATCGCACAACTGCCAGCTCCCATAACGGCGGCCCCGATAGGCGTCGACGCGACGCTGACTCACTGCCGTCATTGTAACTGTTGTTGTTGTCGCTTTTGCTGTTCAGTTTGGCGCCGCTGCGCAGTCGCAGTCGTTGTCGTTGTCGCTGTCGTTGCCGCGATCGGCCATGCAAAAAAGCGCTTAGCAATTTGTCATAGCTGCCAAAGAAACAAATAACGCTGCCGTGCAGACTCGCTGCCAGCGCAGCGCTCTCCCACAACTGGCGCAGCGATAGGCGCGACGCTAGCAGCGCTGCTTGCGATATTTTTGCAGCTGGCTTCAGTTCAAAGGCTTGACACTGACTGCTAAGCACCAAGCCGCTGAGAAATTCGGTAACAAAGGCCGCATCGTGACGTTCATTGATGCCGCAGCGACGTTGACGCTGATCACTGACAAGCTGCGCAGTCGGCTTCACTTGTTGTTGTTGTTGTTGTTGCTCGTGTTGCGCTCGCAGTTTGCGCTTAAAATCATCAATCAAATGTTGTTGTGCTGGCTCTGCTTGTGTTGTTGTTTTTTTTCCGCCGCGTCGCAGTATTACCAGCTCACATTCTTGCACTCCCTCTCGCTCTCGCTCCCGTTCCCGTTCCCATTCCCGTTCCAACTCTCTATCGCGCTGTCCTGCTCTCTCCCGCGCATAGGCGGGTGGAACACTTTTCGGCTGCTGACAACCAACGCCGCCGCTGGCGTCCTCATAGCTGTGCAGCTCGCGTCGTAACGCATTCATCCATTGGCAAATGCTCTCATTTAAATAGAGCGATGCAGACGACGCTGTTGCGGCGCTGCTGCTTGGCGGCTGCAGTAGTCGCATACGTGAGATTCGTGGCTTTTTCATTGCCATTGGTGCTTGTAACGCTTCTTCTTCTTGTTCCTCTTTCACAAGCAATGCTTCTCCCTCCACCGCCGCGTCTATTACTCTCTGCTCGGCTGGCTCTCTGTCGCTGCGCAGTCGTCCGTAAATATGCTGATCGCTGCGACTGCGACTGCAGTGCAGCTGACCCTGACGCTTCAGCTCACAGATGCGCTGCATATCAAAAGTTGCCTGCGTCCGAAATACTTCGTCCACATTGTGAATAATCTCCAGGGAACCTCCGCCGCCTCCATTGCTTTTGGCCTCCTTATAGAAGAGGCGACGCTGCAGCGATCCGGAGCGATTCAGCTGCTTCAGTGAGCCGAATAAACGCGTCAGCGTCGCTGCACTTGACTTTGAGTAGCCGAGAAAAGTGCGCGATTTGCTGCCGCCAGCTTTGCCCGCCGCAGTCGCAGTCGCAGCAGCAGTTGCTAGCGGAGGCAGCGACGCCGAACTCGACGACGGCTCCTCTGTTGGTGTGGGCGTGTCAGCGCTGGCACATGCACACTGCTCGCCGTCGCTGTAGATGCCGCGGCAGCGTTCGCAAATGTTTTCATATATATTGCAATCGCTGCGACTGTCAGTCAGCGGCTGGTTCTGCTGCAGCGCTGCGGCAACGCTGCCGCTGACAATGCACTTGCAGAAGTGACAGTAGTGACCTTGGGCCGCGAAGACGCCATAGCCGCAGCCACGGCACAGGTTCTCATAGATGGCTTCGCGGCGAAAGTATTTGCGCAGCTGTTGCGACGTCGACGACGACGACGACGTTGCTGGCAGATTCTCATAGATATGCTGCTGTTGACGGCTGCGCTTGGTGCGCTGCTGCGGTGGCTGCTGCGGTGGCTGCTGCTGCGGTGGTTGTTGCTGTTCATTCTGATTGGAAATGTGTAGTTTATTGTTGTTGTCATTGATCTCGCTGCTGTTGCGTTTGCTGCTTTTCATTTCCACTTGTCGCGGCATTTCTTTTCGCTTTTTTAAATTCTCTTTTCTCATCCTCTCTCTCTCTCTCTCTCTCTTTCTCACGCTCTACACCAGCTCTCGTAATCTGTGCTTGGCTATCACACGCGTTTATCGCACTGTTTGTTATTATTATATTGCTGCGTCAACGCTTTTACAGCGTTTATATTTTTTTAACACATACACAAAAAAAAAACACATTTTTCATTTCATTTCATTGTATCTTGCATGCGCTTTTAATTGATGAGAGTCAACTGTCAAATAGTCGCTCGCTCTCTCATTGCTTACAGTCACTCACGAGCTCTCACTCACTCTCACTCTTGCACACATGCACGCACGCGCTCATTATCTTTGTTAAGCCTTCCTCCCTCACACTAATTCACACTGCCGGACGGACAGAGGCAGCGATCATGTGAGTGACGCTGCACTCTACACTTTTTGTTGTTGTTTCCGATTCTCAACATTTCGGATTTGGACTCTCTGCGCTTAACCCTTGAGCTGTCACTAAAAGTTAAAGTGACCACAGTGTATACACATTTAATAATACTGAATACAGCTTGGAGATCTTCTAGCTTTCGTGTTTATTACAGTCAATATTTAACTGTTAATTGAAAAACAATTATTTGTTAACGAATATTATATGGGAAATTTATTCACAGTATGAAAAAAAATGTATGTGACTTTGCGCACGCGCATAAGGGTTAATGTGTCAACAATTAAGACTTTTTTAAGTTCGCCTTATGTATGTTTGTATGTGTGTACATACATACTTAGCTTGTGTTCGGCTTTTTAATTTGAAGGCAAGACTATGACTCAGAGCGAGCGCAACGGCTAGCTAAGCATGTCGAGCTGTTTCGGTGCAGGGGTCCCGTTCAGGGGCTCGCCGGGGCGTCACTCAAATTAAATGCCCCGACAGTGCGCAACACTGCGAAGACTTGAGATAAAAGCCGAGAAACTGGTTAGCTTTAACGTTGTGTAAGCATTCCCTTAATAATGCTCTATCTTTCTCTCTCTCTCTCACACACACTGTGAGCTTCACCTACGCATCACAGGTGCCGCCGTTCTATTAGGCTCTGGAATGTGATCAGAGTTGACATGGACAACAGAGGAAAGGTTCAAAGGTCACGTTAACAAAATGTTTAATCATGGAAAAATGTATATAAATTTGGAAATATTAGAGTTTCTGGTAGAAAATTAAAAATCATCTTATAGGATTTTTTTTATATCGGTATTGATATATAGTTTAGTTAGAGTTTCTGAGAAAAAAAAATATAATTTCGAGCTTAGGGACTTTCGCGAATGGGATTTATTTGTTGAGAGTGTTCAAATATTGGTATACACTGCTTGGGGTATTTACTGTAAGTAAGTGATATGAGACTTGTAGATAAAGTACATGCCATAAAACAACTGTTTTTCAATCCAAATAACTATAAGAACTAATCGTTAAAGTCTTTTATATGTATGTAACTGAAGTTTACTTAAGATAAGAGGATTATTTATTTTATATAGGCACATATTGCCAAGTAGAGTGTTCTAAGAAAAATCCAACAAATATGAATACATTTTTTGTAAGCTATTAATGAGAATCAAAAATACAAACAGCGAGCTTATGTACGAGCCATGTACCTATGTATATTTCGGAATATCAAGTCTGTAAAGTTTAAACTTTATCATTATAATTATATGCTAAAAACTAAGAAACTTGCGTTGCATACTTTTAGGCAGCTGAGGATTAAGCTCGGCTTGACAACACAAAAGTTTAACGGCACTTTCCTACATATACAAATACGTATGTACATTAGGGTAGTCATTAAAAATAATAAAAAATAGTTTCTTTTTGATAAAAAAAAAAAAAAACAGTAACTGTATTTTTTTTAAAGCGATCTCAGCTAATTTGTTGCTATAAGAATAATTAAGATGCGAATATGAAGATGTATAACGAAGAATAATTAAAATTTCGTGTAAAACTGTGAGTTAAAATGCATCACTAAAAGTAATTAAACTGAAAACATTTCATTGCTAATAACTTTTGAAACTTTTCAATGATTACACCACAAAATTATCTTAGATCGTCTTGAGGCACGAGTGCAGTTAGAAATTTATTCTTCAAAACTTAACTTATAAAAGGGCGGCACAAAGTGTTTAAGCTTTTAAGGACCACCCTAATGTACACATTATGCGTAAATGTGTGAAATGTCGACAGCCTGGGAACAATAACTATTTCTTATCTGAGCAAAACTGCTCTCCAATTGACCTCGTCCTGGTAAGTGTTTAAGGCATGCGAAGAGAGCGAGAGGGCAAGAGAGACTTAGTTGTGCTATCAGTCATGGAAATTAAATCTAATCAATCGCCGATGGCAGTGAATCATTCAATATGGCAGATGTCGTACAGTAGTATGTACATATATGAATACGTGCTTTCAATTCACATTTAAAACGGGGCTTGGCTCCTATCTATTCACATATATGTACACAACTACATATTTGTGAATATATACGCATGTATGTGTGTGTTTTCTAACTACATACACATATAAGAACATACACATATGCAATCACTTTACAGCAATATGAAATGAAATGAAAAGTTGCGCGTTTCGTTCATGTCGTCATTCGCTGTAATTTTATTTGCGAACTCTCATTTGCATACACAAAAAAAAAAAACAAAAAAAAACACACAAAATAATACGGTTGTTTCTTATTAGCAACATTCGCGGTTCCAGTTGGATTTTGCAGTCTGCATGTTTGCTATTACTTTCGATCCCGGTCTTCCGGTTCGGCCTATCAGTCGTCAAGCTGCGAGCGCGACGCGTTCGCGAATTTAACACAATATCAACTGAACTGAACTGAATTTGAAGTCAAGATGCCGCCAGCGCATTTTCTTGGGTGGCAATCGTGCTGCTGTTTGACGCTGCCTACGCTGACGTCGACGCCGACGATGCTAAGGCCGACGCCGACCCGGTCACCCAACGGACAATAATAAAACACCAGCCAACAAAAAACTAAAAAAAACTTAGAATATTAACAATAGCTTGTCGATGCAGAAAACAGCATTATATATGAATAAAAAACACTAAAGTTATTTTTTCAATAATTTTTATTTGATTTTTGCAGCCGCCATCTTTGAAATGAAATTGATGTGCAAATATATGTTATACATACATATAACACTTCACTCTCAGCTGCCATTGATGTTGTTTTTGTGCTAATGATGACTTGCATTTAGCGCTTATAGGCAGCAAGAAAATCAAAATCTTCGAACTTCACGCCATTATTGTTGATGCTTGGCTCGGGCACCGCAAGTTCATCGGCGTGCTCGTTAACCAGATCGGGAAACTTGGGCTCCGGCATCGGCTCGTCGTTTACATTCTCGTGAAAATAGGGATTTGATTCAAAGTCCATGGCCATAGCCTGGTCCATATCATCTGACTCGGCGAATGGCTCGATGCCGCTCAGATAGTCTTCTTCATCCGAATCGCTGGCTACTACAGTAACTGTAATGTCTGATGGTTGAATTGAATAATCAGATAATTCTTCTGAGTGATCATAATCATCGATGGGTTTAGCCATTTTTTTTCCTCCTTTTTTTTTCTTTGATGAAAATTAATGAGAGCGCTGAATTTTGTCTGCTTCTCGGCTGAAGTACACAATGACAGTGCCATACTTTTCATACAATCGATATAAGTTTCAATAATTTATCGCACAAAACACGAATATTTCGATATATAATTAAAAAAACAAAATCATCGCATCCATGTACAGCATGCAACTAATTGTAAACCAGTTAAATACGAGAACAATCAAAAATATATAAATATTATAACAAAACATGCTGATTGAGAATCGATAAACCTCAAACAAACTGTAAGCGCTTTCAAAGCGTTTTCGAGTAAAAATCATATATATATTATTATTATTATATATATATTATCATATATATATTATTATTATTATATATATATTATCATATATATATTATTATTATTAACATTGAGCAGTTTTTGTGCATGCAGAAACATGTAATTTTTTGTAACTGTTGTTTAATTGTTTTTTTATTTTTTTATGTCAAAAAAAAAAAGAAACTAAGTTTATGTTGTGCAGTGTTCAAGCTACAGATCCACATGGGAAGGCATAATTCGAAAGACAAATGTGTGTGTGTAATAAACATGAACAACATGTGTCTGGCAACTGTGTGTTCGTGTGCGTGTGTGTGTGTGCATGAGTGGGGTGGGGTGTGGCAGCGACAAAGACGCTTTTTATGCTCAACGCCCGTTGCCTAATTAAGCATATCGCAACGATATGCGGGCGATTGGGTGCGGACAACCAATTGCCAATGCCAGGCAGAGAGTGCACCGAAGAAGGGAAACGAGACAAAAGTGTGGAGGGGGGATGGGGGGTCGGTGGTCGGTGGTCACCTGCCCCACAACGCAAAGTGTGGCAGCAACGAGAGCCAATTTATGCAACGCAAGTAAATTCAAAATTAAAACGCATTAGCAACAAAAACAAAAACAACAAAAGCATCAACACAACAAGAGCTTGGGAGGGTGGGGCAGTTTTGTGTGTGGCGTTCATGTGTGCGGTGCATGCAACATATGGCTGTTTGACAAAAGATCGGGACAGTAGCAGGCGCAGCAGCAAAAGTTTATAACTGGAACGCTGCATAAGAAGTACACAAATAAACAACAGAACCTGCACATTAAGTGCAACTGCATGACAACAACAAGAACAACAACTACAACTTGCAACAAACATCGACATTCAGCTGCGGATGCTCAATATTGTACACTCGAAAAAACGATACACATATAAAAGTCGAAGGGATTCTTGTAAATTCCAACCAAACAAACTCTTCTGCTTGTTAAGAATTTCTGTGAGTTGGGTCAAGATAGCTCGACTAGGGAATACCCTATAAAGCTACACTTTACCAACTCGTTCGAATGCGTCTGTCATTCTAGTGGTGAGAGACTATCGATATTAATTATGAGCGATAGTTAGCGTTGAATGTAGTGCATTAAAAGTAAAAACATGCTTGGCATTAAACATCGATGTACACAAGCATCGATACTTTAACTTTACTCAAGCAAACCTATCGAGCAATCATGCACGAGTGACTAGCTTTAAAGCCGAACGAGTTCGGCTGTTCGTTTCGAACGAGTGCTTGGCATTAAACATCGATGCACACAAGCATCGATACTTTAACTTTACTCAAGCAAACCTATCGAGCAATCATGCACGAGTGACTAGCTTTACAGCTGAACGAGTTCGGCTGTTCGTTTCGAACGAGTGTCGAAGCAAAAGAGTACGAGCATAACAAGTGCGAGTCCATATTTAAGTGTGACCAGTTGCAACTCTCTGGAAAATGCCCAACTTCGACAATTAGAAAAATCTTTATTGCACAACTGAAGTCTCTACACTAATACACTTATAACTTGATTTGGCTGTTCTTGCTGATCAACAAAGTGTACATGGATCCTCCTGTCTATTACATACATATATTGGCACAAAACCAATATACCCTCAATCACGTCGCATATGCTAAATTGTTAGTTAAAAGGAAAAAATAAATGTATTTATATACATACATACAGACATATGTACATACATAGATGTACAGTTTGCCCATAAAAGGTTGCGACACTGTGAAAAATGATGATATTTTCACTTTAGAGCTATAATGGTCACACTGGTTGTTGTTATTAATATTTTTTTTTATTTTTTATAAATAATTCAGTCAATTATCTCTTAAACCTATTAAACAGAACTTAAAAAACAATAACATTAACAAAGAAACATTTAAAATACTACCAAATGCACTAAATTCAACTGCCCATTAAAGGTTGCGACACTTCATTTTTTGGTCTGTTTTCGTTGCGAATTTCGTATTTACAGTTACTTTTCTTACAAATAAAAATGCGCAGTTCTTGGTAATATTCTTGGTAATGCCATTTTATGAGAAACTTCATAATTTGAATATAAAATTTAATCATTATCGGGAGAGTTTTAGACGGGTTTTAAATGCCATGCAAGCGGTTATGTTTTTATATGAACCAGTTGGTTTATTATAACTCCACGATCGGGAAATCGGACTCTGAGATGGCAGAAATGTTTGCAATTACTAGGAAAACAGTATACAATATTTTAAACCGCGTAAAAACAAGGGATGGATAGAAACGAAGCCATCAACTGGAAGGCCGCGGGCAATAGCACCAAGGGCAGAGCAAATTATGGTCAGAAGGATCAATGAAAATCCAGATTTTTTCGACCAGAACGCTTGCCAATGAGATGAAGACGGAATGTGGAATTACCATATCTCGGGAATATGTCCAAAATGCTATAAAAAGTACCGACTTTTCATCTCGAGCTGCTCGAAAAAAAAACGTTGATGTCGGCGGATCATGTTTAAACACGTGTAACTTTTGCCAGGATCCACGTGGGACAGCAAGATTCACGTTGGGTGACGTGGTGTTTTGTCTGAATCCAAAATAGTGCTATACTATAATAATATAGCCCCAGCACAAGACGTTAAAAGCACTTGAAACCAAACATATTATACCGACGGTAAAATTTGGAAAATTGTAGGTGATGGTTTGGGGGTGCATCTCAAGCAAAGGAGTTGGAGAATTGTGCTTTATTGAATATACCATGGATGCCCAACCATATTTAAGTATTTTGAGCAAAAAATTGGTAGCCAGTGCCAACAAATTTGGATTTATTAATGATGGCAAGCCGAGTTATACATTTTACCAGGACAATGATCCTAAGCATAAGACGAATCTGGAGAGGTGCTGGCTGCTTTATAACTGTAAAAAGTGTTCGGTACTCCTGCCCGAAGCCCAAACTCGACCCAATTGAAAATCTGTGTGCCTATCTCAAAAAACACACTGCCAAGCGCCATCCAAAAAAACAAAAATGATCTCAAGGCGATAATCTTGGAGGAATGGCAAAATATTCCATTGGAATACGTCCAAAATCTCGTCAAATCGATGAAAAGGCGACGGGGAGTGGTTATAGAAGCCAACGGTGGACATACAAAATATTAAATATTGCTCAAGACCAAAAAATAAGAGAATGTTTGACAATGTCAACGCAATGTCGCAACCTTTAATGGGCAGTTGAATTTAGTGCATTTGATAGTATTTTAAATGTTTCTTTGTTAATGTTATTGTTTTTTAAGTTCTGTTTAATAGGTTTAAGAGATAATTGACTGAATTATTTATAAAAAATAAAAAAAAATATTAATAACAACAACCAGTGTGACCATTATAGCTCTAAAGTGAAAATATCATCATTTTTCACAGTGTCGCAACCTTTTATGGGCAAACTGTATATGCATTTGGCTGTGTATCAGGCTCGAATGTATTAAAGAAGAATAGCGATGGCATCGCGACCGCTTGATCTTTGAACTAAATTAATTAAGCACAATGAACGCAATTGTTGTTCTTGTTGTTGTTCATGTTCGTTCATGTTGTTGTTGCTGTCGCTATTAGCAGAAGCAGCATCTTCCGCACCCTAACCAAATGTATACACCAGATATAACAGATACAGCAGCAGCAAAAGCAGTTGTAAAGTACCGCTAAAGTTTGTTATACCCTGTTTGCAAACAAGGTATAACACTTTTCTCACAACATATGAAGTGCATTAGGCAATTAGAACAGAATCGATTAGAGTCCATCATGTTTAATGTTTCCATGTAAAGTGTCGTTAAGTTTGAGATATGACTGAACGAAAGTCTTAGTCTGCACTACTGGACTATTTCTCAACATGTGTATATCGGAAACGTGAAGAGTAATCGATAATTTGAAACAAACTTATGCTGCCTATCGTGTAGGAGAGCTTATATTTAAAGCCTTTAGTTAATTATATATCCAAAGTCACGAGTCTTTATAGTCCCTGAGATCGAATACGACGAGTAGACGAACATGGCTATATCGACTGCTGATCAAGAACATATATACTTTGTGAGGTCGGAGATACTTTTGCAGAAGTAGAGATGGGCGTGGGCCGTGTCGAGAGGCACGGAAAACACGGTAGGAATGATAGGAACGATGGGAATGGAAATATTTTTGAACCATGCTTGGGCCCATGCCCAACTCTAGTTCTGACTATTTATAAAGTGTGTTTTTTTTAGAGGTATAGAACTTGAAGTTGGCAACACTTTTTTACCTGGCGGCCATTTTGTCAGCTGTTAAGTGATTTATGTTTAGTTTGGTTTGGCATTTCAACATGAATAGACTGACGCCTGAACAACGCTTCCAAATTGTGCAAATTTGTTTTGAAAATCATGATTCTGTTTGAAGTACGTATCGTGCATTAGCCGTAGCGGACATATGCCAGAAATCATATTTAAATTATAATGCCAGAAGTTTGTCTTTCGAATAAAGTAAATTTCATATAAATAAAAAAAATCATCTTTATTTTATGCCATTTCAAAGTTCTATACCTCTAAAAAAACACCTTTTAATTTATGGAAGCGTTATGATATGTGAACTCAATAAAAAAAAAGAGTTTTTTTTTTGTTTGTTTCTTTTTGTTTTTTATCGTTACAGGAAAGTTGTTTTATACTAAAAACACACAAAATTTTGTTGAAACTTAAGAATATCACACGTACAATTTTGAAGTGTAGAGCTATCTGTCTGTGGAAGGCATAACATATTTGTGGATTGAGTTCAGATTGAAGGGAAAATACGTTGTCCTTGTGGTTTATAGGTGGAAGTAAGGCGATTTCGTTGAAGGAGTTTGAATATGCTTAGATTCATCTTGTTTTGGCGTTCCGATATGCAAGAACGTTATCTGAGTTGCAAATCGTTAATGATTTTTCATGACTTTTATGTTCTGTTCACTGTTTAGATGTGTATCTGTGATTGGTTAACTTGCGCTCAATTTGCTAAGCTATTTTGTTTTTGGATTGGTATCGAGTATTAAGTCCTAAGGTCCTCCTCAAGTGTTAATGGTATCTTCATGCATCTCTCCGATCGTGTCCTTTACATTTTCTTAGTTCAGTCGTGTGTATAATATATACTTGCTCTACTTGAGAGTCTATAATATAATTTCGTTAATTAAAGTTGTTCAATTCTGGCAATTGCTAATTACAATTATTTCAGTAGTCGTAAAGAAAGGCACTTACTGATGCAAATGGAAAATATCGAAATGAATTGCAAATAAATATAATTACGAAACTTAACTGAAGAAGTTCGAAAAGTTTGGAAATGTCTTGCCAATGCCTTACGCATAAGTACTGAAGTAATTGTAAAGGTAACAAGTTTGGGTATAGTTACAGGCTGTAGTGTAAACGATCAGGCTATGTGTGACTAGGTGAGACGATCGTTTGAGTCGATGTGGCCCATATCGAGTTCCCAGGAATTGGCAAGTGAGCTCGATTCCTCGAAATCCCAGTCCTGATTCTGGGCCGGAGTGCAATTAGGTGTCGCATTGTATGCGTGAGCGCAATTATAATCCTGATTATAATATGGACTCCACTCAGTGGGTACAGCATTATAGTATCGGTAGATTGGATGATATTGGATGGGAGGAGGTGGAGGCGGAGCTGCCTGCACCCAGCCAGGTGCACCAATTGGCGCATAGTTGGCTCCAGCATAATGTTGTATGGGCATTGCTGCACCCGGTCCCGGTCCCGGGCCCATTGCTTGTGCCGATATGTAATAGTTGCCAGCATCGCGGTGTGACAACTTCTTCTTGAAGGCCCGTGAAATGTTGACCCGACGATTATGTATAACGACGTACTGGCCCATGCAATTCTGCGCCTCGGCCTCGGTCTGGAATGTGACAAAGCCGTAGCCCCGGTTGTAGCCCTCGTTATCAAATATAATCTTGGTGTACATTACAGTGCCAAAGGGACTGAAGCTGTCCCTCAGATCGACCGTTGAGGTATCGCCAGTGAGGCCTCCAACAAAGATCCGGTTGGGTATCATAATGCTGTACAAGGGTACCGTGTGAGTCAAGAACGGACGCATTCCGTTCAACGATGGAGTCGGCGACATAAGTATCGGTTTTTGTTGGAAATGTGCACCTATCATATGTGACATCCTTAAAGAATAATGAACTCCTAAAAGCTAACTCTCGATTCGATTCTATACGATTCGATTCGATTCGATGCGATTCGATTTGGTTATTCGTTGGCGATCGCTTGGTTAAATGCTCGGAAACTATCAAGATCTTCTTCTGCTTCTATGTGCATATATATATATGAGTTTATAAGTATATAGTAAACGTACCGTCAAATTATCGATTAGTTACGCAACGTCCAATTATTTGCAAGTTGTTAGTTGCTTTTGATTACTTAGTATCTTCGATTAACGCTATTTCTATATTATTATCATTGATACTAATAAAAACCAACTAATTTTCAAGGGACTAATTTTCAAAAATGTTTACACAACTTCATTCGTTAGACTACAAACTCGAATGAACGAACAAACTGATCCCAAAACCAAATGCCATATTGATGACAAGCCAAACAAAGCATACAAAATACTTTTCAATGTACATTTGAACCAGTCGCTCTGGTTCTGCGGGCAGTAAAGGGGTTGTTCCCGGTATCCCGCTTACACACACTTTCAGTTATGTTGTCTGTAGTGACTTGACAGCTACTGTGGCATAGACGTTGCGTCGCGTCGCGTCGCGGTTGCTACCGCCTTTCTTATTCAATTGCGCGTTGCAAGAAACCAATTAGAATTTCGCTTCGGCACCATGATGATTATTATTGTTGTGCCTCGCTTTTGTACCCGGAACACAATGACAATGGGTAAAGGGGTATACTGGTTTGGTGCAAGCGCATGCAACAGAGAGAAGAAACCCATAAACTATTGATCACCAATCGTTCTCAGAGACAATACAGAACTAGAGACTTGAGATTTGGAACTTAAGTTTTCGTAACCAATTCGTAGTTTCGAAATATCGATAACTCCCCATGACTAATGTACACTTTGAATTCAGGGCAGCTCCTAGTCAGGTTTTCTTCTTACTTGTTATCAAATAAATTGTATAACAACTAAAGTGATCCACAGACAGAAGATATTCTATATCAAAGATGACCAGCTCGAGCATAGGCCAAAGCGCCAAAGATACAATGAGTGTGTGTGAAAGAGAGAGAGGGAGTGAGAGAGAGAGAGAAAAGCTTTTGAATACTTCTTGAATTATTTTCAATATGGAAGAGAGTGTTTCTTTTCCATGATTTATTGACACATGAGTCACAGACGATGTAGTCTAAAAAATCACTTTTTCCAACACCTTGATAAGAAATCTTAACATTTTCAATCTTAATGTTTTGTTTTTTGTTATGCCCTGAACCCATTCAAAATGGTTAAGAATGGTTAACAGGAATAAGGCAACATCTTCGACCTCCAATAAGTATATATAAGCTTGATCTTGATAAGTACATTTTTACTCTTTCAGATCACGATTTTGACATTGTTCGAGTCGCACAACTTAGGTTTAGAACCATTTAAAACGAAGCGCATATAAAATAGTCAAGAAATATTGACTTAAAGATAGCTTAAACTCTTGATTGTTAATTTGATGGGAATTTAAGCGGAAAATGCGATTGAATAAACAACAAATCAAATCAATCAAGAATCAATCAATACTTGATGGTAAAAGCGATACTGAATCGAACTTGATTTATTGAGCCCTTCTTAAGAATCTGGTTATTCTGGATAAGATACAAATTATTTGAAATACGTACGTTCTCACTCAGATCATGTGAATTCCAGATGCAGGCCAACATTTGATATGATTCTGGATTAATTCAAGTTATGATTACAATAAAATAAGATATTTCCAAAATATAAATCATATAAACAAAAATATATGTGCATAAAGCTTACGAGGAAGAAAAACTCATTTCCATATGTACGTACTTATATAATATATATATAAATATATATACAAAAATCCAGATATATTAAAATACATATAAATATTAATATATCCACATATATTAATATAAGAATATAATATAAATAAAGAATATAATATAGATATTAATATACCCACATATATTAATATAAGTAATATATATATAGATAAATATTAATATACCCACATATATTAATATAAGTAATATAATATAAATAAAGTATATAATATAAATATTAATACACCCACATATATTAATATAAGTAATATATATATAGATAAATATTAATATACCCACCTATATTAATATGATAAATATATTAATACACATACCCACATATATAAATATTTATATACATATACATATTAAGGACAGTAGACACACAGTAACATCGACGGTACGGAGAAGATCAACAACCCCACGAATAGATCAGCAGGCGGAGAAGCAGCTGTCAGACGAGGCAGAGAGCAAGAAGGAAAGCCTTGTAAGGTGAATGAATCTGTCTGTTATAGTGGAACAGTCTTATATCGGCTTGTAAGCAATAAGCTGTATAGAAATATATAGCAAAAACGTTATTTCCATCAAAAATAAGCTCCAAACAGCACTTGTATTAAAAGATCTGGGTGTGTAAGTGTAATGCCATCTCAAGTGACAATCAAGCGACTACTTGTGTTGCATTAAAGAAGAGAAAATAAGTAAGAAGAGTCTAGTCGAGAAATGCCGACTACACGCTACCCTGAACCTATACTGTATACTTGACTTAACTTCAATGTTCCATATCTCCGGTGTTTCTCAACCGATTATATAAAAAATTGCACAGATTGTCTTTATTGCGTCTAATGTTTCAAATGTCATTGCATAGTTTTCCAAATTCAAGATTTTATTGTTATCGATCACATGCGTATGTCGAAAAAGCAAAGAGTTATCGAAAATTTAAAAGGAACTGGGGGTTAGGCGAGCTTAGGCTTCAAATTTGGAGCCACATACAGACGAACGGACATGGCTATATCTTGACTGTTGATGCTGATCAAGAATATATATACCTTACGGGGTTGGAGGTACTTCCTTCTGTCTGTTACATACTTTTGCACAAAACCATTATACCCTTTTTACCAATTTTCAAGGGGTTTCCGGGTATAAAAATTAAAATAACAGAAAAGAAATTTCTGTGCAGCAAATTAGAGCGAGAAAATGAACTGCATAAATAAAGTCATATGGAAATGGAAATAATGAACAATCCACATGTGTGTATGTGTGTGTGTGTATGCATGTTTAAGCAGCCGACGCGTTAGCTACCAGAAAGCTACCGCTAAATCCAGTCTTCTTTCATATCTTGTATGGAATAAAATGACGTATTTAACATTGCAATGTCATAGTCAATTGGTGCCCGGCTGCACTACCAAAGGGTTACGTGTAAGGGAACCAATACGTCAGTTGGTAGTCAGTTGACCAAATGAGATGGTGATAATAGTTTGCACATCCAGGTACTTAAGCTTAAGGATGGTAGACTAGATCTTTACATAATGATTTCCATTCGTCTGCTCGAAAAAAAAAAAACTTTCCTTCAATTATGGGAGATGCTTTAATTTACCCCTGTTCCCCGCTAACCTTGGAAAGGAGAACTCTCGTTAACGAGACGTATGCTTTAAGAGTATAGCTTGTTGGCAGTTTATTTTCTTTTCTCTTTAATAACCAAAGTGAATACCAGCTGACTACCAATTGACTTACTTACATGTAAATCGCTAACGATTTTGTGTGCTACAGATGGCGACAAAATCGTCAATTGACTCTAGGCTGTTCTTAGCATGGTTAATATTTGTGTCAGTATGCACTATACCAGCGGCCGGGGAACTTTTTTAACTATTACCCCTAAATATTTTTGAGAAACTGACATTACCCACCCAAAAAAAAAAATAAATAAAAAAGTCATCTCCTCCAAAAAAAAAAAAATATTTTTGAGAAACTGACATTACCCACCCAAAAAAAATAAAAAATAAAAAAGTCATCTCCTCCATTTGTGGTAAAAAAAGCAAAAAAAAAAATAATAATATTTTTGAGAAACTGACATTACCCACCAAAAAAAAAAGAAGTCATATCCTCATTTTTGGTGGCAAAAAAAAAAAAAAAAAAAAAAGTTACTTCTTCCTTACAAAAGTCATTTTTACCCCCTAAATTTCACTTTAACCCAAATAGGGATAATTTACCCCTGTTCCCCGACCGCTGCTCTATACAAACTGATGACACGACTTTTCATTCGATATAGACGTGAACTGCGAGTGTGACTGCGGCTTGGGGCGACAAAAAACGCGCAGAAAACGCGTGCGCGCATCAGATCGACTAGCGAACGCGATTAGTCAGTCACATACTACAGTTCTGCCGCGACGGTCTCTCACGACAACAACAACATAAAGCACAAAGCAAAACACGCAATGCGAAACATGCGCAATGCAATGCATTTTCATGTTGCATCAGTGCACAACACACACATATGTGACTCGATGCGGTCGTCGAAGGTGTGGTAAGGGGTTCTGCTGCACACTACACCACACTGTGCCTGCCCACTGTGCGGTTGAGCGCTTCTTTGCAATGATTTTTATTTTCAGTTTTCAGTTTCTATTGCACATATCCGAAATTTTGTTGATTTAATTGCACGCGAGAGTCATTTATCAAATAACATATTACAGCACAGATTTTTATTTATTTTATTTTGGTTTTGTTGACAACTCTTTACATAATTATTACGAAGCCCACGCTGAGGAGAAAATGACAGAGAATGGATACACTTTCCGCATATGCTAGTACAGTTTAAAAAGGTTGAAAATAGATAACAAAGAAAATTCAATCACACTGCTTGTCAATGCAATGACAATAATCAAATGTCAAAATGTTCAGTTTATAAAATTTGATAAGTATTTGAATTTTTGGATATATTTGGAGATAAGAAAAATCGCGCTATCTTGAGGCTTATAACAAGCTCTGCAAGGCCACAAACAAAAATAATTTCATATCATTGCTATTCTTACGCAGCTATAAAAAACCCATTAGTTTTTATATACTTTAACAACAATTTTGTACCCTTCATCAAAAAAAAAACCTACAGAGCTTAAACTGTGACTCAAACCAAACATCTCTTGCATCGCCTGATTTAAGTTTGTTGCATTTATTGAATGGAATTTAATTAATTTTTCTTTAAAATAATGATTATCGTCCATATATTTTCGCTTACCTTTTCATCGCTCTTTCAATTGCCAAGTTCATTCTTGAACAACCCTGCGCTGTACTCAAGAAAGCTCGACTAGGAGATAAACTGAACCTCTTGCCTAATACGTAAGGTTATGTCTGCCTTATTGGTTTAATCATGCATTGGCTCAACTTCAATCTGCAACATCTCCGTTGGCTCTTAACGATTTTCGATGAAACGTAAGATTTAAGTGCTATCGATTACATGTGGATATCGAAAACGGAAAGATTAATCGGCAATTTGAAACAAACTTGTTCTGCCTATGGTTTAGGGGAGTTTTCTTTCTAATCTCTAGCTCTTATTGTCTCGACTGTTGATGCTGAGATCGAAGATGCTTTCTGCTACCTTTTAAACGAAAATGTACCATTGAGATCATTTGGAAAACACTTTATTTATTTATGGTACAATACATAGCTTTGAAACCGAAACGTGTTTCGGTTTCACTTTCACTCTCTATGCAAATTTGTCGCAACGGCACTACTTATAAAGAAATACAATAATAAAATCGAGTCGAGGAAAGACCTAAAGTGAAATTTTCAATAGCCAATAGCTAATGGCTGGGGTAACCAAATTTCTGAAGCTTAAATTGAAACGATTTCTTTGTTAATTAGTTGAGAACACTCGCAGCAAACTTAAGCGAATCTAACGCATAAAGATCTGATTGATTGTCTGAAGAGAAGCTGGGATGACGAGTAGCTGGGGCAACTGAACAATAGGTTTTCTTGTTTCCTATTTCTTATTAATGATTAAATACTAAACCATTGCAATAAGGAAACCCGCATTGCATGCTTGCGAAATGCGAATAAGGTTCGTTTTATTGATATGGCGACCACATCACGGCTTAATTATAGTATGAACTCGCTCTTAATTTGCGGTTATTATTAATATTAATAATAAGAAGACTCAGCCTTAACATCTGTCGTAGGATTCCGCCGAAAGGCTCCATGACGATGACGTACAAAAATTGCATTCGAAAGCAGACAAGAATGCTGCCGACTAGGCTATACCCTGTACGCAGCAATTAAACTTTGATTTTTGTGCTCACAATCGAAGATTTGTTGCTTGTATTTGTATTTTAATTGCCGTATAAATATTAATCCGATACTTTCTTAGTTTATGTTAATATATTTATTAGGGTGTTCATTAAAAAGTAATTCTACCCTCAAAAGCTTTTTTTTTTAACAAAACTACAATAAGGAAAATTTGTAATTATTTTTAATTACAACACGACGATCTTAGTTAATGTTTCTGGGCATGAGAAAATTTAGACATCAGCTTGTTTGAAGAAGCATAAACATATATATATATATAGTTTATAGGGATCGGAGATGCATTTCTTGTCTGCCGTCAGCTAAATACATTTGCTCGAATCATATTACCATTTGTAAACTATCTTATAAATAGGCCAGAAAAGAATAGTTCATAGTTCATGTAGTCTAAAAAGATTTCATGTGCTTATTTTAATGATATTGCTTGAATGTTTCTTGACCCAACCAATTAACAAGTTAATACAATCAACATTTTAAGAAACAGCTTATTAAAACGATTAGAAATTTGATCCAAGAAGTTGGAAACACAATGAAACCCAACAATGTATTTCAATCGTATGATATTATATTTACCCTCACACTTCAGACTCTTTCCGACTGATGTGTAAGGAAAGTTCAACAGAACTGGGCAACAGCATCACACAATATATTTATAATTTTTAAAGCTTATGTATTATTCGCTGATGTTATAGCTATATTATTGTAAAGTTGCGTAAACGTTTAACAAAAACACATTTACACAATTTCACATTTATAACATAATTAGGATACTTGTTTAAAGTTTTCATACCCACAACCCATTAAAAATGGGTAAAAAAAAAGTATAACGATTTTGTTCAAAAGTCTGTAACAGGTAGAAGGAAGCTTCTCCCCTTAAAGTATATATATATATTCTTGAACAGCATGATTAATTTTTTAATAAATATACAAATATAGGATTATACTAGGCATTAAGCTATGCCTATGTTTATAAAGGGTGTTTTTTTTAGAGGTATAGAACTTGAAGTTGGCAACACTTTATTAACTGGCGGCCATTTTGTCAGCTGTTAAGTGATTTATGTTTAGTTTGGTTTGGCATTTCAACATGAATAGACTGACGCCTGAACAACGCTTCCAAATTGTCCAAAAAACACCCTTTACTTAGTTGTAAACCTACGAATATGTTTTCCGCTGCTTGGGCGAAACTACCGGGAGGCATTGCGTCGCCCTAGCTTCAAAATCCATCATACTGCGATTGTCTGGGCTCGCGCCCAAAACGATGGATATAGCTCCTGAAGCATCCATGTCCACTAAGCAGCCATGCTTTCGCCCCACCCGCCGTGCTAGCGTCGGTATAAGCCGGTACGTCCATCGACTCGATTCACCGATTCACGCCAACGATTTTGAGGAGCGATGCTCCTGCTCTTCCTGGCTTCCGTCCTGAATGGCCTTGCCCTTCGTCGTTGCTGCTCGGTGCATTGTCAAGCTCCGATGCATGCTTGACTTAACTTCAATGTTCCATATCTCCGCTGTTCCTTAACCGATTTCCATACAAGTTTAACAGTTTGTCATTATTTCGTGTTATGTTTTGAACGCCTTTTCAAAGTTTTCCAAATTCAAGATTTTAGTGTTATCGATCACATGTGTATATCGGAAACGGGAAGAGTTATCGAAAATTGGAAACAAACCTAGGAACTAGGGATAAGACGAGCTAATGTTCCAAATCGACGGACTCAACTGTCGCTGTTGATCAAGAATATATATAGAAGATGCTTCGTTCTTTCTGTTGCACAAACCCATTATACCCTTTTTACACATTTTCAATGGGTTCAGGGTATAAACCCCAAATCTGCTTTGATCGAAGTCCAAAATGGGTTTAACTCTAAAACTGGAACAGTGTTCATTTTACATATACACCAAGTAAAATTGATATTTGTGCATCATATTTTCTTCATTTTTTTCGAAACTTTTACTTGCTCGATTTTTTTAAATATTTGTTATAAATAGGTAGTTGGTATATACATTTAATACACAATTTTTTTTTTCAGTTGTAATTTATTTTATTAAGAAATTATTTCTTTGAAAGAAATCTTCATGTAAAGTTGGTATTTGTGCAAAACTTCACATTACCAAATATTAGAAAAATTAAGTAATTTAATTAGGTCAATTTATTAATTAATACGAAATACATTCGCCTTTATGTTGTTCAACCATTTTCAATCGGCGGGGCATCGAATTCACTAAGTTTTCTAGTGTTTTCTTCTCAATAGACGCCCATTTCTGGACAATGGCAGTTTTTAAGTCCTTTAAGGACTCGAATTGCCTTCCACCCTCATACAGCTTTGCTTGAAGAATTCCCCAAAGATTCTCAATTGGATTTAGGTCCGGACTTAGTGCTGGCCACTGCAATAAGGGGATATTTTTTGACTTAAAAAACGTCATCGTATGCATTGCAACATGTATAGGAGCGTTATCCTGTTGAAATATCCAGTCCTCATCATGGAACTCCTCCGAAAATGAAATAAGTTCTTCTTCAAGGAGATCAGTATACTTTATCGCATTCATTCGACCCGGCACAAAGCATATATGAGACTTTCCAGAAAAGCTAAATGCAGCCCATACCATCAGAGAGCCACCACCATGGTTCCGGTTGTGGCAAGTCTGCCGGGATGTCTTGGGTCCTCCAATACTTTTGATTACCGTCTGGTCCATCTAAATTGAACTTTTTTTCATCACTGAAAACCACTTTTTGAAACTCGCTGTCCCAAAACTTATATTTTTCATAAAAGGCAAGTCGGGCCTTTTTATGCCGAGGCAACAGTTTTGGTTTCCTCACCTTTGCGGTGTATTTGAGGTGCAACTCATTTCGGCAAATCTGTTGCACCCTCTGCCTAGTTATTGGCAACTTCAACTGTGCTTTTATTTGTGCGCAACTCATCGACTTAGTCGCTGCCATCGCTCTAATATGTCTTTTAGTGCGCGCATCAACTTTTGATACGGCACCTTTGCGGTTGTTTTGAGTGTATTTTTCCGGATTTTTCAAATAGTTAGCGACAGTATTTCGATGCCGGCTTAATGTTTTGGCTATTTCAGTAATTTTAATGCCACATTCAGTCATAGTTTCAATTTTGGTTTTTTCTTTTTCACTCAACTCCGCTGCAAGAGGCATTTTTTACCAAAAACAGTCAAAATTTACAAAAAAAAATAAAAAAGTGCAACAATTTTAATACAGAACAATTAGAAAACAATATTTAAATAACCTCAACAAATTTTTCCAGCGAGATAACTGATTTGTTCCACTCAAAATGTGAATGAAAAATTTTGCACAAATATCAACTTTCTATTGAAGGCATGTTTTTGTCCCGTCTTTGTCGTAACGGGACTATAGATTAAAAGCTGATAAGAAATAAATGCATGGAATAACATCACAAAACATAAGAGATAAGACGTGTATACCCAAAACATTAATACAGTTATAACAAAACCTGTTACATGCAGAACAAAGTTTGCACAAATATCAATTTTACTGGGTGTACTTATAGACATGGACAAAAATAGTTTGGACCATAAGAGTAATGACAAGTTCGAAGGCTCTAGCTTGACGAGGAGATACCCTGCACTACTACACTAATGTGTTATGATAATATTTCATTTTCAATATCTTTGATGTTTCTCAACCGATGGTGAGAAGTTTCCTTCTATCGGTTCATTACGAATATACGAATAAGATAAGTTCGATCGTTTTTTGGTAGTAGGAAAAGTTATAAAATTACTGTTATAAAATATGGTATTCGTTAACTCACCGTCTGTTGCCTAAATGTACGATCTGTTGAATTAAGTTCATGCATGGAACTGGCTCTTAGTTTCCGGTCAGTCGCTTTGTTGCTATCCTGGCATTCGGTGCATGAGGCATCTGGTGTTACTCTTACTGTTGGTATGGGAGATCTGCTGTTGCCGCGTCTCTTGTTATTATTGTTATTTATATGATTATTGTTATTGTTGCTGTTTTGGCTGCTGTTGCTGCTTTGTGTGTGTTTGGAATTCGTATAGAAAACCTGCGAAATGCTGCGAAAGATCGTCCGATATCCTCTCTTGTGCTCTGCATCCCCGGCCATGGCTCTCTCTCTCTCTCTCACACACTCTTTTTCTATCCGTCTGTTTCTTTGCGATCCTCAATTCATAACAGTTTGCTCAATTGCTGTTGTTTTTTTTTATATTTTTGTTTTTATTATGTATGTATGTATGTTTTACATAGAGAACACACACATACACATACTACACAGACACATGCACATGCAAAAACGACACGAGTGATTTTCTTGCTGCTTATTCGCTCACGAGCAGCAGCTGCCAACTGAATATCTTGGCCTTTGGTATTGGCTTTCGTCAAGCACGCATCTACAACTACAACAAAACGAAAACAACAACAAACGACGCGAACGACAACACCTTCAAGACGTCATCGACGTCGACGTCGACTGCGACTGCGACTGAGAATGTGCGTTTCTTTTTCAAATCTAATCGCAGCCACACAGCTGATAAGCAGCGTATAGTTGTAAGCGTTTGTGCTTTTGTTTTTGTTTTTGTTTTTGTTTTTGTTTTTGTACTTTCGGCGCTTGCAGTAAAATCAATAAGAACAATGCTCGACACTGGACGTCGTGGACGCGAAGGTGGACGGAATCAGACTCGGACTCGGACTGCTCGGACTTGTTCCAGGCGACCAACTAAAGAGCACAACTAAAAACCGTCTAGGCGCCAACTGACGTCGACGTCGACGCTGGCGTTAGCAGTGACTGTTGCGACGGGAGAAGGCAACATCACCGTTTTTGTAATCGTTGTTGGTTGGATTTTTCCTCTTTTATTTTTTGTTTTGTTATTTATTTATATTTTGTGTTGAATTCTTTTTTGTTTTGTGTTTTCATTGTTGTTGTTGTTGTAAAGCGTTTCTAGTGGAACAGTGGTGCAATGTTTATTAAATTGTGTTTTGTATTATGACGCACATGATGACTGGCGAGGGCGAGTCTCTTAAATCATTTATGTAGTATTCATTTTTATAAGCTTTAAGGATAAGATAAAATCGTTAAAGTTTAGCACAATACAGTCGAATTTCCATAACGCAGTTTTCTATGCAACGATTTCCTTTGCTGCAATTTCTTTCAATCAAAAGAAAAAAAACATTTTTTAACACGAATTTTCTCTATAAGAAAGTTTTTTCTTTTTCAGTTTTGGAAATTCGAAAGTGCTAAAAAGATATCCAAAAGTGTTCCACTGATACTGTAACATATCAATTAATTTTCATATGTACGTACATATGTCTAAATTTATAAATTTGTATTATTATTATTATGTTTGTATGGGAAAAATAAAATTGTTTGTTTGAACATTAATTTGCCAATTGATATAATAATATAATCAAGCATCGCGTTGTTGTTTGTGCTTAACTCAAACCATACTCTTATCAAGTTAATGATAAACAGTTGAGTAAGCTCGACTATAAGGTTCCCTGAACCCAAGACCATACACATACGCTATATATTATTTTTAGTCATTTTCAAAGGGTTCAGTTCACTTCAAACTTGACAAATTGAAGGCGGCTTGGGCGACAAATGAGTTGTTAACCACTGTGCCGATAATGTTTTAAACTTTGCGGTTGTTTATCAATGCCTACGGCTTTTGCCGCCTATCGCAACGTACCCTTACGTCATGTTTATATGTGTTTGTGTGTGGGTGAGCACACTATATGTATGTATGTATGTGTGCGTGTGTGGGTTTAAATTGATGTTGGGAACTTGATTTGTTTTTGTATTGCTATTTTTTTTCTTCTGTTTTCGGTTTTCTGTTTTCTGTTTGTGTTTGCAGACTAGACCAAAGAGACGAACGAGTGTGGCCAACGGCGCTTACTCATATGGTGAATCTCTGTTGAAACAGTTAACGCTATGCGGTCGTGCTGTGTGACAATTGGCAACTGCAAATTGCAAATTGCAATTGCACATCATTCGCGAATGTCGAGCACACGTCACGTCACGTCACGACACGTACGCGGCGGCGTTTTAATTAAATGCCGTTGAGGTCGCAATGCTGCAAATGTTGTTGTGCATCGAAAACGAAATCAGAGCAAACGAAGCGACTGACGATGGGCCACTTGCCACTTGCCACTTGCTACTTGCCAGTTGCCAGTTGCCACTTGCCGGTTTTCCGGTTGACACACGACTAACCACCAACTAAATAAAGCTGGCCCAAAAGCCAGCGGCAACAAAATTCAAAATCAAAAAAAAATCAACATCACAAACCGAAACAAAAACACGCACACACACACACACACTATATAGACATAAAAAATAGATGTAACCAAAGCTAAAGAAAATGGACAAACTGAACAAGTAAGAGTGCTCTAGTCGAGATATCCCGACTAGACTATACCCTGAACCACATAGCCAGTGCTTTCAATGCTCCATATCTCCGGTGTTTCTCAACCGATTTCAATAAAATTTTCACAGATTTTCATTATTTCGTCTTATGTTTCAAACTGCATCACAAAGTTTTCCAAATTCAAGATTTTGTTGTTATCGATCACATGTGTATATGGAAACGGGAAGAGTTATCGAAAATTTAAAACAAACTTGCACTGCGCGGGGACTAGGCGAGCTTATGTACCAAATCTGGAGTCTCTAGCTCTTATAGTCTCTGAGTTTGACGGACATGGCTATATCGAGCTCGGCTGATCAAGAATATATATACTTTATGGGGTCGCAGATGCTTCCTGCCGCCTGTTACATACTTTTGCAGAAAACCATTATACCCATTATACCCATTTTCAATGGGTTCAGGGTATCAAAACGCTAACAAAGACTGAGACAGAGCGTCGAAGGCTGAGCTAGAGCCGCAGGCAAAAGCAGAACGAACAGTCAGTCGCACCCCGCCGGCAACAAAGCGGCCCCCGCAAGAAACAACAACGACCACACGATGACTTTTGAATAATATTTACATTTATTGTATGCACGTGTGTCTCTATTACGTATGTGTGTGTGTGTGTGTCACGCAGGCAGCGAGGCGGCCAAAAAGCGAGTTGCGTTAACTGGTCGACAACAAAATCTACAACTGCATCAGCAGCGTCTTGAGCTGGTTAAGACTAGTCAACGACGTGAACGAGCGGTGGTGTGGGGAGGGGGGAGGGGTGTGCGCTGGTAGACGTAGCTCACACGAAATATAAATGAGTTAATGACGGCAGCTACTTACTTAGTTGTAAACAATGCACATTAAAATGTGTCGCAGAAGCACAAACGAAAACGAATGAAACATTAAACAAACAAACAAAAAGAAAAGGTAAGAAGGTTCTAGTCGAGAAATCGCGACTAGAGTATACCCTTAACCCTATATTTAACGCGTACAGTCACTGCTTGCAAGTATGTGTGAGTGTGTGTGTGCCGCGTATTCTTAACTTCAATGCTCCATATCTCCGGTGTTTCTCAACCGATTTCCATAAAAAGTTCACAGCTTGTCATTATTTCGTCTTATGTTTTAAACGTTATCTTCAAGTTTTCCAATATCAAGATTTTATTGTTATCTATTACATGTCTATATCGTAAAAGGGAAGAGTTATCGAAAATCTAAAGCAAACTTGCACTGCCTACCGATTAGGCGAGCTTATGTACCAAATCTGGAGTCTCTAGATCTTATAGTCTCTGAAATCGACGCATTCATACATAGGGACATGGCTATATCGACTCGGCTGTTGATGCTGATCAAGAATATATATACTTTATGGGGTCGGAGATGCTTCCTTCTGCCTGTTACATACTTTTGCACAAAACCATTATACCCTCTTTACCCATTTTCAATGGGTTCAGGGTATAACAAGTGGGTAAGAAGCAGAAGCTAAGTAAAACGCGAGAGAAACGCGCGCGACTTTTGCGCGTGTTATTTGATAGCTAGCAGAGCGTGTGTGAATCCAAATGTGTCTCTCTCCCTTTCTCTCTTTTACTCACTCTATTCATGCAAATACATTCAAATATGGGTCATGCCACTTTTTTAATAAAATGATGTCCGAGTTCGAGCAATCTTTAAAGTGTCTAAAGTGCATAGCTTTTGATTCAATTACACTTTGCGAGAGTATATTTATATTAAGGAAGCCATTAGTTGGATGCTTGAGTCTATTATGTATTTCAACAATTCAATTTAACTATTATTACAATAGTAGTTAATATGTTAATACTATTTGCATAACTCGATATATTATTCCGCCCAGTCCTCTACATTGGCTTCTTCTCCATCCCCTTCTTCATCATCGCCTTCTTCTTCATCCCCTTCTTCATCATCGCCTTCTTCATCATCGCCTTCTTCTTCATCCCCTTCTTCATCATCCCCTTCCTCATCATCGCCTTCTTCTTCATCCCCTTCCCCATCATCACCTTCTTCTTCATCGCCCTCATCTTCATCGGTCTCTGCTTCACCGCCTTCTTCATCATCACCTTCTTCATCATCACCTTCTTCATCATCACCTTCTTCATCATCACCTTCTTCTTGATCGGTCTCTGCTTCAACAATAACTTCTTCTGATTCCTCATGGTCCCTCCCTCAGTGCTGTTAATGGCATTGATCATTTCCTGCACCTCCTCCTCGGCACCCTCAAAGCCGTGTTCATTCATGATCGACGTTAGTTGTTGGGCCGTTAGATGGCCCATTTTGTACTTGTCCAAGGCATCGAACACTTTTTTTGCTGCAAGATATTCTTCAGCCATGATTGTTAGACAACTCCAAGCTCGCAAAGTTTAATTAAATAATTTTTTAATATTTCTTTGTTAGCTGATTTTTTAAAGAATGATAACTTTAACAGTTGTCTTAAAGTTCAACGGTTGCTGAGATGATATTTATAATTCTACCTAATATAAATTTGTATTAGTTGTTTGTTGATTAGTATTTCTAATATCTGAGTTTTCCAGATTCAAGATTTTGTTGTTATCGATTGCATGTGTAAATCCGTTTCCGATTTACACATGTAATCGAAAGTTTGACAAAAACTTTACTGCCTAGGGATTAGGCGAGCTTATGTTCCAAATCATAGTATCTGAGATCGGGAAACCCGTATACCAAGTTGACTCGTTCGCGGGATCCATAAAATCGGGTACACATCCCTTTAAGGGGTAGGCAATATCGGTTAAACCAAATTCTGATATATAAACAAGTAAAAGTATAAGGAAACGGGATATACAACAGGAGTTCCTAAGGACTTAAGATCGGCTGTCCCAAGCAGGCCTATGGAAACACGAATGATGGATACACATATCGGAGGTTCTTCAACAACTGCTCGAATAACAGGAATTCATCTGGATGCCAAAGAATGTTTAAGATCATTCTCAATGTCGTAAGCTGCGGCTAAAGGATTGATGCTTGCTAATATGGAAAAAAGGCCAAGGAGATAAACTACTAATACTGTCCATACAATATTTGATCATGGTGAGCAGCGAATACAACAAAGAGAAGAGACTACAAAAGATATAGCTTCAAGAAACGACTTTTCAATATGATGTCGACCTGTATAAGTCCAATTATCTCATCTCTGAGACATATCAGATCACTTGAGGAATTAACCAAGGAATATTCACCAGAAACGTCTATTAAGTAATGATATTGATACCTATATTTTTGTCACAGTGTATGAGTTCCTTTAAATAGAAAGGAATACTTGAAACATAATAAAAAAGTTTTTACAAAAAGATTATCTCGTTTCAAATAATAAGAAATTATATTTGAAAGTTCGAATACTTAATTTTTTTCATCTTTCAGATAGAACTATAAACATAATCTAAGTAGGCATTTGATTTTTAGAGAACTGTATAAGGAAATCATTATATACAAAGCAGCAAACAAGAATTGAAAATCTTGAAACAGAATAAAAATTTGTGGAATATAATATTTAATTCAACTTTGCCAGCTTGGACATACCTAACAATCATGTCTGAAGGATTTCCCGGTGCAGCATCAATATTCGATGTGTTGGACCAGGACAAAGTGGGCCATCTAACGGCCCAACAACTAACGTCGATAATGAAAGAATGCGGCTTTAAGAATGTCAAGGAGGAGGAGGTGCAGGAAATGATCAATGCCGTTAACAGCACTGGGTCAGGTACCATGGACTTAGCGGCATTCAGCACACTTATGGAAGCTTTTGGAACCAATGAAGCAGAAAATTCTGATCAGGGAACTGATGATGAATCAGAGGAAGATAATGATGAATCAGAGGAAGATAATGATGAAAAAGAAGCCGAGGAAGAAGAAAGCGATGAAGAAGAAAGCGATGAAGAAGAAGGCGATGAACAAGAAGGCGATGATGAAGGCGATGAAGAAAGCGATGAAGAAAGCGGTGAAGAAAGCGGTGAAGAAGAAGGCGATGAAAAAGAAGCCAATGAAGAAGGCGATGAAGAAGAATGTTAATAATTGATTGAGGACTCGACGCCATAATTGGGCTGCACACAAATTATTTATATACATATATTTATATTTTATTAATTATTTGAATTGGTTTGTTCTGAGATCAAATTGGGTTTTGTTTTGTCAATAATCATAATAAAAGGCTAAAGCCAATTGATCAAAGACATATTTAATGTTCGTACATTCTATGGAGCTGTTAACACAGGGATCGAAGCCAAATACAAAGTTGAGACAACAGGTTTTAAGTTTCTTTCACTGTTTTTGATCTAGAGTCGTAACGTTTGAAGGCCACGCCCATTCCACCCGCCCCATTCCACCCTTTGCAAACAAATGCATTATCCCTTTAATATATCGCTTGGTAGAAATAATTTATTTGATTTCTTAATCGATGTTAAATGTATGTATAAGTACCGATCAAATTGAGTAGCGCACATTACTCAGTCTGAATGGGGCTTGTTTGAGTCAAATGTACAATAATTATATACGCACTAAACAGCAAGTATATACTTAATCACAGCTAGTTGGGCAGTTGACAATTGATTGTCGGATATATATCGGTCTCTGCTTCACCGCCTTCTTCATCATCACCTTCTTCATCATCACCTTCTTCATCATCACCTTCTTCATCATCACCTTCTTCATCATCACCTTCTTCTTGATCGGTCTCTGCTTCAACAATAACTTCTTCTGATTCCTCATTATTTCCCTGATCGGGCTCTTCCGCTTCATTGGTTTCTGTACCCGGCGAGGTCAAAGCTAACATATTTCCCTGATCGGGCATTTCCGCGTCATTGGTTCCTGTACCCGGCGAGTTAAAAGCTAACATAGCTCTGTAGAATGCATCGAAGTCCATGGTCCCTCCCTCAGTGCTGTTAATGGCATTGATCATTTCCTGCACCTCCTCCTCGGCACCCTCAAAGCCGTGTTCATTCATGATCGACGTTAGTTGTTGGGCCGTTAGATGGCCAATTTTGTACTTGTCCAAGGCATCGAACACTTTTTTTGCTGCAAGATATTCTTCAGCCATGATTGTTAGACAACTCCAAGCTCGCAAAGTTTAATTAAATAATTTTTTAATATTTCTTTGTTAGCTGATTTTTTAAAGAATGATAACTTTAACAGTTGTCTTAAAGTTCAACGGTTGCTGAGATGATATTTATAATTCTACCTAATATAAATTTGTATTAGTTGTTTGTTGATTAGTATTTCTAATATCTGAGTTTTCCAGATTCAAGATTTTGTTGTTATCGATTGCATGTGTAAATCCGTTTCCGATTTACACATGTAATCGAAAGTTTGACAAAAACTTTACTGCCTAGGGATTAGGCGAGCTTATGTTCCAAATCATAGTATCTGAGATCGGGAAACCCGTATACCAAGTTGACTCGTTCGCGGGATCCATAAAATCGGGTACACATCCCTTTAAGGGGTAGGCAATATCGGTTAAACCAAATTCTGATATATAAACAAGTAAAAGTATAAGGAAACGGGATATACAACAGGAGTTCCTAAGGACTTAAGATCGGCTGTCCCAAGCAGGCCTATGGAAACACGAATGATGGATACACATATCGGAGGTTCTTCAACAACTGCTCGAATAACAGGAATTCATCTGGATGCCAAAGAATGTTTAAGATCATTCTCAATGTCGTAAGCTGCGGCTAAAGGATTGATGCTTGCTAATATGGAAAAAAGGCCAAGGAGATAAACTACTAATACTGTCCATACAATATTTGATCATGGTGAGCAGCGAATACAACAAAGAGAAGAGACTACAAAAGATATAGCTTCAAGAAACGACTTTTCAATATGATGTCGACCTGTATAAGTCCAATTATCTCATCTCTGAGACATATCAGATCACTTGAGGAATTAACCAAGGAATATTCACCAGAAACGTCTATTAAGTAATGATATTGATACCTATATTTTTGTCACAGTGTATGAGTTCCTTTAAATAGAAAGGAATACTTGAAACATAATAAAAAAGTTTTTACAAAAAGATTATCTCGTTTCAAATAATAAGAAATTATATTTGAAAGTTCGAATACTTAATTTTTTTCATCTTTCAGATAGAACTATAAACATAATCTAAGTAGGCATTTGATTTTTAGAGAACTGTATAAGGAAATCATTATATACAAAGCAGCAAACAAGAATTGAAAATCTTGAAACAGAATAAAAATTTGTGGAATATAATATTTAATTCAACTTTGCCAGCTTGGACATACCTAACAATCATGTCTGAAGGATTTCCCGGTGCAGCATCAATATTCGATGTGTTGGACCAGGACAAAGTGGGCCATCTAACGGCCCAACAACTAACGTCGATAATGAAAGAATGCGGCTTTAAGAATGTCAAGGAGGAGGAGGTGCAGGAAATGATCAATGCCGTTAACAGCACTGGGTCAGGTACCATGGACTTAGCGGCATTCAGCACACTTATGGAAGCTTTTGGAACCAATGAAGCAGAAAATTCTGATCAGGGAACTGATGATGAATCAGAGGAAGATAATGATGAATCAGAGGAAGATAATGATGAAAAAGAAGCCGAGGAAGAAGAAAGCGATGAAGAAGAAAGCGATGAAGAAGAAGGCGATGAACAAGAAGGCGATGATGAAGGCGATGAAGAAAGCGATGAAGAAAGCGGTGAAGAAAGCGGTGAAGAAGAAGGCGATGAAAAAGAAGCCAATGAAGAAGGCGATGAAGAAGAATGTTAATAATTGATTGAGGACTCGACGCCATAATTGGGCTGCACACAAATTATTTATATACATATATTTATATTTTATTAATTATTTGAATTGGTTTGTTCTGAGATCAAATTGGGTTTTGTTTTGTCAATAATCATAATAAAAGGCTAAAGCCAATTGATCAAAGACATATTTAATGTTCGTACATTCTATGGAGCTGTTAACACAGGGATCGAAGCCAAATACAAAGTTGAGACAACAGGTTTTAAGTTTCTTTCACTGTTTTTGATCTAGAGTCGTAACGTTTGAAGGCCACGCCCATTCCACCCGCCCCATTCCACCCTTTGCAAACAAATGCATTATCCCTTTAATATATCGCTTGGTAGAAATAATTTATTTGATTTCTTAATCGATGTTAAATGTATGTATAAGTACCGATCAAATTGAGTAGCGCACATTACTCAGTCTGAATGGGGCTTGTTTGAGTCAAATGTACAATAATTATATACGCACTAAACAGCAAGTATATACTTAATCACAGCTAGTTGGGCAGTTGACAATTGATTGTCGGATATGCATGGACTAGGCATTGCTTTCGAGCAGCGTTAGAGAGGAGGTGGAGCTAAGCGTGGGACGCAGCTGGCAGAGCTCTTCCATGAGATCTCGAAAAAGCATGGGATTCACATTGACGCTGACCTTCATTAGGATGAACCAATCGCCGATGGTTAAATGGCCAAAAATCCTTTGCACATGCTGCTTGGTCATGAAACGCAATTGGCTACGGATCATCAGTTCTCGCAATGTCCGGCTGAGCATCGTGGCCAGACGATAGATGAGATTGAGGCCGGAGATCAGGGCCATCAGCAGGAACCAGCACCACAGGCACACAAAAATCTTTTCGTTGAGTATGTTCAGCGGCAATATGCATAGATTGTCCATTATACTGGCCGTGCCACTGGCACCATATTTAAGTACTTCGCACTTGGCTATCTTGGGAAAAACGCGAGACGAGACACGGTTCCAGCGTTCCCATTCGTACATTGGTATCGTTGCCAGTGCATGCATATACTTGCTCCAGAAACCGTTGAGGAACACCTCCAGGGCCATTATGTTCATTACCTGTTGAGTAGAAGAATCGGTGGAGAAAAAGAAGGATCTATCCGAATAACTTACAATCGCAACTCACACTAATCGAAAAGTTAAGCAGCTCACAGAATACATATTTAGCCATATAGCAATAGTGCATATCCGCATAATCGGTCGTAAAGTACTTGACCAGCAGATGGAGTCGAGTGTTGTATGTCTGCTCGGAGAGCAATGCCTCGCCTACTTCCGAGCAAAGTTGCTTCAACCGCTGCCCCTCCCACACCTTCCACAGGCACGACGGAAAGTAGAAGACGAATGACTGAAAGAGCAGCAAAATGATTACCCACTGATAGTAGCGCAAATAGACACGCTGCGTCCGTCCTTGGATCTCCGGGCCCACACCCTCCGCTATAGACAAGGCTCTTGCATACTCTTCATTATAGTCCGCCAGTCGGTGCAGACTCGTGCGTGATGACTTTGACTTTGAGTTCGATGTTGCTGTTGCTGTTGTTGATGGGGTTGTTGTTGTGGTTGGAAGCTCAGCGATATCATCGTCCAGCTGAATGATGAAGGTTCCCATGGTCCAACAATACGATTGTATGTAGTTAATGTTTCTCTCCTCGCTGATGCACTGGATGGGATCGCCAAAGTATTGTCGCGCCGACAACAACAGTGAACAGGTCAGCAGTATTACAACGGTGCATTTAGAATGTATGGTGAAAACGGCATCGTAGATGCGTATCGATTTGAATTGTAAATACTTTGATAGGGGCTTGACGGCCGAATACATTTCTTCTGCCTCGGGAAAGAGTTCCCCAACAACTTTGTCCAATTCTTAAAGCAACTTCGGACAATTCTCTCTCCTTCGAGTGCTGCTTTCTTTTCTTCTTATTTGTTGTTGTTGTTCGTTTCTTGCCAGTCTATGTTGTTGTTATAAATGATTGTTATTGCAGTTTAATTATGTTCGCACTTGCAGCCCTGAGGAAAGCTACAAAAGCAAAATGTTGATTGTCGCTCGGCTTCACATTGTTTTTTGTGTTTGCCCCTCATCATTAAGTATAATAATTTACCTGTTTTTTTTTTTATTAATACAAATACTCGTAATATGTCATTCGTTTTTGTTCAACGACATTCTGCAACTTTCGATAGCAGTGTCAGTTATCGATACAGTGCTTCCGAATTTGAAAACTTTTCTGCGGGCAGCACATGCAACTTTGAGTGTAACCGCAGTTACATTGCATACTTTTGGGCGCTATCTAAAAGTGATTCCTGCAGTTTGTAAGCATTGCGGTGTTCTATGCTCTTAAAATAAGTTTCAACATTTTTATTAATTTTTGCTATTTATGTCATATTATTTAAATTTTACAAACTATAAGAGCTGCACAGCTCACTATAGCAACTGCCAAAAATCACCCATTTGCAAGTGTCTGTACATGCAAAACTGCACTTCACCTTAAGCCATTGCATACATTCAGGCTGCGCTCTAAATGTTTAAATAAAGTTGAACAAAATTTATTTTTTCATCTACTCATTGTATTTATTCTTAAACAAAATGGTTCTTATTTAATAAAGATTACAACTTTTACATAATTTTTGCAACTTGATATTCCGCTCATATTCAGCCTTGATTAATTTATTTATTGTGCGTTGGGCACGTCCCCAGCCCGAAACTCAATTGCCAATTAGTCCAAGTTCAAGAATCCAATTATTGAAGGTATCTGTAATTAGGGGAAAAATCATAATCAAAAAACATGAGCATGACAAATAATATTGAAACATAATAACAAAACACACGCACGTACAAACTAATTAGCATAAATCAAATTAATTTATTTGCTTTTTGGCCCTGGACACCCTAACCAAAAAAAATAAATAAAAACAAAAAAACACCAAAGACGCATTCAATTGAGTATTATTGGAGCATGTACACACTGATGCATCGTAGCACATCAGCGCAAATGACCGGTTATTCTTTTTTGCTTTTGTACTAGTCGTAGCATATTCAATTCAGTGGAGTGGAAATCAATCTTTATAATTTTCCATAAATATTTATATGAGTTTCATTCCTTTCCCCCCAATGTTGTTTGCGCGAGTATTTTTTTTTAAATTATTCTTGAGAGTTTTCGCTTTTAAATACTTTCAATTAACTTAGTTAATGTTTCAAAAAATTCAAGTTTGATAAAATACCAAAAAAACAAATCTATTTACTTTTGTTATTAGCATTACATTTGAACTTTATTACTCCCCATACACAAGTCAGGCTTCCGAGTTGTTCCAAACTCGAAACACACACATACGCATACTGTGTGTTAAAGTAAATAAAGTACTCGCAAGCAATGCGGTGTTCCCTGAACTTGACCTCCATGATACTCAATGCGACCGACCAACAACAATAAGAACAACAACAACAATATGTGTTCAGTGTGTGTCGAAACGTCACGAACTGGAATCAAAGCTCACAGTTGCCGTATGTTACTGATGATGTTTTTTCATTTTTGGTTCATGCGCAGATTTTGAAATGAGCTTTAACAAAAATTTGTTTTTTCTTTGATCTTGTATACACTTTTACGGATTGTGTATTGAACTTGAAGAAAACCTGATTATACATTTTAGGTATAGACAAGGTTCAAGGGTTCAAATGTTAGTAAAGTGTTCCAATGCAGCTGTACCGATTTTGTAATATTTTTAGATTGTGTTCAATACTTCTTGGACTCCAATTCGGTCCACTAGAGAACTCTGAACCCTTGGTAAAAGATGGAATAAAATTCTGAGCCACTGAAACCAACTGCGATTATGGTTTATTAGTTCTTCTGCTTTTTGAAAGTAACATATACATGATTAATATTAAATATATAAGCTTTAGTAAAACCCACATCACGTTGTTTTATAATGACTTTAAATTTAAATAATGTTACATGATTTCTGTATAAACTGTGGGGATAAATGGTTAGTAGAAAGCTTGAAGCATTTATCATGTTTCGAGTAATACCTAAATCTTATGTTTTTTACAACTTTGGTATAGCTTATTGTATTATCAAAATCAAAACTTAAATATTGATTTTCGGTGTACTCCAAAACATGTTCTTCGTGTTAAGTTATGTTAATTAATTTTGTATTTCCGTTCAATTTATTGTTCCTCGTTTTATTTATATTTTTTCTTTATGTTTATTTCACATTGTATTGAGTATATGCGGAAGAGCCCCAAAAGTAAGATTAAGTGAAGAACACGAAGCAGGTTTAAGACCATTAGAACTGAGTATTTCGTGTGGAAGTATGTATATAGGTGTACATATGTGTAGTATAATAAGAACCAAAGAAAACGTAAGAAATATTCAAGATTTTGTGGTCTCGACAAGAAGTCGTTTGTTCAGTAATTGTGACTTGCGATTTTCCCAAAATGTTCCGCATCGCTGATCACAATAACGATTGAGATACTGGAGTGTATGCATGTACATACAAATACAAATGTAGATACACGGAAAGCGAACAAAACATAATTTTATGAAAGAGTCAAGCGTGGTGGGGCTATATTCTTAACACACTCAACGCTTACTACCTAATTGTATTTGGTCTCAATTAGCCCAGCATAGATGCGCGGATACAGATAAACGGAAAGCTAAATACTTTTATATCTTGTGCCAGCATCGAAAGTTTGGCATATTCCAATTTAGCAATTTACTAATATATTTATGGGCATTATTGTTTTGCTTATTGTTAGCAGTTGCCCAAGCAGCGGCCACAGTCTCTCATTTAATACACACACATACATACATACATGTACATATGAGCAGCTCAACGAACGTAGCAATTATAGAAATTGAATTTAATCAGCATTTAGTGGAGCACTTAGTTAGCCACAACTCACAATTCACTATGCACAAATTCAAAATTTATGTTCGCCCATTTGTATATGTCTTCGAAAAATCGAAGTATCTGCCAATTGTATTTTGGTTTACCATTAAGAAACAGCTCCGAAAACAATAATAGCAACAACAAGCTAAACAAAAATTAAGTTTTGCTTTTTTTCCAAGTGAGTATTTTTTCTTACATCGCTTAGAGTTCCAACTAAACTTAGAGTACAAGTTTTTAATGAAACGAGAATTGAAACATTTTTAAATTTTTTTGTTTTGTTTCGGGAAAAGTGCGAACAAAATAATAGTACCATTAGATTAAACGCGTAAAACTAAAAAACTTGATATCTCCAAAGGCTTCAAGCTGTTAAAGTATGTTCTCTGGGTTATAAGCAATCTCTTTCCGCTAACACACTAATAGTTGGAGCATTGCTTAGCTTTGTTGCAGTCCTGAAAGAATACTCTACTCTACGTTCAGTTGAAACTCTGTTATGGCCAGTAAGAAAAAAACAGAAGCTTGGTGGTACTATTATCAACATAGGCTAAAATACATCATATATTTGTTATTATTTGACAATGGCCAAGTCTTCGTGTACTCATTATCCAACTCATGTTTTTTGTTCGTCCGACTTGTATTTGTTCATCGTAAGTTGTTCTACTGTATATTCTTAAGCAAGTTGATTTGAAATGTCCATCTGCCTTTCTATCCGCCTGCATAATCAGAGGATTGCACACTTTGAATCGTTCGATTTTATGTATATAAGTTCTCAAAAAAATTCTCGAAATAATTCTCGAGTCAATTACATTGCCCTTTACCCTTTTAAGGAATGATTCTCCTTAAAAGAAATGTGCTTAAGACACACAATGCACATTTTATACTTTTTTTTGTATTATGTATTAGCATTAGCGATTTGAACGATCTATTTATGTTGGGTAAAGACTTCAATACCGAATATCTTTCAATTATGATCTTTTGTCTCACTTGTTGTATTATATTTTTGCTTAAGTTTTTATTCCTTAACTTAGCAATCAACATTTACCTCTTATCGCGATCCCAGCCCAACTAATCCAATTATTTTTTCAAGTCTCTACCTCTATCTCTTCTCCATCTCTAGGTCATATTCTTGCCCCCCATGATCAGATTAATACCGAAAGTCCCCTCGAAGTCTTATATTGATTCACTAATTGCATTGTTTGTCGGGATTCCCTGGCGAAATCAACAGAAACGCACAGTAAATATATAGAATTTATTGCTTGATTTTATATGTTGCTTATATTAAATAATATAATGTCTTGGGAATTTCAAGACTTTTCCTCAACTAATAGCTAACTGATCTACATTATTTTCTATATATGTATATACCATATAGAGGCATTAGCAACAGAATACTTGAACTCTAGAACGCAATAATGGGAAACACAAGTCACAGTCTTGACTTAGTCATATTTAAGAATTAATGCCTTTGAGCTTATTTAAAAAGCAGCTGATCTCATGTGTTTTGGAAAGTGCTCGTGAGACCGATTAATTAACGTACGAATGATAAAAACTGTTTACTTGCATATCCACGTCTATATTTAAGCAAAAAATAACAGTTAAGAATGGGTTTCATGCCATTTTATTTAGCTTGACACTTTTGTCCAAACTGTTTTTGAAGCGGAAACAGATTTTATAAAACATAAATATTTCCGCCTTTTCTGATTTATGATTGGCTTTGTGTGTTGACCCAGGTCGAGCGATTTAACATAACAATAAATCGCTGTCTTTAAACACCTTGACCGTGTGCCATGTTAGCAAGGCCACGATCAACAACAACATTCAAAACATTCTTCTTTGCCAATATGATTAGCAGGTTCGCAGGTTTAGGTGACACGACGCATACAAAACGGATGCGTAATTCAAAACCGGACTCATTTTAGAACTTGCAGATCAAAAAAAAATATTAAAAAAAAAACCCACCTTGGTAACAAAGTCATCCTCCGGCTGTTCGTTTGGCGGCGACATTGCGAACGAGTTTTCTAGTTCCAGACTCTTTCTTTCAGTTAAAGAAAACTAATTGCAGATGATAATTATTTGCACCAGAATTCCATAAATTGTCATACTTCAGAACCACGAGACACACACAAAAAACAAAAAACAAAAACAATAAACCAAAAAACCAAAAACAAACGCAGAAACCGTGGATTAAGTCGGAATTTAGCGATTTATGAACCGTTGCGTATTGCCTTTAGTTTTAGACTGACAGCGAAGGCGATCGCCAACAAGTTCAATGCGTCGTCATCGACATCGTCATCATCGACATCGTCGCCGTCGTCGTTGTCGTTGTCGTCGGTTCTGGTCGGCTTGAGAGGTGTGAGAGTCGTTTGTTGTTGTTGTTGGTTTATGGCAAACTGGTTCTAGTTCTGTTTAAGTTCGCGTTTGGGCTTGAGTTTCAGTTTTGGTTATTTTCTACACTCGGAAACTAAATTCTGCATATGATTTTATATTGTTCAAAATTTCTTAATCCTCGAGTGGGTTTTTTTTCAATAGAATAACTTTTAAATATGGTTAAAATTGGTATATTCGGAACCTATGAAATAAACCACACACACATATATATATGTATATATATATATATATATATATATATTCTGCATATGACTTTATATTGTGCAAAATTCCTTAATCCTCCAGTGGGTTTTGGGTTTTGACTGTTTTTTTTCAATAGAATAACTTTTAAATATGGTTAAAATGGGTATATCCGGAACCTATGAAATAAACCACACACACACACATATATATGTAGAAACAATGATATATACATATATCAAATATATATATATAGACTGTCACTCAATCGACTTAAATATTCTGACTCCATATATATATATATATATATATCGTGTAACTGGCCAAGATTATTTGGCATAAGCAACTGAATAGTAAAATAGTAAATAGTAAACAAATCATTTGACAGATGTCACCAAAACAAAATGGCCGCCACGTGCCGCCAAAATCTACCCGCGCCAATTGGAAAACCCTTAATAAGAATTGTGAACTTATTTTAAACGCTCAAAAAAATATTCAGAAAAGTCGAAATATCTCTAGGAACGACAGCAGGCGCCGATTGGTATTTAATTTAATTTAATTGTGTAATTTAAAAATGTGTTTAATTTTTTTTAGTGTACTAACAGCGACTTTTAGCTACATGTTTATGCTTGTTTTTCATTGTTATTGCTGGCGTTATTCTAGTCTAAATGCCCGCCTGACATCACATGAACTTGTTGCTTGAACTTTATGCATACCCCCGAGCCACGCCCCAACTGCCCTTCCCGAGGCGGCACAGGGGAGCACCACTTCTCGGCTAAGCATTTGAATTGAAAATTTATAAATCCGACAAGTGCAGCACACCAACAAGCAATATGGCTTGACATTGACCATAACTGGCCAGCACACACACACACACACACTAGACATGCAACACTTGGCCAGCTATCATGTGTGTGTGTGTGTGTGTGTGTGTGTGTGCGTGTTCGGTCTCTTGCCGCCCGCTGCGCTTTTGCAACGTAAAACGCTTTCGAGTCGCCCTTGAAACGCGCAAAGCTGCGTTGCACACAAGCGATCAAATGGGCAAGCACTTGTTTTATCTCGGACTTCTTGCTGTTTTGTATTCTTTTTGCTTGATTGATAGAACTATCCAACTAATGAATGTTTGCTTCAACTGTTTACCCACCACATAATATATGTTCAACATCAATTTATCAGTTATTAAATATATATGTACATATATTTTATAGTTAACAAGTAAGTAGGCTCAACCCTATACTTAACGCGTACAGTCAGTGCTTGCAAATATGTGTGTCTGCATACTTGACTTAACTTCAATGTTCCATATCTCCGGTGTTTGTCAGCCGATTTCAATAAAAACTTCACAGATTGTCATTATTTCATTGAATATTTCAAACGCCATCTCAAAGTTTTCCAAATTCAAGATTTTGTTGTTATCGATCACATGTGTATATCGGAAACGGGGAAAGTTATCGAAAATTTAAAACAAATTTTGTACTGCCTAGAGACTAGGCGAGCTTATTTTCCAAATCTGGAGTCTCTAGCTCTACCAGTCTCTGAGATCAACTCGGCTGTTGATGCTGATCAAGAATATATATACTTGATTGGGTCGGAGATTATTCCTTCTGCCTGTTAAAAACCATTATTCCATGTTTACCCATTTTTAATGGGTTCAGGGTATATAAATAGTTATATATATATATATATATATATATATACCCTGACAAACATATTTATATTTAAACAAACTTAACGTTCTTTTGCTAGTTTAAAAACTCGTTGCATATTATTTGCTATTGTTAGCCACGAAATATGAATTTGGGACACGAGGACAAGCTGACTCATTTGAAAGCGTAGTAAGTCTAAGGCGTATCCACGTTGTTTGTATACCAAATTGAAGGAATCTATTATATTCAATCTTTAAAAAAATACAGTTAATATACTTTGTCAATAAAAAAATAATATTTTTTATTTTTTCTTTATATATTTTGAATTGTCTTTAAGTACACAAGATACTTACCGAGAATATGTAACGCTAGCACTTGTATGAGGGTTTATTTGAGTCAAAAGCTCTAAAAGCATAGGCTTGGTTTTTTTTTGGTTCGCGTTTCAATCGTGCTTAGTTTAGAGATTGAGTTTTGTTTTAAGTTCAAAGCAAACTTTTCAAAAACGAGATTAGCCGGCACTTGCGCACATTCATAGTCCAATAATTATTAAGCTTAAACAAGTGAATTGCGTGCAATTAAATTCCAAGGCTACGGCTTCAAGCTCTTCGAATGACTAAACTGACTGTGAATTAAATGATTTTTTTCTATTTTCGTAAAAAAAACTCGCCAGAACCTAATAACGCCCATGTTTGATTATTAATACTTGCATCATTAAAACAAGTACGAAGGCTCTAGTCGAGAAATCCCGACTAGACTATACCCTGTGTACGCGTATAGTGCATACTTTCTTAACTTCAATGCTCCATATCTCTGGTGATTCTCAAACCCGTCTAAAAGTTTAACCAAATCAAGATTTTGTTGTTATCGATCACATGTGTATATCGGAAACGGGAAGTTATCGAAAATTTGAAACAATGTTGGATTAGGCGATCTTATATTCCATATCTGGAGTCTCTAGTTCTACTCGTCCCTTTATCGACTGGGCTGTTGATGCTGATCAAGAATATATATACTTTATGGGGTCGCAGATGCTTCCTTCTGGCTGTTACATATTTTTGCACAAAACCATTATACCCTTTTTAACCATTTTCAATGGGTTCAGGGTATAAAAAGTGACACTGGTATAAAATAACCCAACGTAGGCTGTAGCATGTCCGTTAAATTTTTCGTATAAATTTTATACAAGATTGACAAAAAAGGATTGAATCAAAACACATAATTAGAAAGTCGAATCAAGTTTCGGGCCGCAGTACTGAAGTCGAGAATCTGTTTATTCAGATTGGTTTTAGTTTTTATTTACTTATTTATAAATTATTATTTATTGTTTATCAAAATAAATTCAAATTAAAATACAATTAAAATCATCAAATTTAAAATAAAATATTAAAATGTATTTAAATGTGAAAATAAATTTAAAATAAGGTATAAAGTTTCAAAATGTATTGTCTGTGGAATTCAACATGTGTTGCGTGGATTATGAAAAACACAGAATAATTAAAAGTGAAATAATTTTCTTAGTACTGGAATTAAGGATCCAAAAGATCCAAAGGAGAATAGAGCTTGTTATAGGCACAGCATATAACCCGAAGTTATTCATGAAGTAATAAAGATGCCCGCGATGCAACGATCAGGGTTAACGAGTAAACAGTTCCGGGAATATATACTTTGGACTGCCAGTTTTATTTCAGTGTTTAATTGATAAGTATCAAATAATACTCCAAACAAAGTTCTTCGGCTTAACAAGAAGGAACGATACAAGAAGTCTGCTTAAAACGTGGCATGTTCAACTCCTGGAACCCAGGGCAAATGAAAACATATTTCTGCACAAAACCAATTCTATCCTGGTGAATCTTGAATTGCGAGGACCATACACAAGATCCATATTCAAGAATGGGACGCACAAGGGATACACAAAGCTTTTTAGTTCTGTGGGGATCATCAAGCTCTTTCGACCGATCGAAGCTAACGACTGTAATAGCCTTATTGACCATCCACGATATTTGAGTATGAAGCTATCATTCACGATCAAGAATAATGCCCAAATCCTTAGGTCAAGTGGTGATCCATCAAGCACGTAGTCAGCATTATAAGGGGTTCGAACCAGGACAACATCGCTCTCTGATCCGACTGTAGTAAATTACACAGAGAAGCATTACTATAGGTTAAATAAAACTTTACGTCATCAGAAAACATATATACCCCGGAGTTAGTTATAACCGCTGGTAGATCTTAATAAAAAGTTTAAAGAGCAAAAGTCTAAGGTGGCTCCCTTGGGGAACACCAGAGGACACAAAAATTGGGTTGGTTAACACTTTAATTTTTAACGCCAGATATCGGAAAACACAGTTGAGTCAAGCGGCAAGTTAAATGAATTAAATAAGGCTATACACCCTCAAATCCGAACAAACTGGCACTCAATCAGGACCAGGCGAATGTTTTCAGAGTAAACCTCGAATAGCAATACAGCAACTCGTGGTCGGGTTTCCAGCACCCTCGTGCGGGTAACACCGTAATCTAGAAATTTATCTGGCCAGCAACTTCAATTATAAACAATACTTTGACTGATATTACAAAAACGTATTAGGATATACAAAAAAAAAACAAAAAAAATGCAGCGTTCATGTATTTTGCGATACATTTTTTATTTATTTTTTTGTTTTTATGCAAATCTTTGTTTTAATGTGTGTTTTATTCATTTGCACCTCGACTTATTTCGACTGTTATCGATTTCCAATCACATTGACCAAGATATTAGCAAGGTTTGAAGAATATAGCTTTAAGAGTGCCGAAAAAAGTTGAGACAGACATGACGGTATATTTATATTTACAATCAGTGCTGCCGTTTAATTTGTATATTTGAACTCAAACATGGTCCGCAATGAACTATACGATGTTGCTCGTAAAGGCTTTTGATTTATGGCCAACAATCAGCAGCAATCAGCAGTCGAAACGATTTCATATAATAAAGATAAGGATTTACGGGTCTGCAACTGAGTATAAAAAGCAAGCGTATTCAGCTCAAGTTAGAAAAACAAAATGAAGTTCATCATTGCAACAAGTATTGTGTGCCTGTGCCTTGTCAGCATTGGCAATGCCCAGCCCTTGTCGCCGCCAAACCCGTTTGGCGCCCAGCTGCTCACCGTGGTGGAGGAGTTGTCGCACCTAGGCGAGAGCGCTGCCAAGGAACTGGCGCATCAGTATGAGGAGATTGTCGTCGAGCCGCAACAACAGCTGGAGGCAGCTGTCGATCAGTTGGAGTCGCGTCGCGACCAGAGCCCACAGTGTGTGGCCGTCCAGGATGAGCTCATTGGCAGCATTGTGGACAACGCTCACGAAGAGTTGCATGTCTGCGGCGTGCACGCCGCTCACGAATCCGCTGAGATCGTTACCGATGTTAACAAGGCCACGCAGCAGCTAGTCTTTGGCGGTTACTCCTTGGCTCGCACGTACAACAGGTGCAACAACTATAAGAACTCTGTCCTCAAACAAACCTGCATGGCCAAGTTCTATGTGCAGGGCACCGTCTATCTGATCAACGCACGCTCCAGCCTCAAGACCATCTCGCACAGCACCAACGAACGTATACCGGCCGTCATTGTAGAGAGCAACTCCTGCACCCATTCCGCCTCGGATGTGGCCGTCTCGGCTTTGGATACTGTCACTGCTGATGTCGATGCCTGCATCGCCCAAGTGCGTCGTCGTTAAATGTCCTTTTGTTATATTGATTAAAAGAAAACTTGTGTATACTACATATGTCTGGTTTTGTTCCTTTGATTACAATATGCTCAGGTTGAACCTCTTCTTTGCGAATGAAAATACCTTTTAAAGAATCTAACTTTCGAGATACTCGTAAATACTGTGCAAAACTCTCAAACATTTTCAATTTAACACTTTAAATTTGAAGTTCCTACTACATAAATATTTATATTTAATTCAAAAGGTATTTTTGTTTTCTATGGCAGTATTCATTTGACTTCGTTTAAAAGAGAAACATATTAACATAGAACGAAATCGTTTAAAACATTCAAAAACTTTCAAGGGTTGCGCATGTTAGATAAATTTTAAAGCAAGTCTTTTGACTTGAAGATCTTTGTTATTTTGTTATTAAAAAATTGAATTGAGTTCAGACGAAAAGGAAATGCAAGTAAGAAGGTTTTAGTCAAAAAATATTGACTAGGAGATACCCTGACCCCGAGTTCAGGATAAATGATGTTGGAGCATGATGTTGAAGGCCCTTTTCACAGATACCGAAACTATAGGTAACTGAAACTGATAACGAAAAGGTTTTCAACAATTAAAAAACAAATAAATGTGAATTGAAAACGAAAACAGAATAGAAAAAACAACGTCAGAAGTGCACTGGGCATGTTTAGTTTTGACTCTCAACAATTAGAACATTATGTTAACTTCAAATCTGTGAAAGCATTTGTTTTGAATGAAAACGTTTTACAAAAACATAATAATTTTCGGCTATAAATATTATTTTGTTTGCAGATGACCAGTCATATTCTTTATCAAGCCATCGGAAACGTTAATGGCCGTAATTGTCGCTGAATTTAGATTCGGTTTTATTACTAATCTTAACGTAGAATTTTTATCGGTGCTATAAACAGTGTCAACATAATTGTGCTATTATTAAAGTACGATTAGCGGTGCTTAAAGTGAGCAAAGTCGTCGGTCCCAAATATATATCTATCGGAATGTAATCCGAAACACAAGACAACAAAAACTGAAATTTGTATCTTTAGACAAATGGACCACTAAGTGTGCGATATAAGCTTCAATTAAAAATAATATATAGAAGTTTTTTGTTAGGTTCATACTGCAAAAACTTCCAAAATCCGTTTATACTCTCATTTTACTGACGTGATACGCACTCCAATCTAATAAGAAACAAGTATGAAAGCTATCTTTGGTACGCCGAATATTATAAACACTTGCAAAAAGACAAGTAGGTGTTCAAAGCAAAATCTGGTTAACTATTGAATACAGTGATCCGATCTGAACGATTTTGATAATAAGAAGACTTTGACCAAAGTTTCAGCTCGATAGCTCACAAACTGAGGGACCAAGAATATATAAACTATATGGAGTTGAGTATGTTTTTTCCATGACAGTATTAATTTACACTTCTCAAGTGTTTAAAAACCTTCTTGACTTGTGTAACTGAACAATAATGTGTTCAGAACTTAAAACAAAAAAAAATAGAAATTGTTTGTTTTATTATTATTTTTATTTAAATTTGATCTTACAATTATTCATTTTGTTCAAATACAATAAATAAACATTTAAACTATGTAGTGGTATGTATGTATATATGCATATATAAGTACTTTATCTTTATATATAGATATATGTATGTATATATATATATATATAAGTATACGTATTTGTGCACACATATATCCCTATATATATATATATATATATATGTATATATATATATGTATACATAAATCGCTTTGAAAGTTTTTGCTTTTTAAATATTTTAATAAGTGTATATATATTGTTTGTTGTTGTTGATTTTTTTTTTTTTTTGTTCTTAAATTTTCCTTGTTTTCTTGCTCGTTTCTTGTTAGTTAGTTGGTTGTTTTAGTTGTTTTTGTTTTTTGTTTTGCAATTACGAATTATTTGAAAGAAACTTTTTCATATAAGTAAATTGCTGTTTTCTTCTTCTTCATCCATCAAATATCCGAGTATATTTATGTATGTATATATATATATTAATAAAAGTTGATGTTGCATATTGCTAATGTGTAAACTGTTACTACGAGTATGTACACATACACACGTTGTATATATATAGCCTCTATATACTAGGTCAATACACATATGTACCTGTATAAGCACATGTATATGTATGCATGTGTGTGTGTGTGTGTTTGTTGTGGGCATGAAAGTGTGTTTGTGTCGTCTGCTGGCTGTTCGCCTGGTTTAGCTCAGCGTACATATGTAGAATGTATGTACCTTTTGTGATGCCAACAATTAGTTTAACTCGTTTGTATATGTAGCTTTTTGTTGGCCTAAGATAAAACTTGTACCTTCTTACACACATATATTATTTTTTAAACTTTAGTAGCTTAATTTCAATTAGTTGTCTTTTATGCTTTATTCTTCGTTTTGCATATTTATTTTATTGAGAGTTTTCTTTCTTTTATTTTTTTATTTTTTTTTAAATATATATTAGTCACAGTTTTGTAGGCGCATTTTTGCAAAACATTTAAATGAATTCAGCGTAGTTTTGTTTAAATTTATTACTTTTCTTGTTTTAGTAAGGTAAAAAATAAAATACAAGTAAAAGGCAATTTCATAGTTTGAAAAAATTTGTGCTTAATTTTTTAGAAATATTGTTGACCGTTTTTTTTCTTGTTTTTTTGTTTTATTTTTGGTTTCTTTTTTATCCGTTTTGCTAATATTAAAAAACAACTTAAAACCATAAAATTGTTTTCAATGCTTTTTTAAGTTTTATATATATATATTAAGTTCAATAAATTCGTTACGACACATGGACTAAGACACAGCAAAAAATATTTATGCTTAATTTAGGTTCAATTTTTTTTTCTCATTTTTTTACAATTTATTTTTACTTGATGAGCTAGTATTTTTTTTTTAATTATTTTTTAATTGCATGTTTTTTTCACATTTGGGGCGCATTCCATTTTAGGCATTTAAATGCGTGTGTAAATATTTTCTTCAATAATAAATGATGAAACAGCTAAAGAACTTTCGTACTTTTGTAGCAATATTTATATATATATATATATAAATGTATATATAGTATATTTATTTTGTATACATAAGTGTGGGCTTTCTTATGGTTTTTTCTTCTATAATAATTCGTATAAATACATACATGGACACATATATAGAGTCATGTTTAAAATTTCTATTGCCTGCTACTATATTTGTAATGCCATTAAAGTGTTTAGCAAGTTTTTTTCTTTGCAAATTGTTATGCTTACGCGTTTTTGTGTATTGTTTTTTCTTTACTGTTACTAGAGCTAAACAATCAACTGTCAATTGTCACGAGTTCACTAAGATACCGCAATTGAAATTGGGTTTTTGTAATTTTTTTTTTCATTGCTTTATTTTTTAAAACTATAATTTTGTTTTGATATGTTCGCTTCAAATGCGTGTCATGAAAATACATTTGCTTTGTGTTGGTATTTTTTTTTAAAGTTTTTTTTTCTTTTGTAAGTTTTATTTTTTTGTAAGTTTTTTGAATACAACTGTATAAATATGAGAACAGTAAATAGCACATGTAACGAACTACATATGTATATACATATGTATTAAATCGGGCAAACGTACTTTTCCTCAGTATCTATAAGGTTTGTTTGCTTGGGGTTTAAGTAACGCAAAAAATTTGCTTGTAAAACGTAAATATATATTTTTTATTTTTAATTTTTGTTTAATATACTTTAGTGTGGCCAAAGCTTATTGTCGGAAGCGTTATGCATTTAATTTTTTTCCATAAATATTTCCATCATATTATTATTATTATCAAATGTATAATAATTGTTATTATTATATTAAATTGTTAAACTTGTTCGCTCACAGTAAAAAAAATGTCCTCTTAAAACTGCCTCAAATCTGTGTACTGTAAATATTTCACACCAACCTCCTTGCTGGTAAAATAAAAAAAACGCATAATATTCTTAATTGTTTTTTTTTTGTTTTGTTTTTTGTTTTTTTTTTTGTAATTTGGTGTCTTAATAGTGTGTTGTTTGTAAGGCTATTTAATCGCATTGATCACGATCTATTATAGTATATATACTACATTTGGAATCGGCTCAATGAGTATTTCAAAATTAATCATATTTATTTCTTGTGTTTTAGCTTGGTCTTTGCTTACTAGTATGTTAATTACTTAATGTACAAATTTCTCCATTTCTTACATAAATCAACTTTGATAAATGTATATAAACTTTTGGCGTTACTTTGTTTGTTTGTTTCTTTCTTTGTTTTTTTTTACGTTTTGGTTTAATATTGTAAAAATGTAAGATTTTGTTTTGTTTGTTGTTTGAGCATCTTGTTAATGAAAAAAATGTTCAAAAATGTAACAAACAATTTATTGGCTTATGCAAAAATGATGTAGCATATGTCATAGCCTATGATGTATACATATGTATATATAAATAAATTGTAAAATATATATGTACTTGTATAATTAAATATTGCATTTGGTTTCGTTGAACGTCTGGACATTTTCCTATATTTTTTTTTTGTTTTTTGTTTTTTCATTTTATATTTATTTACGATTTGTGTTTCTTATTTTTTTTTTTTTCTTATTCGCAGCTAGTTAGCACATTAATTTTAAATATTTGGTATGTACGTGTATGTATGATGTACGTATATGTATATGTGTGATGTAAGTGTAAAGTGTAAAGTATATATAGAGTATAAATGCATATGTATATATATGTAGTATATATATATATGTAAATGTATAAATGTAAATGTTAATGTATATGTATATGTAGGCATGTCATATCACCACCACACAACGATAAAACATGTCGGTGTGTAAAATGAATCGATTTTGTTCCTACAATCGCATTAACCTTAAATTCGTCAAACGCTTGCTCTTACTGTTGTTGCTGTTGTTGTTGTTGCTGTTCAGTAACAAATAACATATATTCAGGCATTCAAAAGATAAAAGTATTACAATATTCGAGCCCCTTATATATTTTGTATGTATGTTTATAGCTAGAACTTATAACAACTTGATCTTAACAAGTTTCTGACTTTCTTCGTTCTGACTTTTTTGGTGAAATCAATATTGTATTTATGGGTTCCAAACGAAACGAGAAAATAATGAAAATTTTCTTGTGTTTTGAACTCGAACTATTAAAATTTTGATTTCAGTACCTGATTAAAATTGTTATTTATTTGTTGTTTACCCTAGACACACAGTATTCAATGTACATACAATAGTATATTATTTTTTGTTTTTCATTTATATAATATAAATAATTTTTGGTTTTTTGGGCCACTTTATAATCCGAAAACGCTTTAAAAATTCTACAGACAAACTGTAAACTTTGACCTTTGTTGCTTTTGCTGTTAGCTTTAATATGTAAATACACATAATTAGCTACATATATATATATATGAGATAGTACATATGTATGTACTGTGTTTTTTTTTGTTGTTGTTTGTTTGCATGTCGCATAGATCGCGAGACTTAAAATGAGCAAAAATCTAGAACACGTTAATATTTGAACTTCCTATACGACTACAATATGCATGATTTGTAAATATATATATACTCGTATGCTTCCATATACCGACAACATATGTGTATGTATCCATTGATCTCACAAAATACCATTACCATTATTATTATTATTATTATTCTTTATACCACATCAAATGTTATGTATGTATGTATATACTTTATACTGTGTATATGGAACATTTTATTAAAAAATATTTGAAGGAGGGAACACGAATGAGTACACATTTTATCTTGTTGTGTGTTTTTTTTTCTTCTCTGCACTGTTTTGTTCGTTAATGTAATTTTATGGCTTGCATTTTATAATATACAAAAAGTATATGTGTTTTGGTTATAACATTGAGTACTCTTGCAATTCCTACGGTATTAATGAAACTTGGTATAGAAAGCTTTTATATTTTTGATTAAAGTAAGTCGGAAACGACTGAATCGCGCCGCTTTATATACACATCTGCATGCATGGACATATAAGACGGATTTTGTAGCATACCGTTAGGCGTTTTGTGTAATTCATTTTTGCCAATATGAACAAGTTTGTAGGAGTAATTCCAGAGGGAATGTCAATTATTGGTCTGCTTTGGTTAGCTTAACATAAGCGAAAGATCGTTACGAAATTCACAACCATTTAAAAAAATAAATAGCAAAAAAAAAAATGGGATCTACTTGGCATATATGTACGTATGTATGTGGAAAGCAGCGCGATATTGCGAATATTAGGAATTATAATTTGTAATTAATAAATATGCAAAAGAATGTTTGTTAGGGCTTTAGGAAATAAAACTACAATCTGTATAAATTTGATTCTAACAACTATGAGTTTTAGTTCATTTCATATATGTGTATATTTTAGGTATTTTTTGTCCTTTGCTTTTCTCGATATACATATAAGTATATATGCAATTGTTATTGAGATGTACGTAAGTAAGTATGTATGTATGTGGTTGTGTGTGTGTTTTTGGATTTTTGTTGCGTGTGTTTGGTAAAGTAAAAGATAACTCAAGCTTTGTTCTCAAGGTTCAGGTAATCAATTTCTAGTCTTTTCTGTTGCACTGAGTAGTCTGCTTATAAAGATATACACACGCATATGTATGTACGTATATATATATATGTATAACTTTCAATTTGTTACATTAGATTCTGCCTGCATACATATACAATTCAATATACATATAAAGTACAATTTCAGATAGGTTCTTGTCTGTGAAGATGTGTGTTCGCGTTTTTTATTTTTATTTTTATTTTTTTTTTGGTTTTTTTTTTAATTTCTTGTAGTTAATTTTACATTTTTGTGTGTTTTGAGATCATCTATTGTTTGGTCAAACAAACAGAAATGTTAACTTTAACAGATGCTGAAACAATGTTAACTATATGTTAATGTTAATAACGGTTACCTGCAAACAATAGTGTAAGTAGTTAGGTAAATTTGTGGTTTTATTTTTATTGCATTTTTACTTTACGCATATTGCATTTTTTAAACAGGATTCGAATTAGGAAATTTTCAAATATGACTTGAGGTTTTCTTTTTCTTATATAATATATATATTTGTATGTATGTAAAAAACGGTTAGTTGCGAAGTAAGTTAGTGTTACTTTCAATGCGTTTCTCTCAGTGTCGAAGGTTGAGATATACTTTTTGTGTCTTTGATTCGTTTTCGATTTGGTCAATTGTCCAGAAATTGTGATTTGAAATCGACTGTTTAAACTGTGTTTACTATATATTTAATGTAAGCATACATACACATGTGTATATATTAATACATATACGCACACATATGCACATACACATCTATATATATACATATATGAATGTGTATTTAATTGATTAAAGGGAAGACATAACATTCTAGAAAAGGTTCTTACTGATTAATGGTACAATATCTTGTTTTGTTTTGTATATATATATATATATATATGTATATATATATAATTGTATATTTGTTACTGGTATATTTATGTATGTGTATATATATATCGTTTTCTGAATATATAAAGTTAAAGCAATGTTGTATTATTACATATTATAATTATTATATATATATATATATATGTATATATATTTAAATATAATATAACTATTCATGACATGTAAATATCAATATAATTTGTTGTAACCTTTTCAACTACTACAATAAGACAATATAGTTGCGTACAATATTGTTTCGATTTTGGTGCCACTATCTAAATATATATATATATACGTATATATAAATATTTGTTCAAATGTGTGTGTGTGAGTGAGTGTTTGTGGAACTGTGTGTGTGTGGCTCTGTGTGTGTGTGTGACTGTGTGTGTGTGTGTGTGACTGTGTGTGTGTTTGTGTGTGTGTTTATGTGTGTGTGTGTGTGTGTTTGTGTAAGTGTGTGTGTGACTGTGTGTGTGTGTGTGTGTGTGTGACTGTGTGTGTGTTTGTGTGTGTGTTTATGTGTGTGTGTGTGTGTTTGTGTAAGTGTGTATGTATATGTGTGTGTGTGTGTGTGTGTAGATCCTAAGTAAACTTTTTTCGGAACTTGCAAGTTTCCTATAACGCACTTGGGTGCAAAAGCACAAGAGGATTAACTTCCTGTTGCTGTTATTGTTGTTGTTATCATGTATGGTGAGATGTATAGATTTATATTTTTTGTTTTTTTGCAGGAATGACACTTCAGTTGAGACAACATTTAAACACTCTAGATGCATCACATTGCTGAAGGTTTGTCAATCGATTATGAATTAATAAATAATTTTACGTTTTTCTAATATATTGTTTATCATTTAAAATATCAAAAGTGGATGGAATTATGTGATTCTAGTTTATTACACGTATATATTATACATATATTATGTATATATGCATATAAATATTATTCAATATATATATATATTTTGGTTTTTTTTTCCCCCGATTGAAAGTTCGGAACAAGTTTAGTTTGGTTTTAAAGTTTTTCTTTCTTGTTGCAAGTGTTGCTTCTTCTTCTTGTTTTGTTGTTTGTTGTTTCTTTAATCATTAGCTTGTTTATTGGTTTATGCACAAAAATATCTATAGAGATGCTTGCTGTAAATGGTTTAGATACATACATAAAAATGAAACCATTTTCGAAATATATATATTCTTATCAGAAAATACAAAGGTTTGTGTGTAACTAAATTGGGGACACAGTTGATCCATGGTTTTGACTTTCTCAATATTTATTCCATTGCATATTTAATGATCATTCGTACAATTCTCACGATACCTGCACAATATTCAATAAAATATTGCTACAAGTAGAACCAACAACACTTCAAAAAGGGTTATGAAAAGAACAAGAGAAAAGAAAAAAAAAAGGTTCAGTACATGGCGAATCAAAAACAATTATTGCAAAACAATTAACTATAATTATCCAAAATGGTTATTATTATTATAATTATTATTTTTTTGTTTTTCGTTAAAGGTACGTTTACCATTTAGAATTCTTTGTTGTGCTTTATTGTATACTTAATTGGTTCAAAGATTGTGTTTTATTTTCAATGGTTTGTGAGTGTGTGTATGTGTGTGTGGTTGTGTATGTGTTTGTGGTATATGTGTGTGTGTATATGTGAACGCTATCTGACAAAAATAAATGTTAAAAAAAAAAATGTTTTTCAAATCAATAAAAAATCTTAAAATTTGTTTCTCAAATCAGTACATAAAAAATCTGAAAATTTGTTCAAAAACATGTTTTTAAATGTTAGCCAGATACAGCATATATGTGAACTAAAGAATTTTGTCAGAAAAACTTTTTTACATTATTATTATTAATAATTTTTTTTTATTTTTTAATTCTTGTTCTACTTTGAGCCTTTGAAAGCAATTCAAAGTTGTAAATGATTTTGCATGTGCTATATACTATATATATATATATATATATATATATATATATATATATGCTATTTGAATAATTCATGTACGTACGTATATTCAAAGAACAAAATGGATTTTGAAACTTGATCACGCACACACACACACACACAAAACTTGGTGTGTGTCTTTATAATATAATTATTTATAATTATTTTGGTTTCTGTGTTTTATTTTCTTTTTAATTGTTAACTCCTGCAATATGTATACAAACATATACATATGTAGTGTATTGTAGCCATAATATATATATATATATATATATTATGTATATATATATATATATATATGTTGCTAGTGCTTTTGGTTTTATCAATATATTTGGTATGCTTTGTAAAAATTAATTACCTAAATAATTTGTTTTTTCAAAAAGAAAACATGAATCTAAAAACGCTTGGAAAATATTCATAAGTGTGCCGGATAATGCCATAAAATGGCAAATTGGCGCCGGCACTTGACTGTACTACTGTTTGTTATATAATATATACATTAACACTATCACAGGCGGGGGATTTAAATTAAAAAGTATCCTCTAAGTATCTATGTAAGTATGCATGTATGCATGTATGTATGTATATGAACCAAAGTGTGCTTTGGTGGTCGAAAGATCATTTCGAAGGACCTCCCTCGCACTTGCAGAACTTAAAAGAGAGAGAGGGAGAGAGAGAGAAAGAGAGAGAGAGGGAGAGACATAGAGAGAGAGATCGTTTTTTTTTTGCAGTTTGTAAATTTGCATTCAAATGTTATATATATATATATATATATATATACATGTGTATGTGTGTGTGAGTGTGTGTGTGCATGAATATGTATGCATGTATGTATATAATGTATCTTACTTGTATGTAGGCTGTGTTTGTAGAGTATATGATGTAGATTGGTTTAAGAAATAAATCGCATGCAAAGTTTGCGAATAAAATGTTAAAAGGTGTAAAAAGCCTAAGGAGTACAGTCAGCAAAAATGTTATAAGTTGTGTGTTCTTCTTCTTCGTCTTCTTTTTCTTGTTGTTTAAAAATTTTTGGTTTTCTTTGTAACTACATAGTAAATAGTTGAATGCCTATATGATTTATATTCGTAATACTTTCGTAGTATATTTGAATAGTTAATGCTATCAATTCGAATAGTTTGTTAAGCGTGGTGTGGAACGTTCGATTTTGTTATCGTTATCATTATCGTTATCGATATCAGCTATCGAAGTTGCATGCACAAGGATTAAGTTGTTTAAGAATCGTATTATGCAAGTTTAGTAGTACTACGTTAAGGAACATGAAGTCTTAATCCTTGTGCGACAAAACTAAATGCCAAAACAGTGAGTAAATATTATATTCAAAGGGAAAAAATAATTCGAATGTTGTTCTTGGTGTTCGTGTCAGTTAAATTTAGTTATGTTTTAAATCTTATCATAAGTCGTTAAAATTTGTTTAAATGTTTTTACTTTAGTTTTTCTCCTGCCTTGTATAATGTTTAATAACCTTTCTTTATCGATTTTTCGTTAGTCGGCTTTTTTTTTGGTTAGTAGTAATGCCTTTGTATATAATCATTTACGGTATAATTTGTGTAATATATATATTATAGATTATACTTTAATTCATACTTTTTGAGGCAGCTTTTTGAGTTCTAAACGTTGTTTTTTTTTTGTTTGTTTGCTTGTTTGGTAAATGTTATTGAAAACAATGCACACGAAATACCATACTTGTACCAAAAAATCAAGAAAGAAATCCAGATCTAGGAGTTAGTACAGCATGATAATACTATATATATATGTATATATGTATATGGTGCATTGTTTCTGTGGCTTTGATTCATTGTTAGTTGGTTTTTGTTTGCTAGTGCCTTTTGTTATTGTTATGCACGCTTTTGGGGTTTTAAATTCAAATGCTTAACGATTCGTTTAGTTTAATCCTTTACCTTTTTTTTGTTTTCTTTTTGACTACCAGCTACAACAAACATATGTACATATGTTGTATGTTTTGCTTTGAGTTTTGTTATTCTTACAGCATAATAATCATGAATAACTCACATAAAATTTATCAACATCTTATCATTAGTTGTTATATATATATATATGTATATATATATATATATATTTATGTTGCCATACGTACAATGTAAATCATTTATGCATGTATATAAGGTGTATATAATTCATAAAACATTCTAATTTTAATATGTATAGTTGTTGTTGTCGTCGTCTTGTTTTTTCTTTTTAATTATCTTTCAGGTTTTTTGTTGTATTTTTTTTATTAATTGTTAATTGTGGCAACGCTTTTGGATTTTGTTTTTTTGGTTTAATTCATATCTTTTCAATTATTATACACACGTAAAATATTTTGCCTAGATTTTCTGTTATTTTTATAAACGTATATGTATAATAATATGTATGTATATACATATATTTGGTGCCCAAAAATATTGTTGCTGTCCTATTTTGTATCCTTTAGAATTAACTGTGGCGGCGTCTTTTCCCAAAAGTGTGTCTAAAATGTGAGGCACATTGAGAAATATTATTTTGTTATTTAGTTAAGCGGGAAAGAAAATGGAATTCAAAATAAAACTTAATGCTAAATTACAAATTGTTTTTTTTTTTTTGTTTTGTTTTTATTTTTAAAGCCTTTTGACAACACAGGAAATTGTTTTATTCATTTCATTTCTTTTTCTATAAGCTTTTGAAATTGGAAAAACTTTATAGTTGCGTTTCTGATGAAACTAGTTTCCCTAGCGAAGTATGCATGTATGTATCAATGAGAATGTAAGATATATATCTTCAATTCTCTTTGGTATGTATGTATATGTTTCACTTACACAACTTATCATCGTCTTGGCATAATCAAGTTATTCGAAACATTCATTCTATCTTCGTTGTTTGACATTCATATCAATTGTATATAGATATCAATTGTATATAGATGTATGTACATATACACATATATATATATATATAGTATATACTATGAACGATTGATATCATGCTTAAGTCATACAAAATTGTGGCCAAAATGGTGTTGCGGAAGTGTAAAATACAATATTTTCTTAACTTGTCTACGTAGAGCTCCCAACATTTTAAGTAAATGTATATATATATATAGATATATATATATGTATATATATATTTTATTAATATTTGCTACAATTATTTGGGTCTTTCTTCGTTGAGAACTCGCATTGCAAGTCGCGCTTAGTATTCGGATTTGGTTTTTCTCTTTTGTTTTTGTTTTGGTCAAATCTTAAATATTACATTCGGTATATATTTTGTGTTTGTTTATTATCAATTGTAGCTGATGATTTTTATGTTCTGTATACGCAATTGTGTTAGGTGTAAGTGTGTTTTTTTTTCTTTCATACAATTAAAAAATGTTATTGGTTTTTTTTTGTTTTCGTTTTTCGTTTTTTGTTTTTAAACAACCCAGAGATATTTAAATTGCATTCTGCGATTTGTTTTTTGAATACTTAAATCGAGAGTTTCGCACATCCATACACACACACATATGTGTATGTATTAGATATATATATATATGTATTGTACTAGTAGTGTTATATGTAAATATGTATGCATGTATAGTATGTATCTTTGTTTTTATACCATATTCACTTCTCTATGCTATTTAGTATACACATACGTATATTCAACTCTATGTTTGTATGCTACTAGTTAATTTATTTGAATAATAAGTATATAGTATATGTATGTGTGTGTATGTGTGTATGTAGATCTTGTTTAATGCACTGAGAGAAATTAGGAAGTTTCATAGTTTTTTGTTTTTGTTTTAGTTATTTTGTTTGTTGTAATAACAATTATTGTTGTTGTTGCTAATTCTGGTTGTTTAAAATTCTAGAAAAATAAAAGCTTTCTAATTGCTTTGGTTTTCATGTTTTTCTTTTTTTTTGGAACATTCTAATCTATGCCAGAAAAAAAACACATTATTTATTATAAGATTTGAATTGTACTTGCAACTTTAGCTGAATTTAAAACATTTTCTTTTCATCCTTATTCCCATATCCTTATGTTGTTGTGCTTACAAGATACTAGTAAATATGTATGTATGTATGTATGTACGTGTGTATATTTGTTTTGTTGTAAAAAAAGGACTCACTAAATTTATATTACACACATGCACAACATTTATGTATTTCAAGTATGTGTGTGTATTTGTATATATATATATAGTCTATGTTTGTATATAGGTAAACATATATATATATATATGCGTACGTTTACGGTTACTTTGCAAAGATCATGGCACTATGTTAGGTATGTGAATATACATACAACATTAAAAACTACAAAGACAAAGGACGCACAGGTCCCAAAAAACGTCACAAGTCACAAAGCTTGAGAGCACACACATCGATCCACCGATCTATCGATCTATAACTCCATAACTCGCATCATCAACCACCAATTAATGAGTTAGAATCGAAAAGCAATCTAGATGCATTTTTGCATATAAACATTATGCCAAAAATTGTTCGGATAGTGTAAATAATTCTCACTGATATGTACGCAAAATTTTTAACACAACAACTCACAAGGAGTTTTTTAATTCTTATTTGTTTCTTGCTTTAGCTTAGTTAGTTTGATTCTTATATTTCTTGACAGTCGTCTAGTTGAACAAACCAAAAATATAAAAAGGATAATGAGAAACACTCCCTCAATATAGCCAGCTTAATTGGATTTTGACACAGGATTGAAAGTATCTAACGTCTAAAAATTGTATATTCACAAGCGATTCTAATGCTAATTAAGTCTCATTTTTCGAATCCTGCTGCTTGGCTAATCCTTGCTTACTATCAAGACGTTTAATTTCCTTGTGTTCACTGGACTTCAGGGAGGAACGAGAGGACAAAGGCAGCGTTTGCCTTTCGTGCAACTAAAAACTGAAAACTGATACAAACAATCAATATGAAATAATAAGTAAACATGTCACAATCGTTTTCTTGTTTTTTCTATTCTTCATTTATATATTTTTTGTAATTTTTTCTTTAGTTTTTCTTTTGGGTTTTCCATTCAAAAGATGAACACAACTCAATTGTTATCAACATTGTTTTTCATGTTGTTTTGTTAACTTTTCTTCGATGAAAACAAACATATCGAAAACTTAAAAATAAATTCATAATTGTCTGTCAAATCAAAAATGGATATGTGTACAAAATATAGTCATAGCCACCAATAAACTATAAATGTAACATAACAATGTACTATAATGATATATATATAATATAATAATCTTGAGGAACTTGTACAGTTATAGGATAGGCAAAGCAGTTATACTCGTCGTATGTGTGTAATTTGTTTTGTGTTTATATTCTATGGGGCATTTAAGGGTTAAGAGCGATTGTTGCATTAAGAAAATTGTTCAATCTGTATTCTTATTGCTATTAAATTGTTTGTGTTTCGACCTGTTATATAACTACATATGTTTTTCATGCTTCTTCTGTTTTTCAGCAAACGTTAACTTCTAAGCGTCGAAATGTTAGCTTTTTTTTTGAATTGCTTTGCTCGGTTTCAGTGTGTTATCTTTGCTCGTTGAGTGTTGTTATTTGTATGTATATTGGATATATGTTAGATATATATCAGTAGTCATGTTTTCGTTTTGTTAACATCCTTTTGATTTCACAATTTCTCAAGATTTTAGTTTAGTTTAAATAGAAAATTTTTTGCTGTTGCTTGTTATGTTTCCGCTAATTGATTGCTTCTCGTTATGCTTTGATTTATAGTTGGACATGTAAGCAGCAAGTCCATTTCATTTGTATCTAGTAACTTTAATGCCAATTTCAATTTTATTGCCTCATTTACAATATACATGGGGCATGATCATCATTTATCATAGGTGCATTTGTATTTTGTATTGTTTTTAATGCGATTTGCCTCGTTTGTTTTTTTTTTTTTTTTTGTAATAACTAGGTATATATATATATATGAATATATTATAATTTTTGTATTTTATTTATATTTGGTTTTTTTTTTTAATATTGTTTCTTTTTTGTCTATAATAAGGCGAAAAATATCATCAAAAAATTGACGTACACTAGATTGTTTTTCTTTTGCTCGTTATTGTAATACATACACACACATATGTATATGTATATAGATGTATGTATATTAGGCTGGTCATTAAACATTAATATCTTTATGCCGCCCGCTTAAAACTTTCTTTTCGATGAAAAAAACACACACAGTGGCATTTATTTATTTTATATTTTTAAGACAAGTAAAATCCGTGCCTCAAGACGATCTATGCGTTTCTAATCATGTCTTCTCTTTAAATATCTATTTGAGTTTTAAATATTATAACAATAAAATATTGTCAGTATTTTGTTTGTTTTAAGTGTTCAAAATGCTTCGCCATAAAAACTCATGTCTTTAATTTGTTTCTACCAAAAATTTAGCTTAGATAGCCTTTTTGGCACATGTTTTACTTAATTTAAAAAATAAAAATAAATAGTAAATGCCCCTAAAAAAAGAAACTTTTTAGGTGGCGCCACAAAGATATCGATTTTGAACGACCAGCCTAATGTATGTATATAGATTAAGTGTATATGTATATATATCATTTGGTAGCATCGTTAGTAAATCTCATGCCACATTATTCAAAGTCATTTTGCCTATACTCGTCAGCCGCATGTTCTTTTCGATTTGTTTTATAAATTATTAATTATTTTGTTTGGATTTTGATTTGTTTTTTAGAAGTAGAATTTTCAACTTGTTCGTTTCGTTTGTTGTTTTTGTTTTTTTGCTAATACATTTAAAAATTTCAAATAAAATACATAATATTTTGTATATGTTGTATATGTATATATAGATATATGTTTTGGTTTTATTTTTACTTTTAATATATATATATATATATATATATATATATATATTTTTATTAAAATAATTTGATGTATAAAGCGTTTGGTTTTTTTTTGTTTAACATCATTTGTTTGACATTGTTTTGTTGTCGATAAATAATTTAACTAAATGCACAATATGATACAAGAAACTACAGAAATTAAACTCGCAACATTTTTTTTTTGTTTTGGTTTTTTTTTTGGGGTTTTTTTTGGGTGGTGGGTGGTAGAAGTAGTATTATTTGAGTGTTGTAAATGGAGAGAATATTCAAAAGGTTTTTTCTTGTGTGTGTTTGTGTGTGTAACTTAGTGTATATTTCTAACTGTGTAAACAAAGCTAATGCTCAGAAGACGCCTTGATGCACATCTTTTAGCCTGACTTGATTTTGCCGAACTGCCCGACTTATCATACTTATTAACTACATGTATGTATATATGTATATGCATGTGTATATCCATGTATATATATATTTTGTATATACTATATATACCCTCTCCTGATTCAATATGTATATCGAATATGTATAGTGTTTATATTCTCTTAAAATCATCTAACTCTCTCAACGCTTCATTTGCATTTCAACAATTACACTTTATATATTTGATTTGTTTTATGTTTTTATGTGTTTTTTACATTTGTAAGCGTCGCATCGAGGAACAAACTATTAACGAGTTCAATTGGAAATGCAAACGCTTCGTCCATTTCATTTATCGTTTACATTTTTTTTTTTTTGTAACTGTTAGTAGTGGATTAGTTAGTGTTTCGTAGGTAAGTATTTAGGTAGTATATACATATACGTGTACACATATATAAATGTGCTTGTATATGTGTGTGTTGTATGCAAGCATGTGTGCACTAGTTTCTGCTACCAATTGTTAATTGTTTTGCTATGCTGAGCAAGATTTACGACAATAGTTAACGTTACGTTACGTTACATTACGTTACGTTTCGTTACTATTCATTGTCAATTACATTTGTTTGCATTTGATTTGTTTTTTTTTGTTTTTTGTATTATTATTATTATTATTATCTTTTTCTTATAATGCCGTATAAATTTGAAATACATACATATAGTACATATATAGTATATAAACAAAATGAATACGCTTCATTATCGTCGTAGATACAATAGTAGTTGAATTTGATATAGTTATACCATATAATAATCATCATAATAATAATAAAAATAATTGTTGCTTTCATTTCATTTTTTATTGTATATGTATATTTAATAAAAATAAAAAAAAAGTCTTTGGCAGCATCTTAAAATTTTCATCATCAAATATGCACATGTGATTTTTTTGTTTTCCTATTTTGCATTCTGTTCATTTTTCATTTTTCGTTTCAATTCATTTCAATCGAATTCATTACATTGTTTATTTGGTGTGTTGGGCTTTTGCCAATTTAAAGTGTCATACAAAGTACATGGTATAAAATAACGTGACTAAAATAGACTAAGGAGAGTGGATAGAACACACTTAGATGTGTATACAAACATTCACATGTTTCTACATTTCATATATGTATATATAGTAGTTATATTTGCATATGTGTGTGTGGTGGTGGTGATGGTGGTGTGTGTGTGTGTGTGTGTGGGGAAAATAAACTCAAGAATAATAAAGTAAATAACACAACAAAGTACAATAATAAGCCAACAATAGGTGGAAAGAGTTTACTCTGGTCACATTGTACATAATCAATAGCAACTAATGTTCTTTTTTTCTTTTATATTTTCGTTTTCCTTATTTCAAATAATAATATATAATAAAAATATGCCTTTTCATAGTTCCCATTTCATTGTGTTTTGTTTTTTTTTTTTGTTACTTTTTAATTGCTTTTTGTTTTTGTTTTTGTAGCTTACCCACAAAGTACGGCATCAAAAATTGTATTGGCACGAGTGGACTGGGCTGGGATGGTTAAGTTATATAAGGGCATTATATGTTACTATAAACGTAAATTTCGTTGTCATTGCGAATTGATGTTAAGTTTTTCTGTTTTCTGTTCTATGTCAAACTGCCTTACGTTGTGGAAAGTCGTCTTTAATTATGCATTATTCAATTTTGTTTTAGTTTTTTTTTTTAGTGATATGGCTGTTGGTTTTCCGATTCGTTTTGTCCTTCGCTAGCGTCGAGCGTTAATGAAATGTTAGCAATGCTGACTAGTTGCTCGGATTGCTCTCTAAGTTACATAGAATCCGATGATCATCAGTGTCCAGTGTTCAAGTGTACACGCCTAATAGCCCCGACCAACCCTGCCGCCTATGCCATAGGCTTAAATTAAATTTATGGTTGTATATATTTTAGCTAGACGTTATACATATATACATATACAGGCGCATATGACTGTTATGTAAAAAGGTTTTAGTTCATAATCTCAACTAAATTGTAAATTTGATTTAAACTTAAGCACATTTTTTCATAAATTTGTATGCAATAGGAAATCAATTAGTTTACGTTTCTCTTTGCAATTTTTTGTTTGTTTTTTTTTTTTGTTTTTTTTTTTTTATATCAAAAGTTTTAAACGCATTACAAAAAAGATTATTATTTCGCTTGCGTAATATCATTTGTTTTGAAATTTGGTTTCTTTTATGTTTCTAAAACTAACCTAAAAAGATTTTTTTTGTTTTAAACAAAAATACATTTTTATTTTGCTGCTTGATTCTTTGAACTAAAAAGACAAATATGTAAATGTTATGAATAAAAGCGTGTGGAATTACATTTTCTTTTTTTTTTCTTAAATTTTTTTTTTTTTTTGTAAGGCTTTTGTGATAACTAAACACAAAGTGTAAAAAGTCGGTTTAAAGCAAGAATTTTTTTTGATTTAACGATTTTTTGAAAACGCGTATAACAGTTTCAGAGTGTTTTTTTTCTCACAGAAAAAATGTTTTGACTATATAGGGCGCAAATAAAATAATAAAAACAAAAATTTGGCATATTTTACATTTGTTGTATTTGTGTTTGTATTTTTGTTTTTGCTTCTGCGATGTTTCTGTAGTTTGTTTGTATTGTTTTTTTTTTTTTTTTCTTTGCTTGTCTTAATACTTGTTTATTAGTATGTTTTTTTTTTCTTTGTAGTTGTAGTGCAACGGCGAAAACAACGAATAAGAATACAACAAATTTTTGTTATGATTTACAAAAACATAAAAAAAAAAATCTACGTAAATTCACTAAGCACAATAGATTTGTTTTGGGGGAGGGTGGTGGGAGCCTTTTGGCCCCATTAAGCGATAAAAATTATTGTTAACAATATAACATGATGTAATCTTAATTCAATAGTAAACAAAAATCATCAAAATAAACGTATGTATGTACGTATGTATACATATATAAATTAAAATTATATTTCAACAGCCAAATTGTTCACAAAAATTGCATTTTCTTTTCATTCATTTTTCACTTTCATTTCTTCGACAACAACTTTGGGATGATGTTTTCTTTTGTTCACATAACTTCTTAGAAAATATACATAAAAAAAATTCATAATTTACTGTGTGTGTGTGTGTATGTGTGTTTGTCGCTTGAAGATATTAAAGCTATACAACAAAAAAAAAAAAAAAACCAAAACGTTATCGTTAAACAAATTAAAAGCGATTTTAAAACTTATGTGAATAGGTGTTATTATAGCTATAGTTGTTGTTTGTTTTTGCTTTCATAGGTATAAATGTATGTATGTATACATCATACATCAAAATATATATTGATAATGTTAAGTGTAGCCTCACACGTTGTATCAACGAAAAAAATAAAAATAAAAATTCAGGACAAATTATACAAAATGAAATCAACTATACATATAAATATATATATATGTATATATATATATATGAGTTATTGGTTTTGTTACTGATGTGCTTTACAATCTTAGATCTTAATATATGATATTCGGTGCCGCACGATTTTCAATTTTGTGGCTTGTTAAGATTTTGTTGTGCAACACACGTTATGGTTGTTGTTGTTGTTGTTAAAAACTAGAGTTAAAGAAATGACAAGATTAAACAGTTATTCATAAGAAACACATTAAATGGTAACGCCGTTGAATGAATCACTAGTGTCTGATACAAAGTAACAATAAATGTTAAAAAAATAATAATAATAATTAAGTTAAATCCATTAACTAGTTGTCACACAATAAAATATACAAAAATCTATTTTGGTACATTTTTTTTTGTACGCTTACAAATTATATAAATATATATATATAGATTGTATACATACATTTACATTAGACCATTGAGTGTTGATTGTATGTATGTATGTATGTATGTGTGTGTGTGTGTGTGTTTGTTTGTGTTGTATATAATAAAAGTGTGTGTGTTTAACAGCCTATAAAAAATAAGTTGCCTTGCTCTATTTCATATAAACATTATCATCCTTCCACTTAGAACAAGGTAAAATATGAATTGCCTTTTACATGGTACAAATTTACAAAAATTAAATGTAATCGTAAATAATAATAAGAACAACAAAGTCATAATATTCACATAACTAATCATAATAGTAGTACATACACATATATATATGTAATGTGTTATTTAAAAAATAATAATGTCTTGGGAGTAAACCAGCCTTATATATTGTATTACAACGGGAAAGAAATGGCACATGCCCCAAAAATGTGCTATATATGTATATAACATGTTGTATATGTATGCGGGCATATGCACATGTATGTATGTATATCTTCGTATGTTTTTCGTTTGTTTGTTTGTTTGTATGTAGTATATAAGCAAAAGGAATATCGTTTTAACATTGTAAATATATATATAGAACTTAACAATATTTTTTGTGTTTTGGTTTTCTTAATGTCTGTTTTTTTCTTTTTCTTTCTTTTCATTTGTAGGCATATTGGTTGCTATTGCTATTCTGTTTTAATTAGTTGGTTAACCCAATCAATAGAAAACTTTTGTTTGTTTGAAGATTTTTTCAAGTTTTCCATTTTGGTTTTTTTTCAGCTTACATATAGTTTGTATGTAGATGTTTGTTATCAATTCTACACACGCACAACGCGATAATAAGAACAAATTGCACACACATACACACACACATACACATACACACACACACACAGATACACATTCATACATATACACATTTGTTGAATGTTTACATATAGTGTTTGATTTTGTTGTTCGTTTCAGTTGTGTGCATAGTTATATATATAAATATATATATATATATATAAATGTATGTATGGCAAGGTCATATAGTCATAGGATTTTACATATATGCATGTTAAAGATATTGTAAATACATTGTTACATATATGTATATATATAAATCGAAATCACCTAATATATATATATATATATATAAGGAAGGGAAGTAAGGAAAGATCTTCAAATCGAAAACATATGATATTAAATTTGTCTTGTTCGTGTGTTATTATTATTATTGCCTTTGCGACGCCTCAAGAAAATTGTTTGCCTGGCTTTTCCTGCTTACTTCTCGCACATACATATATATACATATATGCATAGATTTGTGTGTACATATTCACATACATATACTTATGAATAGAGTATGTAAAATATATGCGTGTTTCGTTTCGTGTGTTTTTTTTTTGTTTTTTGTGTTTTTTTTTTTTTGTTATTTGTTTTTGTGAAAAAAGATTCTGGAAGGGTTTTGCACAAAAAAGCTAATCGGTTGATATAACATTATATATGCCTATACATAGATAATAAGTAACATGTAGTTATGTTGTGTTGTATAGTGTAGGTATGTTTGTGTTCGTGTGTGTGTGTATGTGTATGTATGTGTGTGATTAGTGTTATATGACAATTTTTAACAAGAACAAAAAGTATAAAAAAAAAAACAATTTAAAGACCTTTTTTTCAAAAATAAAGTATTGAAAAGTATGTAAAGATTGTTTTTTCAATGTTTTGTTTTTGTTTGTTACACTAAGTAAAGTTTGTTTGTTGTGGTTTTTGAATTCAGTACCGCTAATCGTTTTTTGTTTTTGTTTGTTTTTTGTTTTGTTTTGTTTTGTTGTTGTTTTTTTTTGTAATTAGAGATCAAAAATAGTATTATTTGCATGTACGATGACAACACTTTTTGCTTTGAAAGTTTTGCTTTGCTTTCTTCTTAAATATGTGTGTGTGTGTTCGAGATTTGATTCGCGCTTTGCTTTTTCAGATTGCATTCGCTTTTGCTTTTGCTTTTGCTCTCTTAACGCTATTCTATTTTGGTAAACCCTTGTTGCTTGAGCCTTCTTTTATATGGAAGGCGGCGGTATACCTAAAATATGTTTATTTCTATTCCGCTTTAGGTCGATGTTTTTGTTTCTTGTTGTTTGCTGCTGCTGTTGCTGCTGCTGCTGCTGATGTGGTTCTTGCTGTTGTTGCTGTTGTGGTTGTTGCTTGTGATGTTGCTTTCGGCGACAACCGTAAATCTTGCCCGACGAGTATTTATGGTTATATTTGTTCATATCGACAGCTGGACGATTGTTGCGCGCTTTAATTTGCAATCAGTGAACATAGAGGGTGTTCAAGACAAGTACATGATGATTGTTCTTGGCCAACGTAACCACATAGCCCTCCGAGGTTATTTTTAGGCCGCAGCATCGTGACACCTGGATAGGAAATACGATACAGTTGAATTATAATCGAATCAAGCTATCTCTTGAATTCAGTTGTAATCATTTTAGTCAAGTCTTCTCTCTTTAGCAGCCAGAACAACAAACACATTAGTAAAACCGAATGAATCAAAAGCTTTCTTAACATATTTAGACGTTAAGTGTGTTTCATATTTATGCAACTTGGTCGGAGGAATGAACGAACTAACTAACCTTAACGTGAGGACACTCGAACTCGGATTGAAGTGTGCCTTCGCGTGAATAGCAGGCTACGTGAAAGCGATTGCCGTGCGAATCACCGATGAGTACATCACCTGCGTTCGATATGTCAATACCATTGGGAAAGCAGGTGACCTTCTCATTTCCAATGCGATAGAGGAATGTGCCGTCCTCTTGAAAAACGGCTACGCAATGACCCTTAAAGTCGCACACATAAAAATCGTTGTCTACAATTGAAAACAGATTGATTGGTGATTAATATTCCGAAATTGATGCTGATTGAAGCAGCACTTACCGCGTATGGCAATATCGGAGGGTTCACGCATATAGTCGCTGCAATCAAACCAGCGCACAAGTTCACCCTCCTCCGAGATGACAAAGACGGTCGGCGAGACGCTATCGACGGCCACAATGTGGCCCTTGGCGGTAACAGCCAGACCAGCAACAATATCAATATATCTGCAAAGTTAAGTCAATAATTTAATAATCACATTTGATCGACATATCGGATTTCTTGCTTACCGGATTGCAATTTTGCGCATAAAGTGTCCACATTTGGAGAATATTTGCATACGCGAACGCTCGTTGCCGCGATCGCACACAACGAACTTGCCATTGTTGTGCATGACGGCCACTTTTCGTGGATACCAGAGCTGGCCCTCCTCCTTGCCAGCGACTCCAAACTGAAACTTGAGTGCGCCCATTTTATCAAATACCTCAATGCGATGATTATTGGTATCAGCGACAATGATCTCCTCATCGACACCGAGGCAAAAGCCGTGCGGTGAATTGAACTGCCCTTTGGCCGTGCCCAGTGAGCCAAATTTGCAACGAATCTGCATGGGTGTGGCCTTGTTGCGGCCCGTTACAACACTGGTGGTGTTGGGCGGTGCGACGGCATGAAAATTATTGAGGGTCATATCCTCGACGCCGCCAACAATCGGGTTAAGTGTCTGCAGATTGGGCGAGGTTGCTGCCGGCATGCAGAAATCTGTTAATATATAATCAAGGCACGTTGAGCTTCCATTCGACGACAACAAATCGTGTTGTTCATCTATTTGTTGTTGTTGATTGATTCGGTTGGATTGGGTTCGTTTGGTTTGGTTCGGTTTGGTTTGGATTGTGTTGTGTTGATGGATTGTTCAGGAGTGGTTTTTGGGTTGTTTGTTGTTTCAAGGAGCGTCAAAACCAAAAATAAGCAAACAAATAAAATAATAAAAAAATAATAATAACAACACGGATAATATTCATCTCATATGCAAGATCCTGGCAGACACTGACAGTTTGAAATGTTAGTAGTTGATTTATTGCCATATTGTTAAACTAACCTAATAACAATATTTCTATTTGTTAACATAAATGAAAATACTTTGAGCAAAAATTTATTTTAATTTGGGTTTTTTAAGGATTTTATTTTGTTGTTGAAAGCCCAAAAATGTATAGATTTCAATTTAATTATATCTTTGAAGGTAAAAAAAGCAAAAGTTGTTTCAATTTTAGTTTTTTAATGATTTTATTTTGTTGTTGAAAACCCAAAAATTTATAGATTTCAATTTAATTATATCTTTGAAGGTAAAACTTTATTGCACTTGTATATTATTTAAATCTATTTCAAAATCTGATTCTAGGGAAAATTCAAAGATATTTTCACCAAGAAAGATAAGTTTGAGATAGATTTCTAGCTACTATAAACATATTTACCTATATATATATATATATATATATTTTTATTTTTTTTTTTGCTTTGCCTACTCGAAAATACTATCGTTTCGATAAATGACTATATACAATTAGTTCTGAAACTTTCCGCAGGACTTTCCTAAAGCTACTTACCATTGTTGTTGAGTCCCAATTTGGCCAGAGCTTGCAGATTGTTGAGCGCACGTTGATCGCCGGACAGGATGTCGGCCAATGTAATCGGCTGGGTGGGCGTAACCGCCGAGGCTGGTATAACCGCCTGTTGATGCTGATGCGATGAAGCGGCAACAACATTTCCGCCACCGGCACCACCTCCGCTGCCACCACCGGCACCGACACCTACACCGACACCGACACCGTTGACAGCAACAACAGCAGCTGCATTGGGATTGCCAACATTGATACCGTCATTTAGATTATCGGGTATATTTTCAGTAAGGCTGGCCAAACGCGACAGATTATACTCGAGCATGCTGAATGGCGGCGGTGGACCGCCGGCAGTCATGTTCATGGGATTAAGTGGGCCGAGGCCCATATTGACGCCGGCATTGTTCTGTCCGGCATTGAGATTAACATGTCCGGCCGATTGTGGCACCTGGACAATGCCCTGTGGCGTCACCAGCTGTGCCATTTGTTGGGCCGGCGGCAGCGATTGTGGCTGTTGATGTAAAACCTGTTGTTGTTGTTGCTGCTGCTGCTGTTGCTGCTGCTGCTGTTGCTGCTGCTGTTGCTGTTGCTGTTGTTGTTGCTGCTGTTGCTGTTGGTGTTGCTGCTGTTGCTGTTGATGTTGCTGCTTCTGTTGTTGTACTTGTTGCATAGCCTGATGTTGCTGCTGCTGTTGTTGCTGCTGCTGCTGTTGCTGCTGCTGCTGCTGCTGTTGCTGTTGTTGTTGATGTTGCTGCTGTTGTTGTTGATGTTGTTGCTGCTGCTGTTGTTGCTGCTGCTGCTGCTGCTGTTGTTGTTGCTGCTGCTGCTGTTGTTGTTGTAGCGGAGGCTGCAGCTGCTGTGGCGAATCTGGCGGCAGTGTGCTCATCATAGAGAAATTAGTCATCACCGAAGTGTCGCCATCAAAGGAGCTCTGCAACGATGAGGGCAACGATATAGGACTAAATACTGCTGCCGCGCTTAGACGTCCTTGCACCGAGCTGGTATTGGTGTTGCTGGGCACGCTAGCCAAACTCCGTCCACCAAGGCCAACAGGACCAGCACTGCCAGTTGGCGGTAGACCAACAACACCATGGCAACCTGGCGCCAAATTAACAGAATGCGGCGAATGTTGCTTGGGCGTTGTGGCAGTCGATGAAGGTATTACAATACCATTACCATTGCCATTGACGGGAGCTGGTGCTATTGATCCTGCTGCTGTTGGGTGATGTTGTTGATGTTGTTGTTGTTGTTTCGTTGAAACTTCGGTGCGAAATTTGCCAAACATTTCGCGTGCGAAACGCTCAAATTTATCGGGTGCACAATCGAAGTGCAACTGATAGTTGGCATCACTCTGGGGCGTCTGCTCAATGAGGTAGATGCACTGGGCACTGATCACCGGCTTCAGAACCAAGAACTCAACGGCATTCGCCTTTTCGATAGCACGCTGACCGAATTGTGAGGCCTGCTCCAGTCGGCCCATGTTGTTCTCCAGGCTCTGCATTAGATCCATAATTTTGAGCTCACGCTCCGAGTGCAGGCGGCTCAGTTCGTTGAGGAATTGATCGCGAATCTGGTCGAGAATGCGCTTGTAACCCTTGTGAACGTCATCAATCTCTTGCCGGACATTATCATGCTGGGCTTGGAGTTCGGTTAGAGCAGTGCCCAGATTGCTGCCCGAATCGTTGCAATACTCCGCCTTCTTCATTGTCTCCGCGATCGTTTGCTGCAGATCCGCACGAACTGCCTGATCAGCAATTATGGCCGTCTCGTAATGATGGTCATTGCCTTTGTGCTCGCTCAGCAGGCAATCGTTGCACGTGGGCACCTGGCACGTGAAGCAATAGTACTTGAGATTCTCATTAACGTGCTGGCGACAGCAAATTGGCTTGTGTATGATAAGCTTATCGTTCTGCACATTCTTCTGCAGATCCTCGATACGCACCACCTGATGATTCTCAAAGCAGCGCATGTATTTGTGCGCATTATCGCAGCCGTTGCACAGAAAGTTGGCGCAATCGTTGCATCTGGAGATGGCTTCCTCCTTGCTCTTGCACGATGTGCACGGTATGTGCTCCGATTCGAGGTTGGACAGATCTAGTATATTGGTCACAATATAGTCGCAGGTCAGCCCCTTGACACCCTTGCTGCCCAGATGCGTCTGCTGCTTGCACACGGGACACTCGAGCAAGGCGTGCATTCGATGCTGATGCTCGCTGCCATCAAATGATGCCGATGAGCAGCTGGCCGCCGATGAGAGTGAGGCAGCCGGAGAGCTGGCAGATGTTGCCTCCTTGTTGGCCAGCAAGCTCAGCAGACAGTCCTCGCAGAAGACATGTAGACAGGATAGTATGCGCGGCATAACCAAACGTGAACTGTAACAATTCGAAAAGTTGGATCTTTACTTAACATTTTAGAAAGTACTATTTCGAATTGATTGATCAAATCGATAGATACAAGAGCCAATGAAATGTGTATATCCTTTGTTATGGGTATAAAAGGAAGTATCAAATACTACGATACTGTATGATGATTAAACTTTAAACTTTGATATTTTCTATTTTTATGCAAATTTCAAAGATTATTGTTATCGATAACATGTCTTTATCGGAAACCACAAGAGTTATTGTGTTATTATATATTCTGTCTATGGTATAAAGCAGCGCCCGGGGAACTTTTTTAATTATTACTTTTAATCATTATTAAAAAAACAAAAAAAAAAAAATATATATATATATATCTCCATTTTAAGTTTTACTTTTACCCCCCGAAATTTCACTTTTACTCAAAACGGGGTAATTTACCCCTGTTCCCCGACCGCTGTTGTATGATGACTTTTAACTTTAAACTTTGATATTTCCGATATTTATACAAATTTCAAAGAATATTGTTATCGATAACATGTCGTAATCGGAAACCACAAGAGTTATTGTGTTATTATATATTCTGTCTATGTCACTACCCCTAAATATTTTTGTGGAACTGGCATTACCCACCCAAGAGCAAAAAAAAAAATAAATAAATAAAAAAATAAATAAATAAAAAAAATAAAAAAAAAATTTAACCTCCTTTATTGTGCTTTTACCCCCAAAATTTCACTTTTACCCCTGTTCCCGATCGCTGTCATAAAGGATCTTATATTCGAAATCTCAAGTCATTAGCATTTATTGTACCCGATATCGAAGCGTACATACGGACAAGGTTATATCGACTTGACTGTTGGTGCTGATCAAGAATATATATATATATTTTCTGGGATCGAAGATACTTTCTGTTGTTACATACTTTTGCACAAAATTATTATACCCCTTTTACCTTCACTTCATGTGTTCAGAATTTTGTTTTTCTATCAATCAGATGAAAAATTGTTTGAAGTTATATATTTCACCATTGGCTTTAAAAAAAACAATAGAAAAAAAGAGAAGCAAAAACAAGACTCACCTGCAAAGCTTGCACATCTTGTCGCCATCCTTGAGCATTGATCCGCACGTATCCTCCAAGGAGTCGAGCTCCGTAACGCTCTTGGCATCATAGCCATGACTCAGCTCCTGGCTGCTGCCAATGTTGCTATCAACATCGACCACCAAGCCTAAGCCCAAGCCCGATGAATTGGACGTTGATGGCGCGGTCGTTGAAACCGATGATGTAATCGATGCAATCGATGCTGACCCAATGCTCGATGAACTAACGTGCTCCGCATCGAGGCTGCCCACAGTGCTGCTACCCTTGCCGGTATCCGTATCGGTGACGGAGCTGGATACAGAGGCATTGCTGCAGCTGCTGTTGTTGCTGCTGCTAGTAGTGCTGCTGTTGCTGCTTGTGCTACTGCTGCTGCTGCTGCTCGTGTTGCTCACATCGATATCCTCGAGCACCGACGATGTGTTCGAATCCTCGCACAGTGTCGTGCTCAATTGATGTTGCTCATCGATTATTGTCGCTGTGACCAATTTCTGGCCAAGCTCCTCCACTAGTAGCGCGCTCATGATGTCGCCAGCAACTTGTTAACTGCAACTTTTCTTTACTGCTATTGCTATTGCTTTGTCCTTTGTTCTTGTTCTTGTTCTTGTTCGTGGTCGGGCAGTTTAGTTATGTGTTTTTGCGCAAGGCTCTCTCTTTTCGTATCCCCCTTCAGTTTGGATATTTTTCTGTGTGCTGTGTTGGTTTTAGCTGTTTTTTTTTTGTTTTTTTTTTGGTTTCTAGTTCTTTACTCTAACTTTACTATTTATTTTGGTTTAGCTGCATATCCTTAGACTTGTTGTTTGTTGCTGTGGCTGTTTGCAGCCATTTGTAGCCTATTGCACACAAGTGTGAGCGAGTGAGAGTGAGTGATATTTACGTCTCTGGTACAACTGCACTCAAAAATACACACACATACACACACACACACACACAGACACATAAAAACACCAAGCAAGGCAAGAGATAGAGCCAGGCAGGCAGGCAGCAGGAATTAGAGGTGAGAGTAACAGAGATAAAGCGAGTGAAAGTGTGCGCCCGCACGCTGCTCTACTCCCACACGCACACACACAAACACAGACAAAAGAACGATTCGTTTTTGCTAGGTCTGCTGTTGTTGCTTATTTACTTATTTTGCGTCGTTGCTGATGTTTCTGGTGCATTTTGCAAAACCGCCTTCTGATAACGGTCCGACCTCCTCTCGTGTTCCTTTTGGCTGCGATTCGTTATAGGTTCCGTTAGAGCGATGAATTGTTTGCGTGTAGCAGTTTGTGTTGTTGTTGTTGTTGTTGTTAGTTTAGAAGTGTTGCGTTAACCACGACGAGATCGATGATGACAAAAAACGACGAACGACGACGGCAATAGACGAAGGATATCAGCGTCGTTCTGCATAAAAATGAAGAGTTCAGTCAATTAGCGAATATCAGTATCAGGAAAGGAACATAAAATAAATTTCTTGTATAAATAAAGTAACCAAATCTTTATAAGTAGCGGTAACAAAAGTAACAAAATACAAAAAAAAATAAAATTTATAAAAACAACAACAAAATATATAGAAAAACAAAAAAGAAAAAATAAAAAAAAACTGCGACACTTCAAGCACAGAGTGTTTTGAATAAGAAAATAAACATACACCGAAGCCAAATGTTGGCATTAAAGTAAACGATGAAAAGATTTTGTCTCAGACAACGGAAATTATTAGAAGGAAGCGTGGGGCAAGAGTGGCACGTTGCACTATAGTCCTTTTGCCACTTTCTCATATTTAATTCAATTTTTCACATTGGTTCGATTTCAAAAACAAAAAACATTGTTACATACATTTCGCGGATTTTCGATAGGTAACTGGGCTCTTGGCTAGCAGGGTCTTAAGAGCTGCGTTTATCGATAGCAATCGATTTGCACGGCCCTGGTATTGATTTTGTTTTTGTTGTGAATGTAGCGGTTTCTAACTAGCATTTTGTGTGTATGCATAATAGACAGCTGCATGACTTCACTCAGAACTGTAAACCAATATAATAATAAAATTCGAATAGAATAAGTGGCTGAGAAAATATGGCATGCGTGAGTATGAATAGTAGTATTTGTCGAGATTCATATTCTATTGCATACATTCGAACATATTCATTTCGTCTGAACAAAATACATGTGCTTTGTTGCCATTCAGAGGCACAAGCAGATAATAACGGCATGAGGCTCCAGTACTTTTTACGTGCTTGAAGGTATGTGTGTATGTACGCGCATACTGCATACTTGACTTAACATCAATGCTCCATATCTCGGGTGTTTCTCCACCGATTTCAATACAAATTTCACTGATTGTCATTATTTCGTCTAATGTTTCAAACTATGTCTCAAAGTTTTCCAAATTCATGATTTTGTTGATATCGATTACATGTGTATATCGGAAACGGAAAAAGTTATTCAAAATTTTAAACAAACTTGTACTGCCCGGGGATTAGGCGAGCTTATGTTCAAAATCTGGCGGCTCTAGCTCGTATAGTCTCTGAGATCGACGGACGGACAGACGGACATGGCTATATCGACTCGGCTGTTTATGCTGATCAAGAATATATATACTTTATGTGGTCGGAAATGCTTCCATCTGCCTGTTACATACTTTTGCACCAAACCATTATACCCTTTTTACCCATTTTCAATGGCTTTAGGGTATGAAAAGGTTGCGCATATACACTTTTAGGAAGAGAAAAGAGCGGATCTGTTTCTAAGCAACTTAGGGGATGCCAAAGTTAGTGAACGATGCTCTGAAAAATTGAAATGTCATATTCTCAGAAGAACGAAAATGCACATGAAATTTAAGAGATTCGAGTATAACGGTTGTTTTCATTCCGTCCAATGCCTATTCACTTAAATGTGCGACCGAGTAGGTAGTAAGTTTTTTCAAAGAGCAATATTTTTCTACAAAAACTCGATTTTCGGCCGATTGTTCATTTGGGACCTACAGTTTGCCCATAAAAGGTTGCGACACTGTGAAAAATGATGATATTTTCACTTTAGAGCTATAATGGTCACACTGGTTGTTGTTATTAATATTTTTTTTTATTTTTTATAAATAATTCAGTCAATTATCTCTTAAACCTATTAAACAGAACTTAAAAAACAATAACATTAACAAAGAAACATTTAAAATACTACCAAATGCACTAAATTCAACTGCCCATTAAAGGTTGCGACACTTCATTTTTTGGTCTGTTTTCGTTGCGAATTTCGTATTTACAGTTACTTTTCTTAAAAATAAAAATGCTCAGTTCTTGGTGATCTTCTTGGTAATGCCATTTTATGAGAAACTTCATAATTTGAATATAAAATTTAATCATTATCGGGAGAGTTTTAGACGGGTTTTAAATACCATGCAAGCGGTTATGTTTTTATATGAACCAGTTGGTTTATTATAACTCCACGATCGGGAAATCGGACTCTGAGATGGCAGAAATGTTTGCAATTAGTAGGAAAACAGTATACAATATTTTAAACCGCGTAAAAACAAGGGATGGATAGAAACGAAGCCATCAACTGGAAGGCCGCGGGCAATAGCACCAAGGGCAGAGCAAATTATGGTCAGAAGGATCAATGAAAATCCAGAATTTTTCGACCAGAACGCTTGTCAATGAGATGAAGACGGAATGTGGAATTACCATATCTCGGGAATATATCCAAAATGCTATAAAAAGTACCGACTTTTCATCTCGAGCTGCTCGAAAAAAAAACGTTGATGTCGGCGGATCATGTTTAAACACGTGTAACTTTTGCCAGGATCCACGTGGGACAGCAAGATTCACGTTGGGTGACGTTGTGTTTTGTCTGAATCCAAAATAGTGCTATACTATAATAATATAGCCCCAGCACAAGACGTTAAAAGCACTTGAAACCAAACATATTATACCGACGGTAAAATTTGGAAAATTGTAGGTGATGGTTTGGGGGTGCATCTCAAGCAAAGGAGTTGGAGAATTGTGCTTTATTGAATATACCATGGATGCCCAACCATATTTAAGTATTTTGAGCAAAAAATTGGTAGCCAGTGCCAACAAATTTGGATTTATTAATGATGGCAAGCCGAGTTATACATTTTACCAGGACAATGATCCTAAGCATAAGACGAATCTGGAGAGGTGCTGGCTGCTTTATAACTGTAAAAAGTGTTCGGTACTCCTGCCCGAAGCCCAAACTCGACCCAATTGAAAATCTGTGTGCCTATCTCAAAAAACACACTGCCAAGCGCCATCCAAAAAAACAAAAATGATCTCAAGGCGATAATCTTGGAGGAATGGCAAAATATTCAATTGGAATACGTCCAAAATCTAGTCAAATCGATGAAAAGGCGACTGGGAGCGGTTATAGAAGCCAACGGTGGACATACAAAATATTTAATATTGCTCAAGACCAAAAAATAAGAGAATGTTTGACAATGTCAACGCAATGTCGCAACCTTTAATGGGCAGTTGAATTTAGTGCATTTGGTAGTATTTTAAATGTTTCTTTGTTAATGTTATTGTTTTTTAAGTTCTGTTTAATAGGTTTAAGAGATAATTGACTGAATTATTTATAAAAAATAAAAAAAATATTAATAACAACAACCAGTGTGACCATTATAGCTCTAAAGTGAAAATATCATCATTTTTCACAGTGTCGCAACCTTTTATGGGCAAACTGTATATCATAATATAGTTGTCCGATGTTGATGATTTTTTGAGCAAAGTTTAAGAGCATAAAGGCACACTTAATTACTGAGTTCTGTTCGAATATCTTTAAAGGAGGGGCGGAGTCATGCCAATTCTGTCAAAAACTCTCCAACAAATTCGAAAATTTTCCGAACTAGTTTCGAGTTATTAATTTTATTCCAAATGCCAAAGCGCCTGTCGCTTATGCAACACACAAGTCGACAAGTTGTTGCATTTTCCGCATACTTTAGCGATCAATTAACGTGATACTTCTAGGTTTCTTAATACATACATACATATGTATTTATATATACACAGATTTCAAGTAGTTTAAAAATCATTAATAGGTTCTAGTATAATATTTTTATATGTACAAGTACAAGGGCTTATATTCCACATCACGCACTATGAGTTTTAACGAACTAAACTGTGAATGATTTGACTGATTGGCAATGTCTCAATGAATTTGTTTTAGTTCTGAAAATAATTCACAGAAAGATCAATCGTATTAAGTTAATGACGTTAACACGCTTTGTAGTATTTTAATGAACAAATTAATACATTTTGTACTCACGTCGATCACACATTTGTTACGATGTGATCACGATACATATTATCGAAAATGCAAGCTTAGGGATGGATGCAAATCGATTCTTTACGCACGTAGCACACACACTCGGATATGTGTAACTACACATATGCATATACAACTCGTAGAAATTGCGAGTATCTAAGAGGAGCAGGCGCGTGCGTCAACGTTGCTGCAGCAGAGCCCAATGTATATATGTTTGTAGGTATGATTGTGTGTGTGTGTTTGTGTGGGTATGTGTGTATGTGGAAGTGGAGCCAATGCCGTTTGCAATAAATTAAACTTTGATTTTTGCCCTTTATGAACCACTTTTTATTACTTGCCGCAAGGACACAAAGCTAAAATCCTTGAACGAGGATTGCGATACACACACATATAGATGTAGATGGTTATATATGCACTCGCCTTAGGGCAATTACCAACAAAAACTATGCACTTCAAATAATATATGTATGTATGTATGTTTTATTGCACATGTATACATACAAAGTCACACAAACACCCGCACACGTGGATTCAAACGAATTTTTGAGTAATACCCGCAGCGGATGTGTCGCCAATTTAAATGTTGATTAGTAGCCCTCAAAATACAGGAAGAAATAAACTGTGAAACGGTAATAAACTAACCACCACAACCAATCAGATGCACACAAAACAATTGCAACAATTTACATTTTTATGTATGTATGTATGGTCATAGACTCGCGTACACAAACGTAAGTACACGCACACGCATACAGACAGCACACGTGGTACGCAAATTTTGAGCGTTTTGTTTACGAGGAACGGTACGCGACTGTCGGTCTACGCGACTATGCGCCCGTGCACTTGGAAATGGACATCAGCAAGATTTGACCCACCGCCCCACACCGCACTCTAATGGCCTATCGACATTGTAAAATCTGCGCAGCTGTTGTTTTTTTCCTTATTCTTTTTTTTTTCTTTTACTAATTTTCCTTTTTTGTGTTATGCATATTCTTTACGTACTTTTTTAAAACGCTTGTGTTCTGGGGACTCTGTTGCTCTCAATCGCGACAGTTATTTTCAGTGCGCCCATGTGTTTCGTGTAAGAGAAAAAGAGAGAGAGATTTTCGCACATGTGATGGTATGCGCATGCCCGCTCTCAGCGAAAAGAAAAAAAAAACATTGGCAGCCACACACACAAATGTACGTAGGTTTCTTTGAAAATTAATTTCTTTTAAAATATGTGAAAAATTCTATTTTAAAATGCGCTCTTTTGCACAAAATATTATCAAATTCTACCCTGCTTGAGCTGTACATAAGTACATCTTTTATAGCGGAATAGAATGAAAAAAACGCGCCCGCTCTTTTAAAAATCGGTGCTTTTAGCGTATGCATATATGTACATACATACTAATGTAGCTCGTGAGCCTGGGCAATTTAAGCGAGTGTCTTGGCGTGCCGAGGAAGAGTGCGTATCGAGAGTTCGAATAGTGGGCATAAAATTTAAGGTAGGCGGGGTAAGTGGACCATAATACTGTACACACTTGCAGCTGTGGGCACACTGTCGTTCTGTGTTGTCCTTGAACGCAAAATTTTCACTCTACCGCCCAGGTGCTGCTGGTCACACAAAACGAACACACACACACACAGAGAAACACACGGTACACAGAAAAGATGCACACAAAGTCCTTCAAATGTCTTCGACTCGAATGACTTTTGGCGTAACCATTGGGATAGTGTGAATAACTCAATTGTAATACCTTTTTATAAATTTTCACACGTTTTTTTCTTCTGCTCGTTACGATTTACACTTTTTTCGTCGCGCACACACGCACACACACACACAGCACTGCTGGCCGCCGCTGCTGTTTCTCGCGGTTAGTGAAGATATAAAGTACATCGCATCGATGAAAATTACTTAACGATAGTTAGATCGATTGGTCATTTTGATTCTTGTCCATTGCAATAATAATAAAATAACAAAAACGAATAAATATATTTGACTTTGGATTCGACATCATTAAAAATGAACAAATAAATAAATATGTTTGGTTAATCTTATTGTTTTGTAACGAAAATTATATTAGGTTTAATAACACACTCGCAATAAAAAAATAATTTCAATCTACAATTGAAGCAATACAAATTGACATTTAATTATTGTAAACAAAAAGATGTGAGTGTATTGTCAAAATGAGTGAATATCTTCACTAAAGTGAGTGAAGATATTTCTAATAGTTGACACTTTGAGTATAATCGATAAATGTGGTGTACATCACGAGCTGTAATGGGTACGCCAATTGAATCAGTATAAGAAATTGTTAAAACATAAGCAAACAAACTTAGATTTGTGCTCATATTCTTTACTTGAAATGCCATTCATAATAACAAATTGTTTGTTACAAAATAAGTTTTCTTAAAAAAAACATTTGCTTTAAGCCGCTAGTTCCTCGATTTTTTCAGTTAATCATCGATATGTCACTTAAAGCAGAACATCGGATTCTCTTTTTAAATTGGCATCGATACTCTACATATATATACATTAACCCTTTTTTGCAATACGTCCACAACTTTAAAAGCTTGTAAATCTTAAACGATTTTTTATTAATTCCAATAAGCAATCTTAATTCTGTTTGTTGAATTACCAAATCCAATGTGCGCCAAAACATCGATATGTTGCACAAATATTGAACAAAAAATATCGATGGTGTAGAATATCGATGTATTTGCAGAACTTAATTCCACGCCAAGTTTTTAATCGCATTATTCATTTTAACTGGCCCAAAAGCACAGTAAACAAAGAATAACAACAATTGATTGCTGCAACAATGGCGCTGGCCATCCCAAATAAGCAGCCCTCCTTTATCGAGACGATATTGGGTCTTCCGTCGCCACTGAAACGATTGCGACTTCAAGCAACGGCAGCGAACAAAGCCAAACCGAAAGTCGAAAGAAAGCTGCATATACTGGGACTGCTCGATCCCTATATACACGCCAGGCACAGTAGTAGCATCAGTTTTGGTAGCAACATTACTAGCATTGTATGTGTTCCTAGCACAAGTGCTTCTGCTGCAAGCATCAGCAGTAACCCGGCAAAAGATCTACTCGAAGTGCTTGTAAAGATTACCGATGAGATAACGTACGAGAATGTTCAGGTTGCTGAGCTTAAGGAGTGGGCGGGCAAGCTCTTCCAACTATATCAGATACAGGACCGCGACGGCGATACCTCATTACGCGTTAAGATCCTGGAGCTGCTCTCGGGCTTGGGTTGCGAGTGCACCACGGAGGAGTCCGTTGTGCATGTCATTGATTACTTTATCTATCTGCTGCGCAAGGAAAAATCACAAAAAGTGCTTGCCCAAGGCATGATGTGCCTCTATCGCATTGGCTACCAGAAACGGCAGCTGGTCAACCTGGCCTACAAGACCCAAGTGGCGCATCTAGCCAAGGAGCTATTGCGCAGCGGATCGACGCAAACACAAAAGAATGCAATGCTGGTAATTGGTCGCTTTGCCACCTGTCACGAGAGCGAGCGCCAGTATGTGTGGAAATTGGCGTTCTACATTGACTCACAGGATTCGGGTGTGCGTGCCCAGGCGCTGCATGCACTCCTTACACTGGGCGAGCGTGGCTCCCAGTTGCCGCCGGTGCTGTATAAGCGTGCCGTCGAGGCCATGAAGGATGATTACGAGTGCGTGCGCAAGGAGGCGCTCCGGCTGGTGCACATGCTAGGCAATCGACACCCCGATCACATACTCAGTGCGGAACGACAGCACGGGGACATCCGTATGATCGATGCGGCATTCAGCAAGGTGTGCGAGGCTCTGTGTGACCTATCGCTGCAGATACGGGTCCTGGCCGCCGAACTTCTAGGCAGCATGACGGCCGTAAGCAGCGAGTTCCTCCATCAGACGCTCGACAAGAAGCTTATGAGCAACTTGCGACGCAAGCGAAATGCCCACGAGCGGGGCGCCCGCCTGGTGACCAGCGGCGAATGGTCTTCGGGCAAACGCTGGGCGGATGATGCACCCCAGGAGCATTTGGATGCACGCAGCATTTCACTGATTGCCAGCGGAGCATGTGGCGCATACATACATGGCTTGGAGGATGAGTTCCTTGAGGTGCGGACAGCAGCCGTTGGCTCGATGTGCAAGCTGGCCATGTCCCGGCCGGACTTTGCTGTAACCAGTCTCGATTTTCTTGTCGATATGTTTAACGATGAGATTGAGGATGTGCGTCTGAAGGCCATCTACAGTCTGACTGCGATTGCCCGTCATATTGAGCTGCGCGAGGATCAGCTGGAGATAATGCTTGGTTCCCTTGAGGATTACTCGGTGGATGTACGCGAGGGCCTTCATTTGATGCTTGGTGCTTGTCGCGTCTCCTCGCAAGCCTGCCTACTGATGGTCGTCCAAAAGCTACTTGATGTGCTCGCCAAGTATCCGCAGGATCGGCATTCCACATACGCTTGCATGCGCAAAATTGGACAAAAGCATCCCCATCTCGTGATGGCCGTTACTGGACACCTCCTCTATGCGCATCCATTTTTCGAGACGCCCGAACGGGATGTCGAGGATCCTGCCTACCTTTGCGTTCTCATACTCGTCTTCAATGCCGCCGAGCACCAGGTGCCCCTCATCAGTCTGCTTCCGACCGCTACGCATCGCCATTATGCTTATCTTCGGGATTCAATGCCAAAGCTGGTGCCCCAGCTGCCCATAGAGGGCGCCTCATCTACCACCAAGCGCATTGATGATGCTCTCCAAGCGGCCGGTAGTTCCACAGAATATCTGCAAATGATTCTCAATCACATTGAGGACATCTACACAAATACCGATGAGCGCGTCGAGCTCTTGAAGACTGCTCAATTGAATCTCCAGGTAAGCGCTCAAATCTTGCACTCAACTTTTAATTTTTCTTCCACTGTATACTAAATTGAAAGTATAAACTAAAACACATTTTTTTTTGTTGTTTTTTTACTCGAATTAGAGCGGGAGCAATGTATGCCTACAGTAACACTTTCTGTCTCGCTCTAACGTCTTTCTTTTTCCCGTTTTAACATACGTTTCTTCTTCAATGTAGGAAGCTTAAAGAAAAAACAAAAAGATAAAAAAAAATCTTTTGGATAGTCGCAGTTTGAACAAGTCATAATGCATAATTAATTAATTTGTTATTAAATAATGTAAGACAAAATGATTTTAATCTTTTCGCATTATGTTTTTCATTTTTGTTGTGCTAGGAAGAAGTTCAAATTTCTTCACTTTAAAACATAATTCTATAATTTTCGACTGTTACTTTGGAATGTTTCGATATCGCGGAAAAGTCTTTCAGATTTCAGGACATTCTCCTAGACTTTAGCATTTAAGGAAACAGAAAATGCTGCGATCCTTATTTCCCTGAACATCATTTTTCTAGTTTAAATTCATCGTGACATTTTATAATAATAATGAAAAATAAATAATTTTTTTGTGCTCACAGCGCTTGGGCGCCATCGACTCGGAAATGTACGGGCCGTCGAATTTCTTGGAGACATTTCTCTCGGCTCAGATCCAAATAGAGCAGATGCAACAATGCGCACGCACCCAACGAAGTCGAATACCATTGAAGGAGTCACTGGCGGAACTAATCCGCATCTGTTTGAAGCTGCAGCACACCTTCTCCGGCCTCAACTATGGCGATATACTGCAGGTGAAACAACTGCGTCTGCGGGCCAGTGCTCTGCACCTGGTGCTGGTGGTGCGCGACAGATCGCAGAGTGCGCTGGGTCCATGCCAGATGCTGTTGCAGACTGCTGGCGACATAAGCGCCTATATGAAGAGCCGCGGACGCAGCAATTCCTTTGGAGAACAAAAGACGCAGCAGCAGCAGCAACAGCTGCTGAAGCAAAAGAAGACATCGTCAGACAAGCAGGGCGATCAGGAGATGAAATCGGAGAAAGAGCTGGAAGAGGAACTTGCCAAGCCGGGACAGCTTTACGCAGTCGCTGTTGTCAAAGCTGGAAGATATGACGGATCCGAAGCCAGGACGCGTATTCCGCGAGATATTGCCACTGGTGCAGCAGGCGCCACCGCTATCGCTGCCGCCGGCAAATGATAAGATACGGCGCTGCATGGCTAACATTTTGGAGCCATGTCCATTGCAGTCGCAGGATAGCGTGATCAAGGTGACCGCTGGACTAATTGCCGCTGTGCCTTTTGTCGCCGAGATCGACAATCTGCTGGAGTCGCAGAAGGCCGATATGCGAATCAAGATCAAGTATCCGGATCAGCACATGCACACCGTTGTGCCGAAACAGACGGATTTTAAGCCCATCATGACGGAGCAGGGGGAGCACCAGACGAATGTCCGATTGCGCACAACAATTCTGCTGTCGCATAGCGTCTGGACAGAGGCATCGCTGGTAGAGATTCAGCTTTGTCTGGCCGTCAAACCAGGAAGTGAACTGGAAATCTGCAAACCTGCAAAAGTGTTGTTTGCTCCAAAGCCGGTGCGCCGAGGTATTTAAGCAAGCGCTTAGGACAACGGCTAACCAACGTGATTGACGTGTATATTTTCATAAAGTATATGAAGAAAATTTATATAAATACACCATTATTATGCTTGTATGTATGTATTAGTTTGTATATAAATAAAGGATTTTTCTTAATACCACAAAATTTGTAATATTTAAATTTATTATTAAGTTGCCTGTCGGTATATGAGATACAAAAATTGTACTCAAAAAAAAAAAAAAGTTTTAAACAATCGCTAAATTTTATCCGATATTTGTGTAATCGATTTGTTTGCAGAGCATATGTTAATAAAAATAGTATAACATATGCTGAACATGAATAATCGAATATTACAGAAGCGAAAGAGAAACATCTGGTTTTGTATTAGCTAGTTGCAGGCTGGTCACACTATCACACAATCGATATGTTTTCAAGAGCAGCTAGTTTATAATTAAGACAATAAATTATCAGTTACGTCAATAAAACGTATCCAATTGTGCCATAAAAGCATATGTTAACTTGTAACATTTGTTTTGTAAAGCAAAATGTAGGTATCGATACTATCGACATACATACTTACAAGCAATACTAAAACTTGTCTCGTAACCGTAGTGCGTAGTACGCGATCAAAGCTAACGCGAATAATTGGAAGCGGAAAAGCAAAGCAAAGTTGCAACGTGCATTGCATATTACGAAATTGCAGCAGTTAGTTAAAACGCCTGCCTGCGATTTCAGAAAATTAAATCTTAAATCGCAGGAAAATACTATGTCCACATAATATGTGCATATATAGAAAAAGTGTACGTTGTATACATATGAAATCGAGTGTACCTATACGCGTGTGTGTGTGTTTGTGTGTGCGTGCAGCTAAGTGCTTTTTTAATTCTCTTGCTTGTATAATTCATCAGCTGCCTGCTATGGTCTTCCAGTATCTATCAGCAACTGTGTATTTCGTGTAGGAAGTGCAAAAAAAAGTATTTCTTGTAAATATACAAAAGCATACACACTTGCATAGCATACATGCAAATATTTATACATATATTTTTGAAGTATACGTATATATATAAAATGTTTGCATGCGCATGTAGGATGTGTGTTAAAGAAATGAGTACGAATAGTGTTGAAGAAACGGGACGCAACAAAACAACGTTAAGCTTGCAATATTACAAATATTTTATGTATAAACCGAGCTGTAGTTGCATTAATTCATATACATACATATGTATGTATGTGTATACAATTGCCAAGTGAATCTGAATACGTACATTTTTGAGCATGCACAACTGGCTAGATGCAGTTGTTCTCTGCCAAGTACATATAAAACAATGTATATGCATTCACCATATGTATATGTATATATGTGTGTGTTTCTTATAAATGTATATTTATGGACCTGAACATATATTGCGCTTTAAAATGAATTTTTCTTCTTGTTTTTTCTTGTGTATGTTTTCTTTTTGTTCTTCGAAAATTTGGATGGGCTGCTGGCGCCTACGTTAGTCATGCGCGCTCTCGCTCTCTCTCATACGTTCTCGTCACTTGCGTGCGGTTTGTTTTTGTTTTGCTCCCAAATCTAGCAGCACCAGTAAAACAACAACAACAACGACAAGAGCTGTTAAAAGCAACAGTTGCACGTTACAACACTTCTTATTTTCCAACACTATGTAGCAGCATACGCTTAAACTGTCAAATGAAAAAAATTTCATTAGAGCAAACCAAGAAAAATTGTGTGTATTAAAAAAAAAAAAGCAGAAATCAAATCAATTGTTTGTACGAACATCCAAGTCTATTAATCAGTGCGCGCACACACAAATTTAACAACGATAAAAAAAACTAAAAACAAAAAAAAAAAAAAAAAAAAACTAACAAAACTGCAATGCGTTAATTATCTTTTTATTTTAATTATTTGTTTAGTAGAAATTTGAAGACAAAGTGAATGCAAACAGCCGCAACAACAACTGTATCGGCGACACGAAATAGGAATCAGAGCAACAACAACAATTTCTATAAGAACAAATTTCAGCTATAGCAAAACCCAAGGACAGGCAAGCCACCAACGCGTGGTGCGAGTGGAACAGATAGAGTAGGAGAGCAAGCAACTGCTCTCACTTAAAGGAAGGAACTACACACACATACAACTGATAGAAAATTACAAAAAAAAAAAGAAGAAAAAAAAACACGCAAACAAACAGCAACAATAACAAATATGGATCGTTACGATATGGAGGATGTTGTTGTTGCGCCACCGGCAGAGCACGACGGCACTTCGCCATTAAAGGAATGGCGCCTCAAATTCCAGGCTGGCACACTGACACGCAACGATATCATCTGGTACATAAAGTCGGAATCACCGAAGTATTTCGATTTTTCAACTGAAATGGAAACAGGTGAGAGAATTTTAACCTAAATACGTACGTATGCATAAAGTGAAGCAAAGTTTCTTTGTGTGTGTGTGTGTGTGTGTGTGTGATAGTGCATACACGCACACACACATTTATATTATTAACATTTGAGCCGCGCTCTTGAAATTGTTGTTGCTGTCATTGAGAATATCACACGATTTACCATGTTTGTGTGTGTGTGTGAATATTACATATTCAATTTGTTGTTGTTGTATGTGTATATATATTGTGTTATTATTTATTGTCTATTGGATTTCCGTGAATTTTCGCTCTGACGTTTTTCCTTTCATTAGGCAAGTTGACTGCACGATTCGACTTGTCTCTATTACCTGTCTCACCTTCTATGCAGCACCGCCAACAATAGTAAACAACAACAACAACAACAACAAAAGCCATCCATAGCAACAATGCAAAACAAGTTTTGCGCAACATTCCGTTAGTAATGTACATCGTTTGTATTCGCTTTGTTTTATTAATATTTTTATGATATGGTTGGCTTAGCAGCTAAATATTGGTTTTTTATACCTTCAGCTTGAGTACGTTAAGCAACTCAATTGCAACAAAGTAAACATAAAATCCACAATTGCACATTCGATGTAAATGATGTGCGTATTTTACTCCTTATCATCTCGAAGAATTCAGTTTCCATAATAAATTATTGTTTTTTTCTTTCAAGCACCAAAGGGTACCAGATAGTCTCCATCTCTCAATTGGAATTTGTAGACTCGAGCATTTAATTATTTAACACTACGCAAAAGTTTATTCAAACATATTTTAGGAAGGCTTCATCATTATATGTTATCGTCATCGTCATCGTCATCGAAGTTTTCGCCTTGTCCTTGTTCGACACATTTGCATAGAGGATCACGTCCGTCGGAGTATAACTCATCAAGTCGTCGAATGACTTGACTGCATGTCCTGTCCCCAGCCTAACTTTCTTTGTTCTTATGTTGTTATTTTTATGGTGAACATGATATACTAAAAATGTTGGACAAAGAATTGTTGACTCAACGCTTTATGCCCTGAAGTGTTCACAATATGGTGTATTGTTGATAAATATTTACTTAAATACATTCTGTTCGCCACGTCGCTATATACAGCTCGCTATATATATATATATATGTTGGTCAAATTTGTCCCATGTTCACTATTGATATATCCTTTTCAAAGACAGATTTTCTGCTCAAGTTGCTTGGCCGTAAAATATTTAAATTATGTGTATATGAACAAAGAACAAGATCGTGTTATAAAATGCACAATTTACGCCCAATTTGGCACACTTAGTTTAACCGTTACCTTTTGAGCATATTTATTTATGCATATATCTGGCCGGACTGGTCGGAACATCGGTGCAACACCGGAGCAAATGAGGATAATGCAAATGTTATTTTGTTTTTGTTTTACTTTGTTGCGATCAAAATACACATAAGCACGTTTATATATATATATATATATATATATATATATGTAAAAATGTATTTGTATATATTTTAAATATATATATATCTGTGTATATAGCTTGAGTGTCTTTTGTTGTATTGTAATATATAGTATTAACCATAACCAGCTGCTGATAGCCTTTGGGTACGTCAAGCGACTGCTCACCTCCCCCAACCATCCGCCTGCCACGGTCTTCTCTTACAATGCCAGCGGAAAGCCAAGAGCACAAAGCTCTTTGCGGAAATGATATCAATTGAAACGTAATTTGTAATCCACTTCCATACACTTTCTCGACACATTCTCTGTACTCTCTCGTTGTTGTCTCTCCTAAACAATTGCGGCACGACCTTGAACTGTGTTTTCTTTATTTATTTCGATCTGTGTGAGAGAGAGAGAGAGAGAGTGCGATTGCGTTGTGTGTTTGATTTGTTTAAATTCGATTTCATTTTTGTACATGTTTCATTGCCTCGAAAACTCGTTTTCTGAAGGTTTCTTCGTTAGTCTCTCTCTCTCGTTTTGTGAATGATGTCAACAATAGCATACCGCTAGTTTGTTTGGCTTTGGAACCCTCTCTTGGATTACTCTTGCTGCGGTTGCTACAACATAAGAGCATGTTTGCATCACACAGCTCCTCTTCTACTTTCAACTGAATTTTGGATCGTATAAACGATTTATCGGGATTTATCCAACTTTTGGTTCATCTTTGGCACACTGAACTCTCTGCTTAATTTAACGTTTGATTTCAATTTTCTTTGTTTTGCTTTTGCACAAAATGCCAACTTATTTGCTATATTTGGCCAGTTTGTCCAACCAGTTTTTAAAATCACATTCATTATGCGCCGGTTTCACGTTGCCAGCAAACCACAAAAAAAAAAAAAAAAAAAAAAAAAAATTATTTTGCCAAGTGCAATATTAGTCATAAAACCCACCGCTGATGCTGTAAGTGTATATAATAAGTACAGATGTTAGTTAAGTAAGTTATTTGTATACCCGACCACATATAAATATATTCTTTATCATAGCATCGTCGGTTGAGTCGATATAATTATGTCTGTCTGTCCGTCCGTCCGTTTCTATGATTCGTTGTTTTTGACCAATCTTAGCTGATACTTTAGTCAAGGTATTTTCTGCTTCATCATTTACCAAAATCGAACAGATCGGATTACTATATCATAAGTTGTCATACAAATGCAAGATCTGCAATAAGTTCAACTATGAATAAACAAGTTTTCGATTGCCTTTAAGCTTGTTCTTATACCCTGAACTCATGAGTTGGATAAGATAATGGTTTGGTGCAAATGTATGTCAGAAACAAAAGGAAGCATCTCCGACACCATGAAGTATATGCATTCTTGATCAGCATCAAAATCCAACTCGACTCATGACTGTCTGTCTGTTTCAGAAGCTATAAGAGCTAGAGACTTCAGATTTTGGAACGTTCCTGTTAAAAATAAAGAAAACCTGTAAAAATTTTATCGAAATAATTTAAGAAAGACCGAAAATATCGAAGATTAAAGTTAAGTTAAGTATTCGGTAGCTCAGTATTACATTGAGTTCAGGGTATTTCTCGACTAGAGCTACTTATTTGTTTTTTATTTAAGCTAAATCTATCGATTCAGTGTTAGTGTGAGAAACTAAAAGCTTGAAATGTATAATTCTGTATATAGAAGCTGTTTAAATAGTAAACGCTGGATAATCAGCTTTGGTTAGTTAGGCTCTAGTTAAAACATTTGTTAAAACAACTTGTTGAAACATTTTTGATTTATTTTGTTTTGTATTTTTAATTGTGTGTTTTCGTGGAAAATCAAGTGTTTGCTGCATATAGATTTATCATTTGTTAACTATGTGTGGCTAAATAAAATAGTTATTGCCTAAGCCGACAAGAATGTCAAATTGACGCACTGATTTATATGTAATTTATGTGTGTTTTTGTAATTCGTGTAGTCATTAATCACTGTATCTATTATACATTATACATATATATGTATGTGTGCGCATGCAAAATACAATTAAATAATATTTTAAAGTTAGTTTTGATATCATCTTCTCATCGTTTAAGCATACAAAAACATGTTATATAATTTTGTATTTCGATTCGTTTTGAGCTAAACCAAATACTAATTGGAAATGTCGTTCTTGTTACTATTATTATTATTATTATTATTTAGTACGTCTTTTATTCATTATTAGTTTTGTGTATTTCAAATTAATTATTTTGTATTATTTCTTTTTACATTTGTTTTAGTTTTTTACTATTTGTTTTTTGTTTTCGTTCTTTTTTTCTTATTGCAGATGCAAATTCATCAAACTTTGCACCAACTTGTGAGTAAAACCACTAAAAAATAAAAATAAAAGGCAGCAGATCATCCAAAAGACAAAACGAAAAGAAAAGAAATGAAAATGCAAATTGTACAAAACGTATTTAATCTTAGATCTTGCCGCCACAACACACACATTGTGCACCTGCTACATTCTTCACCATTAACACAACTAACAGATCCATATACAAAATTCATTGATTCATCTTAGCTGGACGCTTCTTTGATGTACTGGCGTCTTTATTTTACGCAGAGGCTATTGGAATGACACCGGCGCAACTAAAAATAGTACATGAGATTAATCGTTTGCGGGAATCGAAAAATGCATTAACCTACCGGTCCTGTAAGTTGTCAGCTCATCACTGAGCTGCCAATTGTCCATGTCCAGTTGAGAGTTGTGAAAGCTAAATGTTTTGTATGTTCTTCAGTCCGTGTTCGTCCTTGTAGTTGTAGTTCCGTAATAAGTGTGTGTAGTTTGTTAAATGCTAAAATGGATGCGTTCACTAGAAAATAGTACTACAAAAATTATACGATACGTATCGGTTCGTTCTGTATTTAATAACAAAAAAGTGTTCATGACCCATTACACAATTTACATTGTTGTCTTTTCATCTTGAATTAAGATAAATGTGAACGTAAAATCAGTAATGTGGCGTTTTTTTAAATTTAAAATATTCGATAACCGATAAATGAAAAAAAAACCTTCCTAATAAACGCACCCATTGAGGCTGACAATGTAGAAATATTTGTTTGTTTCTGTTCTAGTATAATTTAAGTTTATTATTGTTTAAAATTGGTTTAATTTGTGTTTGTTATTTTTAAAACAGTGACGGAAAAATTTCAAATTTGCTTTTGTATTTAGAAACTTCATACAATATTAATAATCAAACATTTTCAGCAAGATCAGTAAAAAAAACAAAACTTAGAAGATATCGCCGTTACAATTTATTCTGGCATGGAACAGCAAGCGCGTTATACATATACATACAAATCATAACTTTTTGTAAATCTTAATGACGACTTTTGATAGGGATAAGACTAGAATACTAGCGTAAAAAACATTTGATATACCTTCGGGAACGTAAATGTTGTTGCTCATATTATTATTTATAAATATTTGCTATTATTATTATTTAATTCATTTAAGAATAGTGTATGTAGTATGCACCTCGTTACGAATAAGATATTGATTTATTCTTTAGCTTTCCGTAACTTGCTTGGAACTAAACAATATTTAAGCTTTTTCATTGAATCCATTAAGTGTATGCTTTATTCTTCTTATGATATTTTCAATAGAATATCTTCGGCGAAGTGCCTATATGTAAATATCCTTTTGCCCCACACAATAAAAACAATCAGCAGGTATATATATATATATATATATATATATAAATAAACATTTATATTTTATAAATCGAATTATATGCAGGTTCTATTTTCTAGCCTATTTGAAATTTTGAGAGTGTTATTTTGTGAGCCTGTACTGTAATGGGAATGTCTTTATTCCAACCTATTTATAGTAAAATCCATGTTCAAAGAGACGCTGGCAAAGGAAGAGATCATTGATGTCATGGTCGAGTTCATGTTGAACGATAATCCGGTGACCGCACTCGAGAAGCTACGAATGGAGGGCAACACGGCCACCGTATGCGGCAAGGTGTTTAAAAATGGCGAGCCAACCTACAGCTGCCGCGAATGTGGCGTCGATCCGACCTGTGTGCTATGCGTCAACTGCTTTAAGCGTTCGGCGCATCGCTTTCACAAATATAAAATGTCCAGCTCTGGAGGCGGTGGCTGCTGTGACTGTGGTGACGATGAGGCTTGGAAGCGTGATCAATACTGTGAACTGCATCTGGTACGTAGTCCTAATCATCGTTCTCACTTGAAGTTACTCTGTTTAACAAGACATTTTGGTGTTTGTTTGTTTAGGCCAATCGCAAGAATCCACTCGAGAGCAAAATTATAACCTCGGCCGTACTGGAGCGTGTCGAAATTTGTTTCAGTGCCATTCTAGATTTCTGCGTCAATTATCTAGAGATTGAACCAAATGCCAGTCTGCAGGGTTTGGACGGTGAGATCGATGGCGCCAGTTTCTGTACGGTTCTGTACAACGATGAATCGCACACGTTCGATCAGGTTATAAATACGCTGACAAAGATAGCCAAGTGCCGTCACAGGGATGCCATGGAGATTGTGGCGGCGATTGATCGTGAAGGTCGCGCCGTTGTTAAATGTGGTACATTTAGGGAGTGCGACGACCTCAAGACGGCCATTGAGACACAAAATATACCGCCAAGCGGTCTGCTACCCAATGCCCGTCACAGTCAATCGTTGCGCACATCCGTGCTTAATATTAATTCGGTGGCATGCCAGCAGTTTGCCCTCCAGCTGCTCAGCTGGTTCCAGAAGTTCCTTGTGCGTCACTATCTATTCCGCAAGACGTTTGCAACGCTGGTGCAGCAAAGAACCGAATCGTTCAGCGTTCGCCATATACTCGAATACGATGTTAAGCTGTGGAAAACGGCACGCACATGCTGGCATCGTCTGCTCATCTCTGGCATGCTCATGGAGTACGAGAACAAAATGGTGCTTGCACAAGAGTTCTCGCGCCGCTATGCGAGCGTTGTCGCTGACTTTATCGCCGACGATCACGATCATTCGTTCTCAATCGTATCACTGAGCGTGCAGTTGTTCACGGTGCCCAGCATTGCCCATCATCTGATCGCACATGAGGGCATCTTTGACAAGCTGCTGCACACGTTCTATCACGTTGCCATCGAGAAGTTTATCAACAATCGTACCCTGCATTTCAGCAAGGACATTGCCAGCATGGCGTTCTTTAAGCGTGCCAATTACATACTCTACGATTTGCGATATCTTCTAAGTCTCAAGCCTGATGTTCTCAGCGGTGAGCTGCGTAACGGATTCCTTGAAGGTAAGCAAATACTTTCTCCTTCTTTCTTAATATATATGGACTAGAGATTTTTATTATTTTGTTTCAACTAGAGTGAGTTAATAATGCTTTAATAATATATACTTTTTTTTTTAAAACTTGTTTTAGGCTGTAGGGCTTTGATGCGTGTGCTAAATGTGATGCAGGGTATGGAGTCGATAACAAGACAAACTGGCCAGCATATGGACTATGAGCCGGAGTGGGAGTGCGCATTCAACTTGCACATTAAACTGGCCTCGACCATATCGCAAGTTATTGAATGGGCGGCCAGCGATGAGAAGTTGCTGCGCAAACTCTACAAGATGACGGTGCGGGCGCTGGTGAACAACAGATTTTGTCTTGGCAACGAGAAGGTGGAACCAAAAGAAGTTACCGGCCATATAGCCAATTGTCTGATATATGATGTATCCACACGGCCAGTTTCAATACACTTGCCACTGTCGCGTTTTTATGCCGGCATCTATTTGCATCTGGGTGCACACGATCTAACTTACGACATGTTGCTCGCTGAGACTGAGGCCCTCAACATCAAGCTGACGCCACGGGACATTATTGAGCCGGTGCTGTGCACCCAGGCCATGACTGCCCAGGTTGCAGCGGGAATGTGGCGTCGCAACGGCTATTCGCTGCTGCATCAGCTTTATTTCTACAGGAATGTTCGCTGTCGCGTTGAGATGCTGGACAGGGATATAGTTTGCTTACAGATTGGCGCCTCGCTAATGGAGAGCAATGAATTCCTTATTCACTTGCTGAATAAATTCGACATGATTGCCTGGACACGTTACAATTACGATACAGTGCCCTCAAAAGTACCAGAGGACGAGCTAACTCGCCAGAAGTCTATGACCGATGAGTTCCTTGAGCTGCTAATTGTCATTATTGGTGAGCGCTGGATGCCGGGCGTTTCACTTGTCTCTGAGGAGGACCGCCTACGCAAGGAGATCATACAGCTACTCTGCACAAAATCCTATTCGCATTCTGAACTGTCGCGTGCTCTGCCTGACGGCAACGGCGGCAGCAATGACAGCATCTTTGAGGATGTTATCAATACGGTGGCTGCCTTCAAGAAACCTATCGGCTCCGATAGCAAAGGTGTCTACGAGCTTAAAGAGCATCTGTATGAGGAGTTCAATGTTTACTTTTACCACTACACCAAGGAGGACAAGTCCAAGGCCGAGGAGCTGCAGCGCGAGCGTCGCAAGCTCAAGAAAGAGCTCGTCTGCTGCCCGCCGCCAATGTTGCCGCAGCTAACTCCTGCCTTCAAGTAAGTACATCCTTTGTAGCTCTACATAATTAGTCGAAAATTTCAACAATAAGTCGCAATTGAATTTAGTAAAGTTGTGCAAATGTTTTATATGTAACATGCAGAAGGAAGCAAGTCCATCCAAGTCGCTGTAGCCTTGTCTGTCTGTTTGTATGATTTGAATAACAAGTTGCTTTTTTTTTAAGTCCTTGAAGGACTCGAATTGTCTTTCATCATCATACACCTTTGCTGAAAGTATTACCCAAAGCTTTTCAATTGGATTTAGGTTCGGACTTTTTGCTGGCATTGCAATAAGGGGATATTTTTTGACTTAAAAATCGTATAGGAGCGTTATCCTGTTGAAATAAGTTCTTCAAGGAGATCCATATATATTTGCGCATTCATTCGGCCCAGCACAAAGCAAATATGAGACTTTCCAGCAGAGCTAAATGTCGCCCATACTATCAGAGAGCCACCACCATGGTTCTGCCGGGGATGTCTTGCGTCCTGTCTGTCCTTCTGATTACTGTCTAGTCCGTCTAAATCAGCGGTCGGTGAACAGGGGTAAATTACCACTTTTTGGGTAAAAGTGAAATTTGAAATGGAGGAGATGAAATTTTTTTTTTATTTATTTATTTTTTTTATTTTTTTTTTTTTATTTTTTTTTTGAAGTTTAGGGGGGTAATTGAACATTTTCCATTACTGAAACCCACTTTTTAGAACTCGCTGCCCCAAAACTTATATTTTATGTTTTTAAAACTTATATGTATTGCATATAATAATCCATATTTATCTCCTGCAGATCCATGGCCAACATTTTGCAATGCAATGTGTTCCTTAGCATCGCCAGAATGGTTATGGAACGTGCTCTGGACTCGCGCAGTCGTTCCTTCACTGAGAGTCATCTGCAGAAAGTAAAATACCGAAACTTTAATGAAATTAAACATCAGTTTTTAACACTCTTCCCCATTGTGATTAGGTACTACATCTGCTGGGCTTTGCCATTCAGGAGGAACTTAGCGGGCATTATCCGTTCCTCAGCTTCTATGAACGATCGGAACAGTTTTCGATCTCCGAAAAACTGGATGAGTTAGCGCGTTGCCAACACGTGAGTGTGCTTATGTTTGGTTTTATGCACAGAATATAATATGTCTATATAAATATCATTTTACACGTTTAGCTGGAGGCACATCGCGACTTTGTGCTGTGGACCATTAAGCGTTATAAGGATCTGCAGGCAAAACAGGCGCCCAACGTTAGCTCCACATCAGCAGCAGCAACAACATTTGGCTCCTCGGGCGGCACTGACTATCAGGAATTTGATCACCAGCTCACCTCCGAACAGCAGGCACGCGTCGAAAAGGAAACCCGTTCACGTTTGGCTGCCGAGCGACGTGCTAGGATAATGGCGCAAATGCAGAATGCCCAAAAAGAGTTCATGAAGTCGAATGCTGAAATGTTTGCGAACCCCACAGATGAGGCCACGGCATTGTCCATTGCCTCAAAACCAAGCGATTCGGTGATGGAATGGGAGGACACGCTCGAATATCTAAATGAGCAGGGTGCCGCCGCATTGCAGAAGCTTTACAAAACGGATGCTTGTCTGGGAGTTAGACGCTGCCACTACGAGTCGGTTAACATCAGTTTTAAGTGTATATTGTGCTGCGAAGACTGTAGCATCAGCAGCAGCGGTCCGCCGCTGGTCAGTTCCGCGTTTGTGCAAACATCGCGCGTCATATACACAACGCCCAGTGTTGATGGTCGCAAGGCGGCCCTGCACGTTAGCTGCTGCGGTCATGTTATGCACTACGTCTGCTGGAAGGAGTACTACAGCAGCGAAGAGTCAAAGGAGTTGCGCCGGCCCCAACGTAATCGTGTGTCGCTTAACCAGCAACAAAACGTTGAGTTTCATTGCCCATATTGTCGCACCCTGAGCAACACGGTGCTGCCTGTAAGCGAGGCGTTGCAAAAGTTCTCACCACCACCGATGCCTACGCCAAAGAGCTTTATGCCACTGGATAATTTTGTGGAAACGCTGCGCAAAGCCACAGAAACACCGGAAAGTCGCATTTCCGTCATCGACAACATGGCTCACTTTGATGTTAGCGCACAGATAAATGAGAAGCCCACACTGCATGACTACTGGACGGAGGTCATGGTTTCGTTTCGCTCAGCGTTGCGCAACGCCATGCAAAGCACAATGCAGGGTCAGCTTGCAAAGGATACAACATATGCGGCCGACAACGGTCTGGAGTCCGTTTCAATGCTATGGGACACATGCTGTTACACGTTGCAAGCACTAGAGGTATATCTCTATGCCACACAGAAGCCATTAAAGGCCGAAATGCCGATGCGACATCAGAGCTGCGCCAGCTATTTGGTGCGCGCCTGCGCTCTCTACTCATCCAATCTGACGGAGGCCCAGATTATTGCCCAGAAAACACAGGGCGCTCAGTTGTACGAGACAATTTTCAACCAGAAGGGCACCAGTGTTCTTCAATGGGATTGTTTCCGCATGCTTGTACAGCTAAATTTTACGGTGCCCAATCTCTTGATCGCCGCTGATGGTAAGATCTTTTTATTCAATATTCAGATTCAGATCGGATACCTATATTTATTTGTTTAATATTCTCGGTTATATAATTATATTATATATGTATTGGTTTTTGTTCAATGTCCGTAATGCAATGTGTAACATATAGAAGGCAACATCCTCGTCCCCAGAAAGTATCTATAGTCGATATTGTTATGTCCGTTAATATCACTATCGAGATGAATTTTGTGTAAGGGTGTTCTTTTTTCTGCAGCTAGATCGTTTGTCGGTATCGGCTAAAACTAACAACTAATTTTCTTAGGAAAGTATTATTTTTATAACGCTAGTTGGCCAAATTTCAGCTACTCGTTTTGTACCTCGAGGTGTATCGAGTTGTTATCGATTTCCTAGCGCCTTTATATTAAACATTTTTCTGAAAAAAAAGAAGATATTTGATAAATAGATATTCAATATGCTATTTATTCTGCGTTATCAAATATAACTAGTAAAAATATTTACAGGAGAGCTGTACAAATAGTAACTTAATAATGTGTATAATGTATTTACAGAAGGCAAGACCATGTTCCCGAGCGGCAGCATGTTTGACTTCTATATACTGCAAACGTGCTTTTTGGCCAACATGACTAAGGCCATTATTTGCTTTGACTACAACAAGGAGCAAGCGCGTCACGCAGATATCGACGAGGAGCAGAAGTACGTTGATCAGCTGCCGTCCAATATAAGGCACAATATGACAAGCTTCTATTGTAATTATAATTTGGCCTGGTGCAACCTAGTGCGCCAGCGGGATAGTGATAGTGAGCTGCCCGTATCTACCACGATGCTGGCTCATATGCTAAAGTATGTGGAGCGCCAAATGAGCTCGTTCCTGCGCAGCGCCTGTCTATTTTATCGCTGCATAACCGATGTTGATTTCCCCGATAGCTTTCCCACTGACCAACCGGATCGCTTTGATCTGATGTGTCAGTATCTGGGCCTGGATGCTCAGTTGGGCGTTTATTTTGATATGGAATCGGTGTATCCGACAATTATGCAGAGCTTCGCCTCACATCCTCACATCAGTGGCCAGTTCCTTGAGCGCAGCTACAGCAACAAGAGCTCAACACTAGATGAGTTGGCAACTACACAATCGTCATCGCAATTGCCAATCTTAGTGCCATGCCAACGTCCTTTGCCACATCTGGTGACGCTTTACGACGACTACAGCGATCTCATTAACAGTGTCTCGGACATCTTCTGTCCAAACAACGAGCGCGAGGAAATGAAAACGCCCACAATGTGCCTAATATGTGGCACCATACTCTGCGGCCAGTCGTACTGCTGCCAACCGGAGCTGGGTAAAATGCAGGTGGGCGCCTGTACGCACCATGCTCACGACTGTGGCGCCGAGGTGGGCATCTTTTTGCGCATCCGTGACTGTCAGGTGGTATATCTGGGCCGGGCCAAGGGTTGCTTTGTCCAGCCGCCATATCTGGATGAGTATGGTGAAACGGATCAGGGCCTGAGACGCGGCAATCCGCTTCGCTTGTGCAAGGCCGCCTACGATCGCATCTTTCTGCAGTGGCTGGGACACAATCTGCACGAGGAGATCGCTCGGCTCAATGAGAACGCAAATGTGACCGTAACGCAGTGGCATCACATGTAGTCCGCGTGCTGCTTACCAACTCCATATAGTGCAGACAGCGATAACGATATCGACGACGATAAGGGCGGCGACAGTCAATGTGATTATTACATACTAAAATTAGAGAGCATATTTATACGTCTAAGCATTTTACAACTACTTATCCTGTGTGCGCCTTATCACCTCGAACACTATCACAAAACACTTTTTCTCCCATACACACACACACACACACACACATAACACACACACAGTCACACTCCCAAAGCAAGCAACCTACCACCACTCTATCAGCAGCCCAGTCCCTGTGTTGCGTGCTTGCTTGTTGTTTTTTTATATATTAACATATATGTATATTTATATTTAGATATTCATAAATATGCATATATATATTAGTATATCGTTGTAGGTTTTTTTTCTATTTGATTATTGTACTTCTATTTTTTTTTTTTTTTTTTGTAATATTAAAAGAGAAGTTGTATATAATTTGATTTGAATAGCAAGCGATCGCTGTTCTCCTAATTATAATATATTAAATACAATGTTATTAAAGAATTGCAGGACAGGCAGACAGCAGCTGCATATAAAAATCTAAGAAGTGAAATAAATGAAAATACAAACAATAATTACAGATCCACCGTCCCCCGAGTAAAACCTTTTGGAAATGTCGAAACCAGCCTAACAAAACAAAACATAACAAAACTAAAGCGCATGTTGTTGCTTCTTTGTTTGCTTGTTGTTAAATGCGTTCGTTTGTTTTGGCGCCAACGGCTTACTGAAACACTTAGAAACGAAATATTGGGGTAAATGGAACAGTTGAATATACCTTCATTTTGCAGCACGCAAATATTATTATTAATATCATCATGGTTAAAATGTAATCTGTAAACAGTGATATACACTATATATATAGTCACTGTTCAAAGCAATCTCATTATTTTGCTGATTAATATAAAGATGATAAAAAAAATAATCATAATTTGCGGCTTGCTGCGAAATGGAAGTTGTTTAGTTGGTCTAGTTTAGTCCCCAATATCTAGTTTGTTACCTATATATACACATATGTATATTTTTATAGGGAGCTGACGAAATTTCGATTACTCTTATAGTAACATACTGCAATGTAGAAACATTTGTGGATCTTGCTTAAACATCACATATATGGGTAGACCATATCAAATAACAGCCGCCTTTTTTTTTACCCTACTCCCTACTTTCCCCACTCTCACACACACACACACACACACACATTAGCATGCTCGCAATCAGTAGCATACGCATATCGGTGATATCGCATGATACATATTGCGGTGGCAAGAAGCAACTTTAGCAGCAAGAACAACAACAAAGAGTGACAGCATCGTCTGACATACTAAAAAGTCGAGTCATGTTTACTGTATTGATATACTTACACCTCTATGTATACATATATGAAATATGCGCATACAAACACAAGCACTACACACACTCACCACACAATCAATGCTTTATATGTATTGTAAAACAAAAAAAAAAAAAAAACATTGATTATAGTAATTGAAGTTATAAATAAAAGACATATATTCAATTGTGAAAACAAATTATACATTTTACATACATTGTAATTATAATTATTGCTGGGAATTTATGAATTTCAAAACCTCGTCTGATGAACTCGTCGGAATGTTCTGAAAACGTCTGCGATGAGGCCAGAGCGGATGATACCACATAGTTCATCGTACCGACAAGGCGCTTGTCCCAACTCCGCCGACAATACCGACTTCTAACTAAGTTGTTGATGAACTCGTCGGAATGTTCTGAAAACGTCTGCGATGAGGCCAGAGCGGATGATACCACATAGTTCATCGTACCGACAAGGCGCTTGTCCCAACTCCGCCGACAATACCGACTTCTAACTAAGGTGTTGATCGGACCCAGCCGAGAGTATATTTGGGTGTGCTTTATCCCACTTTATCATGTTGCCACAGCCGCAGGGCACGGAAGGATCGAAGAGTCTGGACATTTGGATGTTCCGAATAGTTCAAATCTGTGCGGCTCGAAGACGAACTGGTGTTTGAGGTTCCTGCAGCAGGAACTACCTGCTGCTGAGGTCTTCAAAATGGAAACTACCCCCAGAAAATGGGTCATCAGGCTAAGTGCTACATTGACGCCTCCCACTGACACATTTTTAAGATGTCGTGCCCAGAGAAGCGGCCAAGTACGTCAAGGGCAGCCGCCACAGCAATAGTGAGGTCTTTCCCTCCAGTGCCACCGAGGTTATGCTCACCCATTTGGACTGGTTCGAACTGGAAAATGTTGTCATATATAAGGTTATCCTCACAAGATGAAAATTATGATCATTGAATGCTTCGACGACGTTTCAACAGATTGTTTGAGGACCGTTGGGTCAAGACCTCAGCTGTGGAAGGAGTTCCACTCGATTGCAAGGGTGATGATCACCACATAATAACACCATCTTCTAACCAGGAATTTGAGATCGGTCTGCCGAATCCTTTTTGGTTTTCCTGAGGTGATTTTGCGGCGATTGGAAGGCGGAGGTGCCCTGATGGAGATCTGCATTGACGAGGCCCCAAAGTCCTCCCGAGGCGATAGTGACGAGAGGCCACCAGGTGTCATTTCCCCCTGTCAATTATATCGCCCTGTTGGCGGCCGTAGATATCCTTGGCCGTTCCAATCGAACCCACAAGCATACGATCCCCAATTTTCGGTAGGATTCCGCCGTCAAGAGAACCCAGACTCCTTCAGGAGCCCACAGCCTTCTCAAAGCTATTCTAGTCCTTGATCAGCCATATAGATGGAGTCAAATCAGTCAGGGCAATCTTTTTTGTTCGAACCTTAGTGCACAGAGCCAGGGAAAAAGACGTGTTAAACGAAGCCCTTGTTCATCTAACCTTAATCATTAAAATACCGCCCCACCATCTTCTGGCGCTATTACGACTCAGTGCGATTGTAAATCAACCAACGATCTTTGGAACAGCTATAAATATCGACTTTATATATATATATATATCTGGCGATCGAAGAAGATGCAGACTCTGGCTGAAGTTGGTTCCATGGTAGCAAGACTAGGTGCTTCTTGTTTGGCAGTATTTCCAAGCCCTGATCAGGAAATTTAAAAGATTGTGCATAAATGGTTTTTCGCTGTAGGATCTGCTTTCCACTTGGTGTGTAACTTCAAGTAATCTGTAAAAACTCTCAAAGATAAAGCAACCTTGAAGGAATGAGCTAGAGTATCCGAATGGATATTTCTCTTTTTCTCTGGTTTTCTCGCCTGCTCAATGGAAATCTTGTTTAGTGTTCCCAATTGCGTCGATAACGGGTTAAGGTAGGTATCCAGCCCTGCATGGTTTGTGATTTTTGGGTACCCAGCAAAGTAGCAAAAAAATACTTAACTGCTTATCGATAGTATCGATTTAATGCTGACGCTTTCTCCATTTGCTCCTCTTCCTCGCTGGATATAGGCTGCAAAACTTGAGCAGGCATGTTGACACTACTCATTATTTATATTTGCTATTTATTCAATCTATTCAATTATTTACTTTTTATAATTGTTTATTCAGTGTGATCTTGGACCTCTAAAACTGTTTAAGGTAAAATGTCATATTTTTACCACAGCTTAGAAGATTATGGTCACACTTAACATTTTGTGTCATACGCTTCTAACCGTTAAATTATCGATAACCTTTTCAAGTTCCGATATACTCATGAAACATGATCCTGCTTGAGTCCAGATGTAAGGTCCAAAACCGCTTAACAGATTTATGTTACTGGGTAAATTCAAATTACTGTAGATAATATTAATAGGAATTCTTTATTATGGAAAGCAGCTAATAGAAATCGGTTTACGTCGAGTAGTGCGTACAAAACTTCTCGATGGTAAGTATGCACAAAGTACATTTTTGATATATTTAGTATCTATGAACTGAAAGGTATATAAGTAAATTTATAAATACAAAACTATAGACTATGTGGTAAATTGTAACTGCCATGCAACCGCCCCAACTCCCCAACATTGGCATTCTAATAACTAGTAAATACAAAACGTATAACGCGCATATCTCTATATGTTTGGTCTAACTTTTTTTGTTTGGAGGTTATGTACAACTTTGGTCGATGCTATTAAGGAATATTTACAGATTTGCTAAGACCAAGTAAAACAAAAAAAAAAAATCAAAAAAAACGGAAAGCAAATAAAATAACCAAAAATAGGTTCATACGAACATATTAACTATGGTTAAGAATACTTAGATAAGATCTTAAATCGAAGTAAATACAGCGCCATCGGATTAGCCAATAGCGAAAAGCCACCGTTAGTAAGGTGAAGTACAAGTTCAATGCGGCAAGCGAAAAATCTCTTCTTTCTCTCTCCTCTTCTCATTTTGCTGCGTCTCTGCATCATCATTCCTGCATCATTCCATTCCCGTTTCCGTTTCGGTTATCACGTCTCATATTTATATGTGCAACGTTGCACCTGGCATGGAAATGGATGTGGATGCAGCCAAAGAGCTGAGAGCTGGATCCTTGCCAGATGTCCGCGGTGGCATGTCCTTGCGCTGCTCCACATCGATTACAATACAGTCGTTATACGGCGGCGGCGGCAGATCACATTTGACCACACTCTCATAGCTCGGCGGCATCGAGTCGACAATGCGTAGCACATCATTGTGTGAGTTGATCTGCAAAGTTATCTATATATATTAACAGTCATTTGGTAGCTCTGTGTCCACTTACGTGATGCAGTGCACCATTGCCGGCATGATTGCCGGTGTCATCGATGGGCCCGGCCCAAATGCAGACACCCATGCGATGTGTAACATAGCCACAGATGATCACACTGATCACCAGCATCCCAATGCCAAGGGCGAACACTAGCCAGCGCGACTCGGGACTGTCGTGCATCTCGTGCAGATTCTTCTCGAGCTGCAGGGCGCACAGTATTAGCACGGGCACTGCCACCATTGCCACCAGCAGATCGACAATAGGACGCTGATTGCTCGGACCGGCATTGCCCGGCATTGCGCGTCCGGCATTTAGGGCCGACTGCCCGCCCGGATGCGAGTGCGAGCCAAAGTTCTGGCTGCTACTGTTTGGGGTCAGCGTGGATCGTGCCACAACCGTATTATGATTCTGTAGTACCATGCTGTCCAAATTAAAGATCAACAGAAAGAAAACAGTTTTTAATTTATTTCCAATATTCTAACTAAGGTAAAATGATGATAACAAAAACTAATAAGTAAGAAGGCTCTAGTCGAGAAATCCCGACTAGACTATTCCCTGAACGCGTACAGTCACTGCTTGCAAGTATGTGTGAGTGTGTACGCGTATAGTGCATACTTAACTGCAATGCTCCATATCTCCGGTGTTTCTGAACCGATTTTAATAAAATTTTTACAGATTGCTATTATTTCGTTAAATGTTTCAAACTGCATCGTAAAGGTTTCTGAATTCAAGATTTTATTGTTATCGATCACATGTGTATATCGGAAACGGGAAGAGTTATCGAAAATTTTAAACAAACTTGTACTGCTTAGTGATTAGGCGAGCTTATGTCTAAATCTGGAGTCTCTAGCTCTTATTGTCTCTGAGATCGACGCGTTCATACAGACGGACGGATAGACATGGCTATATCGACTCGGCTGTTGATGCAGGTCAAGAATATATATACTTTATGGGGTCGGAGATGCTTCCTTCTGCCTTTTTGCACAAAACCACTATACCCTTTTTAGCCATTTTTAATGGGTTCAGAAACGTTTAGAAACGAACATTTCCAATAAAAATCCCCGATTGATGCCGGAGCACTTTCATCAAAGTGGTTCACAGTGTGGTTAGTGCCTTTGTACCATAAGGTTTGGAACAATTTTAGTCTTGTTAATATGCATACCTGGAATCAAAGGCATTGCTTAGCAATAAATCGTAGACCGCGCGCATTTTGCTTTCTAGTTCGAGTTCGAGTTCGATTTCGATTTCGATTTGTTGGGGATCCTTGAGTGCTTGCGTTTTATTGATATCAATTGGATACGTTAAATTTGTTTCATTTGCATATTGTTCTATATATTATTCAATGTAAAACGTATATTTGTAATTGGCATTGGTGTTTGGTTTTGTTACTGATTGACCATCATCATTGTTACCTTAACCAATGGCAAATGTTTAAATAAAGATTGGCTTATACCAATTAATAACAAGTTGAGTTAAAAGCGAGCCAATTTAACGAAACACTAATTGAGTATATTGAAAGTGTTTAAGCGACCTTCGCACAAATTAGAAATTCATTGAAAAAGTGCAATCAATTACATTTATTAAAAATCACTTGAAGTTTTGCATTTCTGCTATTGTCGTCAGTTTTATGCTTTAGTTTCAGTTTTTTTGTTCTTTTGTTTCGTATTGTTTTGATTCACAATTGATATTGGATATGTGAATGTGATTTGCTGTTCTTGATTCTCATTCAATACGATATGAGGTTTTGTCAAAGATTTCTATTTTGAGATATAATATTTATTGTCAATATTTCAATGACGAAATCTATTCCAAATTCCTAGCAAATGATATTCATCTATTTTTAAAGATTTATATTTTGAGATATAATATTTATTGTCAATATTTAAATGACGAAATCTATTCCAAATTCCTAGCAAATGATATTCATCTATTTTTAAAGATTTATATTTTGAGATATAATATTTATTGTCAATTTTTCAATGACGAAATCTATTCCAAATTCCTAGCAAATGATATTCATCTATTTTTAAAGATTTATATTTTGAGATATAATATTTATTGTCAATATTTAAATGACGAAATCTATTCCAAATTCCTAGCAAATGATCTATTTGAAGCCAAGTTCGTCAGTTGATTTTCTGAGTTTGGTTACTTTCTAAACACTTCGAAACTGATCGTACTTATGAAATTCTCATCAGTTTAGAGCCATGGAATTTAAATGTGTATTCAAAACGAATCAGTGCCCCTGAATATTGTGATGAAGTTTTACGTTTTTGAGAATTGATGGTATTGAAAGTTGGACGATCGCTTCAATGCGGCGTAGCAACAGCTGCTCAATTGCTGCGTTATCAATATTCATTATTATTATTCGGTTGATTCGGGGAAGGGGATGGGAATGGGGATGTGGAGGGTAACATGCATTTAGCATATTGCATTAAGCTCTTGCTATTTGCTTTGCGATTGCCGCATTTGCGTCGCTGCATCACGAGATTTTCGCATGCACTTGAGCCGGGTGGCTGATAAGCCGCAATGACAATGGCGCCAACACGCTGTTAGGGTGCTAGGTTAGGGTGGGGCGGTTGGCCAATAAACGTGTTTTATTTTTGTTCTTTTTGTTTTCGTTCGTTTTTGCACTTGTTGTTGTTTGCTTTTGCTGTTTGTTTTATTGCCAAAGTCGATTAATTATTTTTAAACATTTTCTTTTCGGTAAATACACGATTAAAACAAATTGGCGAGCCAACAGCCAAAGCACAACATCTGACATATTCAACTTCATTGAGTTCAGTTAACGAAAATCTGCGAAAAGAAATTTGTAATTTTTGAAACTGAAATGGCAATTTTTTTGAATTTGACGAGCTTGAAAAGAAAAAACCGGCGCAAAGCAAACCTCACCGGCCAAATGTTGAAGCATAACTGGAAAAGTGCATAGGAAAGCGGAAAATATATATGTATATGTAGATATGTAATGAAAGAAGAAGCAACGGGCACAAACTGCAAACTGTAGCACAGAATAAACAGAATTTGTCAACAGCAAATGGCAACACGAGAAGCCAGACTAACAAACACCAACACCAACAACAACACCAACACCAACACCAACACCAACAACACTATTATTAATTCACCATTGTGCATAAGACACCCATTGTTGGCCAGTTCGTAATGTCTAAAGGTCTCATTTTAGCCCGTTCCATCGATAGCTTCGGCTTTGTCATGAACCAACCGGTTCGCACAGCCCACAAGATTCACAATTTTGAAGCCAGAGATTCTGGGTTCTGTTTATCTGTTTGTTGTTGTTGTTGTAAGTGCTCTTAATTGGGCTCACTCCCCACTCACAGTGATGAACAATGAATGATATGATATCAGACAGCAACGAACAAAGATCTGTACAACACAACATGCGAATCGCAGCATATAAATGGGTTCGAGCGAAGTTTGTTTTCGTTCTGTGATATAATAATGCAAACTTTTTTGATCGAAAATTTGTAAATGTAAAGCTTTGGGGGAAGTCATCAGCTAACTTCCCACCAAATTTCAAGATGGGTTGCTTTTCCAAAGGCGGATCACTGGGTTCGGCGTAACATGCCAATCTTTAGGAGCAAGTCATCAGTTAACTTTCCACTGAATTTGGGGACTCTAGTTGTACTATTTGTGGGAAATATCACATCGGCTTTGGGGGAAGTCATCAGCTAACTTCCCACCAAATTTCGAGATGGGTTGCTTTTCTAAAGGCGGATCACTGGGTTAGGCGTACCATCCCAATCTTTAGGAGAGAGTCATCAGTTAACTTTCCACTGAATTTGGGGACTCTAGCTGTATTAATTGTGGGAAATATCACATCGGCGAGGTCTAATGAGCTGTAACTGATTTGCCAGCTGCTAGCTTGTGCTTTCCCCTTATGATAAGACCCTTCCCCAAGGGAAAGGTATTTGGTTTTATTTTGCGATCTCAAAGATGGAAAGAGTTGGCCTTGAACCAAATACCGTTGGGGGTTATGTGTGTGTGGGAGTAGAAGGTGTAATATACCAAGAAGCTTTGGTGACTAATTTAAGTAAAGAGTTTCATTCTATTTCACAAAAATATCCCCAAAAGCTGTTTTAGTCTGATTCATTCCCGCAGTTTTTGATTTAGAGTCAACAAATGGGCTATAAGCCCATATATTTCCTACATAATTCCAGTGCCAAAAATAACTGGTGAGCTCATTTAGAGCTCTGAATTGATTGGCTTTTAGATATAAGGCATTTCAAATTTGTTCGCTTCGTTCGTTAATGTGTTCGTATGAGAAGATAAGCGGTAAGAATCTGCAGCAGCTGCAGCAGGCTCATTAATTACAATTGTTGCAATTAACAGAGCTAATATTTGCTTGGCAAAATGGATGTACAGATACGAGACCCTGCTGACTTGTGCATACAATAGTCGAGATACAGATACAAAATCTTGGGTTCAGATGACAAATATAAATATTTATTCGCTGTCAATAGCAGTTTCATTAGGCGTGCCGCAACGACGCGACACTTGACTGATAAGGCCGTGCCACCAATTCCTGAACCCTGACAAAACAAACCGGCTAACAGTTAACGCATAACAACAACAGCAATGGACAACACGTTGCAGTCGGTCCCAACCAACTGCGAGATACTCTAATGACCATGCGTACTATATCTCTATAGGGCTTATTTAACGTGACGTTTTCCATATGAAGGATTACAGCCACGCTGATCATATATCCAAGGATATAGCACAGCGAGTTTGGTTTAAGCGCCAGACTAGCGACCCTTTTACAGTACCAGCTTGATAATGTGCACTTGTCGGGTGTACCTTATCCCGAACGGTGAGGGTTGGAACTACCAGCGAAAACACAACCACCACGATACTCCCACAAGGGGGCCTACCTCAATGAGCTGCCTTGGAGGGCTAGCTCAACACGTGGTAGCGACTAAAGGACTCGGTTGGCCTCCCTATTTTAGTCCCGACAGACTCGGATTTAGGGCACCAGAGGCGATGTCTCTTTTAGTCGCCTCATACGACAAGCAGTGACATACTGTGGAGGATTTTCTACTGCCCGCCAACCACACGGGTGACCAGTATAAAAACGCGTGGTAAGGAAAGCGGTAAGGAGAGGGGGTCGATAGTTTGATGCAGATCTTCGGGGGACATCGCCAGTTAACTTGCCACCAAAACTTGCTCCAAATCAGTGGAAGATGGGGCACCAGTGTTGGGCATGGTAAACACATTATGAATATGTGGAAAGTATGTGTGTTTTATAGTGACATTGCTCAAAACCAATATACTCGGAAACCATCGTTGTCAGAGTATGAAAACAACAGTCGGCTTTAATTACTGAATAATGTGTGTGTTTATTGTGGTTAGTTTATGAGTTTCTTGATACTCCTTCAAATGTAATCGACTTTGTTTTTAAGGGCGTATTTATAATAATATTGTGGATGTGTTTGCATCTTGCTTCAAATATTTGTTGAATTGAAAAACTGAGCTCGATAAATTCGTGGAAAATATTCGGTTTAATGGTCTGCAATAATTTGTTCTTTGAAATAAAACTATCCTTACTATGCAGATTTCGATGATCCAAATCGCATTTCGATTTTTCTCTCTATTAGTGAGTGATGTGAAATCCGATAACTGTCTGTGTTAACTTGATATATATGTATTGTGTGGACGAGTCATTCTTCAAACTTCAATCTGCTATATCTGTGAGATTATTCTTAACCGATTTAAATGAACCAAACTGGATCTGCCTATGCTTGGGAGCGCTTATATATAAAATCTGGAATCGCGATGACACGAACAGAAAGATGAACAAACGAACGGACAGACGGATATGGCCATGTATGTCGACTATTCGGCTATTGGAGAAAGTCAAAAATACCTATACTATATGGGGTGGGTCATTCAAATAAGGGGAGGACACATATGACTATGTATAGCCATGTCTGTCTGTATAAGGATGTCGAACTTGGAGACGTGAACACTTTAGATTTTGTATATAAGCTTAAAATAAAATTAATCAAATTTTTCATTTGTATTGAAAAAAGTGCAAAAATACTTTCAACTCTTTTAAAACCTATTTTCAATTGTGAAGATATCATTTTTGGTCTCTAAAATATCGTATGTTACATTTTTAGCTTTCCAAAACTGACCAACCTGGACCTAAATCAGGGATTAGTAAATTCCACAGACCATTTGTCAGGGGCTAAAAAATGATTTCATTATCAAGAAGAAATCGCGGTAGTATTGTTATTAATTATTGATTGACGACTTTTAAATCTAAAATTCAAAGTTGATCTGAAATACACAACAAAATATAAGTTTAAATTATAGCTGACATTCCTTTTTCGGATTCACGTTTTTTTGATAGCCGGTTTACTTTTGATAATTCAACATCCCCGGCCAAACACATAATATAATATTCATAATATATATTATATAATATCCCATTCACTAATGTCAATAGAGCAAAGTATCTCATTGACCAGTTGACGATTTTCAGTCAGATACTGATTCACAATAGTAAAGCGTATTATGTGTGTAATAAAACCTTTTAACATTATAGTATGTTCATAAGGGTTGTCGTTTCTACTACTACTTATTTAGTTAGGTCTTACTATATAGTCATTCATGCCCGATAGTTCTGTTTGTCTGTGAATAATAAACAATTGCGAACAAGATCCTGGTCATCAAAATGTCATCCGACATCAACAACAACTTTAACATATTGTCTATAATAAAAGTAGCTTGTGATATCTAATAACAGTCGAAAACAAAACAAGCTCAGGCACACATACAGTTATGAGGTTATGCAACAATAACAAATATAAATAAAATAAATAAATAACAAGGAAAACTTTTATTCGCTTTTTAGTTTCACAGTTGGCAAGCCTCAACCTTACGTTTAAAGCACAATACGATAAAAATGGATGATTGGCATAATTGTTTCGAGTCATGTTAACCCAAAGAAAATATTTCAAAATATGAAAATAACAAACATTTTTAGCTAATTTCACATTTATTATATTTTTTATTATCGTTTGCGTTTGCTTGCGTTTCTTTTCGGAAATGGCCTGGATTGCAATTTTACTCAAGTTTCGGGCACTCAGTGAAGGTTACACGCTCCAAGCGTTACGCAAGAGACGCATAATCAGCAAAAATATAATTTTGCTTCCAACGTTTTTTCTCACAGATAGTCCGATGAAATGATACCTTGAGAATTTTCAAGAACATAAGGTTCGATTGGTGCTCGCCCTTCAGCACAAAACAATATTTACTTTAAGCGCATTTTAGCCAGAATGCAACCTTGTTAGCCAAATGGGTCAACATCATTCTAGCCAGTTAAAGCCTAAAGTATTTTATCAGAGGTCCTCAAAAGTGAACTGTCTGTATGTATCATATCCACAGTAGGTACATCAGCTGGATCGCCTGTTCCCGGGCAGAGGCATTCACTATCAGTTTACATTTGTGTATTAAGTATCATTGATTTCGAAATGCGTTAAAACAATAGGGCTAACAATAATAATGTGGCTTATAGCCTAACATAAAATGAATATATTTACTTTGACTGCAGAAATAATAAAATAAATAATCTTCTTGCTTTTTTTGAAATTTGAGATCCTTTTTGGATCTGTCCGAACCGAACCACGTGGAACCGCTTCTCAGCGAGTTTTTTGCTATGTTTTTGCAAGCAACGTAAAGGAATCGTGAGCCGAACCGGTTCCATGAACCCATGAAATGGCTAAAAAAGGGTATACTTGTATTATATGTAAGAATATATTAAGTATTATATGAAGAAAGCATCTCCGACGCCATACAGTATACATATATATTCTTGTTCAGCATCAACAGCCGAGTCGATATGCGTCTGCTGTCCGTCTGTCTGTATGAACGCGCCGTAGACAGTAGAAGTTATCGATAACTCTTCCCGTTTCTGATATACACATGCGATCGATAACAATAAAATTCTGAATTTCACAAAACATTGAAAAATGATTTAGAAACTATAGACAAAACAATTAAATCTGTAAAATGTTCATCAAATACGGCTGAGAAACACCGGAGATATTACAGATTGAACTTTAATCATTTACCGTTGGTGCAGTAAGGTCTAGGGTTCAGGGTTTCTCTTAGACGAGTAAACTCGAACCCTCCCGCTTGTTTTTAAGTGTTCGGTTTAAGAAAATGTTATATGATGCATGGAATAACATATCTTATTTCTGAGAAAACTGAAAATTAACGTAGTTCATAATCAGTCCTTGTTAATAATGCTTCGTCAAGCTATAAGCATTTAGAACAGCGGTCGGGGAACATGGGTAAAAGTGAAATTTCGGGGGGGTAAAAGTGAAACTTGAAATGGAGGAGATTGTTTTTTTTTTTTTTTTTTTTTTTTGCTCCTTTACCAATGGGTGGGTAATGTATATTTTGGGGTAATGATTAAAAAAGTTCCCCGGCCGCTGATTTAGAAGGACCTTAAAGGCAATTTTATGCAATACAATTATATTTATATGTTTGTTTTTGTTTTGCGCGTGTCTGGGACAAACATAAATTGTCTACGAACTGATAAAAATCTACAACGTCGCTGATAACTAACCATAAGACACAAGACAATTGCGACTAATTATGCACGACATGAAAAAAAACAAGTAAGAAGTCGAGAAATCCCGACTACACTATACCCTGAACCCCATACTTTACGCATACAGTCAGTGCTTGCAAGTATGTGTGTGTACGCATATAGTGCATACTTTCTCAATGTCAATGTTCCATATCTCCGGTGCTTCTCAAACGATTTCAATAAAATTTTCACATTTTCATTATTTAGTCTAATCTTTCAAACTGCATCAAAAAGTTTTCCAAATTCAAGATTTTGTTGTTATCGATCACATGTGTATATCGAAAACGGGAAGAGTTATCGAAAATTTAAAACAAACTTGTACTGCGCGGGGATTTGGCGAGCTTATGTACCAAATCTGAAGTCTCTAGCTCTTATAGTCTCTGAGATCGACGCGTTCATACATACGGACGGACGGACGGACGGACGGACATGGCTATATCGACTCGGCTGTTGATGCTGATCAAGAATATATATACTTTATGGGGTCGGAGATGCTTCCTTCTGCCTGTTTAGTATAAAGTTCAGGGTATCTTCTAGTCGGTACTATGTGATGCTATTGTTTGTTTTCGCAGTTGTATGTATTTGTGTAACTGTAAGCCGTGTTTATAGTGTGTCATATCTCTACAGACATATACATATGCACATACATATATGTACTTAGTAGGGTAATACTATATAAAGGGAGCGGGCGTGGGATGGGGATGTGGGATGGGAGCAGCATTAATGCATTAATTGATCGCAGTGTCGCTTTAATTGTGAGTCTCGGTATGCCACATGAAATTGTTTGGCGTTGTGTCCCATTTTGATTGACTAAATTACGCGTCACTTCAAGCGCGCCGGCGAAGGGAAAGGAGAGCCTGCCAATTTACTGTTAAAGTTTTAGATGGCGATGCTACTGCTGTGGATATGGATGCTGCATGATTTTCTGATCGTTACTCGCAGGCAGTTCCTGTTTGGTCACGTAGTCATTTGACAATCATTGGAACTAGTTGTTGTTGCTGTTGTTTTTATGTGCTTGTTTCTATTTTATACATTCGAGTGTACAATTTTATAATGGGTATAATGGTTTTGTGCAAAAGTATGTAACACATAGAAGGCCCCATAAAGTATACATATATATTCTTGATCAGCATCAACAGTAGAGTCAATATAGCCATATCCGTGTGTCCGTCCGTTTGTCTGTCCAAAATATCGATAGCTAGCTCTGTTTCCGATATACATATGTAATCGATAACAAAAAATGTTGAATCATATAAAAGGTTGAAGTTAAGTCATTATGCAGTAGCTCACAAGTATCTTCTAGTCGAGATTCCTCGCCTCGTATACAAGTTTTTCCAAAATATCGATAGCTAGCCCTGTTTCCGATATACATATGTAATCGATAACAAAAAATGTTCAATCATATAAAAGGTGGAAGTTAAGTCATTATGCAGTAGCTCACAAGTATCGGGTTCAGGGTATCTTCTAGTCGAGATTCCTCGCCAAAAGTGTTCTTACTTGTTTTCTTTTTCGATTTGTATGTATACAGTTTGTTTTTTGATTATTATTAAATTTTTTTCTTATACATATAGCTGTAGTTGGTGTCGCTTTGCTGGACTACGTAAGAATATACGAAAATCAAAAGTTCTATATATAGAAATCAAAAGCAAAAATGCTAATGTCGTTGCCAGTGATTTGTGTTTTGTTTGATTTTGGTATGTTGTTTTCATTATTATTTTATGTTTATATTTTGTAGTCATATTGGTTTATTTTTCTTTTGCTATCAACTGATTTGTTTGTAATACTGATCGATATCTGAATCGATTGCTGGAATGCGTAATGAATAATGTTTGTGAATGCCAATTTAGTAATTTGAATTATTGATATACATACATATATTTAATCATTCTTAACATCTTTCCACAATCATGCATCGGTAAATATATGCAATTAGGCCACAAATTAAATAAATAGTGTTTTCAATTTAAGTTTTTGTTGCTGCTTATCGCTGTTCTAAATCGAAAGAGTTGCCAGAGTTGTGCCAATCAGTGCTAAATTGCTTAACTGGCTCTGCTTACCCCTGACCCGATGCCTTCAGGTCCCCCCTCAACCAACATGCAATTTATTTATAGCGCATAGACACAATAGCAAAAGGAAAGCAAAGAAGAGCGAAGAATTGAAACATGTTTATGTTTGCTAAATGTATCTTCTTATACCCTGTAGGCGTTTTGAATGATTAGTTACGGGTATTTTGAAGCGCTAAGCGGTTCGTCTCTTTCAGTTTATTCATCTTTCTCCATGATTCTCTCTTTTTTTCTCTGTCTCTGTTTGTTTTCTATTCTCAGAACATTTTCTTTTTTACTTATTGACATGTTTTACTGTATGCTTAACTTTAAAATAGCATATTATACCCTGTCGAGAAATGAATTAACAATTGTGGCTGGATATTATCTAGCCAAGATCTATGACTGGGAAAATCTTGTTATAACCACCTTATGTCCAGTTATTATAATTCTTAATTAATAATCAAACTTAGGGTATATCAACTTCGGCGTGTCTAAGTTTCACACTAGCTTTCATGCTTACACTTACGGTATATGTTCTTTTGTCTTATTGTTTTCTTTCGTTACTCACTTGAAATTGTTGTACTCTCTCCTTTTCCTTCTCCTTCTCTGTTCCTAGCTGTTGTTTTCACGCTCTCTCGAAGTTCGTTTGTTTTTTTGACGAATTTTTGTTAGCTACGTAATTCTTTTACGTTTTCCACATTCGTGTTTCAAGGAATAAACCAATAAAAAGAAAAAACAACACTCAACAAAAAAAATTAAGCACCAGCAACAAATCGAAAACTTTGATAAATATTTTAACGAAAAATTTGCACGCACGTTGTTGTTGTTGTTTTTGTAATTGTGTGTGTGTGTGGTGAGTTTATTGGGAGAATTGTTTTGATAATTTTGTTAGACTGTTGTTGTTGTGCGGCTGTTCTTGCCGTTGTTGTAGTTGTAGAGATCGGGATCGTTGGCATAGATTTATTCAGCACCTGCTTGTAGCGTTTGTGGCAAGTTGAATGCACTTTTTGGGAATCTCACGAATGCAAATGCGAATACGGATATAAATGACGCATGTACGTATGTATGCACGTACGAATATCGTAAATTGTATATCTATCTGTGCTGGCTCTGCGTATACTCGTATCGCTCCTGGCTGAGCCGTGGATAGTGATCCTCGCTGCCTCTCTCAAAAGCCACACGCCAGTGCACCATTACAATTCCTGGTGCAATTGATCGCCCCTTGGGATATGGCCACAGTGATAAAGTTATTATTGTTATACGATGATAATTTTTGCAACTAATTTTCTTCTGCCGCCGCGAACCGGCTGCTTTTCTACAAAGCCAGCTCAAGTTGAATGCCAGCAACTGTTTTTACCAGTTTGCTGCCGCCTGCCTGTTAAGGATCTACAGTGGGCTTTGAACTTTAGACTATGGCAACGGCAGCCACAACGACAACAATAACGAAACGACGTATACGTGACGACCGGTCTTTGGGATGCGCTACGAAGAACGATACCGATACGGAGGCGAACGTCGCGAACTCTGCCGTTCAATCGATCGAGCAAGTGCTTCTTCGAAGATTTGACGAAGAACTGAACTGAACTGAACTGAACTCAACTAAACTGTTGGCAAGCAGCGTTGAGCAGCAACTGTTCGCACGAATTGCAAACTGTCTCTGTTGTTGTGGCTGCGGCTGCGGCTGCCGCCGTCCGATGTCGATGTCGATGCCGACGTCAGAGTCGAAGTCGACGAGCACAAAGATGCTGGTACGACGCGATACCACACAGTGGGACCATTAAACAGTTTTCTCGTTGTACAGATCACAGCAAGTAGCTGTCAATGCAGTCATATTCTTTACAATTGCATGTACATTTTAAATTCATTTGTTACAGCTCTTAAATTAAGTACAATAATTTTATTTTCATTTATTTTCCTCAATTGTAATTACACTCTTAATTTGTGTTGTCCTCGTATTACGATTTATATGGCAAATAAATACTGTATTTACTAAAATACATAGAAAAGTCCTAATTGCACTTGGATTGGTTTTTTTGCTTTTCAAACAAATAATTATAGAAAGTAAGTTTAATTTTTTTGTTCAAACGTAGCCTATATCTAAAATACATATTATGCAATGATTTCTTGAATCCTTTTTCTTAAGCGTTGTTTTTTTTTTTTTTTTTTTTTTTATAAGTGTGAAGCATTTGCCCCACAGTGCGTGTCGTCTTCACAATCTCTCTTTCTCTGTATTGCGATGTGCGTATTTTATTTATTCATTTATATTTTTCTTTGCTCTTTTTGCTGCTGTTCTCAGGACATACAACTGCACAAACATACATGTATTTGTGCATATTTCCGACGAGACACTGATAAGAGCCTTATATGATTGTCAAATGACACATTGAGGTGATGATTATGATAACAATGATAATATTCAAACACATTTGCTTTACGATCTGCACACTCAAAAAATGGAAAAAACTTGGAACTGTATAATTGCACACATTCCGAGAATTGCAAAAAATATCATGCCCTTACATTGATCAGATCTGGAAACCACCTAAACAATCTGGTTTTTTTTTATCACCATATAGACAGTATCTATTTGAAATAGGATAGTTTAATTAATTCAACAATGTACTTATGCAAGCGATTAGCATTAACAAATTTGTGTTAGGTGTATTATACATAGTAGTATAGATCCCTCATATATAATAGTGCTAGGGATCGCGAGTAGTACAGTGGCAAAAACAAACTGTTATATCTTTCGGGGATATGATAATACCGCGCTAGGTTATAAACGTACCGCGTGCAATGCGAATCTTACAAAGAATTTTATATCCATAAAACTTTTGATAGTTCTTAAGAACTGTGTTAAGCTTTAGGAAAATAAAAGTTGATTCACATATCCAGAATCTTATACCTGGATTTACTTATACTTATACTTTACATTCATTCTGTAAACTTCAAGAATGCAATGCTTTTTTATAGGTGCGAACAAGGGCTTAAGATTAAAAAGATATTTTGCTATTTTCCTTAAAAATGAAGTTCACCCCTGACTTTTAAAACAGAATAATTTTTTCATTGACTTCAGTGAAATCAGTTTCACTATTTACTAACTTATAATAAACAATGCAAGTACTTATGTATTTTTGTATGCATGTATATAACCTATACATTTTCTAATCAGATTTGGGATTGCGTCATGCGTCTTGAACGCAAAGCATCAAAAAAACATTATATACTACATATATTTATATATAAGCAGTATCATTAACTCACGTATCAGTTGTATGTTTTAAATTCCATTAATTTCTTCCGATTTTTCTCGATGTATTTTGCATTAGATTTGACTTCATTATAAGTATTTATTTATATATATATAACATAAAGATAAATAGTTGAAGATTTGACTGTGAAATACAGTTATATATTGCAGTTCTTTGAAAAATAAAGATATAAAGTCGAACTTCAACATAACCAAATTTTATAGACACCGAACTAATTTCCATAATGAATTTTTGTTCAATTTTCAGTGTGTCTTTCTCTCTTCGATTCTTATAAATGAAGAATGCATTCAAAGCAGAAATCGAAACACTTTTGCATTAATCATTTTGTTCTCGTATACGTTCTTTGCTTATTTTCTCTGATCATCCTTGTAAAACTTTTTGTTGCTTCTGCACCAAGAATGATAAATCACAGAATGCGTCATGCCCATGTTTTCCCGTTATGTGACGTCAGTGGTGAACTTCAAAGAGTTGCCAACGTATTGCATTTTTATAATGATTTTGTGAAATTGAATGTACTAGAGGGAACGGTAACGGGAACGGTAACGGGAATCGGACCCCATAAAGTATATATATTCTTGATTAGCATCAACAGTCGAGTCGAAGTTCGTTCTAGTTTACTTTTATCCTAAAGAATCGGGCATTAAAAATAAGTAAAATTTGAAAAATTATCTAACTGCAATAAAATGAAAACCTTGACCTAAGTTTCAGCTGAATAGCTCCAAAACTGATCAAGAATATATTTACTTTATGCGATCAGATAAGCTTCACATTTCAGGACAAAATTGGTATACACATAAAGTATAAAAAAGATATTTGTGTTACGGAAAATTTAATCCACATAACAAAAACTAAAACTATTATCTTATGTATTATAAAAGTCAAATAAACCATATAGTATATGTACATTTAATAAAGTGAGTGCGGAAATATTTTATATCTTCAAAATAGAACTTTACCAAAGCCTATTGTTTTCTATTTGTTCAAATACACTATGCAACATAAGCTTCAAATATTTAAAAATTATTTTCAAACTATATATTTCAAAGTATTTGATAGCAAAAGACAAATTATTGATATGCAAATTTATTTAAAACTTTTCTCCACTTAAAGTATGGGGTTCAGGGTATAGTGTAGTCGGGATTTCTCGACTAAAGCCTTCTTACTTGTTCTAATAACCGTTACTAACCACTGTGCAGTGCAACGGACTTGATCAAGATCAACGATTTCCAGTGAAGTTCATAAGACTGATCCATTCCAGACAAGCACGCGATTTTTGGTCAATTTGATTTGTTTCTTAATTTTGTATTTGTGCAACGTGATGGAAACCATTCTAACATTCTCTTTCTTAGATCCGGAGCTCGACTTGTTGCTTATTTGCTTGGCCGCAATGGTATCTTTCCATTTGTGGTGTCACGTCCGCTGTGTTATCAGGCCCCAACTAGCAAAGCTTTAGAGGCCCAATCTACATACTCGTATATGAATGTATGTAAGCAAGCTGTGTAACTGGCAAGTGGCTAACGATCAATTAGATAACAAGCTTAACAAGCTGTGCGCAGATAACTTGGCTTAATTTATAGGCATTGATAAGACATTTGAACTTTATGGACCAGCTCTGCGCCCGGGAAGTGCTTAGAAGCAGTAGTGCCTCGTTTTGCTCGTTATCAATTGCTACAAGGCTTATCTATCGCTAGGTAAACAACACACGAGCACACAACAACAGTCAGTGCTGCGATCCAACGATGCTTTTAGCACGAACTCACCTCAACGCTGCCTTAACTCGGATGCTGGCCAATTACTTAAATATCCTTGTTAACATTCAACATATGCAATCGTAATATAGATATTTGGAATGAGAGGAAAGGTCTGATATTGTGTCAAAACCCAATTCTGTAAGATCATACAAATCATTTTGCTACCTATTGGGGCATAATTTGTGATATTCAATAATCAGAAATTTTATTTGAGGTCCATTTTCTAAGTGGTTTCGTTCCTTATTTGAGTTTTCCGTGATAATTCCTTTAATAATAATTATTATTTTTGGCGGAAGTGTTATATCCGTTAGACCCAGCAACTATGGATTAAGGCTTTTAAGGGCTTTGAATGTCATCTTTTGCTGGAAAACTGCATTTTCTTTGCCCCTAATCTTGCTTGCATACCTCCCTGTACCTTACCAACTATATAAACATACCATGGACCCTATATTCATCTGTTTTTGACTGTCGGAATAGCTTGGTCTCTGTTCCGATGGTAGCTTTAGCTTTAGATTCAAGTTATAACACCTTTATTTTGTGACTACTTCAACTGTTGGAATATGTTGGTGTCCTCATGCAACCAGAGCCTGGCGAGCGAGTAATCTATCGGGTGTTGGTGTGTGGTTTTATGGAATTTTTTCAGAGAAGTCTAAGACATGTTTAGAATGCTTTAAAACATTTGGATATCGTGTTTAGAAAAAATAAAGAACCGCTTAATAATTCGTCAGGTATTCCACATAAATATTTTCACAACATCTATAAAATATTTCTGAAGTTTAAGTTTAAAAGTTATTTTTTTATTAAATCCTATATTCCAATTTTTTTCTTTAATTGTTCATAAATATTTTATATTTGTAGAAAGTGCTAATTAACATTTGTTGAATGGATGGATTTATTAAACTCGTATGAAATTCAACCAAACTACATTTCGTAATATTTTTATTTGAGGTTTGAACTTGAAAAGTCAGAACAAGTTCCTCGTGAGTTTCAGTTTGCAAATAAATTTATTATCCATTATTTTCAACGGCATAATATATCCAATAATTATGATAATGATGATATATATATATATATGTAATTCTATAGTTTTCCCAATGTTTGTTTAAAGCTGAATCAGCTCATGTGATCAACACGACTTATCTGTTATAAAATGAATATAAATAATATGCAAATATTTGAACCGCTTACCTCAATGCCCATTTTTAAGTGATCCAGAGACGAATGAGTTGTCGCCCGACTTAGCCAGAAGCTCGTATATTCCCCAAGGCAAAGCACTTTGTAGCGCTATTGAAAGTCCTTGACTTTCGACCTCCCTGGTATGCAATCCTCTGGCTTTACTCCAATTGTAGGTATTGGGGTTGACCAGATCTATGCGAAGAGCTTCGGGCAAACTCTTAATACTCGGATCGAGTGGGGTGCCATCCTTGCAAGGATCATTTGGTAGTTTTTCAAGAGGTTTATCGCACCAGAAAAAAGTACAATCAGTTTCTTCAGCAGATAAACGGTTTGCTAAAAACGACTCTTTTAAAAATATAGTACCCTTTCGCAGGTAATTATTTACGACATTTGTTTCGCCAAAGCACAAACGAATTATTGCAATTTACCTTTCTAAATTCTAGCTTTCAAATTGTTGTGAAAAATTCGGAGTTTAATCGATTTGCACTTGTTAAATTAAATCAATTTGTCGACTCTTTCTTAACACTTTTGATGTCATACTTTTTTTAAGTTTCAAGTCTCCAGCATCGATATATTACACACACCTATATACTATATAAACTTCGATCTTCCAATTGGGTTTCCTCACTTCAGTTATGTTTACTAAATGTTTTTTTATACTCTGATACCGAAGGTAAAGAGTATATTAATTGTCCGTCATGATGTCTGACCCTCTGTCCGTATGAACGAAACTTTTTTCGACGTCCTTAATGCTAGATACTTGAAACTTTGTAAATGTCTTTGTCTATGTATTCGTCGGACAAAATGTCAAGTTTGGGGCGCTACGTCTACAGAGAGGCTGGGAAATCGATAACAAGTCGATACACCTTGATGTTGAAATCGATCAAATACACATATTTCCCAAAATGTCAAGATTGGGGCGCTATGTCCACAGAGAGGTTGTCGATAATAAGTCGATACACCTTGATGTTGAAATCGATAAAGCATACATATTTCTCTAATTTTAACACTTAGAGTATTCAAAGACAGCTTTTGACGTCCCTCAAAGGTTGTGCATCAGATTTGGATTCCACGTGTAAGTGTTGCAACTGGGGAAAAAAAGAGAGATAGAGGGAGAGAGAGATAATCCTTGGTGCACTCACTCAAATATGAAAGATTGAATTGTGTTTTTAGTAGTTGGCGTTACAATTCATTGTGCCTTTATTTATTTAGTATTTTGTCAAACAATTTACAATAACCGCAAACGCTTGCATTCTCGTTATGTTTTTGTTTTTGTTTTTTTGTATCCTATCGTAAGGTTTGTTGCATCTCAAACATATTTATCATGTATGCAAAGTTGAATACTTTAAGCTATGATGAGCTTGATTTAGTAATTAGTTGCTGTTGCTGGCTTGGCATTTTGCGATCATTCGATTTATTATGGCTAATTTGCGCGTATATAGAGAGATAAGTAAATGTAGTAAACAATTCAATAGTGATACATTTAGCAGCGAATACAAAACCCGATTGAAATTGCTTAAAAAGTTTATTTCGAGCAGATTGTATAGATAGTTTGTAAACGTTTTGGCGATTATGGCTTATGTTCATGCATTAAGTTTTATAGCCTTTTATTTTTTGTTTTGTTTTTATCATTCGTATAGTATATTAATTTTTGAATTTTTTTTTGCTTTTTATTCTATATTATTTTATTTTATTTTAGTGAACGGTGGGCAATAAAGGAAACAACAACACAAAAGTAAACAGCTTACCAACATTTTCGTTTGTAAATGCAAACAAGAATAACAAACAATGATAATACTTATTGTGTATATTGTTTAATACACATACGTATGTGTGCATTATAAAAAGCCAATTCAACATTTCTTAAAGGTTTCTATAGTTCTAGTACCTTGTGATGTTTGTTTGTTTACACATACATTAACATTAACATTTTGCTTGCACCTCTCATTAATTTCGGATTCTTTGTGCGACTCGACTTGTTGAAGTTGATATAAATTTCACATTGAGATTGTATTTAAATACGATATATATTATAGTTATTAATAATAAGTTTCTTGCTGCTTGCTGCTCGCTGCTCGCTGCATCTTTTCTATACGTTTAAAATTAGACACCATTTACATTTACAAACATACAATACAATTACTGACTGATACATTTACATACACAAAGAGTTTTTGCTTGTTTTATTTTCTACCACCGCCCAAAAGTAGGCAAGAATATTAGCCAACGCGAAGTTTGAAATCACACAGTTTTGAACGTTTTTTTTCACCAACCCAAAAACAAACATCTAGTTTTAAAATTTTTGTTTTTATAATGCTTAGCATATGCCCTTTCACGTAGTTGTAGATTTTATTGATACGATGATTTAAACATTTCTTATTATTGTGTTTGGTACTTAAAACATCCAACATTAGCACCACATGCCAAAACTACATTTCGAAAAACTTTAACTGTTTTAAAATTCTTTTATTCATCATCGTTAAATCGCACAGTTATGTTATTTCGTTTAAAATGCGACAGAACACCACAAACTATTTAGTTAAAGCTAATACACGTGAATAAAAAAAACATTAGTACTTTAGATTCCTCTGGTTTTGGCCTTATCCTTATAGTTTTTGAAGTTTTGTTTCATTTTATTCCAAAATCGAATAATCTGTGAAGTATTTTTTGAGTTCTCGTCATTTTTCTACTCTTCGATGAGTAAAATATCTTAGCAAAGGATGTGCTATTATTTTCATCAAATGCTTTACTTATCATTATCGTATCAATGTAAACTTATGTTTTACGTCTAAAGAATATGATAAGCATTATAAAAAAAATCAAACTCTGTAATAAAAGTGCAAAACTCGCTGTTTGTTTTTGAGGCGGTTAAAAAATAAATGTCCAATCGGTGATATTTTCAATGGCGCCGCTGTATGCGTATTTGTATTGTTAATATTGTTTGCATGTATGTGTGTGTGTGTTCTTTGGCTTACGAGTCTAAACTAAAATCGAATTGTTACACCGACTTGATCGGTATGTGCAGCTCTACCCAAGAGTGCTAATGCTATTATATATATACATATGCATATGTATATAATATATTAACTGTTATGTGTATGTATGTGTGAAGTAGGTGTGTGTGTGTTTGCATATTTGATTTGTAGTTCCTTAGCTCATATTAAGCGTATGTATTGTACTTGTTGAGCTTTGATGTTGTTGCACTTCAGTTAGATATTAGTATACGACTGTATGTATATATTCATTATACTAGCATTGTTTTGCAAGTGGCAGGCATTATTGCTTTGAGATTGTTATTGAGAAAGGGTTAACTGTTTATCATGCATGTACAAATGGTTGATGTGTGTGTTATGTAGCTCAGCTACGAGTCAGGTATACATTGAATGTATGTATGTATGAACGTATGTAGTGTGTTTGTATGTATGTATGTTGTGTGCGTGTGGCAATATTTGTGTGTTTTTAAATGATTATTTACTCCCCCTCTCTTCACTCGCTCTCTCTCTCTCTTAGTTTTTGTCTATCTTCGTCTTTGTTCATTTACGCTTTTTCTCCAACTTTTGAAATTCGCTCTTTTTTGTTGCATACTTTCCTAGTCATTTCTGTTCTTGCGTCTCTTTCTCTCCTCTTGTTCTTTTGGATTCGTCGGCTGCACTGTTGATCGTCAAACACTCATTTACATACATCTATGAAAAAGATAGCACACACACACTTATATATATTTACACACATAAAGACAAAGACACAACACACGAAAAAAATCTATGCCTATCTTTTCGGTTCTTCTGAATAACGTTTACGATAACGTTGTGTAGGATTTATGTTTCTGATGAGTTTAGCGATATGTGAATGTGTGTGTGTTTGTGAACTTTTTAAGGAACGCCTGGCGAGCACAGCTGTACGTGTGTATTAGTGTATGAGGATTAAGAGAGAGCGAGTATAAGTAGCGAGTAAAATGTAGCGATTAGCGAGTAAGATCTATGATTTGATTTTATTAAGTCGATTGTTAACGTTTAGATTAAGATTTCTCATTTACTGACAGTTGAATAACTTTTGTAACATGCGAAAACATTGGTTGAGTTAAGTATGCTAAGTACTCGGTATGTAGTATTTTGTCCTTAGTTGTACGTAGTTACTTTTTGGTGTTTGGATTTCATTTAGTTGTACTTTTTATGCTAATTACCTATAGATTATTTTGTATTGAATGTACTTAAGTTGCTTTTTGGTGCTATCATTGGTTACAGTTCGATAATTACTTGGTTTGGCTTTTGTATTAATCAAATAACGAATTATCTCGTCTTATCCGGCGATGCGTTCTGTCGCGGCGGTTTTCTTCATTTTCTATATATTATTTTTCTTCATTAATTTACTCTAATTTAGCTGCTGATGTTGCTTTCTATTTTGAGAATCACTTGGCAGTTTGATCATTGGTGTTTTTCGTTTCGTTTAAATACGAGAATTACGGAACAGGAAACGTTGAAGGGAAACAGGAAACAGGCGAAGGACTCGGACTCGGTGAAAAGGGCAAAAGGTCAAAGCCTAAATACATATATATAGTTTGTGTGGAGCACATTACGTTAACGGTAAAGGGTTAACAAAAGATACGTTCAGAACACACGAGACCTAGTGGCAAGAGGCAAGGAGCTAAAAAAAAATACAATATTAATAATAGGTAACAAGGGTAATTATACATCAAAGTACGCGTACAATTACGCGCACGACTACACAGTACTAACACACACAATTTCGGCTGTCATTTCGACTAGTTTATCCTAAGTACCAGGACCAGGACAAACACACAAAATTAACCCGGCTCGATCTGGAGCCGAGGCCTATTGCCGCAAAGGGCAATTCTGATTTTTCAAAGTTCCTCAACGCTTCACCCCAAAGAGATTGGGTATGGACTTGACCTTCTTGCGCGAGCAGTTCACGTAGTCCTTGTACATGTCGGAGCGTAGATAGCGTGAGTACGAATCGCTCTTCATCAGATGATAGACATGCGAGGCGGCCACATCAAAACACCAGCGATTCGGGCCATTTGGCGAGTTGACAGCCTCGCGCGCCAGCTCCACGGACTTGGAGTCTACGTTAACCGGACAGGGGGCATCGGGTGCGAGAAACTCTTGCCAAATTCGGTGTATGGCTTCCTTGATTTCGGACTGGGGCAACGCCTTCATTTCCTGCACCGATTCCCAGAATCTAATATAAGAGTTTCGTTTATTTCCAATCATGTATAACAGATTTAAGTTAAGCTCACTTGAGATTCTCGCCACTGTACTCCTTTTCCAAGAACTTGGTAAACTGGTCGCGCCCAATGGCATCGTTGAGCAGCTCGCGCAGACTAAATGCCCATCGCTTCACCCGACGCACAGGAACTTCTTTGCTATAGTGGGGGAAAACGGAGCTTTATGACCAATTGGAGCAGAGCCTTTTAATGAAGTCTTACCTATTTTTCTCGGTATCCCACATTTCTGTGCTATCTGTTTGCCACGGATTGGGTAGCTCCGGCAAAGTTATAAAGTAATCAAACTCATTGTACTGATCGTAGTAGGCGACCAAACTGCAAGAAGACACAAGAATTATACCAAGTTACTGTTAGTCCAAGTGGTCCGAAAGACTTTATTTCTAAAGGAGGAAGCCTTCGCGTAACTCTCTTGCCAATTTTGAACGGAATATTTACCTTAATATAAAGTTCAAAGCGATTTTAGTTAATTCTTATCACAATTATTTCGATTTCATACAAGAACTCATCTATAAACTGATCGTTCCTATAATACCTACAGTAGACTTAAGCTGGTACAGCCTGTAGTAAAAATTCAGATAATAGCTTGCATACTTTACGACAGAAATAATAATACTAATAGGTTGTAACAACTAAAAAGGCTCGGGTCGGGTATACTTAACTGTATACGTGTATTAATATTACGTTGTCGGAAGTTCTTAGTTAAACTATTAAAGACTTATATGTATATAGTATCTATACGATCTACTCACGCCTCCGCAGCCTTGGACACTTTGATTGTACGCCGTTCGAGCTTCTGCTTGCGGAGTGCAATTATGCGCGTCAGCTGCTCGACGGGATTCTTGGCCACAGAGGCGCCAGAGGAACCTGTGCCATGACTGGATCCGCCGCGTCTATAGGCCTTCTTTATATCGATCTCGGTGGTATTAACGCAGCCCGGCATCGGCCGGTGCACATCCCAAAAGGCGCGTTCCTGCGAGTCCAGCACCTTGCGCTCCAGTTTGTCCCGCTTCTTGGCCACCTTGCTCTGCGATTCGGCCTGACATTTTGAAATCAACAGATCAATGGTCAATGGTGTTGAACAATGCAAACTATGATCATATATTTAAACATACCTGCATAAATATGAACTCCCATTTGCGCGAAAACATCTTCTGCAGCTTGGCCAGATTCTCGGCCTCATAGTCGGCTAGCTCCAAGCGTGTCTTATTCTGCATGGTGCGCTTGCACAGATAAACCGCATAGTCCGTGTTCTCCGGCTCCCAGCAGTTCGACGGCCAGAAGTATGGTGTCTGAAATCTAAAAGGACAGTTTTAAGGTATATATTTTAATTTCGAGTGCCGCCTAAAAGTATGCAGCGTTTGCCTACCTGTAGAAAGTGCCGTCGTTCTTCACGGTCAGCGCATGATCATCAATGGGAAAGATGTAGCCGTGCGAGCTAAGCAAATGCGCAAAGTGAAGCGCCTCGGTAACATCCTCTACATCGAAGTTCTTAAGTATCCAGGCAACCAAATCAGCGCCAGTAAATACTGATGGCACTTTGCTCATAAACGCCTTCACCGTGCGCACAGCCACTCCGCTCGACTCCGCCTGCATCTTCTCAATGATAGCCTCCATCTGCAATTTGGACATAAAAATATGTATTAAGCCATTCGAGAATTCACTTGATATTTCTTAAAATTTCAACATAACCCTCTTTATACCCAAAAAGCTACAGGCTCTAACCCCTGTAGGTCCTTATGTATGTGTATATCGGAAACAAAAGAGTTATCGAAATATTGAAAACTTCCTACTTTGCAATCTCTAGGTCTTTAAGTAAATGAGCGATAAGTTATTTTTATACTATATTAATCTACTTTCCCTCAGTTTATGAGCTGAATCTTAGGTCAAGGTATTTTTTTTCAATTACATCATTTGCTATCAACCAGATTGGATCAGTTTATCATATAGCTACCATACAAATGCAAGATTTTTTACTATGAAAACCAAGTAGGATTCGCAATTATATATAAAATTCTCGCCATGCCGATGATGCTGCCTTCCTTGTTAGGTTAAAGGTTAAAGGTTTTCTAAATATCATATTAAGTTGTGACTTTTTAATTCCTATCATTCCTTTAGATGCGGAGTAAAATCTTCGAATTCTTAAGACGCACCTTTTTGTAGACAAGAATGTTTGGGGCATCTTCGTTCTTGCTGCCCCGTTGCGAATGATGCGACTGTTGCGACTGCGTTGGCGTTGGCGGCTGCGGCTGCGGCGACTGTGACTGCGATTGTGACTGTGACTGCGACTGCGAGGGGGAATGATGATGATGGTGATGATGATTGCTGCCGACGCTGAGTAGACCACTTGACTTGGACGCGATTGAGGCGCCACTGCCACTCGGCGCTGTTGCATCTCGAATACTGACCGTCTTGCTGTTTGGCGGTGGTGTTGCAGCAGCAACTGTTGTTGTTGTGCAAGTGTTGCCGCTGCCGCCGTTACTGTTGCTGTTGCTGTTGCTGTTGCCGGCATTGGCACCGTGCCCGGTTATCGTAGCGCTTGTCGTGATAATGGTGCCGCCGCTCTTCATGATGATGGAAGTGGAGGAGGTGGTGCTGGTTGTGCTGGTGGTGGTGCTGCTGCTGCAAGTACCATCTCTATTGCCGCTTTCATTCACATTCACATTCACACTTTTCAACTGACCAGGCTCTGAATCAGAGACGGTAGCAGCAGCAACACAAGCAGATTCGGATGCGGTCTCGATTGTGACTGTGATTGCGGGTTCACATGTATTGCTGTTGACCGGTAGATTTGCCTCGGGGCTGCTAATATCCGTTGATGCTGCTGCTGTTATTGTTGTTTCAGCATCTGATGCTAATGCGGCGGATGCGGATGCAGTTGCTGTTGTTGTTGTTTCTTCTGGTGTTTGTGATGCTTCTACATCGGCTGCAGATGTTGGTGACGCCGCTGGCGTCTTGAACGCGCTGCTCATGGCCAGCGCATTTGTAGTTGCTTGCGTACTGCTCTGTGTTTTGTCCGCCTCCGAAGTCATAGTTACCATTGTACACACCCGCTACTTGGCTGGTCTTCTGGTGCTTCTGCTGCGGCAAGCTATTTATAAACGCGCCACGCGACTCTTCTTCTCTCCAAATGCTATTTTTGCTATATTTGTATGTGTGTGTGTGTGTGTGTGTTTATGTGTATATCCTTTTGCGTGCGTTATCGACTTTGCGTTTCTGTGCGTGTTTTGCCTGAATGTGTGCGTGTGTGTTAGCAAATGTATGTATGCGTGTCTGTAGGTTTGTATGTATGTATGTATGCTGTAGCGTCGGACACCACCACCAGGCAACAAAATGACGTTCTATATAACAGCTCCGTCGTTTTATTCACTTATTCATCCAGCGCCATTCCATTGCAATTCTCTCTCCATTCATCGCCTGTTTTAGAAGGGGCCGCCTTCCTGCAACGGTTTGCGCTTTTCGCTGTTTCACGCTAATTTCACCGTTTTCAATTGCAGAAAAAAAGCGCAGCAAAAGCGCTCAACACAATTGCACGTACATACGCACACGCACACGCACACACACACACGCGCACGCATCCGCGAACGCACACAAACAAGACGCACTTTTCGATACTCCTTGGTGCACAATTTATGTTATGCTTTTTGTTTTGAATTGTTTAAATAAATAAATATATATATTTGTTTGCTGTTAATTGAAGTTTAGTTGCTTTTGTCTCGTTGGTTTTCTGCTGTTCCGCTGCTGCTGTTCTGCTATTGCTACTGCCTCTGGATGTACTGCTTCTTCTTTTGCCTTCTATCTGCTGCTTCTTGTTTTTTGGCGTTAGCCTGTAATCATTTGACGTCTACGAGTAGCTCTGAGGTGTACGACGAGTGGGCGGGGTGAAGCCAAAGTCAATTCAAGTGCCTTTGCCTATATATATATATGTAAGTATTTAGATATTTTCGTGTGCGTTGTTCTCGTTCTCGTCGCGGCTTCGTGCCTTCTAATAAGGCGCTTCCTGTAGTCGATTTGCTGCTGCAATCGATTTTTGTTTTCCCAACCTCCCACCACCTAGCTCGCACACACAAATAAACACAAACAGCAACGCATGAGCGTTCACCCACACAAGCTGCCCACACATAATGACGCCAGTACGTTCTCTCTCTCTCTCTCTTTGTTTTCTCTCTCCGCGTTTTTGGACGCTTACGCTCTCTTTGCTCGTGAATCAAAGAGAGGAAAAGATTACACAGTCGTTGCACTAAAAAAAACAAAAATCTACTGCGCATCTACGTCATTGTAGACCCTCAGCAATGGCGCGCTGTTTGAATTTTATAAAATGTGTGAGCTAAGAGCAAAAATGATGTAAGACAACAATTTTCTTTTTTAAATAATTAATCACATGCAATAAAAATTATTTCAATATCCATTATTCAATTATTTATTTTTTCATATTTTCTTCTTACGATGGAGTTTGAACAAAAAGGTATCGCTTTAAAGTTTTTATATTAAAAAACATTTTTTTTTGTAATTTAAAAACTTTATAAGCTTATCTTTGTTCGCAAAACCCATGTAAAAGTCGTACAGAACATAAATGTTGTGGGCTGTATTGACGTCATGAAATCAGATGTTTTTTTGAGCAAACCTAACGGAACTGCGCAATGCGCCATCTGTTCTCTCTTTGATGCATGCTCTTTGCTTATTGCTTAGCGACAGCTGTTGTCATTGCCTCGGTTTTGTCCAACTGTCAAAAGCGTTGCACTTATTGGTCACACTGGCAGCTAAATCTTTTTAACCGCATATGGAATTTGAACTTGGATTTGCTTTATTTAAAATAATTCGATTTTCAGCTAAACTTAATTGGTAAATGGAATATAATTATAGCTAACAAAAAAAAAGAAGTTATATTTATATTCATATTATGTGTGCAAATGTATTAGAGTAGCTTTGCATATATTTGTTTTTATTAGTTTGTGTTAATTGAGTTTAACTTGAAGCTCTGCTTATGATTTTGTGTATATAATTAATGTATAGTGAACTTATTGTTATGGCTTTGATACAATTTTAAGTCAAATTTTGCTTGCAAGTAAAAAAAAAAAACTTTCGGAAATGGTACATTCAAATAAATAAAAAAGGAAACTGGTTTTATAAACAGGATAGTTAAAACCAGCATTGAATTTGTTTGTTCGTATATTTTATGTTTACTAAGTAAAGCCATAGAACTCTCTCTGGTTCTATGGCCTATTTAAGACTAAGTTTTTTCCTTCTTTTTTTTTCTTTCTTTTTTTTTGTGAATTTAGGCTTAGACATACTAATATCGTACGCTTATAATTTTCTTTACGGTATTTACACAAGTTTTGTAATGTAAATATTCAATTATTATGGAAAATCATATGTATAACTTCTATATAAAATATGTATGTGTAAAATATTTATATATTATGTATTGCTTGTGTAGTTCGTTTATGTGCAATATTCGATTGGCATCCAAATGAAAAGGCAGATGTGACCAGTCAAATTGACGAGCTGTTTTTCGTTATATAGTATATATTGATAGTTGAGTAGAGGCTACTTAATATCCAGCAAAGAGAGAATCAAATCAACGGAGTCATCGATTCCCTATCGTTGAGTCTTTTCTCGATCCTCGAGTCATATCGTCAGTGCCTGGATCTGGATTTGCCCTTGCTATAGATCACAAATAGAAATGGTAATTCTATTCCTTTAAGGTCATCTTCGTCAGCTGCTGCTCCTGATCTTGCCTAGGGCTGCTCCTGCAGCTGTGCACGAGACTGTCGAACGGGTCGGTCGGACCACAGCGATGCCTGTCCGCCGTTCTGCGCTTGGTAGGACAGTGGCGGCGGTCCCAGTTGTGCTTGGGGCACCAGCTCTGCCTGTGGATTAAACTGGTTGTTGGTGTTGTAGTTGACCAAAATGTCACTAGCCAGGCTGTGACCGATATTAACACCCCGATCCGGATAGTAATTTTGTTGCTGCTGCTGTTGTTGTTGTTGCTGCTGCTTGTTGCTTGGCTGGCGCCAATGCTTGTGCTGTGAGACGGGCACCAAGCGGTATAGGGGCTCCGCAGGTGCAGGCCCACTTGGATAGTTGGGCACAAAACTGTACGGCGGATAGTTGGGATGCTTGACACTGTTGTGCCGCAAACGCTTAAACTGTGGCGCTGCTGGCGGCACCTGCGGCACCTGCGGCACCTGCGGCACCTGCGGCACCTGCGGCAACTGTGGCAACTGTGGTCGTTGCCAGTTGAACTGTGGTGGACGCAGTTGATATGCAGCAGGACGCGTCTGTAGCTGATTATCTAGGTAAGCAGGCGAAAGCGGCGGAGGCAGAGGCGGCGGCGGAAGTGAAGTGCTGTAAACAATTTGCTGGCCGGAGTCGTAGGGCAACTGGGGTGACTGCTGCTGCAATTGCTGTTTGCCCATTCTCAGCTGACGCTGACGCTGCAGCAGCAGTGAGTCCGGTAGATAGGAATCTTGATCGTGATGTTCCTGCTCACGATCCCGCTGCAGCTGGAGCTGCTGATGCTTGCCCATTCGCAGTTGGCGCTGGCGTTGCGGCTGGTAAACGATGGCCTTGAAGGCATTCTGATCCTGCTCGTCGGCACTGTAGTTGACCATGGGTAAAAAGGGCTGGCGATCAAAGTCGGGCGGCTGAAAGCGTCCATTGGAGGGCGGCGGGGAGATAAGGTTACTGCGAAGTAGTTGGCCCAGTGCTGCATCATAGTCCGAGTGAAGCTGGATGGGTGTTCGTGGCTTGGGCGTTATGCTTACGACGGACACATCATTTGCGGGACTCGGTGGTAATTTGTAATGGGGACGTTTCGGAGGCTTGGTGGCCAGGTATTCATTGATTGCATTCGAGGACTTGAGGCCGGACGGCTGTCGTTTTGTCTCGAAGTATTCGTAGTAAATGGGGTTGGACTTGGAAAGTGGCGACTGATCCCGATCTGTATTGCGATCCCTGCTGCGTTCCGTGCTGCTGGAGCTGGACACGAAGACCAGTTGGGCCGTGGGCTGCGGACGTGCTTGGGGCTGTGGCAATGGCGTTGTCAGCTGATAGTTGACCGGATAAATGGGTATGGGCACGGCGACTGGTACCGGCACACGTTCCACATACTTGTTCGGCTGGCGGGATGTGGGTGACTGCGGCAGATAGCCAATGGCATTATACTCGAGCGATAGACGAGATAGTGGTCGGGTAGTGCTCGTGGTACTCGGAGTGCTTGTGGTACTTGTGCTGCTGGATGTCGTACTTGGACTGCTGCTGATAAAGGGTCGTCGCGTAGTAGTCGTTGTCGTCGTCGAGGAGGTCGTGGTGCTAGTTGTGGCCATCGGTTCGAGACGGCTGAAGTGATCTGGTGGCGGTGGGAGCACAATTCCCGGAACCAGTGGACCAGGTGGTACCGGGTTTGAGTAGTTGCTGCGATAGACAAAGCTATATGCGGGCGGATAGTATAGCGATGGATCGTCCTCGTCAAAGTCACTAATGTTGCTGTGCAGGGCAGCTGGAGCGGAGCCGGAGATGTTGCCACCTGCGTGAAGTCCATTGATTAGCCAGGGCCCCAGCAGCGGGCTCCTGGGCAACGCCGAGAGGGATCGGGGGATGGGCCAGCGTCTCGTTGGGATAGAGCCAGGGCGCATAGGGCGCCGGGTAGACGTAGCTGGGCTTTGGGTCAGCTGCCTTAGGCGACGCAATCGCTCCCGGCCGGGCAGCAGTATACGGGCCCGAGCCGTTGGCAATTCCGTTGCTTTGGCCGTAGGACGTGTGCTGAGGTGTAGCGGATATCGTTGCATTGCCAGCTGTCGGATAGAGGCTCTCGATCTGATTATCTCGGATAAGCTGCAATGGCCCATGCGGCTCGAGCTGCACAGGAAATGGAGGTGGCACCACCGGATTCGCTGGCAGCTTGATCTGCCGCAATGGTGCATCGTAATCATCGATAACCGGCCAGGCATCGTCGCCTCCACCATTGCTTCCAGCCTCATTCAGACTACCGCCCTTAATGACCAGCAGATGATCTTCGGCTAGCCAAATATCTTCCTCGTTAAGGCCGCCAAAGTTGCGTTCGTTGTCCGCCGGAACCTCGGAGTTGCGCGCATAGCTAAGGACGCCCGGACGTTTGGGCACTCGTCGAAACAGCTCCTTTTCGATCAGGCCGTACTTGCCATCTCGCACTTGATCTGCTAGTGTCTTCTTTGCATCATCTTTGCTCTGCTTGCCGCTGCCCTTTGCTGGCTCCGACTCCTTGCCACTGCCGGCGCTCAGCCGCAGTATGCCATTGTCCCAATTATCAAAGTCATCTGGCTCATTCTGGAGCGCCTCGTCATCGTCCTGATCCCGCTCCTGGTCTACAAGCGACGCAGGTGGAGATGGAGATGGAGATGGCCTAGCCAGCCGATAAGAGCTGCTAGCCTTTCGTCGTGCATTCAGCAAAGCTAAGTTTTTAGTGCTCGTGATCGTTGTTTCTGTCGTTGTCGAGGTTGTTGTTGATGTCGTTGCTATTGCAATGCTTTGGCTGCTATTGGCGCTGACAGCAGACACCTCGTAGGTAGAATGGCCCTGTGCGTTGTGGATGTGACCAGCAACCAGGCGCTGGATCATGCGCGGCCTGTAAGCGACAAAAAAACAAAAGAAAAGGAGTCATTTAATTAAAGAGAAGGAAAGAGAAGAAGCAGTTGCGACTTTAATCAATGGCGGTGCCCAAAATGGACAAACTCCAAAGTAACACCACGCACAAGAAACGAAAAACCACTAAAACAAAGCAGCTTTACTCAAAAATGCCCTTTACTCAGGCATAATGGACTCAAGAAACAGCAGACGTAAATAAATTCAATTTCAACCTAATAAAGGGTGTTTTTTTTAGAGGTATAGAACTTGAAGTTGGCAACACTTTTTTAACTGGCGGCCATTTTGTCAGCTCTTAAGTGATTTATGTTTAGTATGGTTTGGCATTTCAACATGAGTAGACTGAAGAAGTCATTGCCGCTGTAGAGCGTCGCGTAGAGGAAGACCCGAATCAGTCAATCCGCCATCGTGCACAGGAATTGAATTTGTGTCCATCCACTTTATGGAAGATTTTGCGGAAAGATCTTGCGTGCTTACAAAATCCAACTAGTGCAAGAATTGAAGCCTCACGATCACCTAGAAAGGCGTAGATTCGGTGAATGGGCCCAAAATAAGATTGCCGTCGATCCCGATTTTCATTAGCGAATTTTGTTAAGCGATGAAGCTGGATAAAGTGGTCGAAAATTGGACCTCTAGATTGGACTACGCCCGAACCAGCCGTGGCGGACATATGCCAGAAATCATATTTAAATTATAATGCCAGAAGTTTGTCTTTCGAATAAAGTAAATTTTATATCAATAAAAAAACTCATCTTTGTTTTATTCCATTTCTAAGTTCTATACCTCTAAAACAAACACCCTTTATTAAACATTCCACTTAAAAATGTCTTTTCTGTAAAAGTTATACATTTATGCCAAAAGTCAAGAGTATATCGATTGTTCTCCGTTACATTACATATCGATTTAAAATCGAAAAATCATCATTGAACGTTACCAAATTTGATGGGAAGATACCTGGGCACTTTCCCCAAAAAGCCACGCCCTTATATCAATCACAGTTTTTAAGCTATACACAAAAAAGTGCCAACGATTAAATTCAATCGTCGCAGCAGTTACATTCACATTAAAGTTAACTTCCACGTACTTTGTTGCTGTTCTGCTATCTACTGCCCACAGTCATTGTATAATTGTAAATGTTGTCGTTAAAGTTGAGCTCAAATTTTTGTAGTAAAGTCAATAGTCATTCATTTTATCGAGCTTGCTACAAAAATATTTATTTTTTTTTATATGCAAAAAAAGCTTGCTTGCCCCGAAGTAGTACATTAGTTGATAGCCAATTAAATGGTGGTCGGTTAAAATAAATGAAATAAATAATTATTACATTTTCTTTTCAAATGTAAAATAAAGTTTGGCATATTAATACTATAGTATAAATACAAATATTGCAGTAGTTTTATAGTAAATTGAAAGGCAAACAAGTAAGAAGGCTAGACTATACCCTTAACCATATACTTAACGCGTACAGTCAGTGCTTGCAAGTATGTGTCACACTTGACTTAACTTCAATGTTCCATATCTCCAGTGTTTCTCAACCGATTTCAATAAATTTTTCACAGGTTGTCAGAATTTCGTCTAATGTTTCAAACTGCATCCCAAAGTTTTCCAAATTCAAGATTTTGTTGTTATCGATCACATGTGTATGTCGGAAATGGAAACAGTTATCGAGAATTTGAAACAATCTTATACTGCCTAGGGATTAGGTGAGCTTATGTTCCAAATCTCGAGTTTCTAGCTGTTATAGTCTCTGAGATCGACGCGTTCATACATACGGACGGACAGACGGACAGAAGGATTGGAGATGCTTCCTTCTGCCTGTTACATACTTTTGCACAAAACCATTATACCTTTTTCAGGGTATAAATAGTCACTTTTACGTTTTACTTTAGGCATCTATCAGCTGACGCGAATTTAACCGACAACTCTTTTTTGCTTGTGTACTCCATGCTGTTGGATCTGGGAGTACCGCGTGGCAAGCGTATCCATGCCGACTAAGGGAATAAAGACTCACGTTTTAAGCGCGCCAAATGCGGTGCGAGAGGAGAAGGAGGCGACGGGCTTGGACTGACGTCGATTGTTGATGCTGTCAGCGGTATTAAATCTGCTGTCGATGCTGCCATCGAATGCAGTCAGCGTTGGTGTGTCGCGTGGCTGGCGAGCAGCTCGGATGCTGCCACGTCTGTTGCTTATACTGGCGGCAGATGTTGTTGGCGTCGATGTTGTTGGCGTCGATGTTGTTGTTGTGGTTGCTGTTGTTGTGCCACGACGTCGTTGCAGTCGCACCGATGTTGCTGGCAGCGGCGTTGTGCTGCTGGTGGTGGTGCTGCCTCTCCGACGACCGTTGCCGTCATTGATGGGTACTGTTGTTGTGTGTGGACGCCGTTGCCGTGGGGCGCGCAACGTTGGCGTCTGCGTCGTCGTAGATGATGACGATGATGTGACTGCTCCTCTGCCGCGCTGCCCAACAGAACGAGTTGCAATTTCCGTTTCTGTTCCTGTACCCGCTGTAGCTGTAGCTGCTGTCATCGCTGCCGCCGCCAGCAGCGCTATCACGATCAGGTGCAAGGTTAACGATGTCATCTGTAAGCCAAACAGAAAGAGTACAAAATGGATTAAAAACATGAAAAAGCAGACTGTTGCACAGCTAACGGTTATTGCAACGTGAAGCAAACTGAATGAGCGCATTCAATTTATGTTATTAACTATGCAATAGCGAGCAAAAATGCAACATGAAAGTATTATCCAACACTGTTGAATTTAGAAACCGACACTTTACAGATCAAACTCTTTACTTAACTGGGATATTATTTTTAGTTCTGACCTTGTGATGAACAACACTACACTGCAACATGACAACAACTTATCGTAATATGTCAAAGCCAACTTCAATTTTAATAGCCAAGCCCACTGTTATATATATACCCCAATCTCTATACCCCCATTTTGTTCAACGTTTTTGACCCTACACTACTCCAATATTGAATACTGTCGAGAACACCAGAGAAAATGTTGATTGTTGTCAGACTTTGAGAGGGTTAATCTCGAAATTCTATGTTCCAAGGAATATTTTTCATTTTTTCATAACTTACGAACCTTACAAAGACTAGACTCTGTGAAATAAGGAGCACCACAGGGATCACTCACTTTGTTCACTATATGATTTACCTGATGCTATAACTGATGTAATTGTAATTGTCTTATCTCACAAGGTATATAATATTTGATATAAAAGTATTCCCATTAAAACAACCAACAACTTTTGTTTTCAAAGTGGGCTTAAATTTCAAGTACGAATTTCACTTAAATAAGATAAGATTATTTTTGAAATAAGTCAAAAATACTAAAAACCGAAAATAAAACCCGTCTTTTTATACCCTTAACCCATTGAAAATGGGTAAAAAGGGTATAATGGATTTGTGCAAAAGTATGTAACAGGCAGAAGGAAGCATCTCCGACCCCATAAAGTATATATATTCTTGATCAGCTTCAACAGCCGAGTCGATATAGCCATGTCCGTCTGTCCGTCCGTCCGTCCGTCCGTCCGTCCGTCCGTCCGTCCGTCCGTCCGTATGTATGAACGCGTCGATCTCAGAGACTATAAGAGCGAGAGACTCCAGATTTGGTATATAAGCTCGCCTAATCCCTAGGCAGTACAAGTTTGTTTTAGATTTTCGATAACTCTTCCCGTTTCCGATATACACATGTGATCGATAACAACAAAATCTTCAATTTAGAAAACTTTTTGACGTAGTTTGAAAGATTAGACTAAATAAAGACAATCTGTGAAAATTTTATTGAAATCGGTTGAGAAACACATGAGATATGGAGTATTGAAATTAAGAATGCCCTATACGCGTATACATACAGACACTCACACATACTTGCAAGCACTGACTGTATGCGTAAATTATAGGGTTAAGGGTATAGTCTAGTCGGGATTTCTCGACTAGAGCCTTCTTACTTGTTAAACATTTTTTTGTACAATTTTGGGTGTTAAAAGGGTACTTTATTTTATTTGATTTTCTCATTTTTTTTTTGTCATTAAGTAGCATACAAATGCGAAAATAGGTTCGCTTAACCTTAACCTTAGCTGTATTCATAATATGCCGCATTACTAAGTGATCTAAGGTTCAATTCGGTGAGAACAGGAAAATTTTTGTAATGTTTTTTCTACTTTCTTACATTTCTAGCTGAAGCATGAAGCTGATTGGCAGCTTTCAAATAAGCTCTAACTGTGCAATGGAACTATCTTAGAAATACAAAAAAGTGTTTGGCATATTCGAACCAAGTACACATATTTGGATCAATAATCAAAATACTCATTAAACTTTTAAGTACACAAGAACTGAAAATAAGCCCCATCAAGCTTAAACCCACTAAAATGAAGATTTCCGGAATAAACACGTGATTGTATTGAGTATATCGTAGTTAGTGAATTTTGTGAATATCGTTTTGCGTTCTGCGTTTTAAGTACGAACGACTTACTGATTTCTTTCAGTGTACGCGTATGAATCGGTTCGTAAATGCATACATCTGCTTCTTACGTATCGCCGTTTTAATTGTGTTGGACATTAAACACAGGGTATAACAAACTAACTCATCGTCAGAGTCTAGCTGTTCCATTCCATTTTGTTTCACTGCATTAAACCTCCCGCGGCCCAACAAACGTTGTACTCAGGTGCATTGAGCAATGTGTTTGCCATCTGGTTTTTGGCTGTTCATTGTTGTTATTGTTGCAAGTTTTGAGCACGCGCCAAGTCTCAACTAACAGTTGTTATTGTTGCCGTTGCTGTAGTTGATGTAGATGTTGTTGTTGTTGTTGTTATGGCTGTTGCTTCGCTAATGTTAATTATCTTCGCTCAATTGATAAATGGCCAAATGAGCTCTTTTTCTTGTTGTTTCTGTTGCTTCTGTATGAATGCCGCACAACACTTGATGATTTGTGTGCCACACAATCGAGGCGCATCTATGAAGCGTTTGGGGCACTGCGAAGCGCCAGCTGTAAAGCTTTACGATCGCAATCATACATAACTGCGATTGACATGACATTACATTTTACACCTGGTTTCGTATTCATTTGTAATTTGCTTGAATAACTGCTCAGACGATAGATTATTGCTTGCAACAATATGAGGCACAACAAATTAAGACGAAGTGTTAATCATCCGTAAGTGTTCGTTTAAAAACAATATGACAAAGATAACATTTAAACCTTTAGTCATACATTTTGGAACTCTTGCATGTACTCCGATACAGAAGTTAGAAGAGTATATTGTTTTCTAGCAATAAAGAATATGGAGAGGAATGGCTAATTTTAAAACATTAGATATGCATAATATTGAAACTCATATCCATATATATATAAATCAAGCAGAAACTTTGTCAGTTAAAAATAAAAATGTTTGATTGTTAGGATAAGAATATAATAAGATATATCCAAAGATGCTTCATCGACCACTTTTTTACAATGAGGATAACTAGAAAAGTACAGATCAGATCGGACACTCAACATCGATTGCAAGTTAGAAAGCTACCTTCTGCCTGTTCCAAACATGAGCACAAAATCAATCTACAATATTCTCAATGTGTTTAGGTTGTAATAAATCCTTGTCGAAGATAGGATTTACACATAGAACAAGTACAAAATTTGCTAGAATAGTCCGATCAGATTGAATACCAATCGAATGGTATTGGTTTAACATACAAATGTGCATAATTCAAATATTATTGGTGACCTGGTTCATGGGATATAGTGGTTTAAGTGAACGATGAAAACCTGTACTTATCTTAAAAAAATACAATATTAAAGTTGTTTCTGTTTAAATTGTTCCTAGTTCTTCGTCTTTAGCCTTGGCGTCGTGTACTGGGCTTTTAAGAAATCACTCTTGACCATATATAGATATTTGACAAAGTGCAAACCCGACTTATGTATAAACATCTTTGTATGCGAACAAAAAGCTTTTATCAAGAACCCGTTAAGGTGTGAACCAATTTAGTGGCTTATTCATACATAACATAAACTCGTCCAGGCAATTGTTAACTGGCCAAAACAGTTGATGTTGAACCTACTACAGCTCCAGTTAGGCAAGTTAAGAATTCAATGCGAGTTCCTAGCTCCAGCTCAAGCGCTCTACAATCAAACTCTAATACATTTGCCAGGACGCAAAAGAAGTAAGTAGACGAGAAATCCCGACTAGACGATACCCTGTACCCTTTACTTAACGCGTACAGTCAGTGCTTGCAATTTTATGATTACATTTAATGATCTATATCTTCGGTGTTTCTCAACCGATGTCAATCAAAAATGTACAGATTTCCATTATTTCATCTATAGATTCAAATGTGGTTTCCAAGTGTTCCGAATTTAAGATTTTATTGTTATCGCTCACATGTGTATATCGGAAACGGGAAGAGTTATCGAAAATTTGAAAGAAACTAGTGCCAGACGTACATGACTATATCGTTGATGCTGATCACGAATATATACACTTTATGGGGTCGGCGATGCTTCCTTCTGCCTGTTACATACTTTTGCACAAAACCATTATACCCTTGTTACCCATTTTCAATGGGTTCAGGGTGTAATAAGGAAAACAAAAACCGAATTGAGTCCAATTTAATCCATGACACCATCGAACCGAACTGCTTACAAATAAACTAATTAAATTGAAGTAAAGCAGCAATATAACGTACAAATAACATTAAATACAAAACAAAAAATATAATAATTATAACAACAACAACAACGGCATCGGCAACGGCAAAAATAAGGCGCAGGCAGTCAGCGAGTACAAAGAATTATTTATTGCCAATAGGCGACGCCGCCGCCACCGTCGACGTCGACTTTGACGTCAAAGTCGACTACGCAGTCGACGTAAGCGTCGCAGTTGCCTTTCATTCAAAATGCAAAGCGTTCAGTTGGCTTGCAGCATAAGCTATGTATGTATGTAGGCTTGGCCAGTAACGTGGAACATGGAACGCGAAACGTGGAACGTGCGGCACTATGTCGAATCTGACGCGACTGCGCAGCCACTACAAACACCGTTAGACAGCGGGCGCGCGCGCACTCGAACGGCTTTCATGCTTTATGCTACCCTATAAATTCTATTCACCACCAACTATACTATGTTCACCAAAGAGAAGAACCAATAATATACTATATTCACCAGAGAGAAGAACCAATAAAATGGGTAAAAAGTTCATAAAGTTAGTTTAAGTTTGGTGAAAATGTATGTTAAATAGCCAGGTTTGCCTGCCTGTCTCAGAGCCCTTAAGAACTACAGACTTCCGAGTTGGGAGATCAACTATATTTCAAGTTAACGATAGAACTTTCCGTTACCGATTGGAAACAACTGTATACAGCTTGCTTAAGAAACTTTGACATAACTTTGTTGATTCGTAGGAATTTTACCGAAATCGGTTGAGAAACACGAAAAACATCGAAGATTGAAATCGCAGAAGCAAGTGCAGAAATTTGTTGAATAAGGGTGAACTATACCCGTAATGTCTAGGGTTCAGGGTTCTTTAAACCAGGGTTCTGTAAACCGGTCCATAACCGAACACTGTGAAATCTGTTTTCCACGGTTTCTTCGCTATCTTCGAATCCTGAACCAAACCTCAGCATCGTATAGTAACCATGAAACGCACCACTTTTATATTTATTAAAGGGATCGGTCCAAGAAGAAAATAGAACAAAAAAAAAACGTGGTACGCCTCTGAATACGTTAGATGACAGAAGGCGCTCGTATATATATATATTCTGAATCCGAACCGAACCCGAAACCGAACACACTGAACTAAGTAATCCCAAAAGCGATAAAAATGATTTACTATATTGAAACAGACTTTTGGAGTTTTACTTAAATAAATACATCAACCAGTAGTTTTTTAGAGGGTATTTGTAAGCTAGCACTTAAACTTATGCACGTTTTGACTGCCTTGTTTTAGTACCCTGAACCCATTGAAAATGGTTAAAAAGGGTATAATGGTCTTGTGCAAAAGTATGTAACAGACAGAAGGAAGCATCTCCGCCCCCTTAAAGTATATATATTCGTGATCAGCATCAACAGCCGAGTCGATAGAGCCATGTCCGTCTGTATGTATGTAGGAAAGCGTCGATTTTACAGACCAGATTCGGAACATAAGCTCGTCCAAGCCCTGTGCAGTACATTTTCGATAACTCTTCCCCTTTCCGATACACAAAAATCTTTAATTTGGAAAACTTGGAAACATCGTTTGAAACTAAAGACGAAATAATGGAAATCTGTAAATTTTTAATTGAAATCGGTTGAGAAACACCGAAGATATAGATCATTAAATGTAAGTGAAGTATACTCGTACTCTCTTACCCACACATATTTGCAAGAACTGACTGTACTCGTGAAATATAGGGTATCTTCTAGTCGGGATTTCTCGTCTAGAGCCTTCTTACTTGTTTTTAGGCTAAACATTTTTTGGTTTTTGTTTTACTTTTGATTGCCAAACAACAATTTTTGCTGCTGCTGTTGTTGTTGATTTTGTTAATGTTGCTGTTGCTGTTGCTGGTTCTATGTATTAAATAAACGGCTGGATAGGCACGGGCACGGGCACAGGCACAGGCACAGGCACTGTTTCTGGTGCTGAGTTTCGGGGCTGGTAAATTCCGTTGCCAACAATCCAGTTACGAATCACGTTCCATTTGATTGTTTCAGCTTTTTTTTTTTTTAATTTTTTTTGTTTTTCGCTTTTTGTTATTGCTGTTGTTCTTGCTATTTGGCTGAACTTTGCATCGTTCGTTTTTTTTGGTGATTTTTTTTATTGTTGTTATTGGGCTCGGCATCTGTGCCCACAGTGCGACTGCGACTGCGACGGCGACGGCGACACCGGCGCCTGCACTTGGAAACACTCTAAGTCCAAAATCCAAACGTAAGACAAAAAGTAATTCAAACTCAACCTGTCGCTTGAAGTTGGCCAATTAGACACGTTCACAACGCGCGTATGAGTCAACCAACACCAACAGTAACAGTAAATTGTTATTTATAATATTCGAATTGATTTTTTTCTGTCCTTGATTTGGGTTACGCCTCTGTCTGTAAGTGAAGGCGTTACTGATTTGGCCGGATAGTGTGGCCTACGCTATGCGAAATGATATAGAAAGGTATGGGAATAAAGCTGTCGAGGCAACAGGACTAATCATGATCAAAGTATCAATCAATAATATTTTGAAATGAATTAACTTTTAATTTTAACATTTACATTTGAATCCAAGTTCAATTCTTCTTAAAATTCACTTTCTACAACCAAAATAAAACACGCCGCACGTTTTAACGCACTGAAACCTATATTTGTACTGTTTTGGAAATTTCAAACTTTTGGAAAGCCAATGTACGCTCTGCTCTAATTAATGTAACCCGAACATTAGCCAAACAATTGAATATCAATTGGGTTGCTTTCCACACATTATTTGCAGGAAGTCAGCAACAATTTAATGAAACCTCCCCCAAAAATATTGTAAAAGAGCCAAATAATATCGAAAACATTTGATTGTATTTACTATTTGGAGCAGGGAAAAACAAATTTGATATCAAATATTGTGCTCAATATGGAAAGTTAGAAAATAACGTTACCTAATAATTTGAACTGCATCATAGAATGTTAGATAGTTACGGACGCCTAAGCTACTATTAAAACTCTAGTACTACAAGAACTGGGACTGACTGGGAGTTATCGATGAGATATAGATCATATTTTCATATTAAAACTCTAGTACTACAAGAACTGGAAGTTATCGATGAGATATAGATCATATTTTCATATTAAAACTCTAGTACTACAAGAACTGGGAGTTAACTGGGAGTTATCGATGAGATATAGATCATATTTTCATATTAAAACTCTAGTACTACAAGAACTGGGAGTTAACTGGGAGTTATCGATGAGATATAGATCATATTTTCATATTAAAACTCTAGTACTACAAGAACTGGGAGTTAACTGGGAGTTATCGATGAGATATAGATCATATTTTCATATTAAAACTCTAGTACTACAAGAACTGGGAGTTATCGATGAGATATAGATCATATTTTCATATTAAAACTCTAGTACTACAAGAACTGGGAGTTAACTGGGAGTTATCGATGAGATATAGATCATATTTTCATATTAAAACTCTAGTACTACAAGAACTGGGACTTAACTGGGAGTTATCGATGAGATATAGATCATATTTTCATATTAAAACTCTAGTACTACAAGAACTGCGAGTTATCGATGAGATATAGATCATATTTTCATATTAAAACTCTAGTACTACAAGAACTGGGAGTTAACTGGGAGTTATCGATGAGATATAGATCATATTTTCATATTAAAACTCTAATACTACAAGAACTGGGAGTTAACTGGGAGTTATCGATGAGATATAGATCATATTTTCATATTAAAACTCTAGTACTACAAGAACTGGGAGTTAACTGGGAGTTATCGATGAGATATAGATCATATTTTCATATTAAAACTCTAGTACTACAAGAACTGGGAGTTAACTGGGAGTTATCGATGAGATATAGATCATATTTTCATATTAAAACTCTAGTACTACAAGAACTGGGAGCTAACTGGGAGTTATCGATGAGATATAGATCATATTTTCATATTAAAACTCTAGTACTACAAGAACTGGGAGTTAACTGGGAGTTATCGATAAGATATAGATCATATTTGTTATGAAATTTGAGTTTTGTCCTAATTGGATTAACACAAATAACTCTCAATCTCAACTATTTGCCTCAAGCCACCTTCGGTTTGTGCAGCGCTTGTTAAATACTTGTATTTTGCCAATCCCTGGCCAATGTTGCCACATCACAGCAATTTGATAGCATTCGTTTTTACACTTGATCGCGTTTAGGGTAACTTATGGGCCATAAACCAAAATTAAATAGCAACTGAAATGCAAATACAAAATAAAACAAAACGTATAGACAATCAAGAGAAGTTCAATTTGGTATGCCGAACACCAAATACACTTTAAACATATGTAAAATATTAAGGTACGCGTGGTTATCTATCAAATTGTAAACGTCTCAATCTGAGTTTAGTGTAGGAAATATTCAGAAAGGTTTCTTATTCCTTGCTTTTGGCATTCGAGATACATTACACATTTCGTGAATGAAAAACATGTATTACCAATTGCAAGGATACGATAGAAAGAAAATGCAAGTAACTGGGCTATCGCGTATGCCAGCATCAGCATCAGCGGCAGCAACAGCAACAGCAACACCAATAGCTATAGCAACATTGCCCCAAGAGGAGTCGCTGTGGGGCGACTGTCTCTCCAGTATGGCAGTTCGCAACAGCGATCAGCCAGAAACGCCAGAAACCGCCACCGCACCCGATCCGCCCCGCACCCCACCGCTTGCCACCCACACCACTTTGGTGTCCAAATGTTGAGGTTGAGACATGCGGCGCTGGTTTTGTGTGCCGCCAAAAAGCAAAACGAATTTTCTGTTAAATATTTGTTGCTCTTGCTTGTTGTTGTTGCCGCTATTCGCAATGGTCTGGAATTTTAAATAAATGCGATTTAGCTGTGCAACATTTTTACTTTACCTTCTCTCTTCGTGGCCGAGTTGTTGGTGTCGGTGGTGGCAGTGGTGGCAGTGGCGCGGACGCCACTTACACCGCACAGTTATGGTAAATAAATGGATAAACAAAAGACAACAACAAACTAAGGCAAAATTGTGTACGAAGTTGAAATACACTTTCAGAACAGTTCCTTTAACCATGAACCAAAAACTGTTTTGTGTTTCAAGAAACCTGAAACAGAACCATTAGAGCAGGTGCAAAGCATTAATTAACCAAAAACAACATTCATAAAAGTTCTTTTTGAACTGTTCGATTCAGTTGCTGGTTAATGGGAAAATAAATGTACCTTTAATTGAAACTGGTGCATTTTTGGTTTGCGTAAAGCGTCATAAAATTCAGACACACACACATACATACATTTGTTTGGAAAAAACCTTTTTTCGGTATTTCTTAATCCAATAAAAAAAAAATGAACAAATGCACAACAACACATGCAATATAGTATTATGTACGTACATTTTAGTTTTTGAATTCTGTGTTCGATTGTTGCTGACGTGAAAGCTAAAATGTTGCTGCCACTGTTATTGCTATTGTTGTTGTTGTTTTGAATTTTGTTGCTGTCCCAGTTACGCGCCAAGCATAACTTTAACCAACAACAAACACGAACGAGCAAAATATTCATTGATTTCATGCGCAGGTTTTTGTATTTTTGTTGTTTCTGTTGTTGTTGTTGTTATAGTTGTTGTTGCTGGTGTTGTGGTTTTTCATTTTAGATCATTTCTTTGCTGTGCTAGTATGTTGTAATAGTGCCCAGTGATTAATCAATGGCATTATATAATGCAACAACAACTCAATTATGTGTGTGTCTGTGTGCGGCATGTAAGCAAAGCGTGGCAACAACCACAAATCAACAATTGTTGCACAGAGAGAGAGAAGTTCTCGGAATGGCTCCAAGACTATATCGTGTCGGATTGGGATAGATTGCTGTAACTGTTTCATTGTTGTTTTGGATGCTGATGTCAGATTGCACTAATAAATTATGCGTAATTCAATATTACGTATACGCCCTATGTGTTTCGTTAGTTTGCAGTACAAGTTACAATCAGCAACAAAAACAACTCACACAAATTGCAAAGCAAGCAATAAAAAAAATCACTTGATTTGCATTTAAAGCCAAACAGCAGCAGTATGAGCAATTGAGTTGAGTTGGGCGTGGGAACATTTAGATGCCCGCTTAAGATCCAGACCATGGACACGCCCCTAGCGCACCAGCCTCCCAAACGACAACAACAACTCTATTATGCAAAGTGAGGCGATTTTGATGCTCGTTCGGGAACGCTCGCCTTCCATCATGATTTGCCCCTAATGACAAAGTATTTAGCTGCCTAACGACGGTCACTTAAGCTTCAGCAATTTCACCCAAAACACAAGCCAAGGAAAAAAAAGGCCAACAGCAGCTGCTGTAAACAGCATTGCACACCCAAAACCTTAACAAAAACCCAAAAAAACAAAACCAGCCATTGTATATAATTTAGGTTTCGGAGGGCTAGCGATGAAGTCGTTGACAAAGCAGCAAAAAATAAAAAATATATTAGCCAACACTTTTTATTGCAATTCGCGAACGTTAAAGCCAAATAGGTTTAAGCTGGCGCAGACAAAACTTCTTAAAGACATTATCCTGGCTCTAAGTTTACTTAATTCATTTACACACACGAGAAGAAGATTTCGCTTTGTTGATAGCCAAATGAATCATAAACTCTAACACTTTTTTGCCATAACCTAAAAGTTTAGCTAGCTTCTTGCTTACCATATTATAATAATTTGCCGCGATCAATATTGTTGATTGAAGTGTGATTATTCATAACTTTTTTGTATTGTGAACTCCCCTTAAAATGTGTAAATTCGATTTTTTGATTCATACTTTTTAGCCACTCACCTTGGCTTTTATTTGGCTAACTGGCTCAACACTTGCACAGCTTACTGTCTAACTGGATTTAGCTCTATGAAACTGTGGCTCTGCGGCTCTGTGGGTCTGGCCAATGGGTTGCATGTTGGTCAGCCGGCTTGATTGACACCTTTTAACTACCGTGGCGCAATTGGATCCGACGACTTTTGCGACTCTTGCGCTAAATTATTCACTTTGGCAGCGACAAAAACCAAAGCCAGAAACACAAGCCAATCCCCGTGACATATTTTTCAGCCAAACAATACAACACAAGACCAACAAAAAACAAAAAACAAAAACACCTTTCGCAATCGCACAGCGGTACCATTAGCCCCACAATTACTTTGTAAAGTTTATCGACACCATGACGATGTTCCAGGATGCCGAATCAGATCCGAATCCCTTGTGCCGCTGTGGGTGGCTGTAAACTAGTTAAAATTGAATCGAATTTTGTGCTGATCGCATCTATAATTATAATGCGACCAGTCAACCACCCACCCCCCCCCCCCCCCCCCTGCCACTCTTTAAGGCAAAGAGGTTATGCAACAGCCCCCAAGTTGAAATGAGTGCTAATGCCGATGTTGGTGTTGTTGACACGCCCAGTAACCAGTACCAGTACCAGTACCAGTGCCAGTACCAGAAGACCAGTTCGTGAACAGTCCCAGTCCCAGTCCCAGTCCCAGTCCCGCTGCGAGCGATTCAAATATTTGCACGTCGCATATTTAGTTAGCATAATTTGCTCTCTAATTGTCAGTGACAGTTTAAGAATGCGACTGGTTCGCAACAATTGTTGTTGCAGTTCGTCATTGTCAACACTTTTCCATACATTGTTCTCCCGACACAAAATCGAGTATGCCTCGTTGCACTTGTTGCAAACTAGGAAACCATAACGGAGAAGAAACAAAAAAGAGTAGCACGCTATCGGTAATGCCAGGCTTAAACATTCTTGCTTGTTAGTGTATTCGATTTTCACATTATACGTATGCATGCATTAATTTATGAGCTCAACAAGTTGCAGCAAACAGACATTAGACATTAGACAGCAGCACGAAGAGCTCCAATTACACCCACCGTATAGAGAAGCATGCCGAACCCTGTAACTCACTCACTAATTGACGGGTACGCTCAAATACCGTATGTTGTCACATGTAAATCGCGAATGTATAGTATATAGCGACATTATTAATTTACTTTTAATGTAAACGGTTAGTTGTGAAGCAGCTTGCTATTTATTGGCATATAAGATTGAGTCCGTAATGATTTGCAGTTGACAAGCTTATTAGGTGTTTGCTATTACAATACATGCAACACGTTCATTTTTTATTATACTTTGCTTTATACTATTATATTATTCACTATATCAAACTATAGGGATATTGCGAGTAGAGAGCTTCTTAATCATACAAGAGATTTTTATTAAAAGAAACATATCTCAGAGACTAAATGAGATAGAGCTAGATTGCAGATTTGAAACCTTGGGCGTGAGGCACCGAGCGACAAGGCCCAGACAAAGGACATTCAGGACGAGCGACAGGAAGACAAGCATCGAGCGATGGCAAGATCGATGGTGTGAAGCGGTAAAGGGTCGCTGGACGTACCGGCTTATACCTTACCTTACCTTACCTTAGATCAGCGGTCGGGGAACAGGGGTAAATGACCCCTTTTTGGGTAAAAGTGAAATTTGGGGGGGTAAAACTTGAAATGGTGGAAAAGATCTTTTTTTTGCCATCATAAATGGAGAAGAATTTTTTAATTTTTTTTTTTTGCTACTTTACCAATGGGTGGGTAATTTCAGTTCCACAAAAATATTTAGGGGTAATGATTAAAAAAAGTTCCCCGGCCGCTGCCTTAGATGCTTCAAGACACATCTCCATAGGCGCAGGGAGTACATGGTGCGGCGACAGCTTGGAAGAGTATGCCGAGCACGTCGTCTTTGAGAGCCGACGCTTTAAAGCGGATCGTGATCCGTCTGGAGGCAGTAATGGGACAGGGCATCTCATAAGATCAGAGATAAGAGGACACCAGGAACTTTACAGCTCGAGCGACGCAATGCTCCACGGTGGTCCGATAATCTTAGGATAAACTTAGTCATAGTTTAACGCCTAGTATAATCGTAGACTTATGTATTAATAATGTATGCGCTAAGTGTCCAGATTATCTTCTAGTCGCGATTTTTCGACTATAACCTTGTTACTTGTTTTAAATTAATTTATTCTTTTGACAAAGCGCTTATCTTTGATTTAGTTGAATGGATTTTTATCTAGCATTAGGTCAAGTTTACCCATTGTCAAAGACGTTCAAAGACATTGAAGGTAAGTTTTGGCAAATGTGGTTCGTTCTACTGTGCCAAAATGGGTTTAACTCTGGTGCAACTCACCTTTGGATCCTTAGATATCACAGAATGGTTGTTTTGCATTAATAAACGGCGACAGTTTTGTGGTTGGGTTCGTTCTTATTCTCCTCGCTTGTAGTTGTTGCGAGCAGCAATAACAATTTGTTTTTGCCACTTTTTCGTATGTTTCCAGTTTTTGTTTATTTTGTTGTGTTAGTTTTTTATTTGCTGGTCTACTTGCTTCTGACTACGCGTACTTTAATAATTGAAAATGTTGGGTGATTATAACAACTTTAGGCATTTGTTGTTAGTGTTTTGTGTTCCTTGTAATTTTTGTTTTGTTTCTGTTTTTACTCGTTTTTCAATTGAATGGGTTTACTTGGCCAACACTCGCATCGAGTGAACTGTTGATGTTGTTGTTGTGATTCTTCTTGTTGATGTTGTCTTACATGTTGCAAAGACAGCGACAACAACATGACGCAGCGCTGCGTCAATTTGGACACTGTAAAAATAAGAAAAAATCAGACAAATATTTAATATTTTTAACATATTTCTATAATCGAAGTTTTCGGCTATCCCAAAAACTACTTCATTCTTCAAACCTACACTATTAATACTTCTAGTCTCCTCTACTTTTCGGACCATATGCACAACAAGTAATTATAATGAGCTCAAAACAAACTCAACATGCTGAACTAGCTTTAACGATACCAAGGAAAAGCGAAATTTGTATTTCTTGGAACTGCATATTGACATGTTTGGTTCTCAAAAGACTCACAACTTTGCCTTTCTGGTACAAGCGCAAAAAAAGCGTTCAATTCCTCAAGCATAATCATAGACGGGCAAATTGCGAGTAGAACAGCAACCTAATTAGCCGTCGCATGGGTTTTGCTTGGCTAGTTATAGCCCAGCCCCTAGTCTGGGCCACTACTTAGTATTGGTCGATTGTAACACGGAGACAAGAAAAAAAAAATAATATGCACAATTATCTTGGTTGAAAATGTGTATATGAAATTGCTTAAAATGCGATATTAGCATTTTAATGAGCGTTTAATTAAGAGATTTATAAACGGTAGTAAGGTTGGTTGGCGGCTAGTCCAAGCCCAGTTAAGAACTTATCAAGGCTGTTTTGGGGTCTAACCGCTGCTCTACGTGTTCTCATCATCATTGATATTGTCATCGTAATCGTAATCGTCATCGTCAACGTCATAATCAGCGTCATCGTTATCGTCACGCAATAGCAGGCGAAAGGCGGAAATTGTTCGACTCAATGAGCGCACGCTTCAGGAATTAAGCAAAAATAGCGATGTCTGTAATCGTCAAAAAAACAGAAAAAAAGAGTGAAACGCGAAATCTTTTCGACCCAGCTGAAATACAATATCGACAGTTTTCACTTTCAATTCTAGCATACACCTCACAGAATGTCCCAATATGTTCAGCACCTTGCGGATTTCTCGATTGAAGCTCACACGCTCGACGCTTGGCGCCCGACGTTAATTGCTTGCAACACAAACACAGGAGTGGCAAAGCGATAGGTATCCCAGGATCGCCTGGATGTGCTAACCAACGAACAGTACTTTTTATCGACATTAAGATTAAGAATAAGAAATCTACGCAAAGCGCACGCTGATAGCATAACTGCGGAGAAGATTCTACGGCTTGGGAAAATAAAATTTGGTTGGGGCTGATTCCTTATCGAAGCATTTGCCTCACTGGACGTGGATCTACTCAATACCGGCAACACGTAAAGCAGGGCAGGCGTGGAATCTGTTATTGATCTCACGTTTGTGACTAGCTCGCTGGAATCAGCGGGGAATACACAGGGAGCTTCCATGTGGCCATCTACTGCAAACAGAGCACGCTCCGCGCTGAGACGCTGAGATAGACTCTCGACATCGTTGTAAGGGCTGGCAGATATCAGAGGAGATGGCTCACGATCCTTTGGGCAAAGCTTGTTGGGCTGATGCCAGTCACTCTGGGTCAGTCAGAACAGGAAGAGCTCTCGAGCGAATGATGCTTAACACGAGGGGCCCGAGGCACAAGGGCCGACTGCTCTTGAACACGGTCCTGCATACAGGCAGCCCAGATTCGGAATAGCGCTATGCAAGGCTGAAGTTCGTTCAGAATGGTGTGAGATGCCGTATGTGTGTGTGTGTACGCGTACGCGTTTACTACATTCATCTCTAAACTGCAATGTTCCATATCTCCCTCTGGTGATTCTCAACCGATTTCAATACATACAGATTTTCATTATTTCGTCTATAGTTTCGAAAGTCGCTTCAAAGTTTTCCAAACTCAAGATTTTATTGTTATTGATTCCATGTGTATATCGGAAACAGGTATAGTTATCGGAAAATTGTACTCCATAGGGCTAAGGCGAGCTTATGTTCCAAATCTGGAGTTTCTAGCTCTCATAGTCTCTGAGATACAAGTGCGTGTATTTTAATTCCAGAATTCTTAATAATAGTTGAAATTTAGCTAGATGCTCTTAGTTTGAGTTCTTTTGCACTTAAAAATGGGCTGAGTATTTGGATTCGTGATCCAAGACTTCTGTATTTGATCCATGTATGGATTACTTTATTTTTTCTATTCCTGGTTGAGTCGAAAGAGGTTTTTAAAAGCTTTTTAATCATTTTTATGCTTCAGCTAAAAACCCACGTATGGATTACTTTATTCTTTCAATTCCTGGTTGAGTCGAAAGAGGTTTTAAAAGCTTTTTAATCATTTTTATGCTTCAGTTCAAAATGTTTGAAATTAGATAAATCCATTACAAATTTTCCTAGTTATGCTTAGCGTCTCGATATTTGAACCTTAGATCTTTTGTTGACTGGCGAGTGCCTTAGCTGTTGAGACAGCTACAGTAAAACAATTTTCACGCTGTTTGTTCATTAGTTGGCGTTGGGTGTTAAGTGAACTACATGTACATCGAGTGTTTGTACTATATATATGCCAAGTCGCACGATCCAACTTCACTGCCCAACTGACCCATATTCACGAGTAAGTAGGCTTATTTCGCGTTTCCGTGTAGATGTGTTAATTAGTCGACGCTACTCTTTGCTCTCTGCTCTCAGTCATATGTGTGTTTGTTAATGATCGATGCTAGGCTTGTGCAAACCAAATGTACGTTGTTTTATAAGCTTTTTTGCCCACAGCAGATTGAGGACAGTTCCCCCGTTCAAATCTCAGTAAAGTAAACACAAGTTTTCACAATTTTATTCGAATAATTAGAAAACTTCACCGAACCTAAATTGTACTCGTAGAGAATACAGGGGACAAAGTAAAAAGAGTTTTACACATAATAACCAATAACCATCATTGTTAACCATGTTGGTGGAATTGGCGTAAAGCTTTAAACTTTTTCTTAACTTTGATATTACTTTTACGATCATGCAGAATAAAATGCATTATAAAATCTTAAGAAATATTATAAAATATTTGAAATTTTGTAAAAGATCAAAACGATGATGGATTCGCAACTACAAACCCATACAACAACCTGTCTACTCTTCAGCTCTTTGAATCTGCAGCTTTAGCCTGGAATTCGAACAACAAGAAATGAAAAAAGTTGCTAATCGTGTACAACTGTCAACATAAACAAACAATCATAATTCCCGATACACAAAGCTTGTGTTGTTGCGCCCTTGAAATGTTGCTGAATACAACAACAGCACCAGCAACCTTGACGCTGACGAAATGTGGATCAAAAGAGCGTGGCAGAGTGCCGAGAGCCGAGCTTAAGCAGTCGACAAATTTGCCGTCGATTCATGTCTGATACGTTTAACGAATCCAAATCCCAATTCGAATGCCTTCCGCCGGCAAAGTGCTATACATCTGCAGCAGCAGCAGCAGCAACAACAAGTACAATATCGACAACTACAGCTATAAAAGACAACTACAACTCTATTATGCATGAATTGCCGGCTCGATCAAAGCGCCAAACACATCAACTAAATGATGGCAGAGGTAGCCCAAAGTTGTCGGTGATTAAACAATGTTCGTGAAGAAAAATAAAGACAAAAAAAACCAATTATTACTGCTAAAGAGGTGTGTGTCTGTGTGTGTGTGGGGGGGGGGGGGGGATGTATTGGTTGGGGTAACCGGCGTCATGCTGGCGGATGGTACGTGAGGTCGACAAATGTTTATTTGTTTTTTTTGGCGAGATGCTCTTAATGAATGAATTGAATGACCGTTAAGTGCAGTCGAAAAGCAAATGAATCGAATGCGATGCTGTTGCAGCGTGAATGAAGCCCCAAGCGTGAGATTGTGCGAACGGAACTCGTAAATCAATGTGCTTTTGTCATTGTTGTTGTTATTATTATTTTTGTTGCTGCTGCTGCTGCTGGTGTTTTGTCAGCATCTGCCACTGCCACTGCCACTGGCTCTTTGAGTCTTTCTGATCATCATCGGGCGTCAAAACGTTTGACTCTTTCAGATTAATCAACTGGCGAAGTGCAAGCTGTGAATGAAGTGTGGATTAAAGTGGTATGGAATGGATTGAAGGAGTCACCACTCTGGGAACTTGCAACTTGGGGGTATGGTTACAGCGTGTGTGTATACCACTTGTGGCATTAATTGGGCGCAAGCCGTAAATTCGATTGCCGTTTAATTGAGGAACGCTTCGTGCCACACGCATCTGGCCACAAGTTGCGAAACGCAATGCCAACAGCAACAACACAAACAACAGCAACGACCAAGGGAAATTGCAAAATCATTTGGCCAACTCTCTGCAAAGTCCGATATCCGGTTGAGTTCGAATTGTTGTTCAACAACTTATTAAATCATTTTTGTGCATATTTCGTTGCACTTTTTTGTGCCTTGCATACTAAAAGCAAACAACTTATAGTCGTCTTACAAAAAAAAATAAATAAATAATGACATTGAGTTGGTTGAGTTGGAGTAAAGTAAATGTGAAATGCAACGGAAATGGTAACAGAGGTGCAAAGGGCTGAACTGTAAAATAATATGTTATTCTTTTCGTTGGTAGGATTCAGTAACAAATAAGTTATAAGCCAAACGTAAGATTATCTTTAGCACACAGATATCTGAGACGTTTAATGACTTGACTTTTTTTGCCGTAAACATATGACATGGATAAATACAGGCAACAGAGAAGCAACGCCGACCCGATAAACTTTGCGTTTATGATCCTGATTCAATTTAACGATAACCATCCGGCTATCGATAATAAACAATCAAATAAAAATTGGAAAATTTGATGCATACTTCTGACTACAGACTTAATTATGATTGTCTTTGAAATCGGTCACAACAATCAAATATAGTTGATTGGACGATGCTGCTGATATGGAGCAGAAGATACCAGAGGCACCATCTCCGAGGCACGGAACATCTGTAACCACGCTAGACGCAGCTACCAGGTATTTCGTAAACGTCAAGCAGCGTTTCTTGATTTCAGGAGACTTCTTCGAAACTAATAAAGGAGAGCAATGTCTTGACCCATCGGTCCAGAAGGCCCTCGAAAATTAGCGACGCAATATTAGTGAGCGAAACCCAATAGAAAAGGTGGAAGGCTCAAGTATTGGCTGAATAAGAAGACGGCCTGTTAGACACCCTATGCTATTGTGAAAGTTGTCCAAATTCAAAATTTTGTTGTTATCGATCACATGTGTATATCGGAAACGGGAAAAGTTATCGAAAATTTGAAACAAACTTGTAGTTCCTAGCGATTATGTTCCAAATCTGGAGTCTGTAGCTCTTATAGTTCATACATATAGACAGACGGACATGGCTATATCGACTCGGCTGTTGATGCTGATCAAGAATATATATACTTTATGGGGTCGCAGATTCTTTCTTCTGCCTGTTACATATTTTTGCACAAAACCATTATACTCTTTTTATCCATTTTTAATGGGTATAAAAAAAAACTAAAAATATAACATTTCTGAACTTTTCGAAGATATTCGGAACAGACTCACCCGCTTCGGCTATTTTTCTCAATGTTTTCCTTCTTTTATCTTGAATAGAACTTCTGAGTAACGAAAATGTAAGCCTTAAAAGCCAATTAGACCTCCATAATGTCTTTGGGCTTTCTATAAATCAAAACCTCCAAAAACATAAACTGAATTTGTTCTTGTTTATATGAACATTTGTACCTGTTCCATTCATACGTGTACTTGCAATTAGCAGTTGACCTCAGCGACCAACCAACACCAACTGGTTGCATGTTGCTAACATTTCTCATAAGTTTTCACCTGCAGCTATTTTCACTATTTCCCAGGCGCTTTTACACTTGTGGCACTTTGTGGCACATGTGAAAACGGCCACGTCCACCTGCGCCCATTGTTTTGGCGTACACAAACACACACGCACGCATACAAATGCAAAAATATTTTGAAAAAGTTTTCTTTTTTTTTTTCATTCATTTGCCTGAATTGAGGTCTTTATTTGCCACTGCACTCCATATGTACTTGCTGCTTACTATATTTGTATCAAAGTGTCAAAGTACTCGCTGAAATTTGCAACAACCTAAGGCACTCAAATGCATATTTGCTTGTGTTTAGTTAGCATATATATGTATACACATATATGTTGATACAACAAGCATAAACGTTATACAACGTAGATGTACATAATATTCTCAGGCGCTTGTGATGATGTGAGTAGTTTGTAGCTACTTGTTGAACACTTTCCGACTCTCAGCCGAGCACTTCGACTTGTTTCAAAATTTCAAATTACCTTGTTTGTGCATCGGTCTCTTAATAACTTAATGGTTCGTTTATCTCTCTCTCTACCTCTCTCTCAATTTCTCTCTTTCCCGACCGATTTCTATCTCTTACAGCAGTTGCCCTTGACATACAACTGTATGCAGTTGCAATTGGCAACTGCCTGAGTCCGGGACATCGTTGCAAAATGTAAGTCCTGGATAGCCTAGTTTTCGTTATTCTCTCTCAATACCGCTCTTTCCCGACTGATTTATGTCTCTTGCCGCACTTGCCCTTGACATACAACTGCATTGGCAATTGGCTGCGTCCAGGACTTGCCTGCCAAATTTTTATCCTTAATAGTTATCATTATGAGGCCAAGCGACTCACTGGTCAATTGGGGTTGGTGATTTAATCAATGCAAAACAAAACTAACGCATCCGCAAAAAAAACCAAATAAATTGTTTAATTCAAATACAAATAACGTGTCAACACTCGAATATCAGGTGCATAATGTTGTCTATCAAAGACTTAATGTGTATTGCTCATGCATTTGCTTAGTAAGAAGCAACAAACACTGATTGACAAGCAAATTGACAGTAGCAGGAGTTTTAATACTATGTATCGATTTAGTACTGCATGAACGGTTGGCGCTCGCGCCTCGAATGTATACATTCCAAATAGTCCTGTGGCCATGGCAGGAAAAACAACATTAGTGCTGCCGCCGCAGTTGTGTGATTTGCCCTTCCTCATTTTCTTTTGCGACAATATATATGCTGCCAACAAGGTAACAAGCATCTAATTATTATTTGAACGCATTGAAAATGGGTAAAAGGGCAGAACGGTTTTGTGCAACAGTATGTAACAGGCAGATGGAAGAATCTTCCACCCCATAAAGTATATATATTCTTAATCAGCAGCATCAGTGGAGTCAATAGAGCCATGTCCGTCGTTCCGTCCGAGACCAAAAGAGGTAGAGGTTCCATGTTTAGAACATTAACGCGCCATCTAAGTTCTAGGCAGTACAAGTTTATTTCAAATACTCGTTCCGTTTCCGATATACACATGTGATCGATAACTACAAAATATTGAATTCATAAATCTTTATGATGCAGTTTGAAACATTAGACGAAATAATGATAATCTGTGAAAATTTGATTGAAATCGGTTGAGAAACACCGGAAATTTGTAGTATTGAAATTAAGAAAGTATGCACTATAGGCGCAGACACACACACACGCACACATACTAGTCTAGTCGTGGTTTTTCGACTAGAGCCTTCTTACTTGTTTTATATACTATATTCGTTCTGTTTTGTTTTTAACGCACATTATTTAAAGCTCAGTTTTACCTTGTACATTTCACAGATTAGTGGATTATGAGTTCACTGTACATTTTTTTGTCACACGCTCTCAAGATATATCTGAAACACCTGACTGGAATTTTTCACACCTTTGAGTTTAAAGTCGTAAACATATTCGTCGATCATTTACACTTTTATGATGGATTACGTTATATTGATGACAGAGGATGGAGTCGAGGTACCCATCGAATTTTCCCTACTTGCAAAGCGCTCAAGGGTTTTTCAGCATATGAATGAATGCAACTTGGTTAACGACAACGGCACCGAAATTATTCCGGTCCGCGCAAACCACGAACCGTTGCTCAAAATCATCAATTGGTTGCTGCTTCACAAGTTGGATGACGAGCCTGACTGGGTCCATACTGACAAAGATCCGGATGACATCGATCAAGCGATTTTAAATTTTGACATGGATTTTTGGCGCGAAAAGTACTGCACAATTGTGGAAATAATGGAAGTAACCGACTATTTCGATATACCCTGGCTTGAAAAGCTCTGTGCTCTCAAACTGCGCATTGACGACCCTACAATTTATTTAGAAATGTTTTAAGGCGTTAAGAACAAATAAAAATATAAATGTTTGCTTTCAAAAAATATATATAATCAAGACACAGCAATTTCCATAATAATCATGTACATATATATTACTCTATTACTTAAAAATATTTTATTGAGCTAAGCCCATGTGAAATTTGCTGATTGACACTTAAAAACTATCAAACTAAACTAAAATTAAATTGTTAAATTAAATCCAATTGTTTTCTTTTATGATTCTAGCACTTCTACTTGTTGCTATTTTTATACCCTGAACCCATTGAAAATGGGTAAAAAGAGTATAATGGTTTTGTGCAAAAGTATGTAACAGGCAGAAGGAAGCATCTCCGACAATAAAGTATATATATTATTGATCAACAGTGAAGTCGATATAGCCATGTCCATCCGTCTATATGTATGAACGCGTCGATCTCAGAGACTATGAGAGCTAGAGACTCGAGATTTGGAACATAAGCTCGCCTAATCCCTAGGCAGTACACGGTTGTTTCAAATTTTCGATAACTTTCCGCGCTTCCGATATACACATGTGATCGATAACAACAAAATCTTGAATTTGGAAAACTTTGTGATGCAGTTTGAAACACTAGACGAAATATTGATAATCTAATTTTATTGAAATCAGCTTAGAAACACTGGAGATATGGAACATTGAAGTTAAGTCAAGTATGCACATACTTGCAAGCACTGACTGTACGCGTAAAGTGTAGAGTTCAGGGTATTTAGGAATTTACAAATATTTACGTCTCAGTCCTTTGGAGCATCTTTCTTAATTTAACCTTTTGATTTTCTTTAAATTCGTACACTAATTTTAGAATCAGTGCTGTCAGGTATTTTTCCACGTCTCTGCGCTTTAGTTTCCATCTAATTTCATAACCTTTCCCTTCGAGAGCATCGAAAGCGAAAATCAAATTTTTTCGTATCAGTTTTTATCCGCATCTTGTGCTTGGTTTGTATCAGGTTTTGTGTGAGTATTCAGTTTTTGGCATTTCGGTTTCGTTTCTTAACCTGATGCTTGTTTACTTGCCTTTACCGCTGCTTCATGTGATTGTTGCTGACAATGTTGCTGTTTGTCTGCTCACACGCATCAAAGGCAAAAGCAACATTACTGCCATGGACTGAAAGAAATTCAGAATTTGTTACCTTCTTCATTTGCATTTAATTGCATCGGCCATTGAGAATGTGGCCAAATACCAGCTGAGCCGAAACCTACTGCATTCGTCATTGCGCTGTCATTACGAGTACTATAATTAAATCGCTTTAATTGCACATACATATTGCAATCGAATGTGGCAATTGTGAGAACCAGCGACAGACATTGACAATTTGAATTTGAATCGGAACACAGAATACGGTATATGGAATACAAATGCGACTATTACACAACAAATTGCCGGCAATTTGTCGACTCCGATTGTGAGCTATGTTCGATTACGATTCGAATTCGTATTTCGATTAGGATTGTTATTCGAGATCAAGCATTGAAAGAGCTCCAACACAAATTGCAGCCATATGTCAATTATGAAACATGCCAAGAGGCCCTTTTAAAGAACCTGTTTACTGCAGCCGAAGACAAACCCTACTAGTTAAAAGAACATGTTGACAGTTCGTTATGATAATAATATCCATGCATCTACTTTAACTTAACTAGTATAATAAGTCACTGTTGAATCAGTAGATTATCTCAAGTACATATGCTTTGTAACTCAAGCCTCAAAAACGCAGAATTTTGTCATTTTCAGTTTTGCTTAAAGGAGGATGCAATAAAGCGTTAATATATGGTGACCCTAGCTCAAAAACTCTGGATGATATAGCCGTCTCCGATTTCCAAATGCGGGCATTATAGATTAATCGAATTTATCGATTTTCCAGGCATCTAGTAAGCGTAAGAACCCAAATTTGACCAATGTGACCAGCTAATAGACATATTTATTTGAAAATGTTCAAATTTTCAGCTTTACGAGTTTAATATGAACGGATAAACAGACGGACCTTCTTCACTTACGGTTTCAGAGTGTTGAAAATATTGTTTGTATGAAAGCAGAGTTAATATATTATAACAATAATATAAAGATAAGTTATGACACGACAAATCTTAACTTCAAAGATTGTGTACAACTTTTTGATGCTTTTCGTGAACAGCAGGATTCTATATATATACATATACAATATATATATATATAAATAAATGCAAATATATACACTATATTGATATCAATATCAATCAAGTTTTGTGTTCAACGCAGCGTTCAGTTGATTTATTCGACAGTCAACATATATAACATTTATATTTAATCTAATATTGTGGAAATTTTCAACTTGGTAACTCCTGACTCTTACCAGAGTTGGCAGTTGGCAGCTGTAATTGAAAAGCAGACAACCGCAACACAAACCGTAAGTGCGGCGAAAAGTGGCAACGAAACGAAAAAACAACAACATCAAAAGGCCAAATGAAAATGAATTTGTTGCAGATAAAGCCGATGATGATAATGACGGTTGCTGGTCGTAATGATGATTAAATGTTGATGACGTGAATGATGATGATGCGCGTGCTGTAGCGCCATTCGGCGTCTGTCTAACCAAAACGATCTTTGTGCAAATTTGTTAACGCTTCCGGCCCGGCCAACAAAGTGAGGCTTTAATATAAGTTAGAGCTGGAGCTGGAGCTGCAGCTGAAGATAGATTGAACAGCCTGCCTGGCTGACTGGCTGCCCACCTGCCACAGACGTTTTATTGCTACTGTTATAACAACAGCAATAGCAATAAAAGTAACAACAGCAACAACAACAGCTTGCCTTTTGATAAGCTTTAGACATTCACTTTGCCTTTTCGTTCAATGCCAAAGAAAAACGTGTCATAATTTCCGCACCGCTTTTCACGAGTCCAAGACAAAACCCAAAGCAAACATTGAAATTTAAATTAAGACAGGCGGGTTAAATATGAGATTGCATTTTGCAATATATGGACTACACTACTATACAGATTTATACACTGACATAAACTTGTATTTTGGTAAGTTTAATAAACAAAGTCGAAAACATCCCAGACTCCATAAAGAATATATATATATATATATATATATATATATATATACAGGTGCAAAAGTAATTGGTATACGAGGCAGAGACTGAAGTCAAAAGGGTTAAACATAATTTCAATCTGTAGAAATACATTGTTGAAAATACTTTATGCTTTTAATGTGCATATAAAAGGCAAAACAGGCGAATAGTTTTCAAGATTTTTTTTAAAGCGTAGAATTTTCCCAATATGGAGAGTTTAAGTCATGATTATTAAAACATTTTTTATACTCCTGATCGGGCTTTTGAATTTTAACAATTTGAAATTTGCTTTAGAAACTTTCATATAATATTGATATACTCCTGATTGAATTTTTTTTTAGAAACTTTCATATAATATTGATTATCTGTTAAAATTTCATCGAAATGTGCCAAGAAATACCACACATATTGCATATTTGGCTTTAGTATATATATACATATATATTCGGACCATGTACAGGCAGTTTTTCAATACAACCGTACGCGTAAAGTTCATGTTCATGCGGTATGTCCTTGTCTAACGAAAAAATTATAGCACCAACTTTAAATTTTTGGAATAAATCATTAAGTTAAGTAAAAATCAGTTTTTTAAAAAATTTTAATGTATTTTTCTTGTATACAAGCGAAACTATTGTACTTGGATTTTTAGAAAATATTATTATCTTGAGAATCTCACTGGTAAGTCAGTCGGTTGTCGGTTGAAAAAAAAACTACAGGATGAGGTAAAACTAAAAAGATATAACTTATACATTTTTGACTTGTTTCTTGTCAAAGTGTTGAACTTTGCTAATGCTTTAGAATAAATTACACAATTGTTTTACTCTGGCTATATTTCTTTTATATATGGTTGTGGCTTAAAGTAAGATCATGCAATGCAGCACTTTCGATTCAGCATTGGGCAATTAAAACAGCTGCCCGGAAGCCGTGCCCAAATGTCCGCTACTCTGTGATCTTTGCACGGCTGGGTTAATAGGCGGTCGATGGAGTCGGGGCCCAGTTTGGTCGCTAGAACACCGGCCACAGAACCGTTAATTATGGACAATAAATATTGGCTGCCAAAAGTGCAATAAACTAGCGACAAAATGGCGATAAACACAACACACACAAAACTGTAACATGCATCAAAGACCTTACTAAAGTTAAACTTACGAGTGCAGAAGGCAGTGTCTCCGTCTAGGATTGGTTATATATCATAGCAGTTAATTGCACTCGAATGTGGTAACAGGCCCACAATGAAGTTCGAAATGCAAACAAGCGGCATGGCATGCAAATAGACGCACACTGGTGCACAACACACAATTCAATATCAAAACGACCATAAATACTTCTACTTCTATGACTCCAGTTCTTATTAATCAAATTTACATTTCTATAACCTTAACCCATTGAAAATGGGTAAAAAGGGTATAATGGGACTATAAGAGCTAGAGACTCCAGATTTGGTATATAAGCTCGCCTAATCCCTAGACAGTACAAGTTTGTTTTAAATTTTCGATAACTCTTCCCGTTTCGGATATACACATGTGATCGATAACAACAAAATCTTGAATTCAGAAATCTTTATGATGCAGTTTGAAACATTCGACAAAATAAGGATAATCTGTGCAATTTTATTAAAATCGGTTGAGAAACACCGGAGATATGGAGCATTGAAATTAAGAAAGTATGTACTATACGCGTACACACACACACTCACACATACTTGCAAGCACTGACTGTATGCGTAAATTATAGGGTTCAGGATATAGTCTAGTCAGGATTTTTCGACTAGAGCCTTCTTACTTGTTTTACCACGGTTTGATCAAACTTTGATTCTCTATATTGAATTCTCTAAATTAAATATTAACGTACAAATTTTGTATGGTAAGGAAGAAATTTTGAAGATAAAGTATAAAGTTAAGTTTTAGGTATATATTCTTGATCAGCATCAACAGCAACAATTTTGTTTCAAATTTTCAACTACTCGCGTTTTATCCACATGTGATTGATAACTGTTGAAATATTAATTTGCATTATATTCTATAATATTATCGATCTAGCAACACCGTTTGAGAGCAATGAATTCTCTATGTTTCTCAATCCCTACCTCGCTCCCTCTGGTTCTTAAGAAAAACCAAGTCAAATGAATGGTCCAAATTTAAGATAAATATGTTTTTCTTTTCATTTGTTATTGCTGTAGAAAAATATTTGAAAACTGACTAGCAAAGTTTTGTATCAGAATTCCCATGCCACGCATCCATGCATCATTGAAACACGGATATGCATGAAGGTTGCGTTTCATAAAAATGTCATCGAATAGCACACCACGGTGCACTAAAGGCTGAAGTAAACTTGCAACTGGTGATTAAACGACGTTTAAACAAACGTTTTGTTGATCAAGCGACACGCCCCGCCCCGCCCCGGCCATCTATGTTATGTTGGTTGGAGCCTGGTGTTTTCGGTTTGGGTTACAATAATTAATTTCCTCATTTGCAAGTCGGTTGACATTGAAGAGAGTCGGTCGGAGTACAACACATAGTTATAGTTATCAGCACGCAATAAAACAGAGCCCAATTACTGTAGAACACCCGTTCGGTCTAGCACTACGAAGGGTGGAGGTGAGGTCTACAGTTTAGACGCATTGCAAGGCATATTGTAATAGTTTAATAATCATTATTTTCGCAGTCGGTCGGTCGGTCGGTTAGTATGTCGGAATCGATCAAAATGTTGTTTTAGCTGCTATTAAATTTGATATTGAATTTAATTAAAGTTGATTATTATGACAAAATGATTAATTAGGCCAATTTAAGACGCCCACTTGTTACAGGCCGAGCCAGATAAGTATATGTATCGGTACACATAAGCGTTTTCATATGTGTGTGTGTGTACCTATGGCACACTCAGTCAGCGACAGCAAAAAGCGTCAAGTGTCGTTCTTAATGATTATTGAAGCTGGCGACATGTCTACCTGTTAAATTGTTGCTAATGTCGTGCCATAGCTCAATGCAAGCGCCTCATAAACAAACAACTTGGCTAACACCGTTGCATGGCATAAGGAGCACTGATGACAACATGACTTGAGGCGATGTGGCGCGAGGGGGTGGCAAGTGGGCGGACTGACTGTACTTATGCATAACGCGCTCAGTTTCAAGTGTTGAAGTCATAAATCTGCATAATGATCATGGCTATGTGCAAATGTGCGTCTCTCTTTGCGTCTGTTTCCCAGCTGGCATAAAGTGCGTGTGGGTTTTTTGCAGCAAACTGCAAACAGCAAACAGCAAAGTGCAAATTAGCCAAGAGCTGAACAGTGTTGAATCGTTCATTTGTTTTGGCCTTTCACATGCCGTGACAGGTGTGAAATAAAAAAGAACGGCTACCATTTAAAGTCACTTGAGAGCCGCAATGTTTCGGTCTGTTCAGTCAGTCTTGATAACTCTTGATATAGTAAGTATACAAACTCTGACGTTTTCTCGCAAGAATCGTATGCATACAATAGTTCTGCTATTGCCCATCCATCCCCTTGCCAGTTAACAAAGCTGAAGAACGTGAACGTGAACAAGCATCGAAGTATCGTGAGAAAACAATTTATTTTTGATGTAAGGTCCACAAGCCAATTAGATTAAATAGATAATACGCGGAAGTCTCAGCTTTCTCACTGAACATAAGTAGTGTGAAAAATCCTAAGGATGTCAAAATTTCTGGCTGACATTGAGGTGCCAAACTAGAGGAGCACAGCTGATGCACTCACAGCCCCTAAAGGGGATCAATAACATTTGAAAATGAATCAGCTACTGGCTTAATCGGTCACCCACGTCGCACACACAACATGCACATACATAACGTGCTTCTGACGTTTAAATGGTAAAGACTTGGGTTGAGGGTATATCTAACTTTTTGGTTGTGTTAAGTTAAAAGAACGAAATGGTATAATGGTATGTCTAAGGTATATAAAGGGTGTTTTTTTTAGAGGTTTAGAACTTGAAGTTGGCAACACTTTTTTAACTGGCGGCCATTTTGTCAGCTGTTAAGTGATTTATGTTTAGTTTGGTTTGGCATTTCAACATAAATAGACCCTCGCCTGAACAACGCTTCCATATTGTGCAAATTTATTTTGAAAATCATGGTTCTGTTCAAAGTACGTTTTTTTTTACGAATTTTGTTTAGCGATGAAGCTCACTTTTGGTTGAATGTTGGATAAAGTCATCGAAAATTGGACCTCTAGATTGGACTACGTCGGAGCCAGCCGTGGCGGACATATGCCAGAAATCATATTTAAATTATAATGCCAGAAGTTTGTCTTTTGAATAAAGTAAATTTCATAACAATAAAAAAATCGTCTTTGTTTTATTCCATTTCAAAGTTCTATACCTCTAAAAAAAACACCCTTTACCATGGAGAGCAGTTAATACTATCTATACGAACTCTTTGTTATACTCTGATAGCGAAGGTATCAATATTGGGGCGCTACAATAGTTCTGACCTATCTTCAATTTGTTTTTGGGGTAGAGTTTTATCATGAAACTTAAAATGCAGAATTAATCTAAAGGCGAAGCCATGACTTAAAAGGTATTGCATTTGATAATCGGTTAGGAGGGAAAGTTCTGAACTATCTTGAAATTGATTTTTTCGTACAAATCGATAAAACACACGCATAGTCGCAAAGTTTGGTGGAAAGATATCTGGTGAACTTTCCCAAGCTGTATCCAAAGTTTCGACGCCACGCCCAACCCCTTTTTGAGCTAGATTCGCAAACTTTGGGAGGAGAAAAGCTGGTGACACCAAATTTGGTGGCAATATAATATAATATATATAGTAACTTCCACATAAGATCTGCTCTAAAAAGTCCCCATATCTTCTACAGTTTATGAACTAGATTCTTCTTATTAGCCCTGATCCACACCGCTACCAATCCTGGCGCCCCCGATATACCCCTTTGCAAACCGGCTCCTTACCACCCGTTTCTATACTGGTATCAGAGCACCCCGCAGTTGGTTGCAACGTTTTCACTTGTTGTGTTATGCAATCAGCCGCAAATTCACAGCAATTAAGTAAGTGAAGCCTCAGCCACTTTCATTGTCAATTAAGGTCCAAAGCGTTCACTTACTATACATTTAATTATAGTTATGTGTGAGCTACTATAATTAACGAGCTATTTATTGCGTGCCCCACTTGCCACACTTGCCACGCCACAGAAATTCGTTTTGTAATAATTGCGCTACGAAACACTTCAAGTCGCCATAAAAGTCTCAAGCATTAACATTGACTTGGACATACTCTATGTACGAGCAGAGTTCTCCAGCTGGAATTGGGCAAAACGCGTGACAAATTGCATAAATTTAAGACAGACAGACAGACAAGTGGGGGGACAAACAACAGGATGCAATCAATGGCAGCATCAATGCGAGTGCAAATGTAATTACCTTTTATGGATCAATATTCTGAATAAATTCCTGCGAATGCAATTGATTGCACAGGAAGCGCATAAATTGAGTCAAACAAAAAAAATAAGTAGAAGGCAAGTACAGATACAGATACAAATGCTGGCACAGATACAACTGTTGCAGAGATACCGAGAACAAATGTATGCAACAGCAATTTACAATTTTTGCAATTGAGAGCAGAAAGAAACTGAAACTGAAACTCAAACTGTTGTCGTTTGTGTTTGTGTTTATGTTTTTGGACTCGATTATTTTACCAGATACTTGGCACTTGGAATCAATCAGACGAAGCTCGAGCTTATGACAAGTTTATTGCAGCAACACAGATACAGCAACTGTAGATAAAGACACAAAGAGACAGGGGGCAAGGCAATATGTTGCTGATCAGTTTTTGATCGTATCCAAGTGACATATGTGACACTGACAATATGATCGCATGAACAGATCGATGGGACCACCGCGTGTTGCTGCCACAACAACAAGCGATTTGTATCTCCACGACACATGGCTGGGCTAACTGCAATGCCACTTGGCCAATGTTCCGTAGCCAGGCGAGCTCGCTAGCAAGGAGGGGTCAATCTTACACGTGAAGCTTGGGTCAAAAGCATTCAGATTTAAATGTTAAACATTTCATTTAACATTCTAGCGCAGTAACAACAGTTGCAGTCGTAAGTAGATGTCAGCAATACAGAATAAAACGCTAACGATTTAACGTTTAATGCAGTATGTATGTTAAATATACTATATATAACTGTTAGTCAAGCACTTATAGCTAAAGTTGGCCAGTTATTGGAGACTTTTTTGTTTTTTTACGTCTGAACAATTTGAATGCTAATTTTATTTGATTGTATGTTAATCAAGTCGGACATATTGTGCACAAAAAAAAAATGATTTCATTATTTATATGGTTATAAATAATTCAGAGGTTCGTGATATTCAATTCAATCATATTATTCGGAGTGACAAAGTTATTCTTCTCCGTACCTAATCTGCTTTTTATTGCATTTTTCCAATAATATTTTGAAGGAGTTCTCGCGCACCGGAACATGCCCAGATGATAGGTACATTTGGAAAGATATTTGTAATGGACATAGGCTTATGCAATTTCAATAAACAATTTCCTCATTTGCAGCGATCAAAAATAAATTAAATAATGTTAACATAATTGGAATCACAATTTGTTTGGCCCAAAGCCAAATGTGCTCCACGCCCCACAACAAGCAACGCAACGATCCAAATGCGCAGATTATTTCCTAATAATACAAATGAAAAAAAAAATCAATACAAAATTATGGACATATGTAGCAGAAAGTAAAGTACGAGTAAGACACACACACACACATGAACGAAATATGTATCGTAATTTGGCCGATGATTGTTTTTGTAATTTCAGGATAAACACAAACAATTTGACAAGCCAACCAAATTGCCCACAGATAATGCCCACAATAAACAATCATAAACAGTGCATACCATTCATGAACGGATAAAAACAGCAAGTGCACAGTGCGTATGCGCAATCTGCAACATTATACATCATTCATTAAGAAGACATATGCAAAATATTTGTATTAAGACTTTTTGCGTAGGGGAAATAATGATGAAGGAAGGACTTGAAAATGGAAATCAAAAATCCCAAGGAATAAAGGATCCTGCAGGTAAATGCTTATTCAACTGATTGTATGTAAATCAACACTACAATCGATCGAATAGTTTTGGACAAGTTGCAGAACTCTGGATAGCATCGTTGGTTAATATTCTGAAGGTTTCCGATTTGTTCCGTTCATTAAGTTAAATAAATTTCAAAAATACTTTGTTGTCGACGGCTCCCCACTGATTCAGATGCTGATTGGCTGACAACGGGGCATGCTGACACCTTCTCGATCGGAATCAAAGTCCGAGTTGAAGTTTTTTGCTTGAGTATATGTATGTGTGTGTGTGGCTGTGGGAAACCCGTTATGGCCGGATAGGCATTATCTTGGCGCATATTATCCAAAAGACATACGATACCCTGTGACAGTTTCCATAAGCAAATCTGGTATCCAATTGGAAGTATTTATCATTTTTTGTCATCTAGAAAAGCAACGATATAGAATAACCTCAATATTCTTAACAAAACAAGTCAGTCAGGCTTTGGTCGGCCAAACCCGACTAGGCGATACCCTGACCCCCAACCTAACGTACACTGAGTAGTGGGTTATCTATGTGTGTGTGTGTTGCACTCTACTGTGACTTAACTTATAGCTTCGATATCTCTGGTGTTTCTCAAGCATTTCGATCATTTTCGATTACATGTGTATATCGACGCTTCTTTCTGTGTGTTACATACTTTGAACAAAACAATTTTACCTTTTTTTTACCCACTTCATGGGTTCCATCAATGCAACTTGTTACTAGACTCTCTAGTTAGTAGCTACTTTAGTTGCAGATGTTACAAGTTTCCAGGTAGTTACATTATTCCTATTTGTAATGGTGTACAGGGTGTTGTTAACTCAAAACTAAATATGAAAAACTGAATACAAAAAACAAAACTGAAAACTCGAAAAGCTAACATGCAAATTCTAGTAAAAGGGAAGTGATTAATTTCCATGTGATTTTTAGTGTCTGGCTTGGTTTTCGTTCAAATGTGTACTTGTGTGTAAGCGTGTATATGTGTGTGTGTGTGTGAATAACTTATGGCACAAGCAAACATATTTCATATCGAATTACCAGCGGCCTTAACAACACAATTATGACTTGTTTCGACTAGCGGGCAAAAAGCCAAAGAGCCAAGCGGCCAATTCAATTGGCCTAATGAGTGCAACGAATTTGACAGCCCAACCGCAAAAATGTGTGTGTGTGTGTGTGTGTAGTGTGTGTGCGAGTTTTCGTTTTTAATATCGTACGGGCCATATCTACAAAAACGTTGGCAGCCCGTTCGCATTTCGCTCCATAATGCAGCTAATCGAAACGATTGTCAATTCGTATTCGTATTCATATTCGTTTTCCAAAACCAATTCGTATGCGAGCCAAACACAAAATTGTGTGTGAAAGGGCCGCAACGACATTGTCAACAATCATGAATACTATATTTACATCCATATACATACAAACAGACACACAGACATCTCTCTATATGGATACATTGGTTGCTCGCTTTTGTGCAGCAAACAACAAATCACAGAGTCACGCCCACAAAATTAACATACACACATATATGAACAAAAATAGATATATAAGCAAAGCGATTTTATGATCTCAAGTAATGCAAACCTACATCAAGTTTTAGTTTATGTATGCACATTTGTACTAGCTGCTGTAATTGTTTCCATTGGTATATTGCCAAATTGTTATTAACTTAAGACAAGCTTTTAGATAAACAATCACAACTATTAGCGAGCATTTTGAGGACAAAGCGAAACGAATGGACATGTCGTTATACCCCACGCTACTCTATTAGTTGGGTGCATAAAAGTGCAATTCATCAGCTGGCAATTAGCATAGAGCCATAAACCAAATACCAAGCACTGACTTAATGGACTCAATTTGGGCTTATAGAGCGACAAAATGATTCAAGCCAAGCCAAGCCAACCCCTCCTACCCCCCGCACCACACTCCCCTGCACTCAGCACGTAGACACACCCCAGGTCCAAATATTTTATAGCTGACTATGCTTAAGAAACAGGCAAATGTACAAATGTGTACATACGTATTAACATTTGTCTTGGCTAGACAAATGGCAAAAAAATACTAAAGTTCGTTTCCTAAGTCTTTCGTTTTATCGGCAAAACTGTAACTTTTACTTTTATTTAGCAGCGCGTGCAGCGAACAACAACAAACCCATAACACTCTAATTTTAACAACAGCAACAAATATTTCTGGCCAGCAGATAATTATTTTGCTATTTCTTACCAATAATATATTTTTTTGTGTTTTTACAATTTATTATTATTTGGCCTGGCTTTACAATAGTTTTAAGTAGGTGTTGGAGCATAGCAATGCAAGTGCTTGGTTGCCCTTTACTCCAACGGGGCTAGAATGAGAGAAAGCCTTGCCCAAAAATGTCCGAAAATGAACCAAAATAGTGCGGACAGAAAATCGGTGCCAAGGTTGCTGCGAAACACAGTCAAAGCCATAATTAGATCAACAGTCATAATTTTTATAGTTGTAATTATTGTTGCTGCTTTTCATTACAGTAGGACGCCAGTAACAATAGTAACCAAAAGCCGCCTTAAAATTTCAAGCTATAACGAAACCGAACACAAAAAAAAAACACTTTAATTTGAGCGCATTTCATTTTGTCAAGTCCAAGCCTCGTTGGCTTTTTATTATTGTTACCAGTGGTCCGTTGTTGTTGTTGTTTTTTAATAAACAAACAGCAACAACCACAGGCAACAATGGGGCGCACGTTTTGTAGGGCTTCACTTCTAGCCGCAAAATTCGTTGCCAATTTAGATGTCATTGCGCCATTTTGATTTCGATTTCGATTTCATTTGCTTTCCTGCATTTAATTTTGTAATTGAAAATCAAAAATACAAAAATCGAGCGAAACTCAAATGCTAAGCCACAAATCTTATCAATCGCCATCAATTGATCTATAAACAACAGCATGAACAACAACAGTCAAATTGGAACGGGACGTAGATTGTAAGCTTGAATAAGCGGGCCAACAGCAGGTACAAGCAGGTCAAACTGGAGTTCACGAAAGGCGTCAACTGGCCACTAACAAAGCGTTTGCACTCCGATCCAATTGTCAGATAAGCACAAGCAACAATAACATTTGAAAGTGAAAGCATTGCTAAGTTCTCTGGCCAACCAAGCATCTCTGGACAAGGATACATTCAAGTCGAAAATGGAAACAATCTGGAGAGCGAGATCTGTTGTACTCGTGGGTCAAATCTGTCTTTACTTAACTCAATTCGAATGTGGGGCATTAGCTTAAATGCTTGTTTAACGAATTGAAATCATAAGTTTGTAGTTTGTTTTGATACAATAAGTATACTAAGGCGTTTCCTAGGTTTTGAAATAATATTTTCTAAACTTCAGCTCGATTTGATCGCACAAATAAAATGTTGTTGTACTTTAGGCCCAACTGCATAAGGCATTATTATTTAAGCATGCCAACTTCTTGGCTTGGCCAATGGCCCTCAGCCGCAGTAGCTGGCCATTGGCCATTGGCAACTTGCAACTGGCTGTTAAGCTTGGCTTGTGGACTGTCCATAAAGAACGGAGAGCAAATAGAGCGTGTTAGACGCTTGACCAACTGTGTCTATGTTTGTCTGCAATTTGAAAGTGCCGCGAATGAATGAATCAATAATTTAATGAGTCGGGTAACATGAGGCACATTCCGTTACAGACGTATGTGTATGTATATATGCCCCAAATTGTGGCAACTTATGACTACAGTTGCCTCATACCGCTGTGTTCTTGAGAATTATCGCATGGGGAATTCTGCCAACGAATTCCTTAACCTCACCACATGGGGCTCGTTATTGAGTAGATTCGTTTTGTGGCTCGAGGTCTTGACATTGTACCTTGAACAGTCTCATGTGTTGATCTCGTTGCCGCTGTTGCTGTTGCTGTTGTTATTATTGTTGCTCATGTCATCGGCAAATGTGAATGAAAAGCGGGCAAAGCTAATTGTTTGCAAATCTGTCTACAACTACCCTGAAGTTCCGTTGACTAGGCCAAACATGGGCCAGCACTAGTCCACACCCATGCCATTGTAATCCATTTCGTCTATTCCATTTTATGCGGCGATGTCATTGGAGTGTTCGCGGGACTAGTCCATCAGACTAGTCAAAACAAGTAAGAAGGCTCTAGTCGAGAAATCCCGACTAGACGATACCCTGAACCCTTTTTACCCATTTTCAATGGGTTCAGGGTATAATGACAGACCAATTGGTAATATAATAACATAATTTTCTGCATTTATGCAAAAATATATTAGACTCAAATATTTGCATATTCAATTTTTCATTTCTAACATGTTAAACACCTTTGAGCCAAGTATGAACTTCTTATTTATTGGCTACTCGAAATGTTAATTTAAGTTTTTAACAATTTAGAAATCGAAAGAAAGTGATTTAGATTCAACGAAATATAATGTTCTGCTACGGGTTTTGAGCCTGAGAACTATCTTTCACCAAGCGAATGCCTTAGCATCCTCTGAGACTGGCCCTTGATAAGTCCATTATAGCAAACCAAACCAAGCAAACGAAACCCGTAGGGTATTTAAATACACACAGATCTCTGTGTTTGTGTATGTGTTTGACAAGGAATGTCCAATATCTATTTATCAAACAGCATCCACACCCAGTGGGCGTTGCAGTTGCTCTAGTTTTGCCAACGGCCGTGCACCGTTGAGTCATCGAGGTCGGGAGAGAAGGTTTTTTGGGGGCAAGTACTTGTAATAGCAACACGACACGATGCACTTGCATTCAATTCAACATGTTGCAGTTGCACAAGCCGAACTATTGATAAACCACATGTGTTGCGCTTGACTGGCAGTCAGTTGTTTTTTGTGTTGTTGCAACAACAACATTGTTAACAAGGCTCATTGCAACTACCAACTACCAATCTACAATAATATGAATGCCTAATTATTCCAAATAAATTCCATAAACAATACCGCCCTCAACTAACTAATGATGTATGATGTATGATGTCATTGTCATCGTCTCTCTCTCTCTCTCTCTCTGTTGAGATCACATGCATAGCGATTTAATTGCATTCGGCGCCTTTGAACGGACGCCCACAACTGCCGAGAGGGAGTTCAGTTGCATCGGGGACGAAGCCATATATAGGGGATTCACCTTATTGGGGATCTTAATGAAAGTTATGCAAGACTTGCGTAACATTGACATTTGTATTTGCATTCGAGTACCTAATTAATTATTCATTTTTGATGTATGCCTGCTTAAGTTGATAAACAGATCGATCTTGTCATACTTTATAGTAAATAGCAACCATTAATTAAGTGCATTATGCAAAAGCCAATATACTCTCTTCGCACTTTGGCGAACAGAGTACAAGAAAGCCTAAGATTAATTACGACTGAGCTGGAACAAATTGCCTTCATTTAAGTAATTCGTGTTATGGCTCGTTTGGAAATGAAAGTACATAGCTACATATACTGTACATACGTTGGATGTATGGTATGTATCTGTAGATTGACCAAATGTTCGTTGCAATTGCGCAAAAATGATTGATTCATAGGAATATCATTTAACTCACACTTGCCCCATTACTCATGCATATGTCAACTGATTCGATTTGTTTGCTTATCTAACTTTTTGTCTGACTCTGCATATCGAACATCAAAACATCGCTCATTTAGATCAGCAGTCGGGGAACAGGGGTAAATTACCCCTTTGGGTAAACGTGAAATTTGGGGGGGTAAAAGTGAAATTTGAAATGGAGGAGATTTTTTTTTAATATTTTTTTTTTTTTTTTTAGTCTTTGCCACAATACATGTAGGAGATGACCTTTTTGGGGGTAATGATTAAAAAACTTTCCCGGCCGCTGATTTAGATCATTCATCAGCTTTTAGTTCTTCACTTCTAGACATCTTTTTCAAAATCATCATGTTTCTGCTGCTATTTTGATGTATGTCAAAAAGGGTTATGAAACCAAGGAATATATAATGAACAGCAAACAATTTGGATAACTAACATTCAATAGATTGATAAGTAACTACAAATGTAGCTAATGGGAATTCGTTGGAGATGCGAAGAACTTTATTGTTTGTTAATGCTTGTTTGTTTATTCAGAGTTGCTGCATGCCACACTATATGTGTGTACTTTGTTATAATGCTAGCGGCAACTTACAAATTGTATGTGGGCGTCGGACAGGCCATGTTATTCGAGCGATGCATTTCATTGCGAGCCTCATGCCTCTTGTCCAATATCTCATGTCTTGTGTCATGTGTCTTGAGTGTTTGTGGATTGTCATTTGCCATTTTTCACACTGGTAGCTGGCAAAATTCGAACGCAAAGTACAAAGATAAACATTTTGCATGGCCATTGGTAGGTAAATGCTAAAACTCATATAATTACAAGAAGCTGTCGTCAGGCAACAACACACAAACAACAAAAAGCAAACGAACGACAACAAAAAATGCTGATTGCAAATTTGCCAAACAATGCAGATCGCGCTGGGCACGAAGTCACCAAATGTCGCATTGATGGAACTTTTTCTTTTGTCGGCTCTGCTGTTGGCTGTTGGCTCTTGGCTATTTGCTGCTGCCACTACAGACCACCATTCCTACGTTTTGGTTCATTCTTCCATTCCCAGATTTGAGATTCGCGAGTGTCTTGATGGTTGCCGAGCCAACCCAGCCGGGGCAGTGTGGCAATTATGGGTCTCGACTGCTGCCACGCGTGCACATTTACAAGACTTGCAAATTATGTGCACTTTGCAGCAAAGGCTGTTTGTTGTTGTTGTTGTTGCTGCTGATTTGTACAGTATAACTTCTTTATTGTGAACTGCTTTTATCACAAATATTTCATTTACAATGCAACGTTTTAAACCAAAAATTTCCAATTTCCATTAAGCGCGTTTTGTTGTTTTCTTTACAGAATTGAATATTTGAAATATTTCGTTATCCATCTCCGGAGAAAAGATTAGGAACGCATTCGCTAGTTCTTCTTATTGAGGGAAGGACAGACAACAGTTTGTAGGAATCGATTCTGTGGCTAAATTCGACGAATACTAAGCAACAACTAATTACTCTTTACTATAACTCCTATCCTATCCTGACTGAGTCCTTGTTGTTGGGCTTAACTGTACCAGACTGGACACCAACTATTCGAATGCATGCACATTCACATATGTACATATGTATGTAAACATATACGAGTGGAATGGCGGCAAGGAGTAAGAAGCTGTCCAGTCGTTGTTGAATTGGAGCAACTGTGGGGCCAAAAGCTGGAGCGACACAGTTATATGTATATATGTATTTGGAGTTGCCGTTGCATTTTACTGTTACAGTTGCAGTTGAAGCTTGATAGTATATATATATTATATATACATATATATATATATATATATGCAGTAGTAACTGTTTTAGAGTTTAAACGCTGCGACTGGCGATTTTTGGGTTTTGTTGTCTTGATTTTTGGCAGCAGGTTCACAACGAACGCGGCATGCGCTGCACTTGAGAATTGGGTGAACGGGCAACTGTGCAGCATGCCACACTGTGTTGCTGCCATATCCGAATTGTCCATGTGCCACACGCAGCCGAGTGCAGAGCACTCGAAACGAGAGCAAAAGTAGTCATTGTTGTTGTCGCTTTTTGGTAACCCATTTGTTGTTGCCATTGGGTTTTTTGTTGTTGTTTTTGTTTCTGTTTCTTTTAGCAGCTTAGCGCCCGTTGTCGTGTCCCCGATGCCAGTGTCCACGTACCAACATTGGCCTAATGTTGCACATTGTGTGCGGATCTTGTTTATTATGCAAGAAAGCTAAAAGCCAGCTAAAAAGCTAAAAACTAAGCCAGCGACAACAGCAACGGAGCACAGCATATAAGTTGAAAGAAAAGTAATTCATAGTATGTCACAAACTTTCATGCCTCCCAAAAGAGCTTCCGACAAGCAATTGCACTTTCCTAAGAATCGATCAAACAGAATCGATTAACACCTTGTGTACTATAAGCTTAATGTCTAGCAGTGAGTAAGAAAGTATTGTATGTGATGAACCATATGTATCATATATGAACTTTTGAACTTAAATCAAGTGATTTGGATTTTATTAACTCTAAATTATCATAAAATTTCGTATGGAAAACAATCAGCTGCATAATTTTCTCCAGGATCTCAAAACTGTTCACTTATTCAAAGAAACCACAGACACATAACGAAATGTTTAAATATATAGAGCTAATTAACATATAAGCTAGCAATTATCATACGTTGCATGTTGATTTTGATCGTTGGAACTGCCCAAAGCATGGAGCATTCAATACTTTCACATGCATTGCGCACTGCACATACAAATGCCAAATTTTAGGGCGAGACTTCAATATGCATATGACAAATAAACTACCTTTTCGATTTGTTGTTGTTGTTGTCGTTGTTGTTGTTTCACTTCACTTGGTGCACAAAACAAAAATAAATAAATATACAAAAACATATATATATTATAATACATAGTATGTATGCAATAGGAAACACGCACCCCGACTTCAGATACACAATCAAAATGAAAGGCAGCGCGTGCCAAGTGTTTGTTATTATTAAGCGCTTCGATCGGATCGTTTTTGAAAGAACCCGCCAATCGCGCATGCACAGTAACAGGTTACAGTAACAGTAACAGTAACAGCTTCGGCTACGACTACGACTACTGTCTATTGTCTACTGCTACTGGACTGCCAGCAGACAACTGTGAGCTGCAGAGCTTCAAATTTGCAGTCTGCACAAATGGAAACGAAACGATACGAAACGACAAGCAACGCAACGCAACGGCATGTGAAACGAAACGAAACGAAACGTTAGGCAAGCACTGGCAATAGTAGGCGTCGCGCATACAAAGCGTGCGTAGCATTGGGGAACGCACTGGAACTGAAACTGGTCTAAATCGTTGTTTGCGTTTAGTACATAAACATTTTCCATGCATTGTGTCAAAGGGTAGTATTAAGCTTCAGGTTTAAGACAACAACCAAACCCAAGTATATTGTTAGTCTTGTACATCGTGCAATATTAGTTAAGTAAAAAGTAGGTGCGTGGATTGACCTTTCAAATAATTGATCGGCAGTCTATCTATCTCTCTCCAACAAAGCCAATACAATTGTTAGAGATGTTGATATTTTGCAATTATTATTATATTATATTATATTATTATTATTTTTTATCGCGCCAATGCATAACTTTTGCCGAGCAACTTTAATAATTTCTAGGCTCATAAAGTATATAAATTCTTGATCAACAGCCATATCAGGGTCCATATAGTCATCAACAGTGTCGATATAGCCATGTCTGTCTGTATGCGTCGATTTCAGAGACCATGAGAGCCAAAGCCAAAGAAAAAAGTTTGTTTGTTTCCAATTTTCGATAACTCTTCCCGTTTCCGATATACACATGTGACCGATAACAATACAATAACAGAGTTTGAAACTATATAAGAAATAATGAAAATCTCTGAAGTTTTTATTGAAATCGGTTAAGGAACACCGGACATAAGGAACATTGAATTTAAGTCAAGTATGCAGCATGCATGAAGTATAGGGTTTAGGGTACCTTCTAGTAGGAATTTCTCGACTACAGCCTTCCTACTTGTATTACTTTAAGTAGTAAACACTTTTTAGGTCCCAATACATAAGTGTGGCTTCATTTATTATAATAGATCCCCCACGTACATATGTAATTTATGAGTTCTTCTCCAATTTGCACATCATTTAGCTAGCTTACAGAGTTTTCACATATTTCACATTCTTAGACTACATTTTGTACAAGACTAAATTGAAAACCTTGACAAAAATGTAATCGTTAGTTTATCAGAGCGGTAGTTAAGGCGTTTTATGCACTTCCTGTCAAACTGCCCCATTAAGATCAGAGCAGAAAAACAAACTAAACTAATATAATCGTAAATTGCAATATGCCACCTGACGCCGGACATTCGTTTGGGGCAAGGTCATCGACGAGTTGACAGCCAAAGTGGCCACCGGTGAGCATCGATGGTGGCATGGATTGCCTTCATGGTTGCGGTTCAGTGCAACTGGCTCGGAAGTGTTTCTTTCTCGATTAGTATTTGTGTACCCTTTTTGCTGAGGTTACTATAACTTTGTCGCACAATTCGTAACGCATAGGAGAAGACAACTGTTTACAATCATTTAATAAACTTATCTATCATTTTTGGGAACAATTCTTATTTGATTATCAATTACTCTAGCAGTAATAAACAAAAATGTATTTAAGGAGTTTATATCATTTTGTAAAGTTATTCTGATTTTTCTAAACTAATGGAAGATATATTTTAAACATATCTTAGGTATTGGTATATTAGGTATTGTATATTGCTTATATGTGTGAGCAAAAACTAAACTTTATTCTTTTCTTGAATATGTCGACGGAATATTTTTGCACGATGGACAACGGCTATTAGATTATACTATCCTTTATTATTATTATTATCTTTATTATTAGATTATACTATCCTAAGAACTGCTGTCATTGGAACCGATTACATTCTAGTACATGAAACGTTTTTCAAGAATCGTTTCATTTGCTAGAGTATTAAATCGTCGTCTGAACAATTTCTGACTTGTTTTGTTCGCATAGTCTTGCTCAAGTTCAGGTTGGCGCTTCCTCTGGGGAGGTCGCTGTGCAGCGTTGCAGAAAACTAGCCGCTTGGGGCACTGAGACACATTTGAACACATGTGCCACTGACTGACTGACTGGCCTCAAGTGTGGCATAAATTAGCTGCACATTAAAGCAACAACTTTGGCCCGTCCGTCTCAATAAATTTAGAATTTGGAATTTGTTTTGTTTGTATGTAGTTTATATACATATATATATATTATAATAAGAGAAGAATTAATCAGCTTACCTCAATCTTCAGATGGAATTCGGCTTGACTGCCTGCTGTATCCCAACCAGATCTTAAACAGGTTGCGATCAACAATTGTGCCAGCTCCAAAAACAAAACAAAGCACACACACACTAACACACACACACACACACACACACACACTTCGATAGAGTAAATATTCGATTTTGGCGGGTGGAAGAACTGCAGACAGCATCAATATTTAATTATTCGATTTGCATTATTGCAATTGTATGTCATCATTTATAAAAAAAAAAGTAAATAAATAAATAAAAATGTTTCAAAATGCAACACAAAATCCAATACGAAAGAAAATAAATGTTTTCAGCTGCTCACTTAACACACAAAAAAAAAAAAAACAAACATATACGATTGTCAGCAGCAACAAATTAACAATATTTAACACACGGCCATCAATTAAATCGATAAGTGTTGTTGGTGTTTAACAAACTTCACTTTGCCAAAATGATGATGGTACTACATTGTCAAATTAGCATTCGTTAATGGAACACATTCGTGTTGATTCATGTTGTTGTGGCAACCGGCCAAATGTCAACTCTTCTTCGAAATCACTTTTGTCACTGTTTTGACACTTGAACAGTTGGACAGTTGGACAGTCAAGGGCCCCGCCACACGGTCTGCAAGTTCACCGGGTTTGAGCGTGTCGAAGTTGCTTGCGATATTTGTTTAAAGTTAGTCTGTTAGTCGAAGTGGTTTGTCCACGTTCGAGTTCACCTCAGCTCTGGCCGAATGCACAACACCGACTAACGCGCACTTCGCCGTCGCCCATGTGATAAGGCCAAAGCTCCAAACCGCGCCGATCGGCACTGAAACGAGCGCAAAGCAACAAACTTAAGCTTAAGCGAACACACAACTAGCATCAACTGAGCACGCAGAGTTGAGCGACAGCGACATCAAATAAATAACAACTTATATTTGATAAAAAAAAATAAAAATATATATATATATTGTTTCTGCTTTTTAAAATGTGCTTAGATTTTCAATAATATTCCTCATGCAATTGAATTGCCGCATAATTCGGAACAAGTTTTTTACACAGTTGAACTAACCCTTTTCTGCTCGCAGATCTGTTCAAGAAGAAAGTCTATAAAGTAATTAAAACTAAGTCAATCATTTCATACATTCTTGATCAATTTGTCTGTCCCAATGAGGAACGGATTAAGCTGCTATATATCAAGAAGAAAGTCTATAAAGTAATTAAAACTAAGTCAATCATTTCACACATTCTTGATCAATTTTTCGGCGCCTGAATACAGCATAATCCTTTGTCTCACGCAACAAGTGGGGAAACGAAACGGTATAAGAGAAAGAGATTCGTGTATATCTTAACAATACATGGACATCAAATAAATAACAACTTATATTTAATAAAAAAAAAATATATGTATATATACTATATATATATTGTTTCTGCTTTTTAAAATGTGCTTAGATTTGAATAATATTTTTCATACAATTGATTATGCGGCAATTCGGAACAGACCGCAGACCTGTCAAGAAAGTGTATGAAAGTAATTAAAATCAAAAAAATAAGTCAATCATTTCACACATTCTTGATCAATTTGTCTGTCCCACTGATGAACCGATTAAGCTGCTATATATCTCGTACTTGCATTCAAATGTTGAGCCATGAGGATTCGACGCCTGACTACAGCATAATCCTTTGCCTCACACAACAAGTGGGAAGCGAAACGGTATAAGAGAAAGGGATTCGTGTATATCTTAACAATATCAATGTTTAATAATGAAGTACAACGTATTATTCGTTTAATCAAATCGAAATTCAAGAAGATTAAATACACAATAGAACTTTTTTTTCTGAATTTCAATTCGGTGAAATTTTCAATGCAAGTTTCTTAAACTTAAAAAAAAAACAAATGATTTTATTATAATTTAATGAGCAACAACTACGAAGCTAAATGAACAACTTTAAAGTTTAGTTTATGCATGAGTACGAAAGCAAAGAATACTTTAAATTTCAGACATCATACAACCTTCAACCTGTAGTTCGCCTTAAAGGCTGGTCTGGCTACTTCTCAGTTAGTTGTCTGTCGGGTGGGCAATGTAGGAAAAAGTGCGCAGACGGAAGTCGAGGCAATAAAACAAAAACATAATCGAAACAATTAAACAAAGGCACACTGTAAAAAAAAATATGTGTGTATGTCTATCTAAATTGACAGCAACAAAATGAAACAACTAGCATAACAATAATAAAGTTGATGTATATTGACGGCAACGATTGCGAGCCGATCTAAATCTGACGTTTGGCATAGCAAAGGAATGGCATAAATGAAAAGGGGGGGAGGGGTGAACGGGGGGGTCGAGTGGGACGGGCATGTTGGGTGCGGCGCCAACGTGAAACCTAACGGCACCATTACGTTTAAGCACACATGCATATACACACATGTACATGTATTTGTATATTAAGATCTATATAGCTACTTACATATATGTCTATATTATAAGACTGACTTATGGTTGTATGTTTGCATGTTTTTATTTTTATTTTACTTTGTTTTTGTTTTTTTTTTCCGCCACATTCTCCAAGGACAAACAACATTTTAGTGAGCGCCGCCGCCGGCTAACGGCAAAAGGCAGTCCGTAGCTAAGATTGATCTACAAAGCTCAGCTCAGCTGAGCTCAACTCAGCTCTGGTCTCTAGTCTCTAGTCTCAGGTCTCTGGTCTGGTTGAGTTTTTCGCAATCGCGTTGCAAACTTTCCTTTTTGTCTCTATACATACACCCATGTATGTGTGTGTGTGTGTGTGTAAGTGTGTGTGTGTTGTGCACAAAGTGTGCGGGCGCATATTAAAACAAAAAAACATAAAAAGAGAACAGTTATGAATCTTTTTTATACCGAACATTAAACACGCTTGCGCATATGCATATTAGTGCAACTCTGAAATCAAACTACACACTAAATATTAAAAAATATATTTCATAAGTTTAGCTTTATGTTACTACCCGATCCTTAAAGACGAAAACACTTTCTTGACAGTCAAATTTAGTTAGAGTTAATTTGTTTTTGTTATAACTTTTTTGTTCTTTAATGAATAATCAAATTTGTTTAAATATATTATTAAGAAATAAATAAATAATACATAAAAAATTTCAAAAAAATTTTAAGAGCCATATTACAGTTATATTTTTGCCTGTGAAGTGAAAAAACATAAATTTTTGTTCACGCGAAAACACTTTCTTGACAGACTGTATGTTCATGATATGCAGCGCAGCCTTTTCCAAATGGACCTTTATTAACCTGGAACATATAAGTTGACTTTAAATATGAGTTGAGAATGTAGACTCAAGAATGCGTTACACATTTCGTTAGACCCTTTGGAAGAGTATGACAAAGCAGCAATAGCAACAGAAACGGAAATCTAAAAACCCCAACAAACAGGCAATGCCAATGAGGGCACCACATTAAAAAGGTGTGGCAACTCGGCTACGTTCTGGTGTATGTACATTTAGCAACAACAACAACAACAGCAACTGCATTATACGCCAACATAGCAGTTAAAGTTGAAGTTACAGTTACAAATTTAAAAGCAGCCTAACGAAATGGCATAAATATAAAATTTGTGTTGGCTTTTCAGCAACTTGAAACAAAACTTAAAGGCACACATACTCGAGCACACACACACACACACACACATACACAAAACAAAGCAATTATAAACGGATAAGACAAAGCACCGATCTGCTTAATACCCTGGCAAATATACACACACAGAATTGTTAGCATTTGTGTGACTATTTAGGCCAACTGGTCTTAACTCAAGTAGCTTTAGCCCAAATACTCAAGGAGTAGGTTTGCACGCTAACACAGTTGTAGTTGTCATCCAGGCGATCAAACTGGTTTGTTTCCTTGTTAACTATGATTAGGATTAGTTCGAATTCAAAGAAGTTTATTACCAGGTTGAAGAGCGGGGAATCTTCTTAGGTGGTAACAACACTTCACATGAGTTATTATCATCTTAGTGGAGCGATCTCTCCTGTTTTAACACTCGTCCTTAAGGTATTATATAACTAAAATATGGTAGCAATGCCTTCGATACTTTAACAAGAATTATTGCATGACAGACAGTCGCTTACGGTAAAGTGATCAAACAGTCGGAGTAATCAGTGTTCATCTGTCTGCAAGAAGTCAAATAGAACCCTGTTATAGTCAATAACAATACCATGAAGTCCTTATAAGCTAGACTGATTAGATGAAAAAATTCTTGTCCAGCAAAATTAGTTTCCAAGCTCTTTTCACCAACAAACTATGGACTGAAATCGATCCGCAATTATGTAAAAATTTAATCAATCAAAAGGACAAACTAAAAAAAAAAAGTACCATCAGACACCAGTCAATAACAATACCATGAAGTCCTTATAAGCTAGACTGATTAGATGAAAAAATTCTTGTCCACCAAAATTAGTTTCTAAGCTCTTTTCACCAACAAACTATGGGCTGAAATCGATTCGCAATTAAGTAAAAATTTAATCAATCAAAAAAATCAAATCAACCTAAAAAAATAAAACACTTCTAAAAAGAATAACTTATTTTTATACTCTGATAGCGAAGGTGAACTGTTCTTCGACGCCCTTAAAGCTAGAGAGTTGAAACTTTGCAAATATGTGGGACCATGTGTTTGTAAGACAAACTGTTAAAATTGTGCCGTTACTTCAACGGTGGGCTATTAAATCGATAACAAGTCGATACACCTCGATGCGCAAATCGATAAAACACGCATATATCCCACATTTGCTTAGCTGGAGTCACCATATTTGGCGAGGGGATGGCTGGTTACTTGCCCCAAAAATCTGCATTAAATGTTTGGATGCCACGCCCAGCACCGTCGCCCCCTACGCCGCAACTTCTACAGTTTTTGAGCTAGAGTCGCCAATTTTCGTGGGAATATAGCTAGTGATAGAATTGCATTTTGTATGCCACGCCCACCCATACCGCCCGCCTTCGGAAATCGCCACATGTTTCCCTTGTCACTCTCAGAGTATTTACAAGATTTTATATATTTATGTCTGAAAACAATAATCTACTAATCTTAAAAATCTACAATAATAAGGCAAAGTATATATTTAACGATTAAACCTTACCTTTGAACTAATAATGCTTTAAAGTGAGTTTATGACTTTTATTATTATTATTATGCTTTTTTGAACAGCTTATTTATATGCCCACATATCATTTGTGATTGGTGTTTGGCTTACATTAAAATTTGGCGCTTGCCAAATCGCTAAACAATTTATTCAAAATGTTGGCGACAATTCACTTTTCGCATTCGTTTTGTTTCGTTTCGTTCGATTTAGAATCGCCTTTGGATTTGGGGCGCAAACGAATTTGCGCAACGTTAGTGCCAAAATTTATGACCAGCCACTTACCACAAATGCAAGGTCAAGCCATTTAAAATAAATAATGCCCCTTGCCCCATTCGTTATGCCCCAATCCTGGCCAGCTACAGGTCGGACTCCAGGCAGGAGCCCGGGCCACAGCCACAGCCACAGCTACAGCCACAGCCCCTACCCAGCTCGTTGGTGAGTCAGCGGCATGCAGTTGACTTTGATTTGTGGTGCCCCCAAGTTGCACAAAATAAATCAGCGGCAATTGCAATTTCCCAAGGCCGCAGCAGCCACAAAAGCGACAACTTTTGCTGTCGTGTGGGTGGCGCCGCGGGCCTAAAGGGGATACTGGAGCTGCAACAAAGGTCAAGTCAAGTGAAACTGCGAGAGAGACAAAAGTGAGAAAGTTTAAAATTATGTCAAAATTTGAATTAGTACTTGGAAACAAAAACAAAAATTTCGCATCAGCCAAACAATGCAGTCGCATAAATTAATTTTCCTATCAGCTGATGCTGATGCTGATGCCGATGTTGCTGCTGCTGCTGCTGCGGAAAACGCTTTTCACTTTTTCGCGAATGAGACGATGAGGTACGATGTCGAGTCGGCTTGGCTCAGGTTTGACATTAAGAGACCGAAACCGAGATTAACATGTCACTAGCTGAACAGCGAGAATTATCTATTGCAGCAGCCGCAGAAAAAAAAATACATACAACATAAACATACATACATATGCATGCATATGCATAAGGCATTTTCCCTTTTGTGGTATCGTTTCTTTTCGTCGGGTCGTGTTGCCCCTTTCTGCGGTTGCTGCCAACACACAAGTGAAAATGCTTTCACACCCCCAGACGTACTGGGAAAATGCATGGGCAATGAGGAAAAGCGCTTTTCCACAAATTGAAAGTGAGGGCAACGGGTTCACATTAGGGGGGGAGCAATGGTCAAACGACTTGATGTCAACTCTGTATGCGACTGTTTTTCATACTTAAAAGTACTATTCATCTCCTTCAAATATCATATTATCTTTTGAATATATCATTTTTTTTTCATCTCTGAGGAATTGTCTGAAGGATTTGCTGATTCCTATTTTAGTATCAAATTGGTACATTACTTAGAAAGAATACGATATATGTTAAATATAAAGTCGTTTTCGAAGAGGACGAATATTTCTTTTAGGATTAAAAGTTCTAAGTTTGAACAAAAAGTTTTCTTTATGTAGTGCAATGACCGCAAACTTGTCAAACCCCAATTATTTTTGCACCTCCATGTTAGAACATCTTTAAACCTAGAGCTAATTTGGCAAATCTAATCATTTTCAAGTATTAAGCACACTTATGGCTTACAAAATTGACTTTAAGCTAAGCTGTAACAGAACAAAAAAAATCATTAAAAAAATATATAGATAAATAAGCCAGTAAGATCTAAAAAACATTCGGCTTTCTTAAAATTTAGCTTGTGCGTTGGACACGAGAGCTCGCCTAAAATTCAGTTGATTAACGAAAAGTTCGTACACTCAGAGAAAATCGTAGTATGAATAAGCTTATGCATGATTAATTCAACTATTTTCCTTAATGTTTTGGCATCATATATATAAATAGCCTTAAATCTGCACGTGTTAAAATAAGCATTGCTATGAAATATTAAATCAACACTCAACGTAATTAATTTAAAGTACGTACGTACTTATATTGATGCACCAAATCTAAGATTATATTATTATTCATATTAAATTTGAATATAAAACTATTTGCTTTAACATCTTAAAACCAAATATGACATTCTGCTCATTTATTAGAAGTATAAGTATGGTTGTATAGAACGCAGTTTGATGTAAGTGCATGCATAACTATGTTTTTAGTTGAATCAATGTGTTATATAGTTAATTAAACTAAGTTTTATAGTTAAAAGCCGCGATTAAAATTTAAATATTTGAATTTCGATTGGTGTTTGTGGTCTTTGGCATTTTTAAATTTGCCGCTCAGCATGCGAGCAGTATGCCCATCTTGCAATTCGATAATAAGCCAGTATTTCAGTGTGCCCAACTAAAATCGTTGTTTGCATGCAAGCTGTTATGGAATATATCGATTACTAGAACACCGCAACCTCACTGCTGTTATCGATGATAGCTGGATCACCCGTCCACCACAACTTTAGTTTTCAATTTATATCGCCAAAAATACTAAAAAAAAAAACTAAAAAAAAAACTAAAACCTACACAACAGTTGTGTTAATAGTGGTCACTACGGCCAATGACTAGATATAATATTAATATTAATAATTAATTCTTTACTCGTTGCAACGGCTGTACAGCAACTATTTAAACAATCGATAAGTTGCGCAACTAGAATATATATCTGTTAACCGTTACAGCATGTTGTCGGTGGTTAACATGATCAAAAGTCATGTTTACTGCATACCTTTGATAACAATTATTTATCTATGCTGTTCTGAAACAGGTTAAACAAAGCAGTAACAGTATTACAGATTAATGGGCTGTCAATGCTGTGTCAAAATTTGTTTATCTTGGCTAACATTTTGTTCGAAAATTAATACAATACATTGATTTAAAAAATAAAATAAGATCAGCATGATTCCTGTTTTCTACAGCGCCGATGCAGTACTACGTGTGCTCAACTGGCCGATGGTCAACGAGGCTGTTGAGGCAGCACTCAAAGCAGTCGCCGCTCCCGCAACGACTCAGGCTGAGGAAGAAATACATAAGAGCGAGGAAGATTCCAAGCCATATGTAAGTCAACCCACGCGCAGTGTTACCATTGCCAATCAAGATCCCAGCCAGCTGTTGCTGACGATGCCCGCCTTCGTGGGTAACTATCGCCTAACGGGTGGTGGTGCGGGCGGCGATGCGGGGCTCCGTTCGACACTTGCCTGCAAGGTGGTATCCTCATTCCGTGGCAACGGGCTGCTTAAGCCGTCGTTACCGAGCATCAATGCGAACATTTTGCTCTTTGACTCGGAGACGGGCGAAATGAATGCCGTTATGGCCGGCACAGACATTACCACATGGCGGACTGTGTCCGCTTCGTTGGTGGCCACCAAATATTTGTACTTCCGTCGCTTTGGATTGCGTGCCGAACGAGAGCTGGCCATCAATGTGGCTATCATCGGCTGCGGCACCCAGGGACAGATGCATGCCGCCGCCATGTGCGCCAACTTTAAGGTCAACCAGCTGACCCTATACAATCGAACCCAGTCAAAGGCCGAACAGTTAGCCATCGAGCTGGACAAGCAGCTCCTTGACGACCAAAACAACTGCCATGCCCCAAACAAGGTTCATATCAAGGTATGCAGCTCAGCAAGCGAGGCCGTTCAGCAGGCGGATGTCATCTGCATTGCGACCTACTCTCCAGATGCTTTGATTCATGCCAGCGATCTGCGCCCGAAGCGATCCGTCCACATTAACGGTATGTTAACCCCAAAAAAATCGATTAAAAATCGCTCACAAAATAAACCCGAAATTAGAATCTTTCATAATTTAAAACCAGTGTTTTCGATGAATAGAACAGCTGTTCTAATTTCTGAGATTTTTTATTCCGAATTTTATTTTTGTTGTTACATACTACCTTTTAACGAGTTTAATATAAAGGGCAATCACACCACTGCATGTATTCCGATTCCATTCTTGTGATCTTTCTATATTTGGTCATTCGTATGTAAACATTTGGATGAAAACTAATTGAAACAAGTTCAAAATGTCAACTAAGCGTGAAAGAAATCTTTTAGGGTATTCATGTCAGTTTTGCTCATCGGTTTATCTGCTTATTTCTCCAACAACAAACTATTCCGTAGAGAAAAAACTAAACTATATCAACCCAGACGTTGTTATATTTAAGCAACAGTATGAATAGTGTATTAAAAAGTGCTGTAAAGTGTATAACAAAATACTGAACAAGTAAGAAGGCTCTAGTCGAGAAATCCCAACTACACTATACCCTGAACCCCATACTTTAAGTGTACAGCCAGTGCTTGCAAGTATGTGTGAGTGTTTGTGTGTACGCGTATAGTGCATACCTTCTTAATTTCAATGCTCCATATCTCCGGTGTTTTTCAACCGATTTCAAAAAATTTCACAGATTGTCAATTTTTAGTCTAATATTTCAAACTGCGTCACAAAGTTTCCCAAATTCAAGATTTTGTTGCTATCGATCACATGTGTATATCGGAAACGGGAAGAGTTATCGAAAATTTAAAACAAACTTGTACTGCCTAGGGATTAGGCGAGCTTATGTAGCAAATCTGGAGTCTCTAGCTCTTATAGTCTGTGAGGCATTAATACATACGGACGGACGGACGGACAGACAGACATGGCTATATCGACTCGGCTGTTGATGCTGATCAAGAATACATATACTTTATGGGGTCGGAGATGCTTCCTTCTGCCTGTTACATACTTTTGCATAAACCATTATACCCTTTTTACCCATTTTCAATGGGTTCAGGGTATAAAAATACCTCACTTTACGAGGAGTCCGTTTAAAAGTAAGCAGATAATCAGATAACCCGATAAGCAAACTGACGCGAATACGCTATTTGTGTTTGGAAACTAAAGCACAGACATGGAAAAACTCGATGAAGCCCAGTTTTTGCCTTGACAACCAAAAGAAAAAAGTCTAGAAATTAGAGCTACTATAGGAACTGTTTCTTATTGGCGAGCGTCCACTGTACTTTGTGTACTTTGCTTGCAGCTGTCGGCGCTGGTGAGGTGCACTTCGGTGAGGTTTCCGCTGACATCTATGCGGAGTCCTTGGTCTATGTCGACTGTATGGCAAATGCTGAGCACGAGCTGCGCGGACTGCCCGCTCCCATAGCCGGCGAACTGGGCGGCATTATAAACTCGGGAAATTATCCGACCACAGAGGCTGTGACCATATTCCAATCGATGGGTAAGTTGTGCCACATACATGTATCACTTTAAAGGTCAAATCTTGAACGTAAATTTTCTTTTGTGACGCACGGCAGGCATGGCCTCAGAGGATGCTTGTGTGGCCGAAGCTGTGCAGATGGCTCTCCTATCCGGTGGCAAGTAATACTCATGCGAATCTGTTCCAACTGGCTATAAACCAAAGAACCAAAATATCAAATGCAAGCAAATAAAATGAAAAAAAAAATAACTTCAAGTGTTTTTTTTTTTTGTAAATTTTTTTTTTGTTTTGTAATCGTTTTAGTATTTTTTTATTGTTTGTATTTTCTTTGGTTTGTTTTTTGTTTTTTTTTTTTTTTTTTTTGTTATTTTGTGTGCTTTTGAAATTAATTTATTAATTAATCTTTATGTTATACCTCTTAATTCACTAACTGTTTTTTTGTTTTGTTGTTTTTAATATCATCCATCATCTGCCTAATCGCTTGCCTCTGCTGCCCCCCCTTAATTTTCACACGATTTGCACACTCATCCAACTTATATATGTATTCGTATATATACTAATTTAAGTATTTGTATATATATGTTTACATATATAGATGTATTTATACTTTATCATAGATATCGCGGCCTAGAACACAGTGGGAAGTGTTTCTGTTTTTGTTTCTTGTTGTGGGTTAATTAGCTTTGGATTCCAGTCTAAGCCCTTTGGAATGCCATTGAAATTGTTTTCCCATTTTGGTTTAATAATTTTTTAGCATAACTATTAGTTAATTTATTAATATATATTTATTAATATATGTTTGTGTTTTTGCTTTTTCATGTCAATTCGAATTTTATTATTATTATTATTATATTATTATTAAAATACTCAACAAATGATTTTATTGGGCTTGCGACTTCCGCTGCAAATGAGACACCAGATTGTTGTTGTTGATGTTGTTGTTATTGTTGTATTGATGTTTTTGGTTTTTGTTGGGTTGTTTTTTATAAGTAATTTTATTTTGATTTCTTTTCTATTTTTTATTAGTACTATTTAAACACTTAATACTTATTACTCTCTATTATGAAATTCCAAAAAAAAGAAGAAAATAAAAATCAAAATATTTCGAAAACATTATTCTTGTTTATTTTGTTGTTGATGGTTCAGTTTTCTTCCGGGTCGAGCCAAAACTGTCTGTTGAAAGAAGAAAAAAAAACAGGTAATAATAAAAATAATAGTTTTTGTTTGCTTTAAACACACACACACACATATGTAAGTATGTACAGTATGTAATGCAGATAGATTCGGTCTCGCTTGTTTGGTTAAAATTAAATCAACACACGCGCATTCAATTGATAAATGTATAATTATAGTTACAAAAAAATAAGTTTTAATTATAATAATAATATTAATAATCGTAGTAATTATAATCAAATTAAATTACACATAATATTGACCTTGAAATTAAAGTATATCATATATATATATATATGTATGTATGAAAAAAAAAATACACTTAAAACTGTTGGCTATAATTAAAGGAAAGTACGCACGTACATGCACATTTTTGTTTCTGTACTCAGCTCTTGAAATGGTTCTTGATTTTGCCTGTTTTGCTTATATGCTGTATTTGATGTATTTTGCTTTGCTTTGCTTCAGCTATTTTTTTTTTTTGTGGCTCTTTCATCAGATTTATGAAAATATTAATTAGGCATAAATTAATTAATATTATTATTTATTTTTCGTTTTTGTTTTTTTTTTTCTCTTTTTAATATTTACAGTTTGTTTGCTACGTGCTTTTTATGGGGTTTGCAACTGCAACAGCAACTTTAACTGGTTGCATCTTGCTTCATTTCGTATGCCCTGTGTCTCTGTGTCTGTGCATCTGTCTCTGTCGCACTATATCTGTCTCATTCTTATCCGGTTTCGCTTTGCAATATTTCATATTTACCTTGTTAGCGCACTAAAATCTAATTTTCCCTTCATTTCATATTCTTTTTGTTGTAGACTAAAGAAAAAAATGTGTTTTTTGCTTCATTTCCTCTTTTGAAATTTCATCGTTTCATCAGCTTTGTAATTCTTTTCTTTACCGTTATCTTTTAACTTTACAGCTTGTCTGCCTGTCTCTCCTACCTAAAACGCTATCTCTTTTCCTCTCGCAGTCCTGCTTTTCATCATCATCATATCTTTTGTTTGTTTTATTTTTGCATGCTTCTGACTGTGGAATTTCGGTGCCCACCCCCACTCCACTCTGCGTGCCCCCCCGCCAAAGAACTTATATAAACTTTTGTTGGTTTCTCTCTCAAACTGTTTACGTAATTTGTTCCACAATTTAGTTTCGTTTTCATTGTTTCTTTAGTAAGCATTTTTATATATGGGTTTTACATACATTTCGATTTCTATAAATGTACTACTGATACATTTAGCGTGGTAGTGTTTTTTTTTTCCGTTTTTTTTTTGTTTTTATTTCTTATGTTTGTTTGAGATTTTGTTCTCATATATTTTTAAATTTGATTTTAATATATTTCTATCAATATGCCTTTTGATATTAATATTTAATACATTGTTACGCAGTAGTTTACAATTATGGTTTAAAATTAGAAAAAAAAAACATATACATATATTCTTCACATATATATATATATAATATATATATATAATTTAATAAAAACTATTGCATTAGTTATTATTTAATAAGAATTAATATTTTATTTCTCTAACTTTATAGATATACATATATATATATATATATTTATAGTCATGTATATATATATATATATATACATATATTATGATTTTTTTAAGAGTTGGTACAACATGTTGAAAATTTTGCATACTAATTATTGTATTTGTGTGTGGCATATAAAAATGTTCGCTTTTATTTCTATGATTTTTATCTATGATAAACATTTCAACTATTTCGTTTATTACTCTTCGGCATGCATTTAAATGTTTGCTTAATTGGGCTTTTCGTTATTGTTGTTCAGCGTGTAAATATATGTATGTATGCATATACAATTGTGTGTGTGTATGTGTGTGTGTGTGTGTGTGTGTGTGTGTGTGTGTGTCTCGCTGCCAAAATAGACAACTAATGGCTTTTGATTTTGTTAAGTAATCGATGTAACAGAATTTTGATACAAAACAAACATGATTTAAATGTTAAACAATTTTAAGTCAAATTTAATATACAAAATTTCATCTTGTTGACATTCAAAACATATGTGTGTGTGTTTGTGTGTGTAAGTGTGTGTGTGTGTGATACATACAAAAACTAATTTGTTTGAAAATAATTAGAAATATGCCATTTGATATATTAATTAATGCATTGAAATATATAATATATATATATATATATATATATGATGATGATGATGAACAGTAATTGTAATTAAAATAATATATGTATTGTGTATAATAAGGCAGAGATGAATCAAAAGTAAAAAAAGAGTAAAAAATAAACGATATTCAGTGTGTGTGTGTTTTTGAACAACATACAAACAAGACCCACGTGGTGTGCGTGTGTATGCGTGTGTGTGTGTGTGTGTGTAATGTTTCAATTAAGCAATGTTATGATTATTGTTACTTTTGTCGCTATCAATTGTTGTTCTGTGTGGACATTTTGGGCAATGATTTTTGCTTTTTTTATACTTTTTGCATTTTCTCTCAATTCTACGCTAAGTTCAGCAATATGTTGTTGCTGTTGGATGATTCTGTTGTTGTTGTTGTTGCCAGTTACTATTATGTATCATGTATTTTAAATATTATAATTATTTAGTTGATTTTGTTTTTGTAATACATAGAAAACGTGATTTCTTGACGTGGGTATCAGAGACGCCGCAGCCGGCATAGTTTTGTGGTTAACTAGTTACTAATTTACATTTAGCTTGTTTTTGTTTTGTTTTTTTTTTTTTTTCTCTCTTTTAAATTACTATGTTATAATTATTATTATTATTATTATTTGCTGCTGCTTCATTCTCTTGTGTTTATAATAGTTAACAAAAAAAAAAAAAAAAAATACAAGTATTTAGCAGCCTTTTTAAACAACTATGTAGCTTTCTCTCCTTTTCGTCACTTCCTTCTTCTGTTCTTTTCTACTTGCAATCTGCAATCGCTTCTTTCTCTCTTTGTCTCTTTGTCTGTTACTCGTTTTACTTTATGTTTTCTTCTTTTCTATTCATTTAGCGTTCGCGCTTAACTTTCTTCCGTTTGCTTTCTTTGTTTGCCTGCCATCTTTCATTATTCTTATTTACTGTTTTCTTTCTTTCTATTCATTGCTGTTTCTACATTATTATTATTATTATATTTTTGTTTTGTTTTTTGTTTTTTTTTTTGTTTTTTCTTATTTTGTTTTTTGCTTTACGCTTGTTTATCACATTTAATATATGTATATATACTATATAAGTATATACTTGTATTTAATTTAAGTTTTTCATTTCTTATATGTGTTGTTGTTGTTGTTTATTCATGCATTTGCGACGCGCTTTGCTTCAGAGGCGCTAATGGAAATTCTTCGGGTTGTTGACTTGTTTTTGTTGTTGCTGTTGTTGTTGTTGTTGTTGTTGTTATTGTTGTGTTTAAGCAGCAGCAGCAGCAGTTGTCCACTTCGACCTCACTTTGTTTGGCAGTGTTCGCTTAAGATTGGCGCTGTAAAACTAAAGCCGTTCCTGTTGCTGCAGCAATAGCTGTTGTTGCTGCTCTAATTGGGCCTGTTGCTCCAGCTGCTGTTGCTGCCAGCGCTTGTACATGCTCAGATTGATGCGGGTGTTCGTTGGATCGCTTGTGCTGCTGCTGTTGTTGTTGTTGTCGTTGTTGTGGTGGTTGTTGTTGCTGCCGCCGCTGCTTATCGTTGTGGTTGCTGGTGCTGCGCCTGATGTTAGGGGCATGCCCAACACTGACGGCAGCTGCAGTTGATGCTGCAAATGCAATGTATTTGTTATTGTTGTTGATGTTGCGCCGCCGACTGCTGCTCCTGGCGGCAACAATTTGTAGTCTGCGGCATCCATTACAGTCTCATAGCAATAGCCAGCTGAATCCAGAAATGTTGTGGCATAAAAGCTGTTCGGAGTACACATGTTGTTGCTGTTGAAATTATAGCTGGTGCTGCTACTGCTGCTGCTGCTGTTGTTGCTGATGTGAATTATAAATGGCTGTTGCTGTTGCTGTTGGTGTTGCTGTTGGTGCTGCAGTTGATATTGTTGTCGCTGCTGTTGTTGTTGGCCAGCAGCTTCTTCGGCGGTGAATTATGAATTGGAATTGCGTTTAGTTAGCGGCTAGGACGAGCTGGACTGGTTCATGTTGCCGAACATGTGCGCTGAGAATGATGTCTGTCCTGCCGAATTGGCCAGAGACGTGGACGACTGTTGCTGCTGTTGTTGCTGCTGTTGCTGCTGCTGCTGCTGTGCCTGCTGTTGGTTGAGAGAGCCACGCCCATGCTTTGGAATGGGCGGCTGTATATACTCGTGTCGTGCCAATGCAAACACATCCATGCGATCCTCCTTCCGATAGGCTAAGCACCCACGAATGAAACTCTGTACACAGAGAGAAAAAACATTAATATTACAATTTCATTTCACATTGAATTTGAATACACAAAAGAGTAATCGGGAGGGATCCGATCATTCGTACCTTTGCCTCGTTTGAGACGGTTGGCTTGTTGGAGAACTGCACTTCTGTGGCCTTCAAAATGGTATTCTCCTCGAGGATGGTGGCCTGCGACTGATTATGGCCGAATGGCTTTTTGCCATAAAGGCACTGATAGAATATCACGCCCACACTCCACACATCCACTTTCGATGAGATTTTTGGTGGATTCTTTCCAACGACAAAGCATTCGGGCGGCAAATACCTGTTAATAAATACAAATACATTTATTAGACTCACTATATATATACTCTATATGGTTGGGGTATTTACCAGTAGGTGCCTGCGCCTTGGGATGTTAGATCCATGCCATGATCTGGATTATAGTTTTCATCATCCATCACCTTGGACAGACCGAAATCGGTTATTTTGATCTCGCCGCAAACGTTGCCCTCGGTTAATAGTATGTTGCCCGGTTTCAGATCGTAATGGATGACAGGCGGTTTAATCTCATTTAGATACTTGAGTGCAGATACAACCTGAGTGTGAACAAAAAACGATATATATATATATATATGAGTGTATGTATTAAAAACTCACCTGCATTATGATTGAGCGCGCTTCACGCTCCGGTATAGTCTTATGCTGTTTCAGATAAAAGTCAAGATCATGTCCATCACAATACTCCAGCACGGTGCAGAATGAATTCGCATCGATCTCAAAGACATCATAGAGCTTCACCACCCGCGGATGATCCAGCGCCTTGTGTATGTTGTACTCCCGCAATGCGTGTCTAAATTGTGTTTCGAAACGTAAGTGAATCATGAGCAAGCTGTATATATGCTAACAAAGTTCCCAACTATTAGAATCTTTAGCTTTCCCCCATCTGCCTAAAGCTCGCACAATTCGCATTAAATACGGAGGAATTATAATAGGAGAATCTCCTATACGGAAATACATATTAGTATGTCTACTATTATCTCAGTGTTTAAATGTTCACTAGTCAAAGTTAAACGATTCGATTCTCATTTGAATTTGCTCCTAATCCAATATCTATGGTATTAGTTTAATGGTCTGGCGCTGCTGTTGCTGCTGCTGCTGCTTCTCTACTCACTTGATATAATTAGCTTTCTTATCCTCCTTCCAATCCTTGTTTAATTGGTGCACCTTACATGCGACATAGCGTTGCTCCTTGAGGTCAAATGCCTTGTGCACCTCGGAGAAGCCGCCCTTGCCAAGCAGCATCAAAAGCAGATACCGGTCATTCAGTACAGGATGATTGTTAAAGCGGGACTATAAGAAATAGAAACAAAACATATGTCGATTAGTTAGTTGGAATCCTTTTGATGGGTTGATTCGTGGAATTCGATTGGATTGATACCTGATCTTCATTGAGTATGCGCTTGAGTTCGCGTATGTGGAGATTGCGTTCACGCTCAAGCTTCTCCATCTCCAGCTGCAGATCGGCGTCCTCCTTTTTGAGTGCGTTTTGTCGCAGCTTGAGTATTTCATCGTATTCGTAATACTCCTGCGCCGTATACGCTCCCGACACCGGATCCGGCTTAAGAAATGTGCCCGAATCGGAGCAGCTGCCGCTATCATTGCAACCAATGCCGCCGCCGCCACCTTGTCCAGTTCCCGTTCCGCTGCCACAAGCACCACCACCGCCAACGCCGCCGCCACCGCCGCCGCGATCCGACAAGCGATCACCAACGCCGCCGCCACCAACGCCGCTGTTGCCCACATTGCCACCAACGCTAGAGTTAGCGCCGACTCCGCCTGAGCCGGCAATGCCACCGCCACCACCAGGACCACCGCCGCCATTGTGCAGCAGTTGCGCCTGCTGCTGTGCCTGCGTCGAATTGGAACGGGAGAGGCCGCGGCCGCACGAGACGACCACGACAGGACCGCTGCCAGCGATGCCGCTGACGCCGACGCCGCCGGCGCCCGTCGCATTGTTAGCGGCACTGCCCACTGCAATGCCGCTGTCCAGGCTGCCGGCGCCGGCATTGCCGCCAAGGCGATCTGTCAGCTGGGAGGAGTCATTCGAATTGGAATTCTGTAATTGTTGCTGCTGCTGCTGTTGGTGTTGGTTATTCTGCTGATTGCTATTGTTGTTGCGCTTGCGTCCCGATTCAGCTGGACGTTTCTTCATCAGCTGCTTCTTTTGGCGATCGATCTCCTCACGCTCGGCCGTTATCTCCTCTTGGCGGCGGCTGAGCTCCTGAAACGCATAGCCGTCCGTCCAGTTCTCCTGGAATGTGGCGCCGACACGTTGTGTCACAAATTGGCCCAATCTTAATCGATTCTGCATGCATTTCTGTCGAGCCTCTTTCTTCTCAATGCTGCTCTTCTCCTTCAGCAGCTTCTTGACCACATCAATGCATTTGGCAATGTGCGACTTGTGCTGATCAATTAACTTTTGTTGGCTCATTATCTGGCACTTTTGCTCATCGGACAGTCTTGTCATCTCGTCCAGCTTCGCCTTGCCGGACTCAAGCTCCGCCTCTCGTTCCTGTAGTTCCAGCAGTGACATTTCCGTTTGGGTTGCCTTCGTGTATGACATTATTGCTGTTGGCATTGTAAGCGGCAATGGTGGCGGTGGTGGCGGCAATCCTCCCACAACGCCGACACCCACACCCACACCCACATTCACACCGACACCAACACCAACACCGACAGCACCAACGCCCACATTGACGCCCAGCGTGCTTAGCTGTTGATGTGTGGGCACAACGGCAACACTTGCCGCTGATGTCGTAACGGGCAACTGTTGCTGCTGCTGCTGCTGTTGCTGTTGTGCCTGCTGCTGCTGCTGCTGTTGTTGTTGCGACTGCTGTTGTTGAGGCCCCACAACACCCAGTCCGAGCACACTATGCCCCACACCAACATGTGACATGGGCACGCCCATTTGCGTCTGCTGAGGAACCATTGCATTGGAAGTCTGTTGCTGCTGTCGCTGCTGTTGTTGCTGCTGCTGCTGTTGTTGCTGCTGCTGCTGCTGCTGCTGTTGTTGTTGCTGCTGTTTGGCAGCTACTGCCGCCGCTGCTGCTGCTGCAAAATGAAACTCTGGCCCAGCCTGCTGCTGCTGCTGTTGTTGGCTGGGCGATTGCGTTTGTGGACTAGTTGAATGATAACCGTGTATGGAATACGCATTCGTCGTCTGCACCTGTTGACTGTTTACTTGCTGCTGTTGTTGTTGTTGTTGCACCTGCACTTGCTGCTGTTGCTGTTGCGGCTGTGTTGCTGATGAAGGCGATTTGCTACCCGTGTGTTGCCGCAACGATGAATTGGCGCCAGTTTGTTGCTGCTGCTTGTTGAAGTAATCGTTGATCTTCTTGTTGTCATTGCTACAGGGCAGCAATAATCGCGTACTCTTGTTGCCACCAGCACCGCCAGTGGGCACACCACCAACTGTGTTAGCACCACTGACTGGTGGCAGTGTAGAAACGCCGAGACTGAGAACTAAGCTGGAGACCGCTTTTGAGTCGCGAAATGTCAAAGACTTTTTCAAGCCGCTAACAATGCCGCTGCTGTTGCCGCCGTTGCCGGCATCCTCGGAGTTGTTGTTGGGCATTTTGCGTTTGCGTTTGCGCTCCGCGGGCGTTCGTGGCTGTTTCCCACTCGCATTGCTGACTACAGAGGAGGCGGCGGAAACAGAGACGGGTACGGCAACTGGACCGGGTCCGGGCCCGCTGCCTGGCTGTTGTACATTGAGCATGTCGAGCATTGAGGCGCCGTTATTGGAATGCAGCTGTTGCTGCTGTTGTTGCTGTTGCTGAAGGTTGCCGAGTCCTAGCATATCATTGACATCCTTTTCGCTGTGTGAAGAACCAGTGCTCATATTCGAGTCTGGATTACTGCTATGGCCACCGGCAGCGCCGTGCGGCTGCTGATGCAGAGCTGCGTGTGGATGTTGCTGGTGTAAATGTTGCAGCTGCTGTTGATGCTGTGGCGGCAATGTTGTATGTTGTTGTTGATGTAGCGACTGCTGTTGCTGTTGTTGTGCTGCCGCCGCCGCCGCTGCTGCTGCTGCCGCTTGCTGTTGTTGCTGCGTTGTCAACTGCTGCAGATGCAACGTGTGTGTTTGCAAATTATGCTGTTGCGTCAGCTGCTGTGGCAGCAATTGTTGCTGTTGCGCTTGCGTACTGTGATGGTTAGCGAAATGTTGTTGCTGTGGTTGTTGCTGCTGTTGTTGCTGCTGCTGTTGCTGCTGTGCTGCCTGACTGCTAGGGTGATGATGACTTAGGGTCGATGTGGTTTGTGGGGCCATCTGCAATTGAGCGCCGGCGGACATCTACAATAACCAAATAGAAAAAAAAAATGAAATTAGTTGAGAATGTCTTTTGTTTTTTATACACACATATATATATATAAGTTCTCATAAACAAATGATCGATTCTGGCTATCGATATGCAATTCGCTGCCGTTTTGCAACACTCAACCACTTTTTGTTTTGATTCGCTGCTTCGTTAACGACACGACGCAGCGCTGCCAGACGATTGCTTCACAACTAAGTGGCAACGGTGGAGGCTGAGCAGCAAATTAAAGAAGAAAAAAAATGGAATAGCGAAAAGAGCGAAAGAGAAACGTGCAAAATACATGACAACAAAACGATGAGTGAGCGTGTGTTATTTGTGTGTATGAGTGAGCGAGACGTCATAGCTAGCGCGTGCTTCTCTGTTGGGCGCCGCTCGGGACGATGTGCGTGAGAGTGAGCGCAATGCAGCAGCAGCAGTGTCAGTATGTGGGTATGAGTGTGTGTGCATGTGTAAAATATTTTATCAAAAAGCAAAGACAATGAGAGAAAAAAAAAACCGACACAAAAGAACAGTTGAAAATTAAAGTGCAAATTAAAGTTTAACCCAACACAATTTTGTTTTCACATATTTACTTTTTGCGAACACTCTTTCAAGCTTCTTCCCCCACACAACACAATTTAATTATTCTTTTTGCATTTGCCTTGTGGATTTTGTATTTGTATTATGTATGTTTGAGTGTGTCTTATTTATGACAAAATGCCGTTCACCTTTTTTAAGCGCCGCATATTTTTCAGCACACACATACGCTTTGCTTCTGCTTATATGTGTGCGTGTGTGTAATGACGTGTATGTATTAGTGTAAGTGTATGTGTGTGTTTAACGCGTGTGTGTGTGTATGAATTTTCACATTCTATTACAAATTATCACATTCATTGCTGTTTATTTATGCACTTTAACGAAATTTATATGAATCTTTACGATTATTATCGACTATTTTACACGCCGCGTACTTAATTTATGGCTGGTATTTGTATTTTTCTTTCAGTTTCGGGGCAGGCAGCAAATTGTTATACGCGTATTTGTAATGGTGCGCGCGGCCCGTAACGAGCAAGAAAGAAGGTGAAAAAAGAAGAACAAGAGCGATAAACGCGTACACAGACAACGACGAACGTCTCAGTCTCGGCGGTTTTGCTATTTGCAGAGAGCACGCGAGCGCGAGAGCAAGCGTGCGAGAGACATACGAAAAAATTAAAGAGAGTGAGTGAGAGCGAGAGCACGCAACGAGCCGGAGCTAAAGTCGAGACGACAACAACACCACTGCACCACTACACAACACTAGACTATTTGCAAAAAACGATGAAAAGAAATGTACAATAAAAATTAATCCGATTGACAGGCAGCCACCGCTTCGTCGTCGCTGTGGTTGTCGTCGTCTGTCGTTCGCTTGTTCGCTCGGCCTTCGTTGGTTTGTGTTGTTTGTTGTTGGTTTCTGTTGCTTTTGATAAATTTCTGCGACTTCCGCGCGCGCCCATCCAAAAACAACATCAAAACTAAACTACACAACTACAACAACTATTTGTAGTTGCTGCTGCTACTGATACTGCGGCTGTGACGACTTCGCTGCGCGACTGCAAACGCTCTTCTTCTTACTACTCTTCCAACATTGCCGAGAAGACCAATCCAACCGGCGTCTTTGTCATTTCGCGAGGCGCGCGTTGCCGTCGACGTCGGCAGCGACGCCATTGCCCAAATTATGTTGGTATTTCTACATACATACATACATACATATCGTGCATACATAAACGTATGGAGTGTAATTGTGTGAGTTAATGAAATAGCAATTTAATTATAATTTTAAAATACAAATATTTCTAAAGCAGCAAACAGATGCAATTATGTTTAATTGGTGCATGTAAAATTTGCTGTATTTAAATAATAAGCTGTTAGTCGCAGGTTTATAGTGTGACAATAACCGGTTCTTAATTGCGACTTGAATCTTAAAGAAAAATTATATGTACAAACATATGTATTTTAAAATATGCATAAATCGTAATTGGATATCAAATTTGTGTACATGAAATTTTGTAATTTGGTATAGCAACATTCATTTTTCCATTGGTATTTTTATACGCTAAAAGACAATGTACTGATGGCCATAGTGCCAATGGCTCTGCCAGCGTCATCAGTGAACAACATTTCAAAGGAAGGAAGCAAATTTTGCGCTGTCGTCGCATCGCATCGCATCGCTGTTTGCGGTTTGGTGAACACGACAACAACAGCTGGGAGCTGGCTGGCTATACTGAGGTGATGAGAGTGAGAGCGACGCTGTGAAAAAAGTGTTGCCAAACATGGTTGAGAAAAAAAAGTGAGCAAAAGCGAACGAACGACACACACACACACACACAAGCAAGTTGTAACGGGCCAAATTGGCAACAAAAAAATACGACGGACAAGACCTAGAGAGACAACAAATGATAACAAAAACCGTGCAAGTCGCGGCGAGCCCAAAAGCAAACGAAATGGGCAGCGACGACTTAATTTTTGGGCTTGCTGCACTCACGTGCGCGCGAATGAGATAAATCTATGATGATGATGTTGATGGTGGTGGGGAGGAGGCCGAGCACATCAGCAAAAGCGTGCGAAAAGGCCCGCGAGAAGCAGACGTTGACGACAAGAACGAGCCGAGGCAAAACGAAATTCAAGCGTACGCGTCCCTCTCTTTAGATATACATAGCGGAGTATGTGGGTGAGGGGCATTGCGCGAGGGTGTGACAGTGACATGCATAACGTATGTATGTTCGTATGCATGTACTTCTTATTGGCACCATCTGTGCATGCGTGTGTTTAAGTGTACATACATACACTGCGGCGGATGCTGAAGCACTGTTTGCCTATGTGTGTGTGTTCTGCGAGAAAGTGAGCGAATAGTAATATTGCTATTGCGAGTGCATTCCAATGCAGCTCGAAAAACCGTTGTACATTTTGTGCTTTTTTAAATGCTTTTGGGCAGTATTTTTTTAATGTTCGCTCTTTAATTCTGCCTCACTCGCACGCAAACGACAACAGAGCAATCGCAGCAGCATCGGCGCATGCAACGAACAAGTTTTTTTTGCCTTTGCCTATGGCAACGTGTTGTGATAACGCTTTATTGCAAATACACATATATACATACATGTGTATATGCATCGGTGTGTGTGAAAACTGGTTGTCGCCATTGCGGCAAGACGTTGACATTAGGGCTGCCATCCAATACAACAACTAAAACAATTGCAGCGGTCTGGCAACGCCGTCGCGCAACGTCAAGCAACAACACTCGCCGTCGTCGCCACAATTTAACAGTTCACATCGATGAGTCAAGGTCGAGAGACGTCACGCAAATTTTCGTTTTCATTGCTTTACCCACAACACAGCACAAAAAAAAAGACTTCGTTTATTTTTATCGTGCGAGTGTTGTCGTCATTGCTCGTGTGTCCGACGGTGAGCCGACCATACACGAATCGCACCAACGAATGAATGGGAAACGGCACCGAACGAGAAGGGCACACACGGCAGCCACCATTGAAATTTAAATTAATTAACTTGTATTTTTTTTGCTGATTTGATATTTGTCATTGCTTAAATAGCAGTGACGTGTAAATGGAAGTATAGTATAAGTACATTAAAAAAAACGTTCGTCATTTAACCAATATTTTTGACCATTATTTAGCTAAAAAAAAAACCATATGTTAATATGAATATTTTTAATAAGATAGTGTGTTATTTTCTCTCCCAAAACGTCAATTTACTGATAATGCCCACAAAGGGCAATCAATGGGTTGACATGAATTGTTTTCGCAATTGCTTAACAGAGCGCTGTTAAGAAAGCGTATGCTGGGCGCTCAGCAATGTGCCGCAACAGCAGTAAGCATCAGCACGTGCACAGAGCGCCTTCAATGTAAACAAAGAGAAATACACACGAAAGAAAAATGAAAAAAAAAAAAAAATACACTCACGCTCTTGGTTAACTTGCGACCAGCGGCGCCGCTGCCGGCACCACGTTTGCTGCCGTTGTTGTTGGTGCTGGTGCTGCGGCTACGTTTGCGTGCGGCGCTGCTCGCCGAAGCTGCTGTTGTTGCTGCCGTTGCTAACATGACAACGTAACAGTGAGAAAAAGCCGCTGTTGGCGCTGACGTCGGCGTTGCTGTCGTTGAACAGCTGACACACTAGCCGGCAAAATTTTATAAATCAGCTGACCATGGGCGCAGCGGTGTTGCTACACCTCTCTTGCTTGCTGAGCGCTGTATGTGTGAGTATATGTGCACTGCGCTCTGTCGGCGTTCTCACCACTTATTTGCACACTCTCACGCTCTCTCTCTCTGTGTGTTGTTTTCTGATACAACTGTCGTCTGAATTTTGTTTTGTACTTTGTATTCGGTTTTCCTACTTTTTTTTTTTTTTGGTTTGCTTATTTTGCACGTTTTGCATTTATGTTACACACACGCTTTGCCTCGGCATTCGTATCGTTTGCTTCGAATTTTGTATGTGTGTGTGTGTGTTTTTTTTTGTCGCTGGTATCACTTGCTGTTGTTGTATTTAGTAGGAAGTTGGCAGAAAATAAAAAAAAATTCAATCGTGCGCCTTGCCGACAACAACGACACGTCACGTTACTCGCTCTTTAAGTTCGACACTGTTGTGCTAGAGAGCAGCGGCAAGGTAAATTGGCAAAACTACAACAAAAACGACAACAGGCTGGCTGTTTGGTTGGCAGGGAGCGCAACTGCGACTGCGACGCTGACTGATTATAAATGTGTACGTATGTATGTATGTACATCTGTCTGTGTGTTTTTTTTTTGTATGTCTGTTAACCGAGTGAACTTAAATTGTTTAGTTCTGTCTGCTGATGTCGCTGTTTCTTGGCGTTTCTCGGCTGTTCTTCATGTGTAAAGCGGAGCGCAAGGCCGCTGCTGTGTTGACGTTTGGTTTCTGCTGCGCTGCGCGATGCGTTGCGTTGCGTGTTGTACGTTAGAAAGGTATCAGCATTTTTCGCCTGCAGCAAACATGATTGGAAACTGCTGGTAACTGGTTGCTGTTAGCAGCAAAATTGAACCAAAGTCGATATTAATTTTAACTGTTACCAGACGAACAGAAAAAAAGCTAGCAGTTGGTACACACACACACACTCACACACATGCATATTTGTATTTGTATATATATATTTGTAACAGTTGGTGAAAGCATTTTAATAGAACATTGTCCGATAGACGAGTTCTGAGTTCTGCTGTCTTTATTGTCGTAGCTGCTGCTGTTGCTTAAATGTTTGCTCGCCCAGCCCCAAACTCGACCTCTACATTCAATTTTCGTGTGCTGTTTAGTTATGACCGTGCCATATATACATACATACAAGCAATGCATACACATGTATCTATGTCGTGTATGTATAATGTGGACAACTTAGTATATACATATGTACATGCGTGTGTGTGTGTGCCCGTAATGGGAATTGATATTATCCGATAATGGTTTTCGAGGATGCGTATGTGTGTCTGTGTCTTTGTTGTTATTGACACACCTGGCGTTTCTATGTAGAAACAGAAACCGAGGCAAAGTAGTAGCAGCAGTTTAGAAGCACATGCAAAAACGAATTGAAAAAATAAAGAGTGTCTGTGTGTGTGTGTCCCGTTGCGCTGCTGTTCTCTATAGAATAATGCAAAAAAGGAATGTTTATACATTTGTTGTATGTTTGTGCATATGTATGCCTGTAGGTTTGTACACACTTACATATTTTTACAAACGAACATAGATTTCTAGAATCTTAACCTACATAAACATGTTTAAAAATGTATCATCATGTGCCAGTAAGTACATATGTATGTATGTACATATGTACATCCATACGCACAGCTTGTTTTGTACAGGCTGTAACTGTATGTAAATATGCGCAATATAATATAGGAAGAGAACAAAAGCACAAACTGAATTCATTTTATTTGAAAAATGTAAACAAAGCCAAATCGGCTGGCAAAAACTAAATGAAATTTTAAATCATTCATTAACGGGCAACGTAAATGCGAATACATACAGACATAGAGAGACATATACATATACATACATGATAACTTGTGTACATTTGGCATGAGTAATTAGATACCCTGGAGTTTGGGTAACCAGTGCAACGTTTAGCTCTTGCTGAAAGCTAGTTCCCTTTCGACGCTCAACCAACCACAAACCACTAACAAATTTCATTAATCAATCTGGTATGCCCTGACGCCAGCAAAACTCTAGGGCTATTGATGCCCTGTGTGTGGGGAATTCAAATAATCTCATGTTGATTGACCGACTATGCAGTTCACCATACACTTAAATGTTCATATGTACATATGTATGTATGTATATTCGTACTTGTACGCATGGGTGGATTGATTCAGCTTCTTTCCTAATCGAGAAAACATATATGTACGTACATATTAACTTGTATTTATATTATTTTTCTTTTTAATAATTTGAGTAATATTTTTAGTTATCAGTATATTTGTTTTATGTTTCTATGTTGATGATTAATATTTTGGGTTTTTTTTTAAGGATTATAGGATATAGAAACTGGAATTAGTAGGGAGAAGTTAATTTCATTCGTCGTCAACGCGCATCATTTAAGTTTTCTCTCTTTCTCTCTTCCTCTCTCCCGCTCTCGCTCTCCTTCTCAGTATCTCACCCTCTCATTGTATTGCTCTTTATGTTGTAGTTTTTGCCTGTTATATGAATTATTTTTTGTTTCTCTTTTTTAGCTTTTTATGGATGAGTTGATTTCGTGTTGCACTCTTGTTGTGTGAGTCTAAATGTAGATGTATTTGGAAGTGTATGTATGTATGTGTGTGTCTATGTTAATATGTATTTCATTCCATTGAATTATTTCCCTCGTTTGCTTTCAAACAGCGCAACTTTCACCAGATCGAACACAGACAACAAACAAATTAACAAACACTAAAACAGAAATGTTTGCTAAAATGTTTACTTGCAAACTATGTACATATATGCATACATATATACATACCAACTACTCTGATGCCAGTATTAAAAAACAGGTGGCAACTGCAGATCTTTTAGGGATGTCATCAGCTTTTTTTCCCCACAAAATATGGCGACAGCTGTTCAAATATGGTAAAAATGTGTGCTTTATCGATGTGCAGCACCACATATATCGACATGTATCGGCTTGTTATCGACTTAATAGCGGGGCGTAGCGACCGAATCTTGTCACTTCAGTTGCACAAAACCAATATACTCTATTCTTCGCTATCAGAGTATGAAACACATATATTTATTATTATTTTTTTTGCCTTAGCATTGACATTCGTCCCATTAACGGTCAGTTGACGTAATCGCAACATAAAATATAATCAAAAACCAAAAAGAGACAAAGCGAAGAGAAGCACAAGCAACAACAATTCTTGAAAAGAATTTATAAAGAAAAAGTTTGCGACAGCATCGAATTAACTAATCTTAAGTTGACTTAATTGAATTAAAATAAATAAGTACCCTTTTTTATGTACCAAAATTGTGCGTACAAAAGAGAGAGGAGGTTAAGAGAGCGAGAGACACAGACAGCGAAGAGAACAGCAGATCAATAAGTTACCCAGCAGGACAAATATTTCACACACATAACCATAAACAACAACAATAGCACACTACTAAACACACAAAGAGGGAAAATCAATGAGTTCTTGTCTTGTGTTTTAAATCTATTAACATGTGTTACGTACCTTAAATAGTGTTGGGTTTGGGTAAAAAAAAAAAAAAAAAGAGTAAAAGTAAAACAATAAAATGCTCGACTTAACAAAATTAAAAGACGGAGTTTATCTAGAAACAAATATTTGCAGTTGCTTCGCTACGAAACTTTTTATGTGATTCATAAATGCGATATTAACGTAAGCTTGCGTACCAGTGTATAACAGCTTATATACTATGTACAAAAATTTCATAAGAATTTTTGACTTGCGAATTTAATTGAATGTCTGTTTCGCTTAAATGTTTCGCATACCAAGAAGTAAGTGTATATGGGTAAGCACAACAACAGCTAATCTTAGACAAGAAAGTCACAACTGAATACATGTGTATTTGATATGTATGTATATTATGTATATGTATACGGATATATGTACATCTGTACACGCTATGTAATAGTCGAAAAGAATGTTATCAAAATTCAAGTCATGTAGCGCACACACACAAACATATACCTAATGTATAAATGTATATATATGTACATTTGTGTTAATACATGTGTGTATTGGCTGCCCATTGTACTCAAGAAACTTTTTGAACGTAAATATGTCTAATTAAATTTAAAAGTTAGGTATGTATTTTTGTAAACAATGCATATAAAAATATGTGACGCTGCTGCCGTTGCCTGCCTACAAAATGTTAAAGAGCGGCGGCGAGTAAACAACACAAAATGAATGTATGTATGTACATACATATGCCGAGAGGGGGAAAAGGAAATTGACATACATATGTACATGTATGTTGGCGAAAAACACAAAAAGAAAGAAAAAACATTTAACGAGCATCGGCATCGTACATACAACAACTGCAATGCGCCGCGTTACGCATACGCAGACTAGCAGCAGCAGCAGCGATATGCGAACGACGACGACGACGACGACGCCCGTTGACGTCTAATTATGCTGCGGCTATGGCTGCAGCAACAAATTTGACGACGAGAGCACACGACCCACTCACCGAGGCGACCGAGCGACGAACGCAGCGACGGTGGCGACCCACGACAACACAAAATGTAAGCGCAGCGAGTGAAAACGAACGAGTTGCGGCGCCGATGCCTGCCTTCCGTCGCGTACCGTCGCGTCGCTTCGCGTTACGTTACGTCTCGAAGCGTCGCTCACTCCCTCAATCACGAATGCTCTCGCCCACTGCAGAGACAGCCGCAGCGGCAGAGATAGCGTCAGCAGCAGCAACAGCAGCAGCGAATTGGTGGGTTTGAAAACAGTTTACTATTTAGTAAGAAACAAACGCACACAAACATGCAAAAGCAATGGCAAATGCAAAGGCAAAGGCAAATACAAATAAAAAAATACACACACACACACAAACAAAGAACAGCAGATCGAAAAATAGTAAAAGTAAAAAGAGTATAGCAAAGCAAAGGTAAAGTAAACTAAACTGACGTTGACGGAATCTTCGCTTTAGCCGCGTGTATTTTTCGATTCAGTTATTATTGAAGCACAAACAAATTGAGACTAAAAATGCGGCGTGAGATTTGATTGTGAGTAAGCGCAAGCGTCGCGTTCATGACGTTGACGCTGGCAGCGACGTGGCGCCGCCGTCACATTTTAAATAAAGGCAAACAAATATACAAAAGTAAAAGCCAAAGAACGCAAGGGGAACGAAATTAAATGAATATATATCTGTATGTATGTCTGAACTGTGTATATGCAATGTGTGTATATGTGAGTGTGGTGAGAAATGAAAAAAAAAAAATACAAAAAAAATCACGCAGAAAAACCAACTGAAATGTAAAACTAAAGCTTAGCGACTGGACAGCAAAACGACGATGTCGCGACGCTGGCGCCGACGTCGCTGCCGTCGCCAAGTGCAAAGTGTAATGGGCGTGGCAACTGATGTGGGCGGTTGGGTGGCTTTTTTTTTTTTTGCAGGCTACTTGTGCATGTGCTCGTATGAACATACATACAAATATGTATGTGTGTGTGTGTGTGTGCAGCCACTGTTGCTATTGTTGTTGGCATTAGCCAAGAACTGCCAACAGAAACAGCAACAACAACCAAGTTTCATAAAGAAAATATTAAAACCAAAATATCTAAACAAGAAAAGAAAAAAACACTAATCATATGAGGTAATCATAGGCAGCGCTTTGTTTATCAAAACAACAACAATTTCGTTTTTAGCGAAAATCAAAACTTGACAAAACGGCCGAATAGTCGAAGAGCAACAACAAAAGCAACCAAAAGCAAGAAAAAAAAAAAAAAAAAGAAACAAAAACATTACCGCATCTGGCAGATGCTCACCACACATACACATATGTACATATATATATATACTTTATACTACACATAAATATGTATGTACATTAATATATAAATGTTTTTGTTCGAGAATTTCTGCCTTCGGATGTATAAGGCAAATGGAATTTTTATGAACAGTCACAAAAACAGCAGCGCAAAATGCAGCCAACATTTATTTATAGATTGCGCGACAGAGATAGCACCACACAGGCAATGTTAGAAAGAGACAGTGCAAATGCAGGTCTCCAGACTGTTGGAGTGTAAGTCGCGGGCGGGGGTATGGTTTGTGGTTTGCGAGTGTGGAGGGGGGCGCAAGTAACGGATTACTATGCCGACGAGTTTATAAAACTGAGTGAAGGAGACTAATGCTAGACGAAACCCAAATGAGAAATAGAGAAACAATAGTGGTGTAAATGTGAGTGGCACGGGGAGGGGGGTGGGGAGGGGAGATGTGGTGAGAAAGACAAACTGACAGATAGTGAGTCAGTGTGTGTGTGTGTGTGCTTGGAGAGATCAAGTGAGAGTTGCTTACAATTGCTTAAAAAAAGGTACAAATCAACTTATTTGCACCTAATTTGTAGAGAGAGAGAGAGAGAGAGAAAAATGATGTTTGCTTTTGTTTAAAATATAGAGTGAAATATGGTCAGTGTTAATATGAAAATATCGAATACCCAATCTGCTTTTAAGTATAATATCTTTAAAGGAAACCTGATAAATAAATCTGGTAAATGTAGATCAAGTAGTGCTGAATCTTTAGAAACGACAGTTGAACACTCTATCGATACAGTTGTCTTAAGTCGACTCTTGATTAATTGCATTATCAATTGAAATTCACAGTAATTTGCAATGAATTCGTTCAAATATGACTCACACTCAGATCAAGCCTATTTCACAACACAACATTCAACGAATGGTGGATGCATCAAAATTGGCTCCCACTTGAATTGGGTCTAACTTTTTATCGTCATGGGTCCGGTCCGGAGGCGAAATTTTCATAGCAGGAAAAGGAAACCTAAGAGCATGTTAACAGCATATTTAACTAATGGTACTTGCCAAATTCCTCTCAACATTCCTCTCAAATAACAGACGACTTACTCCATCAGATGTGACCTTTTTATTGTTAAGGAGTTTGTAATTGAGTAAGCTTATCAAAGAAATGCGATAAGAGCTCTCCTCGCGAACCTCAACGAATTCTTTCTCCTGGCTTTCGTTGGTTAACCAAACAGAAGAATCAAGCTTTACATGGAAATTAACAGTACAGAGGATATAGATCTATCTTCAAGGGCATCATAATACTGGCTGATCGAAGCACCCAACCAAAACCGTCAAGCTGAGCTACCCCCAAGTACCGCAGCTCTGCTACGTCAAAAAAGAAAATCTCTCATCGAACGAACGGAAGACTGAGACTAAGTCAGGATAGCCTTTTAAAAATCAATCAATCTGCCACTTCCTCTCTCTCTGGCAACTGAAAAACCTCATTAAGAGAGAATCTCTATGACTACGGTTACTAAGGATTCAAGGATTCTGGAGAACACTGAAATCAAAGACAAAACATTTAAGCCGTTCAGCCTAACTACACAGGATACTCTTAGAGCAGTTGCTTCTGAACTGGAGATGCCGCTTCAAATATCCTTGCCATCAAATCCAGTCACATTGCAAAAGTCGGAGCAGCAAACTAAGAAGCTTAAGGTCAATAAATTCGCTGGTGAGGACCTTCTGGATAACAGAACGTTAAATCTACTCCACAAAAGCGCCCTGCTGTCTATAGTTGTGGCTCTCAACAGCATACTAAGGATAGGTCACATCCCAAAACAGCTTGAAAATTGCCCTTCAGGCTTCAAGCAACACAAGGATGTTGATGGAAACATGACGGAAAGAGTGATCCTAAATCGCATCCTGCACCTCGAGCCTGTTATCCAAAGAATTCAAAAGTGGAAGTTTCGATTACGATTAGGTAACGGCCTGAGCAACTGCATCGTATGGTTAACTTCTCCCTAGCACAAAATGTATTCAGGAGCTTTCTAAACCCAAGAACGTTTCTACTTGTGTGTAGTTTTCTTAAGGACAGACGTCTCAGAGTTGTTGTCTGATGGTGCAAAAACCTCGAATCTGCCACAAGGCAGCGTTCTTGGACCTAGCCAATATTCCAAACGTCGTCAACGGTAATAACTGAGTTGGTCGAGAATGATGCGATGATAGTAACCTCCATTGCTGACGTGAGAAGTCCAAGCATGTATCTAGCTACTGAAGCAATACTTGGGTGTCGTACTGGACAGGAAGCTAAATTTCAAAATAGATTCTACTTGGACAGTCGGTGATGGGGAAAGGCCAAAAAGATGGAGTTGATAACAGATTATCCCTTTTCAAGTAAGGTTGCTATTGATTCATTATTCAATTCACATCATATTTTCATTGTGAGAGAATTTCAATACACACAAATTCTCTCCGTTACTTAAATGTCGGTCGATAATATCGATAATCGATAAGTGCAAGTGTTGAAAAATCCTTAAAAATTGTGAAGCTAAACTCGTTTTAATGTTCGTTTCAGTTCGTTTTGATCGTGTGCCAGTGTTGTGCAATGACCTCAAATGTTGAGCCTATTAGAAATATCGAGTTATATATCATTAGCATTGCTAATTCCAGTTAGTAATTGACCCTTAACCTTCAGAACAGCTGTTATGAATGTAACTATATAGTTTATAGTTTATACTAAGGGAAGAAATTGATTATACTTTTCATTTTCAGTTGGCGTTTGCAATTATTGTTTATTAACATAATATAATAATGCATATAGTATATATGTATATATATATATATAAGCCATATCAGTGCACAATAATCTGTTGACTATATTTAGAAAAAAAATCGAAAATAAAACTTTACGACATTATTATAACAGAACAAACTATTTTTGTTTAATACCTAAAACACAAATCTTAAAGTCGATTTGTACAAAGAAAACTGAAACTATCTTTTGGATATTTTTGTTCCAGGGTATGATAGGTTGTTAAACACAACTTTTACTTTGGATTGCGCCTGAAACTAATCTACTTAAAATTGTTTAGATAAGATTTAATTGGCGCACAGAATGAATATACAACAACAGCAACAACAACAACAGCAAAGCAATAAAAAGTTTTCGCAAAATGAAACTTGGAATTAAAGAATGTTTTAGGCAAGTTTGCGACTACCTCGCCCAGAACAAACAAGTACGAGAACAACGAACAAAGAGTGTATCAAACAAGCAAAGAAAAAGCCATCTTAGTCACAACGAATATGGCATACACTCACAATGAAGTGGACAAAGTAGCGAACATAGTTTTAAAACTTATCTATGTGTATATTACTTAAAGTCAAGTAACGTATACATTATATATCATATAGATAGGGTACTATATATTCTTTGAGTCATGTGAGTACATTCTGTTATTTTTGTTAATCATATTTTTGAAGCGTCTCGAGCCGAAACCAATAGTCACAAGCACAATCAATAAATCTCGAGAGCAAAGAGCGCAAACAAATATATGAATGTATAATATATATAAATGTAATTAAAAAATAGCAAAATGACGCAAACAAACAATATGGAAACAAAAGAACAAAACAATTTTTTATTTGTTAAGGCAATTAACAAACCGTTTTTATGCTTAATAAATTAATAAACTGCTCAAATCAGTAGACAACCGAACAGAATACATAAAACGAAAGATTCATGTTAAACGAAACGAAAACAAAAACAAAAACGAAAACAAAAACAAAAACTAAAACAAAATCAAATAAAAAGTTAAATCAAATGTCGCCAAGCGCGTACTTAAATGAAATAGAACAAAAAAAATACCAAATACATATACATATGTATGTGTGTAGTATATGGATATATATGGTAAAACTCTTTTTGGTTTGCGTATAATGTAAATGTATGCATGTATGTAGCATAGATAGTTATTGAGTAAATAATTTGTTGTTGCTCCAAGAAATTGATGCTCAGACCCTCGACATACAAACTGTACATAATTACGTACATAAGCACATACATACATACATACATACATACATACATACATACATACATACATACATACATACATACATACATACATACATACATACATACATACACACATACACACATACACAAACAAGAAGCAGCACATGCAGAACAAAAGCAATGCGCACTTTAATAAAAATCATTCATACGTAATTTCAATGGAATGTTTTGTTGTTATTGTCGCCTTCTTATTTTCTAATTCTCTTTCGCCTTTCATCATCATCATCATCATTATGATGATTATGGTTTGTGATTCGATTTGTCGGTGATTCTTTCTTGGTGTTATTCGCCTTTTGTTGTTGTTATTGTTATTGTTGCTACTACTTTACGAAGTCAATTCATTTTCGGCTCGGTTTCACATTTGCTTTTTGTCATTTCTTCTGAATGGTTTTGTTAGTGTTGTACAACGTGCAAATTTGACTTAATGTTAATCGTAATCAATTAGATCTCTTCCCTCTTTGTTGATAATAACTAGCAATATGTACGATTGAAGCAATATGAAGGGTCTTTTTTTTACAGGTATAGAACTTGAAGTTGGCAACACTTTTTTAACTGGCGGCCATTTTGTCAGCTGTTAAGTGATTTATGTTTAGTTTGGTTGGGCATTTCAACATGAATAGACTGACACCTGAACAACGCTTCCAAATTGTGCAAATTTATTTTGAAAATCATGGTTCTGTTCGAAGATTTTCATAAGCGAATTTTGTTTAGCGCGATGAAGCTCACTTTTGGTTGAATGATGATGATTACTGACTTTTTCGTTCATCAATTAAACAACCATGATGTGCAGGAGTTGTGGTTTCAACAAGACGGCGCAACATGTCACACAGCTCGTGCCACAATTAATTTATTGAAGGAAAAGTTTGGTAACCGCATAGTTTCACGTTTCGGACCCGTGCATTGGCCTCCCAGATCGTGCGATTTAACGCCGCTTGACTATTTTCTGTAGGGATATGTGAAGTATGTGAAGTCTACGCCGATAAGCCCGAAACGGCCACAAATGTTGTATAAAGTCGTCGAAAATTGGATTTCTAGATTGGACTACGTCCAATCCGCCGTGGCGGACATATGCCAGAAAGCATATTTAAATTAAATTCCAGAGGTTTGTCTTTCGAATAAAGTAAATAATAAAAAATAATCATCTTTGTTTTATTCCATTTCAAAGTTCTATACATCTAAAAAAAACACCCTTTACATTATAGGGTCGCATATAGGGTCAGACATATGCCAGAAATCATATTTAAATTATAATGCCAGAAGTTTGTCTTTCGAATAAAGTAAATTTCATATCAATAAAAAAAAATCATCTTTGTTTTATTCCATTTCAAAGTTCTATATCTCTAAAAAAAAACACCCTTTATATGCGTAGGTGCAAAAGTTTAACTGTTTCAATTCTTTAATAATTCATATTTAATATTTAGTTTACTTCTGTTAATTTTACAAATGAAATCAAGTTAAAAAATGTCCGAAAAATGTCAAAAAAATTTGTGTTCAATCACATTACATATTACATATAAAATTGTTATTATTGAGTCATTTAACTAACTTAAAACTTGCTTACTGAAAGTTTCCTTGCACTTTTTCTTAATATGGGAATAGTCTCAAAAGCTATAATAAACTTTTTTTTCTTCAATTGATTTCGTTTAATCAAAGTTTCCTTGCACTTTTTCTTCATATGGGAATAGTCTCAAAAATGTTGAAAAAAATGTTGATAATATAGACTTTCGTTCGTTCTTATCAACTGTATGTATGAGTGTACTAATACTAAGAAATGTTTCGAATTTATCGTGTTGTTCTGGCTAAAATAATGTTGAAGTTGTATTAAATTGTGTCTGTCGTTTAATTATCACACTGAATCAATCAGTTTCTCCATCCAACTATCAATTACAATGTTCTTCAAATAGCCAAGATTGTCATGTGGTTTAGTTTTGGGATGTTTGTTTTTGGTTGGTTAATGACTCGAAGTATGTTCGGTGATTGTTGGTTGGATGTTGGTTGTTGGATGATTGTGAGCGATGTGTTTATGCTTGATATAGTCAGAGTCAGAGAAACTATATATTCAAACCAATTCCCAATTACGACTTACACAAACTTTCATCTGGTGGTCAAATGCGTCTGATTGAAGTCGCAAATATGCCTGCGTGTGTGTGTGTGTGTGTGTGTGGGTGTGTGTGGGCTTGATGTTTGCTAGTTTTGTGTAGTTGGTGCAAGTATTGATGCTGCTGCATTGAGGAGCAACGCAGCCACTTGGCAGATTAGTAGGGGTTGATGAAGGACCTGCCAGCCAGCTGCTCCTATTGGGAAGGCATAGGTGGGTTGATGGTTGGGTGGTTGAGTGGTTGGGTGGGTGGGTGCTTGTATGTGGCGATGTTGAGTGCTACTTCTGGCTGCCACAGGCTGTGTGGCAGAATGGTTGGCTCACTCGCTCGCACGCGCAATTCTAGAAATTCGATGGGAGACAGAGTGTTTAGGGGGTGCGGCTTGTGATGGGCGGGGGTTGGGTGGTAGGGTAGGGTTAGCTAGAACAGCAACGGCAAAACAGTCAGCAGAAAGTGCAAAACCAAACTAAACCAAACAACAACAACAACAACAAGGCAAACACAATATTTCAGCTGGAAATATGGAAAGGCCGACAGTGCGTGAAATTCCGTGTGTGTGTGTGTGTGTGTGGGTGTGCGTGTGTGTGTGTATGTGTGTGTGTGTGGGTGTGTGTGTGTATGTGTGTGTGTGTGGGTGTGTGTGTGTATGTGTGTGTGTGTGTGGGTGTTTGTTTAACACATACAGAGAGCAGGCTCTCGTCCTTATGTATGTGTGTGTGTGTGTGTGTGTGTGTGTGTGTCTGACCCGTCTGTACTCCAATTGCATATCGCAATTGCAGAGGCAACAGCAGCACCTGCCACAAACACAAAGCGCACAAACTTGGCCAAAAAGCTGGCTGTCGGCCTGCCTGTGTATCAATTCCAAAATGGCGGAGACGCAGCCGCCTGGAAGGCCAATGGCTGTTGTCTACATACATATACATATACATATGTATGTATGTATGCATGTATATGTATATGTGTGCGTAACTCGCGCTCTTTGGCGGCAGTCAGAAACTTATTGGTTAACAAGAGCACCACATGGAGACAAAATGGCGTCGTTTGGGCCAAAAACTTACACACACACACACACACATACACACTCATACAGAACTTGACATTTTCCAGTTTCGTATGTATGTATGTATTAATGTTTATGTGTGAATGTGTCTGTGTGTGTGTGTGTGGGTGTTACAACTTTTCCAGCTGCCAAAAATGCAAAGCAAAAGCAACAACAACAACAACAACAACTAAAGCAGCTACTCCAAAAAATGTTCCCCCGCCCTTCGTCAGCACACCCAATCTCTCTGCTTCCACCGAGACAATCGATTTTATATACCGCAACAAGGGAAAAAGGACGAAAAAAAAAAACACAAAAATTTCCCAAAATTTTCCTTATGCACTTACTAGCCTTGGCAACGCATTTGGTTGCTGTTGCAACATACCTGCCCCCCCGTCGCACCACCACTCAATATATGGGGCGAGTGGCAAGGTGAGGGGTGGCAAGGGAAGCGTGGATGACATATTCGATTTTGAGTTGCACACATCCGTAAGATACATGCAACAGAACAAAAAAAATAAACGAGAAAACTGGGAATTTTCACACAAACACACACACACACGCACACAAACACACGCAGAAAGAAACATCAAATTGCAGCCTCACCTGCAACGCCAGAGAATGAGATAGATACACACACACACACAGAGAGAGAGAGAGAGAGAGAGAGAGAGATAGAAAGAGAAAGAAAACGAGATTAAAAGGAAAGAGCATGTATAACGGAACGAAGGGGGACGCGCAGATAAAGCAAAAAGACAAAACAAACTTGAAAATAATTATGCAAGCACCATTTCATTATCCCTGCAGCCAGGAACAACCCTTCCATTAAGAATCGAGGTGTTTACAATAAATACCAAAAAGCAAGTAAGAAGGCTCTTGATTGAGTTAGCGCGACTAGCAGATACCCTTGCAGATTAACCTTAACCGTGGACTTCAATCTTTGACTTCTCCAATCGATTTCTATGCACAGACATTTATTTTATTTTCTTTTTCACGATTTCTCAAAACAAAGAGTTCATTGTTATCGCTAATATGTGTTGATTACATAAACGGAAAGAGTTATCGATAATAATCGATACTCAACATTTTCGCCTGTAATTCTCAAACGGAAAGAGTTATTTCATAAACGGAAAGAGTTATCGATAATAATCGATACTCAACATTTTTGCCTGTAATTCTCAAACGGAAAGAGTTATTTCGCAAACGGAAAGAGTTATCGATAATAATCGATACTCAACATTGTAATTCTCTTTTTATTGCAAGGCTTCTGTCAGTGTGTGTGTGTATGTAAGTACCCAGCAGTACTGGTGGTACCTACTACTACCTACTCCACTACTTCCTTTCCTTTGGTAAGGGATCACAAAAGAAAAGAAAGCTTAACTCCAGTCAAAATTTGTTTGAAATAAATAAAATTATAAATTGACATTAAAGGTAGTCAAATCACAACCCAAAACCAAATCATCACCCATAAAATGGGAGGCTCTTTTCACTAGTTCTCCGCGAACTAGTGACCAGTACTGCAGGCTAGTTAATAGCTGGCCATCCAGCATAATGTAACAGATGTACACACACACATAAACATACGTACATCATGTCAGCTAAAGTTATCTTCAAATTTTTTTTGAAAATCAGCGAGACGAATTTACACGCAAGCAGCGCCATCTGGCGCTATGTTTGTGCAGCACGCGAAACAATTGAAATCCTAACTTGAAATAAAGGCACAAAAAAAAAAAACTTTTTAAACAACAATTAATAAAGACTGTTCAAATCAGAGCTGCAAACCCCTGAAAAACGGACCAGTTTTCGGTTCCGGTTTCGAACCACAGCGGTTCCAAAGGTCCTGCATATTTTTGGAACCCCGGGAAATTTTGTTCTTCCCAATAAAAAATGGAAACGCTTCGGATTTTCGGTTCCTCTACGTTACTAACAACGAACCCACGCAGAGAACTGGTTCTACAGTGTTCGGTTCCAAAAACGTAGCAATAAGGAATAAAAGTTCAAAAGCATTTTGCAAAAAAAAAAACTCTTAATTAAAATTTTAAAACTTTAAAACTAAGATCAAAAGGATATAAAATAGGTGCCATAATATTCTTTAAAGAAAAAAAAAATCGCAAAACTTTTTCATTTATGCGCTACTTTCTAACTTCTCCATTGAAAAGGACATAGAAACATTTTCTCATTTGTTAGACTTATGAATTGAGCTGCGAAGTATTTTCATTTTGACGTAACCAAAAGGCGGCGCCCACACCCAAACCAACAAACAAACACACACACACACACACATACAGGCGAAACAAGTTGAAAAGTGGCGGGCGCTGAAAAGTATGCTACGATAATAAAAAAAGAGCTCGTGTTGCCCAGCAGCGAACTGCGTCAAGAGCTCAGCTATAAAACTCAACATGGCCTGATACTGGAGTGACAGGTGGGTTGCTCTGTGGGTGGTGGTGCGGTGCTGCAGGCGCGTCATTGGGTGGCGCTGAATTATTTAAAGTTGAGCAAATGCCAAAAGCAGCCAAGAGTAAAACAAAGCGTGTAATAAGTGCATAAAAGGTAACGGTGCACGAAGAGAAACAAAGAAACAAAAAAAAAAAAAAAACTCCAACAACAACAAAGACATCGAACAAAGTGAACAAGAAGCCAGCCTGGGCGAAAAAATCAAAAGCAAAACGCGAAAGAAAAACCAAGCAAACGACGAAGAACGATGTGGAGGAAAAATAGACCCAGGCAGCGGCAGCGGCAGCGGCGGCGTCGCCGACGGAAGCAGAACTACACTACACTGAAAGCAAATGACACGGAATGGATTGGGGCGCGTCAGTAACTGCCACAGACGGCATGGACAAAACGGAAGGACATTAATGTTGCTGCTGTTGTTGTTGTTGTTGCTGTCGTTGTTGTTGTTGCTGTTGTTGTTGCTGTTGTTGTCGTTCTCGACGGTTGTGGGTCGTCATTTGAATCGTCTCTGGGTCTTGTTGCTGCTGGTTTTTTTTGAGTTCCGTGGTTCTGCGGCTCTCTTGCTCTCTAAGGTGTTGGTGTTGTTGTTGTTGTTATTGTTGTTGTAGCGTGGTTTCCCGTTAAGTGAACACAATTAAACTTTAAAGCTAAACATTGAACATACTTAAAGCCAAAACACGTACTAAAAAGCTGTTGATAAGAGTCAAAGTAAAGCTGAAGTAAGCAAAAACTTCACTCTGCATGTGTATGTGTGTGTGTGTATCTATATCCACCTACACTTATATACACTAATGTGTGTGTGTGTGTGTTTGTGTGTGTTGTGGCCTGGAATTATGAAATAATTTCATGGCATGTCACGCGATTTAAGAAGTTTGAGCAGCAGCAACAACAAGAATCAATGCCCCAACGCCCAGCATTATATATACCTATAAGGGTGGCTAAGGGGTGTGGGGGGTGGGTAGAGTGGAGAGTCCTGTGTGTGTTGTGCAAGAGCAAGAAACAGAGAAAGAGAGAGAGAGGTAGAGAGAGAGAGAGAGAGAAGGAAAGAGAGAGAGAGAGAGAGAGAGAGGAAGAGGAAGAGGGAGAGGGAGCATAAGCGCTGTTTAGTGCTAATTTATGTGACTAGCAGAAGGCTTAGCGTGTGCCATGCCTAAATGCCTGCCGCCTGCTTTGCTGCAACAGACGGAAAAACCACCCACCCCAACCACCCCAACCACCCCACCACCCAGTAGTAGTCGGCTTAATGTACGTGATTTACAGTTAGAGAAACAGAATACATATTTCATGTAGTCGTCGTCGTCGCTTGTGTTATGCTTATTCATTCGACTTTATTCTTCTTCTTGCATTCTAACTGATTTTTCTGTTCAAACTCGAACTCAAACTTAAAGAGGCTTCAAATCAAACGTTATGTAATAATAAATTCGTAACGGTAAAGGGAGATTGACGTATGGTTGACGATAAGTGATATAAGCGACTGTCACAGGACTGTCACAGCACTGTCAAAGGACTGTCAGATACATCCTTTATGCTTGGCGCGTCAATATTATATAATAATGGGTATGCAATATTCAGGAGCTGGCAACAACACAGTTCGAATTGTTCATTTGTTCCTGTTCTTGATGTGCTGTGCATAACGTATTAAGTATACGCCATGGCACACGCAACATTCAAACCCCAAAACAACAACAACAACAATCTATTGCGGTATGTATGACATTTTCAATTAAAGCAACAACAACTAAATTCAGAGAACATATATATATATATATATACAATATATGGTATGTACACACACATATATATACGAAATATTCTTGTATATTCTCAGTATAGAAAAAGTAAAATGCCAAAGCGCATTTAATAAACAACAAAAAGAGCCATTTAGCTGGGGGTTAGAAGAGTGTGCGGTGGACTGGGGTTAGCTGTATGTGTGTGTGTGTGTGTGTGGTTGTCTCGTTTATACACACACACACACACAGCGAGCACTCACACTCTATGTGTGTGTGTGTGTCCAAAAGAAAAAAAGAAAAGAATAAAGAGAAGAAAAGCAAAGGAATGGAAAGGAAAGGCAAACCGTTAACAAACAACACGAAACACGCGCGATTTTCAACTCCCCAACTCAAAAGTTCCGAGTAGACTGAAATGTCCTTCGCACGCAGAGGCCAGGACCCAACAACAACAACACAAACAACAGCAAACGAGGCGAAAAGTGGCAACTGGCAACAACGCCACAAAATACTCATTACACTCAAACACACACACACACACACACATACACACAAAAGACAAGTCCCAGCAGCGACGTCGACAGCATCAATATTCAAAGTTGTGCTGATTAAATAAAACAAGTAGGAAGGCTCTAGTCGAGAAATCCCGACTAGACTATACCCTGAACTCTATACTTTACGCATACAGTCAGTGCTTGCAAGTATGTGTGAGTGTGTGCATCTATATGCGTATAGTGCATACTTTCTTAATTTCCATACTCATATCTCCAGTGTTTCTCAACCGATTTCAATAAAATTTTCACAGATTGTCAATATTTAGTCTAATCTTTCAAACTGCATCAAATTGTTTTCCAAATTCAAGATTTTGTTGTTATCGATTACATGTATATATCGAAAACGGGAAGAGTTATCGAAAATCTAAAACAAACTTGTACTGCCTAGGGATTAGACGAGCTTAAGTACCAAATCTGGAGTCTCTAGCTCTTAAAGTCTCTGAGACGGACAGACGGACATGGCTATATTGACTCTGCTGTTGATTCTGATCAAGAATATATATACTTTATGGGGTCGCAGATGCTTCCTTCTGCCTGTTACATACTTTTGCACAAAACCATTATACCCTTTTTACCCATTTTCAATGGGTTCAGGGTATAAAAAGGCAATGCACACACACACACAGATAAGCGAACACACACACACACACATTGACAACACATATTTACATGCAGCAAGTGAGAAGGCAAAAGGACTCCAAAGGGACATGGTCGCATTACCAAAAGCTCTGTCATAAGGCAAACAACTGATTGAGTTTGTTCAGGCCCTTGCCAGTGAAGTGGGCTCAAGGCAAAAGAGGAATGAAGGAGGCGAACATTTTGGCAAGCGGGGGTGGATTTGTATGTGTTTTGTATACACTTTAAAAGTGTTAAGAAAATTTGAATATATTTATAATATTTGTTTTTATATCAGCATTATTGATGATCGATTATCGATAAACACACAAATTTGGAAACTTTAGTTGTGTAAAGTAACCAAAGAACAAGTAAGAACGATAGAAGATACCCTGAACCCTATAATAAACGCGTACAGTCAGTGCTTGCAAGTATGTGTGTGTGTGTGTGTGTGTGCATCCTTTCTTAACTTCATATCTCCGATGTTTCTCAACCGATTTTAATAAAATGTTCACAGATTGTCATTATTTCGTTAAATGTTTCAAACTGCATCACAAAGTTGTCCAAATTCAAGATTTTGTTGTTATCGATAACATGTGTGTATCGGAAACGGAAAAAGTTATCGAAAATTTAAAATAAGGCGAGCTTATGTTCTACATCTTGAGTCTCTGGCTCTCATAGTCGACTCGACTGTTGATGCTGATCAAGAATATATATATACATATATATATATATACTTGATGGGGTCGGAGATACATTATAAAATGTATAATTAGCTTACAAGTTGAACTACGAAATAGTTATTATAATAATAATGGTGGAGATTGATTTGACTTGGGAACAGCTGTCAGCTTTGTGGCAGATAGGCTAAATATGCCGTTACCGTTAGACAGTTAGTGTAAGTGGAAGGAAGCCAACTGCAAGGTGCATTGTATTTAAGACATTTGGATCGATGGATGGGAGGTTAGCAGACACGTTGCATTTTGTCGCGAGAGAAAGAGATTCATAGATAGAGCAAACAGCAAAATACGACACGACAAATTGCGAAAGACGGACAGGGATGGAGACACGAGTGACAGCAATTGCAAGTGACAGAGAGCGCGACAATAGACAGAGAAAGAAAGAGAGAGCGCGCTAGAGAGAGAGAGAGCGACTCGAGCCAGGGTATGATGTGGTTGCTGTTGTTGGGCCACTTTTCTGTGTGTGTGTTTTTGGGCAAAGGCAACAAAGGTCGGATAGTTGTTTGCCAGGTGAATGAATAACCAAAGTGGCACCAGCACCAGCCTTTGCGAGAGCCACCCACGCATTTCTGGGATGCTGCACACACACATACACACACAACACACGCACATCAAGAAAATAATTAATAAGCCTTTGTGAGAAAGAGAAGGGTATGATGTGTGTGGGTGGTGCGTGGCGTGTTGTTGTCTTGTTTGAATGGTTGGCATCGTGTCTGGACGCAGCCAGGGTCGAATTATGTAATAGTAGCAACTTTACCAAAGGACATGCATACACAAGCACAAGCTAGCTTTTCACAGATTCTAGCTAAGTTTCAAATTAATTAAATTTCAAACCTTCTTATTAAGAGAGAATATACAAAAAAAAGCTGGAATATTTTGAAAATTTATGGAAAAAAATATTACCAAATATTCAAGAAATAATAATCATCAAAAAGATACAAGAGTAATAATAAATAAAATAATAAAACTTTTTTTTTTTTAACGTTTTGAATTACTATATTAGAAAAGATAAATATAAAACTGGATACAAGAGTAATAATAAATAAAATAATTAAAATAATAAAATTTTCTTTTTTTTTAAACGTTTTGAATTACTCTATTTAAAAAGAAAAAATATAAAACTGGCAAAACAAATAAATTCGAGCTGCAATTTTGTTTTGACAAATAAGAGTTTAAAGCAATTACAAAACATAAATTTGATTACTAATGTTTATATTACTAATGTGTATTACTAATGTATTGTATGTTGCTGCTATAACTGTAAAATAATAGCCTAAGCAAATCTGAAAGTGTTTATTTTTAATTTCATTTTATTTATTTATTGATTTTATCTGACTCAGTTGATTTAGTTGCGTCAAGGACGACGCTGCGTATGTGTAATATGTTATGTACACTCACACACACACACTCACACACACACACACACACACACACACACACACACACACACACGTATACAAACAAATACATACATAATTATATATTAAGAGCGATTCCCTTATACACATAAGCCAATACTGACTGGTACAAACGCCAGAAATGACCAAAGGGCACATGTACGTACACACACACACACACACACAGACACAAACCCTTCTGCATGTTGCTCTAAAAATACACCTTTATTATACCAAACATCTATCTGGCTCTATCAAGAAACGTACATATTAAATGTACATACGTATTTTATTTAGTACATATTGCAAGAAGTCATTCCTTTTGGCATTACCGAAGCAGCACCACTCACACACGTTAGTCAACCCTTGCTTCTGTTTGCCCCAAAGTGTTGGATAACGTGACACAATAACAACATGAATACAAATGTATTGATTTGTCCACATATGCAGCACAAATGATACCAAGTACAACCAACTATGAACTACCAACAACTGACTGAATATCAAACACGAAACAAATTCTGAAACCAATAAAAAAAACAAAGAAAGGAGTAAAAGAATTAAGAAGGAAATGCCCAGAAACCTAATGCAGGATGACTTAACTTAAATCTTGTGTATCTGTATAAATAAGTTATCGATATCGATATAAATGGTATCGATATCAATGTTATCGTTATAAAATCTATTGATATAACTGTCATCGATATAAATGTTATCGATATAAATGTTATCGATATAAATGCTATCGATGTCCACGTTATCGATATAACTGTCATTGATACAAATGTTATCGATACCAAAGTTATCGATATCAATGTTATCGTTATCAATGTTATCGTTATCAATTTTATCGATATAACTGTCATCGATATCAATGTTATCGTTATCAATTTTATAGATATAACTGTCATCGATATCAATGTTATCGCTATCAATGTTATCGTTATCAATTTTATCGATATAACTATCAGCGATATCAATGTTCTCGATATCAATGTTATCAATATAAATGTTATCAATATAAATGTTATCGATATAAATGGTTTCGATATAAGTGTTATCGTTATCAATTTTATCGATATAACTGTCATCGATATCAATGTTATCGTTATCAATTTTATAGATATAACTGTTATCGATATCAATGTTATCGCTATCAATGTTATCGTTATCAATTTTATCGATATAACTATCATCGATATTAATGTTCTCGATACCAAAGTTATCGATATCAATGTTATCGTTATCAATGTTATCGTTATCAATTTTATCGATATAACTGTCATCGATATCAATGTTATCGTTATCAATTTTATAGATATAACTGTCATCGATATCAATGTTATCGCTATCAATGTTATCGTTATCAATTTTGTCGATATAACTATCATCGATATCAATGTTCTCGATATCAATGTTATCAATATAAATGTTATCGATATAAATGTTATCGATGTCAGCGTTATCGATATACCTGTCATTGATATAAATGTTATCGATATCATGTGTATGTCCGAAACCGTAAGAGCTTAGTAAGTTCAGCATTTGGCTTAGAATCGCCTATGTTTATAAGATCGTTTTGAAAATTCGAATGGTTTGTATGGTTGAATAAGTTGATGACTAAATTGTCTCGCATATCATTTGGTTGTAAACGATTTAAGTACTAATTGTACTTGCAAGTATTTCTTATCTACGCTTCTGAGTTGACATCAGCTTAGATATAGACACTAGTTAATAGTGTTGTTATTGTTGTTGTTTGGGTAAACTACTTGATTAAACAAGTTCTGCTTGTCAGTTGGACGTAAGTACAAGTTAAGGTCTCAATTGAAAATTACCCAAGAGTTGCATGTCTATATTGGGCGAACTATGATGAACTATACTGTGTGGCATGGCACAGTGCCTATAAATAGGTCAGAGCCTATTTATTCCGAGAACAATTGTTGTCAACTCTATACTAAACTAAACGTTGACTTTAATTCATTGTTGAGTACATAGTAAATCATGTGACAAATTCAATGATTGAAATGATGATGTTGATGATGATGTTTACAACGATAAAATCATTTTGACACAAATCTGAACAAAGAACAATTCATCATCAACATAGCAGAAAGTATTATTTGGCGCATGCTGCGTATGAGTATTAACAGACTCTCTTTTCGCTGCCTCTTTCACTATTTATGTATTTATCTCTCGCTCTTGTTTCGCCATTCGTATTAGCAATTAACAAGAAATGATTGCTTATGAAATTCCATTTAAGTGATTATGACAGGCTAGCTAAACTGCTCGACTTGATGATACCCTATGAACTGAAGTAAATGCCAAGAAATATTCATTTTATTTGAATAAACTTGTTAACGATTAAAACAACAAACATAAGCGCATTAAAAACAAAGCGATTTTCAATTTAACCGAAAGAAAATAATTCCGTATTCATTTACATATGTACATACATGTATACATATTTGTCTGTACTGCCTATATAAATGTATGTATACCTACTATATAGCAGCTCTCGGTTTGACTCTGTTTTCTTATCGTTGTCGTTATCGTTGTCGGTTTTTGCCCAAACATTTCAAACTGAAAACTCTACTTTTTTTTAGCTTTTTATATATGTATAATGATTTTTGGCAGACTGAAGCATATCTCAACAAATAAAGTATATATCGCTTAATATCTGGAAGACGGTAATAACAAAAAGGGGTTAAAGTTTTCGATTTATTACCAGAATGCAGAAAAAAAAATATAGAAAAAATGATATTCTTCATCATAAACTCAAAAATCGCGAATTTTGACCTTTGAGTTTTTCAGAAAAATATATATTCTCATCAACAGTCGAGTCGGTATAGTCATGTCCGATTGTCTGGGAACATGTCGACATTAGTGGTTATGAAAACTATACACTTCAGATTAAAAAAATATATATATATATTACTTCATATATCATAGAACAGGTCTGTTTCAACAATCGATATAATCTATCGATATAATATATCGATTTCGCGTTATAAACGCGTTATCGACAGCAATAAAATCTTGAATTTGTAATTTGTGAAAATTGTTCAAGGATATATATACATATATAATATAAATCTGTGATATTTTCATCGAAATCAGTTGAGAAACACCAAAGAGATATCGAAAAGTGCATTTTTGCCATTATGCAACATTTTCAATAGAAACAAACAATGACTGAACTAAGTCACAGGGTATCTCCAAGTCGAGCTGTCTTAACAAGAGTCTTCTACCCAGATTCATTAGCAACCTATGCAACATTTAATCATAGTTCACTTGTTGTACATTGTTCACTAAATAATATAGTATAAATTTCCGAGCTAAAATGAAACTGAAAATCAATCAAAAAGTTAACAACATTGGTTTTTTCTTCATTATTTTTAAATTATTGCTTTTTTTTTTTTTTAATATTATTTTGAATGTTTGCTAGTTTTTTGTCAATTGACTTTCTCAGACTTAAACGAAAATCGATTTAGACAAGTTTTGCGATATTTATCGACTTGCAGTTATCAAAATTATTTGTTCAATTTTGTTTTTACTCACGACAGTCGTTTTCGTATTTTATTGAACCAAGAGACTTACCTAGAAAGAGAAAGAAAACAATATACATTGGATTAGAGACAAATGGTTCAATAAATTAACATTTTTGTTACAGGTAAGCAAATGAGGTTTAACTCTGATCTTTATATATATTTGTTATTAAGCTTGTGTTGTAGAATTAAACTAAATTACTTTTCCCATTTATACATTTTTATAATTTATTTATTTTGGGTAGAAAAAGCCATTTCATGGGATCTCAGAGTATAACATATATAAACAATGACTGTACACGAAAAGTTTTAGTTGTAGGGTATGTCCTAGTCGACCTTTGCCGACAAGAGACTTATTACGTATTATTTGGTTTATTTTGGTTTTGGGTTTTTGCATACAAATTTGCGCACTGCACACTTGCATTGGTCATTGATTGCATGTGGCATGACAAATAATGCAACAGCAATAAAAACAACAAGAACATTTCAATCATGTATACATTATATATGTATCTGTGTATGTATGTATCTGTTTTTGTGGATATGTTAATTGCTTTGTTAATGGCTACACACAGCCAAAAGTATATGAAAGTACATGCATACAAGTTACATACATTTACATACTTAAATATGTTTGTGTACATATGCATTTATGTACTGCATAAAACAAATAAGTACGTATTTATGTATGCGCATGTATGTATACTTGTGTGCGCCTCAGATTATATATGTAAATACGAAATTCAATTGAAAGTCGTTCAAGTGCAAAATGTGCGAAACAAAAATAAACAGCAAAAAAAAAAACGAAAAAAAAAAACAAAAACGAGAAAAAAAATAACAATTAAAAGCAAAAAGCTTCAACAGTGATTGTTAATGTTGGATTAAACGCAGCAAGCAAAGAAAACAAAAGAGAAAAAATAATAAAAAAAAAAAAAACAAGTAAGAAGTTGAGAAATCCTGACTAGACGATACCCTGAACCCTACACTAGCGCTTGCAAGTATGTGTGTGTGTGTATATACTTTCTTAACTTCAATGCTTCATATCTCCGGTGTTTCTCAAGCGCTTTCAATAAAAATTTCACAGATTGTCAATATTTCGTCTAATCTTTAGAACGTAGTTTAAAAGTTTTCCAAATTCAAGATTTTGTTGTTATCGATGACATGTGTATATCGGAAACGGGAAGAGTTATCGAAAATTTGAAACAATCTTATACTGCCTAGGGATAAGGCAAGCTTATGTCCCAAATCTGGATTCTCTAGCTCTTATAGTCTGTGTGATTGACGCGTTCATAAATACGTACGGACGGATGGACGGATGGACAGACGGACGGACGGATGGACAGACGTATGGACGGACAGACAGACATGGCTATATCGACTCTGCTATTGAAGCTGATCAAGAATATATATATATATATATATATATACAGAGTCCGATTTCACGATCGTGGATTTATAATAAACCAACTGGTTCATATCAAAACATAACCGCTTGCATGGCATTTAAAAACCGTCTAAAACTCTCCCGATAATGATTAAATTTTATATTCAAATCATGAAGTTTCTCAGAAAATGGCATTACCAAGAACTGCGCATTTTTATTTTTAAGAAAAGTAACTGTAAATACGAAATTCACAACGAAAACAGACCAAAAAATTAAGTGTCGCAACCTTTAATGGGCAGTTGAATTTAGTGCATTTGTTAGTATTTTAAATGTTTCTTCGTTAATGTTATTGTGTTTTAAGTTCTGTTTAATAGGTTTAATAGATAATGGACTGAATTACTTATAAAAAATAAAAAAACAAATTAAAAACAACAACCTGTGTGACCATTATAGCTCTAAAGTGAAAATATCAAAATTTTTCACCGCGTCGCAACCTTTATTGGGCAAACTGTATGGGGTCCTTCTGGCTGTTACATACTTTTATTAATGGGTTCAGGGTATAAATAGAGTGCTTGAGCTATACAAATGTATGGTTATACCATATGGATATATACATATATAGATGAGAAAACTGTAAAGTGTAAAACTTTAAGTTTAGGTAGCACTTGCACTTCAGATCCGATACTCACGGTTGCGTGGTTATGGGGGGGTTTGCAGTGTGGGGGCGAAATGTTGCGATGATTGTGTCTTTAGTCTTTAACTGCTTGTGAAATGACAGCAATTTGCTGGAACAGCTTGAATCATTGGCACATTTGAGTTTATTCATATTTGAAATAAATCGATGTATTACTTGAAAAATATTTAAATACTAGTAAGTGCAACTGATTTGACGTGAAAATTTGTTGCATGCAAATTAGAATCAGAATGTATTCCCCAACCAAGTATTCCCCCTACCGGATGCTATTATTATTACAATTACTTCTCCGCCTGCTGTTTGTCTGTCTGTGTGTTGTCATTCGTCTCCCAATTATAGCCTATTTGTTATTCTGATGTTTAAGCCATATTATTGTTAAGTTTAATTAAAATCCAGTCAGTGGCTAGTACTAAACTTTCACATTTATAATAACAATGGGATAATTGAGAAATACGTTTTTGTGATGAACAAACAAATTAGTAAATTTAAGTTTCGCTCTTTTTGAAATTCAAAAAAATCTATCCTGTTGCTTTGTTGGTTAAAATTGATTGATATACTAATAAATTGTAAGAATAAACCCATAGTCAGCATATCAGCTATTATTTCCATGTATGGAATCAAACTAAGATTTAAAATTGTAAAAAGTTTTTGGCATATGATGAAATTCTTTCGATTCGATTCGATTTACAAACAAAAAACGCAACGCAAAATAAAAAAAATTAAATATAATAAAAATAAAGAAACATATAATTAAAACCAGTTCTGCACTTGTCAAAGCGCTGGCTTTTGCAGTCTTTGTGCTATTTGGCTGTTGATTTTGATTTCGCGCATTCGAATGGAAAAGATCGAGAGGCAAAACAATAAACGCAGATATATTTTAGAGAGATACACACACACACACACATACATGCGCGCGAGAGCAATAACAATGCGCATAAGTGTAGCTTTTTGTTCACTCCACATACATACATACATAGACAATAAACTAACAGAATGCAAAACAAAAATGCAAACAATTGTTTGTCAATTGGGTCACAAAACGTGCACAACGTGGCTGGCTTGGCTTATGAGTAATTTAAAATGTTCCAAGCGACATGAAACATAGCCATAGTTATAGATTTAAAACCAATTTAAAGTGCAATTTTTATTATATTATATGCATACAAACATATATATGTATATATGATTTTTGCACACAGTTTACAGGTTCTCTTTGCTGCCCACGAAATGGGAACCAAACGATTTGATATACACACATATATATATATATATATATATATATAAGCAAGCTTTTTGTTTGTGTTTGTATGTAGCGAGTATCTCTCGTTGTTTGTTGTCTGTTAAAAATAGAAACCGCTATGAATACATTGAGTAAAGTAAACTGATAAGCGCTAAAGAGCGCAAGGGGAGTAGCCGAGGGTAGGGTAGGGAGCTATTGGGTGTTCGGTATTGCGAGGTTAATCCACTTTACCGTACGCTTAAGATCCGAGCAGCAACAAAATGCAAACACAATTTGTACATACATACATACTCTTCTTCTTGACGTTATATTTGTAAATAAATGTGAATCGAGTTTGTCATACATTGTATTATTATGTTGATCATCGAGAATCATATTGATTGTGAATGGTAATCTCGTAGGGCAATTGTTAAATAAATTATTATTTACTTGCTACAGCTACATTGTTTGTCGTAATTGATGTGTAATCGAAAATTCATTGCGTTGTGCAATGACAAAATAGTATCATTTAGCATTTCGTTTGAATAATAAATATTATTAAAGATTAGCCGGACCACAAACGGTATTGAATAGAAATGCATTCATCACTGCTGTTCTTAATAATATGTAGTAATAATAAACGAAATACGAGAGCATTGCGAAATTCAATTATTTTTGATTTCCAGCTAAGAAGACAATTGTAAACTAATAACTTAAATTAATAACCACGACGACGCATAAATCTCGAAGGTATCGCATATCACTTGGCCAACTAACAAACAATGTATATACAGTTTGCCCAATAAAGGTTGCGACAAAGTGAAACATTTTGATATTTTCACTTTAGAGCTATAATGGTCACACTGGTTGTTGTTTTTATAAGTAATTTAGTCAATTATCTCTTAAACCTATTAAACAGAACTTAAAAAACAATAACATTAACAAAGAAACATTTAAAATACTAACAAATGCACTAAATGCAACTGCCCAATAAAGGTTGCGACAATGTCAAACATTCTTTATTATTTTTGGTCTTGAACAATATTTAATATTTTGTATGTCCACCGTACCATTTACCATTATAGCTCTAAAGTGAAAAAATCAAAATTTTTCACTTTGTCGCAACCTTTATTGGGCAAACTGTATGTATTCAATTGAATGCAGACAACTGTCAATGGATTTACTGTGTCAGTGTACTCTGTTTACATTTTAGTTAATTCATGGTGCTAGGGTTGTCATTGTTCTGTTTAATCAAAAATATTTCTATACAAATAGACCAAAAAATTCCCTGTAATACTCTGTCTCAAGTAAATCGAAAAATCATATGGAAGTTATAGACTGTTCGATTAAGAGCAGTGAAAGTAAAGAGTTCGGTCAACGCAGTTATCGATAATAATCGATGCTAAGTTACGCAACACAACGTACTCTGGTCACACCTTGTGCGAGCTGAGCGTAGAAACAGTGAGTGAGAGAGGGATGAGTAGAGCTCGCTGAGCCAAAGCAGAGTTAGAGCGAGGGGGGAGTTGGGAGGGGTAAGGGGTTTGTCTGGTCATTAAGCACCAGCATTTTCCGACACTTTAACAATTATGGCTGCCCATAAGCGAACGGAGAACACCAACAACAACAACATCAACGACAATAATATTTAAAACAAAGGGCGAAAGGTGGACAAAAGAGAGGCTGTAAAATACAGAGCAACAAATGTAAGCGAGCTGCTGCTGCTGGTGGTGGTAGAAAAACAACAAAACAGGAGAAGAAAAAAAAAATTTAAGAAAGAAGAAGGGAAAAAAAAGCTAAAGTCGTGAAGTAGTTTTACTAGTAGATACCCTGAACCGTACTAAGATTTATGTGTACAGTCATTGTTTTGTTTAACTATATTGCAGATTAATAGTGTTATCAATAATACAAAAGTCGCTCTGAGATCGACCCGAACATGGCTATAACTACTTGGTTGGATAAGCCATATTCCTTATGGAGTTGCAAATGACTTAAATACCCAATTAACGGGTATTAAAAGCACGCTCGTAGGCATGACGACGCGCAAAAAAAAAACGAAAAAAAGGGGAAAAAAAAACCAAAAACGGCAACCATTCGAAAAGAATCCATTCCTGTTCCTGCAACTGTCGCCCACGCAGCAGCAGCAGCAGAATTTTGTTATTTTTTTTTCTTTCGGTCTTTTGTTGTTGTTATGCTTCGCTGGCCTTCCTAATTTAAAATGTTTAAAATACAAAAAAAAAGTTTATTGGCTCAGACGATCCGAATTTATTGATTTTTCTTTTTGCTTTTTTTTTTTTGTCTTTCTTTTTTTGTATTCGTTAGATACAGAAGCAAGAGCAAACCCCTCAAAAAAAAAAAAAAACAAGTAAGAAGGCTCTAGTCGAGAAATCCCGACTAGACTATACCCTTAACCCTATAATTTACGCATACAGTCAGTGCTTGCAAGTATGTGTGAGTGTATGTATGTATACGCGTATAGTGCATACTTTCTAAACTTCAATACTCCATATCTCCAGTGTTTCTCAACCGATTTCAATACAATTTTCACAAATTGTCATTATTTAGTCTAATCTTTCAAACTGCATCAAAAAGTTTTCCAAATTCAAGATTTTGTTGTTATCGATCACATGTGTATATCGGAAACTGAAAGAGTTATCGAAAATTTAAAACAAACTTGTACTGCCTAGGGATTAGGCGAGCTTATGTACCAGATCTGGACTCTCTAGCTCTTATAGTCTCTGAGATCGACGCGTTCATACATACGGACGGACGGACGGACGGACGGACGGACGGACGGACGGACGGGCAGACGGACATGGCTATATCGACTCGGCTGTTGATGCTGATCAAGAATATATATACTTTATGGGGTCGGAGATGCTTCCTTCTCCCTGTTACATACTTTTGCACAAAACCATTATACCCTTTTTACCCATTTACAATGGGTTAAGGGTATAAAAAAAAAACATAAAAATGGCCAGGGTTCGGTTCAAAACCCGGGTTCGCCGAGACATTTGTTTTTTTTTTTTAATGAGAATATTTTCAATAAATTATTGGAGCTTATTTGGTACTTAATTTTTTGGCAACTTTTTTTTGGTATTTTGTTGCAGATGTCTACTATGTATGTATGTATGTTTGTATGTATGTATGTATGTATGTATTCATGTATGTATGTATGTATGTATTCTTGTATGTATTCATGTATGTCATGTATGTGCTTGTTATTTGGTCTCCTCTTTTGCTCAGTTATGCATGTTAATTGGATTTAAGGAAAAATTAAACTCAAATATTAAAACCGCTTTTGTTTTTTGACCGAACGACGAACCCTCCTAAAAAAAAATGGAGCCGGTTCGGTTGATGATTCGTTGTTAGGGTTCGGTTCCACTGTTCCGATGCCACAGTGTTCGTTTCCGGACCGGTTTGCAGCTCTGGAGAGCAGCCCGCCAGCTTTGGCTGCCCAAATTCTCAAATACTCAGTTTTTGGGCGAATGCATGGAGGACGAGAGAAACAGCTCTTGCCGCCTCTGCCTGCAACTTTGTGGCACACAAAACTTTTTATGGCAAGCAAAAAAAATAAAATAATATATTTATATACATAAAAGCCACGTTGAGATTGTTATGGCAATTGATACATGGATGTGAATGGGCTATGCTTTTGCAGAAGTTCACCTTATAACGAACACACTGTGCGAAGTATTTAAATCCAAAGCATATTAAATACTTTATGAACTTAGCTCAACTGTACAGGCTTAAATACAAAAGGGTTTTTGAAGGAAAGCAACCAAAAAGCAATAAAAAGTGAAAATAAAGTTGAAGTCGGTCGCGAAATACTCTGATATAAAAAAAGAACGGTTCATGAGGACTCAGATTGACAAGAGAACGATATTTAAATGTAAAAATTCAAAATTTTGGTTTTTTAAATGTTAATGTTAATAATATTATATTTAATAATTTTAAAAAAATTTTACAGATTTGCATTTTGGTGTTTTTCTGTAATATATATATAATATAATATTACATACAATTTATTTATTTATTTTATTTATTTTTTTTTTTTGACAATTTTAGTTTTTTTTTAAATAATACTTATTAAAAATAAATTGTATATCAGGTTTCATGAAGCGTTGTGCAAAAGTTTGTACAAGTTTACAATAAGCATGTGCTATATAATATTGTTCGTTAGCTTTTGGCATTTGGAAACAAGTTTATAAAGATATTTTCTTCAGTGTAAAACACTAAAAGTGTTAATCAAAATATATGCATTAAACAAATTACATATTTCTTTGGCACTTCGTTTGTAACACGCTTCCCCGGCACTAGCTGTTGTTCATTTATTTCTGCACCCAAAAATAAAGGTGGCAAAATGTGCCCAGCAGAACAAGAGCTTTTTTTGTGACAAGCATACGGCAGCCAAGGCTGAGCCGAGAGCTGAGCATTGAAAGAGGCAGATGCTATACCTGTGTGTGTGTGTGTGTGTGTAGGTAGGCGAATGCAGCTGTCGACGCAGCGCAGCTTACGCATGTGCGTCAGCTTGGAAACCACATGAAGCTTTGTCCGTGTTCATGCCGAGCTCTCGAAATGCAAAGCTCGAAAGCTGCAGCTGAACGTCGAGGCTGTTGCCGAAGCTGTCTGTGTGTGCGTGCGCGCGCGTGTGTGTGTGTGTGTGTGTACTTTGGGTGCATATTTGTGTGTGTGTGTACATGGAGTACAATTTGATAATATGTTAAAAAAAAAAAAACGTGGGAGAATTTTTCATTTTTATTTCACTGTTCTGCCCAAAAAGAAACACAGCTCTGGTAGGAAGGAAGAGGAAAAGAGGAAAAGAACCAAAGAAAGCGAAAGAATCAAAGAGAGAATGACAGATAGAGAGAGGATAGAATTGAATAGTATGTATTTTTAATTCAAAAAGTAAAAATATGTATTTTTTTATACTATGTATAATAGTATTTATATGGTCTATTTTCAGGTCAGGTCTTTCAAGTCTTTACAAAGTAAATTAATTAATGTTCCTTAACTTCCTTTGTGTATGTACATAACCTATATAGTATATATCCAACCTACGATAATGAATAAACAAAAAAAAAAATTTACTGAATTTTGGTCAAAGTCAATAATGGTTAAATATTAATATATTTTGTATAAGACAATAGAAAGTTTGAATTTTTAAATGTTCCTCAGAAAAATTCATATTTGTCATATTATATTTTCTTCATTTTTTTTTTTCTTTTGCTCCATTTTTTATTAATATTTTATTTTTTCAAATAGGTAATTAATATATAAATTTAATACACAAATTTTTTTATATATTTTTTATTTTATTTTTTATTTTTTTATTTCGATGACGGCTTAATGTTACGGCAATTTCAGTAATATTAGTGCCACATTCAGCCATAGTTTCAAGAAAAAAGCTTTTCATTTGCAGTGAGATGATGATTTGTTCCACTCAAAATGTATGGAATACCATCACAAAACATAAGATATAATATCATTATAATAAGAACTGTTAACAGTTAAGAACAGTTAAGAAAAGTCATAGAATTCGACGTAAAAAGTCACAATGTGCTGGCTAAAACTGATTATATATCAAAGACGAAACCCAAATCATAATTGAAAAAAAAAACAGTATTTATTTGTGTGAATTGTTCAGTTGTTGATTAAGTTGAAAGTATTGACATTCTATATAGATCCATATTCATCATATTCTGTTCAACATTTATTATTCACACTTCTGTACCTACATTAAAGCGAATATGTATGACAAGAAATCGAATCGAATCGAATCAAGTTGAATATTAACTCAATTACATTGAAATGGAATATTTGTGTGATGTCAATGTAAAATTTGCATACAAATCTCATTTAAATATGTGATTAAAAACCAAAAAAATATTATCATTTGTTGCATTTCATGACAGAGCGATATGTATATACATATGTACGTACATAATGCTTCTCTATTTGTACATATACATAAATATATATACATATATAGACAACGATTGAGACAAACTCTTGAAAGAAGTATTTTGTAATCTCTTTAATCTTTTAATGCTTTTTGATTTTTTTCTTTTTTTTTCAACAAGCAGCAAAGATTTAGAAAACAATTTTAAGGAAAAAAAGATAATGTTGCCATAGCTATGTAGTGTATGTATTTGCATTGTGTCGCCACGTATTTGTTGCTGTATATAAATATGAATGTATCTATGTAGTCTTGGTCTGCTACTTGAACAACCAGCTTAGAGAACGTAGGCATAAACAAGTAAAAAGGTTCTAGTCGAGAAATACCGACTTGAAGATACCCTCAATTAGTATAATATACATAAAAATATATATATAATAATAAGTAAGTATGTGTGTGCGATTACTGCAAACTAGACTTAACTTCCATGTTCCATAACTTCGGTGTATTTCAACCGATTTCAATAAAAATTTCACAGATTGTCATTATTTCGTTTAAACGTTATATTCAAGTTCACCACATTCAAGATTTTATTGTTATCGATCACATGTGTATATCGGAAACGTGAAGAGTTATCGATAACATGAAGCAAACTTGTATTGCCTAGGTATTAGGCGAGCTTATGTTTCAAATCGAGAGTCTCTAGCTCTTATAGTCTCTGAGATCGACACGTTCAAACATACGGACGGACATGGCCATATACTTTATGTCGGATCGGAGATGCTTCCTTCTGTCCGTTACATACTTTTGCACAAAACCATTATACCCTTTTTTTAGACATTTTCAATGGGGTCAGGTTCAGAGCGACGTACAGCAAGTTCATCTGGAACTAGCTTTATTGAGGACGCTGAGCATGTTCTGTTCCACTGTTCTGGAGAGTTTTTTTTTTCGGCTGTTCATCGCTCAGCGAACACGGAGAGGACTATTGACGCATTGCCGCACGGCCACACTGTGCTTTGTGCCATTTTCCGCCCACCTTATCTTTATTCATCGAAATTGTATATAGTGTTTGGTATTAATAAACCAATTATAAAATATACATTATGGACTCGAAAATGCCTACTTTCGATTCGTATAAAGCGTAAAGATTTATTGCATATGAGTTCCAGATTGTATTCCCCTTGTCTTTTCTAAGGTATAGAGAAAATAACAATGTATATTATATATATATATTTTCTGTATATCGGTGTTTTGACCCCTTGACATTCGTTAAATGGAAGTTCGACTGTATTGGTAAATGTTGATATGTTTAATTCCATATTACGAATTTTTAGATTAGGAAATATAAACATTTCGGAATAGATACTTTTTTTATTCTATCGTACGTCATTTGGCAAAACGGAAATGTGTATGTAGCTAAATATGTATGTATGAATGAATGTATGTATGAATGAATGAATGAATGAATGTATGCATATGTGTATGTACGTGTATGTATGTATGTATATATGTATGTATGTATGTGTGTACGCATGTATGTATGGATGTATGTATGTATGCATGTGTGTATGTATGTATGTATATGTATATGTATGTATGTATGTGTATGCATGTATGTATGTATGCATGTATGTATGTGTATGTATGTATGTATGTATGTGTATGTATGTATGTATGTATGTATGTGTATGTATGTATGTATGCATGTGTGTATGTATATATGTATGTATGTATGTATGTGTATGTATGTGTATGTATGTGTATGTATGTGTATGTATGTGTATGTATGTGTATGTATGTGTATGTATGTGTATGTATGCATGTATGTATGTATGCATGTATGTATGTATGTATGTGTATCTATGTATGTGTATGTATGGATGCATGCATGTATGTATGTATGTATGTATGTATGTATATATGTATGTATGTTTGCATGCATGTATATATGCCTGCTATGAGTTACTGTAGCGTATCTGTATCTGTTTAGCTCTGAATCTGTAAATGTATCCGTATCTGTGCAATGCTATCTGTGCGTATCTATGCCTTGTACAATTGACAAGTGTGTGGGTATGTGAGTGTGTGTGTGTATGTATTATAAGCATGCATTAAATAGATAATTGACTGAACAAAATATTGCTAGCATGATTGACTGACTGACTGACTGACTGACTGACGGACTGCCCGACAGTCTCCTCTTTTTGTTTTCGTTCCGCCGTTTTATCTTTCGTGGTCTCCCTCTCTCTTTATCGCTATCTTTCTCTTCGCCACACACACAGACACACACACACACACTTGTACGACGGAAAGGAAGGATGCAAAAGGGCAAAAGGATGCGGCGTCAAATAGGCGGGGATATTGCGTATAAAACAAAAAGAACAAAAGACATAGCCAAAAGATGCCCGAATGGTGGAAATGAAAATGTTGATAGTGTATAACGCTAGTACACCGTACGAGGCGAGGCGGGGCGAGACGAGGATATTAACCAACCCCTGAAACGAACAAAACCCAATATAGTCCCCCCAAAAGAGGAAGGAGACCATAAAAAGAAACTCGACCAAAAATACATTTCCACACACCACACCAGAAAACAAAAAAAAAGGAGAAAAAAAGACAAATAAATGAGTTTAGAGATATGTCGAGGGCAAGGGAGACAATTCGAAGAGGGGGTGTTGGTGGGGGGTGGGTTGGGGTTGGGGAGTATGAAAATTACGACGACATGTTAATTACGCATTGGATATGTGCGTTTTGGGCAAAACATTTCGCGTGTACAGACTTTTAGTGTGTCTGTAAACAATAACAAAAAACACAGTATCTTAGCGACATGGTGGATTGTATATATATATGTGTGTGTGTGTGTGTGTGTGTGTGTTTGTGGGGCAGGGGTTGGGTGAAATTGGCAACGTCCAATTGGGGTTAGTTTTAGGGCTTAAACTGCGCATCTCTAAAACAACTCGATGACGACAAAACTATGGCAATATAGCAACGTAGAGAGAGAGAGAGAGATAGATAGATGGAGAGAAAGAGAGAGAGGGGGTGGTGGAGGGGGGGTATCGTATCACGTGGGGCATAGTTTTGCTTTTGGTGTGTCGCGCATTCATTGATTGAAACGACATTGAGCCAATCAAGCGAACAAAATCGCCAAAAGTCAGAATTTTGTTGCTTTTTTTTGTTTTCGAATTGATGAGTAATATACCAAAGCTAACTAAACAATGTTGGGAAACGAAATAAATAACTATAGAATTTGAGCACTAACCAAATGCCAGTAATAATTGCACATTCCTTTTCCATATGCAAACAAAAAGAAAGGAAAGGAAAACACAAAATATTTCCGAAACGAATTCCTTTCAAACGAAAATTTAACCAGTAGTTAATTAAATAACTTACAAATATTTACTATTCATAAAATGAACAATGAAAATATTATAAAATAACAAAAATATTTTAAACGCACTATGTTAACTGAAACAACAACAATGAAGTGAACATGTTTCGAAAGCTCTCTGTCTTAATGTTTAGAACAAGTTAAAATTTTGTACAAGATTTGTTGACCCAAAACGAATGAAGAAAATGTTCAAAAACCCTGAGGAAAAATCAAGTTTGAGTTCTGGTTAAGAAATTGGTTTAAAACTTTTTGAAAAAGAAAATCTTTGAGTTTTGTTGTCTTTTTTTTTTGAGAGATTTTGTTTTATACTTTTGGGTAGGGAAAAACTCAATATACAATTATTCTAACTTTGACATTGGAGAGTATGCGAAAGGGAGGGAGGTAGGGAGGGGAAGTGTTGTTGCTTATACCCAACCCCAATGCGTACTCATACAATACATACGATACGGCGAGGCAACAACAACCAATGCGGGTCTTAAGTGCAACTGCAATATATGACGAATAATTTGTGGCAACTATCTCAAATGTTTAGCCATATACTTAACACATATACACATACATTGTGTGTATGTATGAGACATGTGTTACATACATACATACACACATATGTATATTTAATATTGGCATTGAGTTCGAAATGAAATGAGTTTCATATAATATATATACACAGCCATAGATTTGAAATTTAGTTAGATAAATTCTATATAGCTTTATGTAGATATTGTGATAAGCTATATATGGCAAGGAATAGTAGAAATCATACTAAAATCATAATCTATATATGTTTATTCTATACATTTCAGTTGCAGTTGCAACAACGTTGAAATTTTTGTTGCGCAAGGACCAAAACCATACCACAGAGGATAGAGGGGTCCTGCCGCACAGGCGGCGTGTCATGAGGGAGTGTGGCCAGAAATGGAAAAAATATTCCAGCCGGTGACGCACATTTATGCCCAACGTGCCCAGCAACCCCCAACCCGAAGCCGAAGCCCTAGCAAAGTGCAAAAAGGATAGATAGATGTCCAGAGCTAGATGGAGATAGTGAAATACCAGGTACCCGGGCAACAACAACAAACAAACAGACAAACAAACAAATAAAAAGTACCTCAAAGCCATGACGCACAACTTGCGAGCATAATTTTTGAGTTGCAAGCTGCAAAATAAGATGACGTTGAACATGTTTTAGTTGCACAGTATATAGATAACAAGGATATACAGAAATTGAACTCAAATTCATTCGGGGTATATCTCCCAGTCGAGCCTGAACCCCAAACCATATATATGTACGAACTACTGTACCAAGGGTTTATGACTTGACTTCAATGTTTCATATCTGCGGTGAAGAATTTCATTGTTTCAATCGGCATTTCAAAGTTTTGTTATCGATTTCATGTGCATATCGGAAACAGGCAGAGTTATCGATAACTTGAAACAAACTTGTACAGCCTAAACGACCTTATGTTCCTTTGGCTCTCATAGTCTCTCGTTCATGCATACCTACAGACGGACATGGCTATAACGACTTGACTGTTCATATAAATATACTTTCGGAGATGTTTCCTTCTGTCTGCTACACATATTTTAACACTTTTTGTGTATAAACAGCATTTTACATTCATCATTCAAATACGAATCAAACTCAGATTCTTGATTTTTTTTTTAAACTAAATTTCACAAAATTTCAACTCTAGGTTTTGTCAATACCAACCGAAACCGAAACCAAAAATTTGAATATAATACTAACAAAAAAAAAAAAACACTGAAACACAACAAAGGCAACTAAGTACCGAGAGTTCTGTTTTCTTATCACCTATACCTATTTTTATGTGTTTATATACAACCAAATGTGAAACTTATTTTTAAATATAGTCGAAAGATAAGGGAGCTAAACAACAAAAATAGAGTACATGCATATAGAATAATACAATGGAAACCGAATACACAAAAGTATGTACAAAATGTATGATAAATAAACACTATGCAACAAAAACAAACTTTACTTTTCTTATCATTTTGGGTCTCTGCTTAACATGAAAATTTCATAGAAAAAAAAAATGGTTATATAAAAGTTTTTTTGTGGTATTCAAGTAACAGTTAATTGAACACATGATTTCTCGGACATATATATATATACTTGGATACTTGAATATCACAAAAAACTTATATATAACCATATATATATATATTCAAAATTTCAAGTCGGTGTTAAAGGGAACGAAAAGTGCCAAAGGAGTTTTTTTCATGCTTAGAATATCTCGAAAATGAATAACTGAAAACTTTTGTGGTTGTTGTGATTAACCAAAATTATGATCAGTGAAAAGTCAGGAAACAAAAATGATGTTGTTCAGTGTAATAACCAATCAACTATGGGTATCAATTCGCAATGCGAAATATTTTGTTGGGTCAATCTTAACGGACGCAAAAACAAAGTTCAACATCCCATTACTCATAAAAGATTATAATAGATAAGCAAATTTTACCTTCTAATAGATAAATAAAATTGTATAGTTTAACAAATTTTATTAAAATGATTATAGTAATCATTATTATTATAAATATTATATTATTATATTATTATTATTACACTATATAGAACAAGAAATAAAAATAAAATACTTAAAACCAATCTCAATCGTAAGGCCTGAGTATTTTAATTGCATATTGCTTATGTTTATTGGTGCCATTAGCCAGCATTTACTGTAAATCATTTCGAGTATGTGTACGTGTGCATGTGCATGTGTGCATGTGTGTGTGTGTGTGAAATTTTACCACAGCAACGAAATCACATAGAAAAAACTAAAGCAGCTGCTCTACTTGTGCCCATGCTAACGTTAATGTTGTTGTTGTTGTTGTTGCTGTTGTTGTTTCAGTTGTTTTTTGTACTTATTTGTCTTCTTCTTGCTTGTGCCCATATTCAATTACTTGCTGCTGGACAAGTCTATCGATTCGCTGGGTACGTTTGTGACACCTTCGTGCTTAGGTTAAATTGTTGATTGTAAACAATCTAATTTGAAAATTATATATATATATATATAAGATATGGGTTCGTAGGTAAATTTGCTCAACATATATTAACAGATTTTTTTTGGAACAAAACTTACATAAAAATCTTTGTAAAACAAATAATAAATGTCATCATCGATATTGTTGTTGTTGTTGCTGCTGTTGTTAATATGATATTGTAGATGATTGCTGTTGTTGTTGTTGTTGATGTTGTTATTGTAGATGTAGCAATTGTTATTGTTGTTGTTATATATGCTATAGTTGCTGCAGTTGTTGCAACTGTTGCTGTTGTTGTTTAAATATTGCTGCTGCTGCTGTTGTTGCTGCTGCTGCTGTTGTTGCTGCAGTTGTTGCTGTTGTTGTTGCAGTTGCTGCTGTTGTTGAGCTTGCTGCCGCTGTTGATGCTGCTGCTGCTGCTGTTGTTGTTGTTGCTGTTGTTGCGCGACAATTGCAAATGTTTGTTGTTGTTGATGATGTTGTTGTTGTTGTTGCTGTTGCGGCTGCTGCTGATGATGAAGTGGTTGTTGATGCTGGTAATGTTGTTGATAGCTTTGCGCTTGCAATTGCCAATTTTGCATTGCACATGTATATTACACATACATTCAAAGGTGTCTGTATTTGTGTATGCGTACATGCGTATGTTTTACGGAACGCAAGACGAGATAACTTTCTTTTCTTTCTTCTTCTTCTTTTTTTTCTAATATTATTATTTATTTACTCCGGCGCCACACACACACACACACACGCGCATAAAACTGTAATCAATTATCCTAATAGTATATTTGAACAGTAAAAAACAATAAAAAAAAACAGAGAAAAAAAATCCAACAATCGAATTTTATTTTAGATGTGTATTTTTTTATTTGATTCTTTTTTTTCGCACTCAGATAAACAATAAATACACTTCGCTTCTCTTCTTCGTTTTATATTCTAGTTTTATCAGATACACACACACACACACGCACACTGTATAATATTTGTTGTAATTTTCTTTTGGCGTTGAAATTTATCGCAATTTTTGTTTTGCACGCACTTTATTATTGCTTTTTTAACTGTTGTTTTTGTTGTTTTTTATGATCACTTTCTTGTGTATTTTCTTTGCTTTTTTGAGTACGAAATTGTTGCGTTCTAAAGCTGGGTTTGTTTTGACTTGAAATGAGCTCAAGGTAAAATTTTTGGTATCAACGACCAAAGCGCGACGACGGCGACGGCGACGACGACGACGGCTGCGACGCTGACAGTAACTGCGACGCTAAACACAGCTGCAGCTGATGATGGGCTCGGTTATAATTTGTAGATCTCTCGGATCCATAAGCACACCCGTTCGTAAATACTACACGCATACATATGCACTTAGTGTTTGTGTGTATGTATGTATATCCCATTGGGATGTGAGCGCCCTTAAATTGCTTTTGACATTCAAAACTGTTTGACACTGCTGCCAGCAAAAACACACACACACATACAAGAGCACACAAAAAAACAAGAAAAAAAAATTATAATATTGTTTAAGCACAGTGCAAATATATGTAGAAATGTATATTGTTATTGACAATAAACAAAACAATGATATTTATGTATGTATGTACATAAACATTGTATGCGTACATTGGTTAATTATTGTACGTTAAGAAATTATATTGCCGCAAATAAAAATCACACGTTGTTGTTATTGTGTTAGTTATTTTGACTGAGAGCCACCGACGACAAATGTCGCCTTGCAAATGTCGATGACGATGCGACGACAACGACGACGGCGACATCGACAGCGACGACGACGACGGCGACGTCGATAACAGCAGCGCAGTAGCAGCAGGAGCAGCTGCTGCTGGCAACGACGCCATCAACAGCTAAAATGCCTGACTGCCTGCATACACGCACACAGCGTGCAAGAGAGTAAGAGAGAGTGTATGCGGCGAATTAAGAGCGGCGAGAGAGAGATGACATAGGGCGCAAAGACAATCGTTGTTGTTGTGTGTGTGAGTGTCTTTTTTTTTTTTGTTATTGCTGTTGCTCTTTCTGTTCCTGCATGTTTTAATGTTAGCGTTCTGATTCTCTGTTGTTGGTTTTGCCTTTGCATTTTCAGTTGCATTTGATTTTTGTGTCTTTGCTTCTGAATTTGCTGCTATTCACAGTACATACATACATACATAAGTCAGTATGTAGGCAATTGCATTGCCCGTCATTGTGACCGTAGAATAAATGCATACGCACGCACACACCCGCATGAGAGAGAAAGAGAGAGAGAGAGGTAGAGCTCTAACACAATAACAGCGTAATAACAAAAATTGTATAACTGTTCTTATTGTTGTTTGTTTGAGAAAGCGGAACTAAACTGCAACCAGCTATTTATTGTTGTTACCGGGGCGTGGCTTGCTGCCAATTGACAACTAATCACAGACAATAAATTGATTTGTACCTAAACAAATAAAATGATGAGTTAATACCAACTGTTTAGACGTCTTTCAAATTGTTAGTTCTTTACAGTTATTACACTACAAGAAAAAATTGCTTTTTGATCCTAAAAAATTTTAATTTCTCTCAAGAACAAAAAAGTAAAATATATGAATTTTATAAAAATAGAAATATTTCAAAAGTACAAAAAAAAAAAATATAAAAAATAAATAAATAAAATTTGTGGGTCAAATTATAAAAGTTTATGCAATTAGCTTAAAATAAAAACTTAAATATTACATATTTATAAATTTTCAATGTTTCAGCTATTATTGTTTACTTATTTAATAATAGCAACAAAAATAAATATGTATACTAAATGTTCACTTAAGTACTTAAAGTGCAAGTGATTGTTGAGCAATAAAAAAAAAATATATTAAAAAAAAAAAATATTAAAAAAAAAAATAATAATAATAATATCAACAAAAATAAATATGTATACTAAATGTTCACTTAAGTACTTAAAGTGCAAGTGATTGTTGAGCAATAATAAAAAAAATATATATTAAAAAAAAAATATTAAAAAAAAAATAATAATATCAACAAAAATAAATATGTATACTAAATGTTCACTTAAGTACTTAAAGTGCAAGTGATTGTTAAGCAATAAAAAAAAAATATTAAAAAAAAATTAATAATAATAATAATAATAATATCAACAAAAATAAATATGTATACTAAATGTTCACTTAAGTACTTAAAGTGCAATTGATTATTGAGCAATAAAAAAAAAATATATATTAAAAAAAAATATTAATAATAATAATAATAACAATAATGGGGCAACCTATTGTTATCTATCTGTATACAATATTCTCTAGTATATATAAACAGATGTCGTGCTGTGTGCATTGTAAACAGTCAATTTAACTCTGTATTATTTATTATCAGTCAGTCAGCATTATAAGCGTCGGCTTAAGTGCGAAGTATATGTAAATCCCTATATAGAAGGTGCAGGACCATTAAAGTGATTAACAAACACAATATATATATATACATATGTGTTTATTATAATGTGTAGAAGCAAATTGTTTAATGATTTTTTGTTATACGAGTATTAAGTGCTTGAACAATAATCCGATAATGTTAGAGATATCGTATTATTGCACACGAAAGATCTCTGGAGATTACTGGAGATTTTTGCAAAAGAAAAAACCCTTCGGTGCACGAAAAGAAGGACTGCAACGACAGGGTGTTTTTTGCCCAACAAAATATCAGGTCAGAAAGGTTGTTGGTAACAACTAAAGCTAAAATTTTGCAATGGGAACGCATCAAGGCGGAACCGAAGATTTGGGACAAGTAAAAGATGAAGAAAAATATAGCGAAAAATAGTTTCAATTGGGTTTCCATTCATGCAACAACACTTCTACTACTTTCTATATATATAAAACTAATTTTTGGTTGCATGTTTTCTGTTCGATTGCTCTCGAACTAATTTTCAAAGATTCAAATGGGGGGGCGGGCCGAACGAGGAATCTAGTTGTGTGGGCGAAAGATTATATTCGGTCCACAACGATACTAAGTTGTTAAGCTAAACAATTTGAATTTATCTTTTACTTTATTTCTATCTTTATATATTGTAATAGAAGAAAAGGACTTGAAAATATTTTGGTGCCAATCTTTTGGGATACTTTTCCGTGTCGAGCAAGGAGATGAGATGAACCCCAGATAATAATATGATAATAACAAAAAAAAAGTTAAAGTACATATTGTCTATGTATATATGTTGTCGGTTTCTATAGGTTTTTTTTTGTATATACAAACTGACAGATAGAACCCAAAAGCCTTGTATATATGTTTTTATGTACATATGTTCAACCGTTGTCGTTAGCGTTGCCGTATCTGTAGCAACAACAACAACAACAACATGAACAGCACTTGGCATGCTCGCCATTTTTACATAATGTATCTGTATCTAAACATATACAGACATAGATATAGATATATGTATATGTATGTACATACAAGCAAACAAAAAGAGAGTCAGTGGAAGGCAGGCGGCATGCAGCTGGCAGACCAGACCAGGCCAAAGTAAATGTTTTATTTCTTTTTTTTTTCTTTTTTTTTGTGAACCGGTTGAAGTCATATTTGCCACCGTGAAACAAGCAGAAGAAGAAAAAGATGAAGCAAAAGCAAAGAGAACACAATGGAGAAGGAGAACAAGAAGAAGCAGTGGAAGAAGAAGAAGAGGATGCAGAAGCAGAAGAAGAGAAACACTAACAGGCAGCAATCGAATGCGACAGAAGCTTCCAACAGCGGCAAAAAATAAATAAAAATAAAGACAAAATTGGCAAGACATAGGCGAAGTTAGTGTTCTTACATGAAATCTTTAATCGATATCGATAGCTTATCGATTTATGATAATCGTTGAGTTGCTCAAACTTTATAAATATTGTTCCTTGATAAGTAACTGATCGACAATATAAGCTAAGTGCTACAAACGCTATCGATTAGCTGATCTGAGCGAAACTATCGAAACTCAGTTCAACGTGCACGATGACAATAAGCTGTAACAAATCATCGATTACTCAAGATTGATCGATAACACAAACAAGGCGCAGCAAAAGACTTCCCAACTAGAAGTAGTAGTAGTAGCAAAATGATACAGTTTAAAGTTAATGGTAAACTTGTTATCGTTGTTCTTCTTTGGCGCTTTGGCGCTTTAGCGCTTTACTCGCTGATTTCGCTCCTTAAATGTGCAATGTTTAGCTCGCTCTCTCTCTCGCTCATCATTCTCTCTGTAAACTTTTTCGTATACGTTTATTATTTGGTATTTGGAGCGCGAGACAACAACGTTGTCTGTGGGAAAGAAAGCGACCAAAGCGACAAACGTTGTTTTGGGTCGGACTGGTCGATTGCACATGGACTAAGTCACAGACTAAGTAGTGGTGAAGTTGCGGAGTTATAGCTAAACACAGTTAGCCCACACTCTGCCTTCCCAGCGTCCAGCTCCACTCCATGCCGACGGCCTTTCTCAACGGCTCTTTGAAAACTGTTCGCTCATTTTGTGAGTGAGCTCTTCTTGTAGATTTCAGTGCAAATGTCTAATGCCGAATGTTGTCTTGATAATCCTTTTACACTGTACTTAACTGTAATTATACTCTGGATAGCTTCCAGCAAAAAGAAAACTGAACGAGTTGAACAAATGTTGACAATGCCAATGCACTCAAATAGTTGAGCCCATTTCCAATTGGCGAAGATCTCACTCATCAATTCATGTATCAAATATACATATACAAGTACATACATACATAGATAGATGCTAAGCTGAGTGAACAAAGTGTTTGTGTGCTTGGTGATATCTCGCAATACTCGCCTATTAACAAAAATAAAACCAAAAAAAAAAAAACGACTGTTGTTGAATCCGTTATCTTAGCTGCGGTTTTATGCAAGAAAGAAACAAATACGTGATTTGTGGTATAACAACATTGACTTTACTCAACACAGAATACACACACACACACACACACACACACGCACACACAACAGTTTGTAGACACTTTTTGGGTATTTTTCTTTCGTTCTCCATTTTTATGTAGCGAATGCCAAATCACACTAGAACAAGTACATTGGGCATACCATATACACATAAAGAAATAAAGCAAAAGCACAAAGTAAAGTAAAAGAATAACAAAAAAACAATATGCAAACGTTTAACCAGAAAAGAAAATAGAGAAATGAACACCTTTAAATGTGTCTACAATACTTGCAATAAGAAGACTTTCATTTATTCTATATTCTGATGGGGAAAATCAATTCAGTCTAGTTGGAATGTGTTCTTCATTTATAGAACTTTAAACAGGTATCCTTAAAAATAAAGTAGATTTGCTTGAATTCTATATTATCTAATATTCCCTACAAAGCTAAGTTATACAAATAATAAAAGTACAAAACACACACACATACATACTTCACCAAACACTCTACTACACAGTACTCAATCTGTACTACACTTTAAGTATATTCCTTTGCTGCAGCAACGTCACTGTGTGGCAATAATTTTATTTTATTTATTTTTTTTTGCCTTTTGCTTTGTTTGGTACAGCACATTTAAGTTTTTGCTTCGCTCTCCATCTCCCTATCTCACTCTCTCTCTCGCTCGGTCTCTTTGCCGTTCTCTTACTCTGTTTGTGTTTCTCGCCTGCTTACGCTCATTTGGTTGTCGTTTCCCGACAAGAGCGCGCTTAGTTGCTGTATAGAGTAGGGATGTCCACGGTGAGCGAGGCCCGCCGGTATGTGTCATGTATTGGTGTGCTTTACACTGCGCACAGCAAAAGTGAAGTTCTTTTTAAAAAGTACGAATATTGTTTATAATGCAGCTGCAAAACATTTTCAGTGCCAACAGGCAAACACACACAAACTATGCGTACATCATCATTTTTTCTCTGCGTGTATCATAATTACGTTAATAGAATATGCGACGCATAGCGACATCAACCTATCCCGTTGACAGCGCGCTTGCGACTGAACTCAATTTGAATTCGCCAAGATTAACGTGGGCTGGTGTGTTCGGCTTGCGCGGGACATCACTGCTTTGCACACCTCAGAGAAGTTCACCATCATTTGCTACTCTCACCACTTCGTTGTCGTTTTTGTTGTTTTGCTGCTCTCTCTCGCGTCTATCGCGGCACACTCACTTTATAATATTTGCGCTTTATCAAAAAATTGTTTAAACAAAATGCAGTGCACAAAAACACACGAATACACGAATAAACACACATACACACACATACACACCAACACACACAGTCATAGAAACTGGCAGACTCACAAACATTTTTGCACACAGGCCAAAAGCAACGAACAAGAAAAAAAAAATATTGTTTTTTCGTTACCGTTTTGATTTTGATGGCGTTTGAATTGCTACTGAAACTGAATGATGCTGTTGCTGTAGCTGTCTCTGGCTCAGCTGCTGCTGCTGCTGCTGCTGGTGCTGCTGCGGCTGCGTTGCGTTTGCTGAATGCAAAACGACGACGTCGACGCAGCTGCGGGCAGCAGAAGAAAACGGCAAACGCCAACAACAGAAACAGAAACAGCAACTGGACTGGGCGTGGGCAGGGTACAAAGCAAAAGCAAAAGCAAAAGCAAAAGCTTCGTGGCGACGACGAGCTGCGTGGCTGGGCGGCGCGGCGTTGCGCGGTTGCCTGTTTTGTGCCGTTTGTTGCAGTACAGATGCAAGGCATAAAGAAAAGGGGGGCAAGCTGGAGAATTCGGTTGGGTTAGGCAGAGCAGAGCAGAGCAGAGGAGGGCAGGACAGGACAGGACAGGGCGTCTCTTTCGCCTAGCCGCATTTTCAATTTAAACACGCGCACACTTACACACACACACACACACACATGAGAGAGTGAACGTTGCTGGTGCTGCTGCTGCTGCTGCTGGGGCGTCAGCGTCGACAGCGCTTTTGCCAACTTAACTGAAAACTTCCAAATGCGTAGACGTCGATGCGCAGATTTTTAGTTTCACGTTGTATGTCCACGAGCGAGCCAGCCAGCCAGAAGCAGAACAAGCCAAGTCGACCTTACATAAAAGCCACCTTACAACCCAATCCAATCCATCTCCCCCACCACCGTCGCCATCAGCATCATCAAGCCAACACACGCGCATATAGAAATAGACACATACGCGAATACGCAGCCAAAAGCAAGCAGCAAGCAATCCAACAACATCAGATGAAACAAATGTTGCTGGCAGCTAGCAGCAGGACATGGCGGTTAACGGCGTTATCCTGCTTAAAACAATCCGTTGCAGGCAGGCAGCCAACTGATTGTGGCAACTAGTGCTGCAACACAAATGTACATACGATATATCGATGAATTTGCATCAAGTCTAGAAGCTGATCCTGATCGCAGGATGCAGAAGAATCGTAGAGGCACAGGAATCAACTCAATTAGCTAAGCAGTTAATTATTTCAACACATTTTGTAAGAAAATCTTTATAAAGTACTTGATTCTTTAAGTCAATATATATATGTTTTTGGGGCCGATAAAAAGTTGAGCTGAAAAAAGATAGATTCTATTCCATTCCACCAAGAAAAAGTTAAACAGAACTTATCATTGGATCTACTTATCATTGGATCTGCTTTAACCAGGTTCCTACATAAAATACTCATAAGTAATTGATTCTTTAAATATATATATATGTTTTTGGGGCCGATAAAAAGTTGAGCACGGATCGATATGCTGAAAGATTTACTTAAGATAGATTCAATTCCATTCCATTAAGAAAAAGTAAAAGAGAACTTATCATTGGATATCCTTTAACCTTTAACCAGGTTCCTACATAAAATACTCATAAGTAATTGATTCTTTAAGTATATATATACGTGTTTGGGGCCGATAAAAAGTTGAGCACGGATCGATATGCTGAAAGAGCTTCAGATAGATTCAATTCCATTCCACCAAGAAAAAGTAAAAGAGAACTTATCATTGGATCTCCTTTAACCTTTAACCAGGTTCCTACATAAAATACTCATAGGTAATAATATGAATACTTTGAACATAAATTCTATGTATCCTATCTGTGATCAATATCATTTGTGCGCCTTACCTTAAAGTTCAAACTAGATTAAGTAGCACTGAAGGTTGCAAAAAACTTAAGGTTAAAATAATATATATATATATGAAAAGATTCAATTAATTAAGAAATGTATGCCAAAGTATAAGGACAAAACAAGGAGAGAAGTAATGATGGTAATAAGGGTTTAAGCTAAGATAAGGTAAGGTCCATTCTCTATATGTATGTATATAATTATGTATATATGTATGTATGTCTGCGCGAGCAAAAGTCATCCTTTGTGTTTGCTTCTGTTGCAACATTGATGTTGCTGCTCCTCCTAGCAACAATGCCAACTTGTCGATGCTGGTGAAGTAGTCGACGTTGCGGTGCGTTGCATTGCTTTGAGTTGTGTCGTTGCAGCGCTGCTGCAGCTGCCACATTCGTTGTTGTTCGGCCACAAATGCTGTCGTCTCGTGTACAACAACAACATCTTCGTTGCAGCAGCAACAAGCGCACTTTAAGCGTAGCAAAATGGACTGCAAAATTATGCAGCACTCGTCGCAAACACTCACACACACACACACACACACACACACACACACATACACACACACATACACATACACATTCATACAAAAAGCTTTTGCTTTGAGTCTTGCCTCAAATCTATGGGCCAATGCATTTGAAGCTAATAGACGACAACGCTGACGCTGACGATGATGATGACGATGATGTTGATGTTGATGTTGGTGTTGGTAAACGCTAACAGCGTGTAACACAACCAACCCCACCGCAGTAGTTTAGCATCTTTCAACAACCCCACAACAAAGCAGCATTCATCATTATTCATGGCGACGCTGGGTTCTCTAATTATAATGCGTGCGTTTGGCATTTGGTTGAAACAAAAGCTTACACATACACATACGTTTACAGCTACATATATGTAGATGTAGTGTGGAATTTTCATTTAGCCAAGATTTCAAGAACAATAGCGTTCAACTATCTGCTTGCAACAGATATAAAAGCTGCAACAAAGCAGATATCGACAAATCGAATTCAAGGTATTACAAATCAAACAATCACAAAACTCCCAAAGCCTATGCACATACCTAAGCAACAGGAACGGAACGGTAACTAATTATTTAACTTGCAACAAGTTCAAAGTGCGCTTCAAGTTAATCCAGCCTAACCCATTAAGTTAGGCAATCTGTCTTTTAGCCATTGAAAATTGTTTAAAAAAAAGGTATAATTGGTTTTGAAACATAAGCTCGCCCAAGCTCTAGGCAGTACTAGTTTGTTTCATGTTATCGATAACTTTTCGCCGTTTCCGATATACACATGGTATCGATAACAACAAAATCTTGAATTTGGAAAACTTTGAGACAGCGTTTGAAACATTAGACGAAATAATGAAAATCTGTGAAATTATGATTAAAATCGATTGATTTCAGCTCCCGCCAATCTAAGAGACTATAAAGAATCGATAACACTTCCCGTTTCCGATACACAGACATGTTATTCAGAAAAGTTTATGAAGTTCGATATTTAAAAACAGAATTCCGGCTATCTCTACTCGTAATGATTTATGACTGTTTTACTTTCATAAATATTCGAATGAGCATAAATTTCTATTTCTAGTTTAAAATCGTAAAAGAATTGTGAAATATTTCACTGCATTTCGATGGCTGTATTTGTTGTAAGAGGGTTAAGACTTAACACACAGTTTAGCAACCCTTTCCTCAACCTTCCAAGAGACTGTCTCTCTCAATGTTGCATTCAAAAGGACTTGATTAAATGATGTTCATTCCTTTGATTAGCACAGGTGAATTTAATCTCATGTTTCACAGCTTGTACTTTGTGTGAAGAGTTCAATTCAGCAGTAATTAAAACATTCTGCAACTGATTCAAATGATCACATTACATCACATGCTTGCCGTAACAATGGCAGATTATTCAAAATATATTGAAAGTCATACACAGCTCAACAGTTATTGGTTCGAATGCATAAGACAAAAGCCTTAAAACTAATGACTTATTAATAATCTGGCAATATTCAGTGTTATGTGCAATGTGTTCGCCTTTCTTGAGCTATTCATTAAAATCAATTGTTTCGATTATTAAGCAAGGAAAGGCAGCAACAGATTATAAATCAATAAACACTATTTGAGTAAGTTAAAACAGGAGTGTTGAAGCAGTTAAGTATAAATATAAGTTTGCCTAACATATTTATAATCGAAGAACAAAAAAAAAATGTATTAACTATCGAATTTTCTCGATGTATTGAATAACTTGAAATGATTGTTATCGAGAGCTGGAAAGACGAAAGGAAGCAACAGATTATAAATCAATAGATACTATTTTAGAAAGATAAAACAGAAGTGTTGAACAAGTTAAGTATAAATATAAGTTAACATATTTATAATCGAAGAACCAAAAAATGTAGTAACTAACTAATTTTCTCGATGTATTGAATAACTTGAAATGATAAATATAAATATTTTTGTTATCGAGAGCTGGAAAGATGAACTTTCAGCTTGAACTTAGACCTAAGAGCGAACGGACGAATCAAAGATCTCGATGTATTGAATAGCTTTAATCGATAAATATCGATATTTATTTGTTATGTTATTGAGAAAGCTAGAAAGATGAACTTTCAACTGGAACTCAGAGCTAAGAGCGAATGGACGAATCAAAGATCTCGATGTATTAAATAGCTTTAAACGATAAATATCGATATTTATTTGTTATGTTATTGAGAAAGCTAGAAAGATGAACTTTCAGCTTCAACTCAGACCTAAAAGCGAATGGACGCACTTTAAAATATTTTAACTTAATCTAATTAAATCTTATTAATCTTTTTAGAATAAATAAAACTAGTGTTGAATATAACAAAGAATATCTTTTAAGTAATTGATAAGAAGTATATCTTAGAGTTTAAATGCAGGAAAGTGGACAAACCGTTCATTCAAACCGGATCATATATATATTTGTGTCCCAACTATCAGGTAACATACAACAACACAGCGAAAAACTTTAGGTTTTAAAGCTTTACGAGTAATTTGATGCTAATCTAGTTATGATTCTATAGTTGCCAAAGACTTTCATCATTACATCATTCTTCAGCGATATTGAGCTGGATATCAGGTGAACTATACATACTTATCAGATAGATTCTTATTTCCATTTAACATATCATATATTTTATTTGATTTAGAAAAGAATTAACTTATTAAAAATGTATTGACCCAATTCGAGATATTGGTTCGAAAAAGCTTTATTTAAAGCTCAAAAAGCTGCAAATTTTCCACAACAAATTAATTGATTAAGGGAATAACGGTCACTTGTTGGCCAAAAGAACGCGCTAATTGGTTGGCTAACGAGCGTGAATGAGTGGAAGCCAGGTTGAAACAGAACAAAAAAAAAAAATGCAACTCCACGGTTATAAATACATACATAGGTTACATACATATGTACATATGTACATATGAACACATGTACATGACTATATCTGCATACTTGGGTTTATGATGGCGCAAGCAAGACAGATACATAGGGCTAAGAGGAAGCAATAGTGAGAGAGAAAGAGACAGAGAGAGTGTGAGAGAGAGAGCGAGAGAGGAACGATGAGGGGGTAAAATATATATATAAAAAAAAAAGGGAAGGTAAGCTATGCTAAAGTTGCAGGCACTAGCTGTAACCAGTTTTGCAACATGGTTCCACAACAACAAAAACTGCAACTGCAACTGCAACTGCTAGTCGAACAATCGTCAACTACACAAAATCCACTTTGCAAATCATCAACAAGAAACAGGAACCAGTCTCCGGATTTGGTCCATGGCCTTTGACAGAGCCCGAAGTTGCCCATTGTGTAAGTATGCGTGTTTGTATGTGTGTGTGTGTGTGTGTGTGTGTGAGCAATGCAACATGCAACTAGCCTTCCATATCACTGTGTGCATGTACATTCCAGTACAGTGAATGCAGCAAGAAGAAAATAGACAGCACCCCAAAACGAGGTGCACGTTGCTGTCGGTGTCGTTTCCATGTTGCATGTTGGCAACCCAAAAAAAAAAAAAAAAAAAAAAAAATATATATATATATATATATATATATATAATAGTCAGGGGTCGAAGCCATGAGAACATTTTCGAATGTTTTATAAAAGAGTTTGAACAAAAATTAATAAAATATCGATAAAGGGTTTAAAGGAAAGTTTGTGTGTGTGTGTGTGTGCGGTGTGCCACTCGGACGCAACACCAAATAAGAGCTGGGCCGCAGAGAGTGCAACCTTCCCAAAAGTCCAACCAGAAAATAATTTGCATTGGAAGGCATACATATGTATGTATGTATGTATGTATGTAAGTATCTGGGTAGTGAATGTCCTGGGCTTAAAGTTCAGCCTGGAAGTATATATACATATATATATGTATGAAAGTCCATATGTATGTATGTACATATGTATTTCGATTTCGGTAAAGGTCATCAGGCAAACAACTCGCACTTGATGCAAGCCCTTGCAACATACACAAGAACAAGACACACAGACCACAAAAAACAACAAAAAAAACCAAAAAAAAAAAACGGCAAAGAGCTTTAATATAAAAGTTTAGTTCAATTCCGGATGTCAAACACACGCAACCAAGAATGGTTTGCAACAAGTTTGAAGTTGGCAAGCGACGTCTGATGCTAAAAATAAAACCAACACACTCTCAAACACACACACACACACACACACACACGACGACGACGACGACGACGATAGCTGCAAAAAAAAAAATGTGATACGACAGTGATTACGCGATTTTTCCATAATAAATGTTGTGGTAAGGGCGACCTTCCGGTTATGGCTGACGACGAACAACATTTCGTTTTGCGATACGAGTCGTAGAGCAACACGAACGAACACTTGTTCGGCTCAACGACGATGACGACCTTCCTATGATTACTTTAGCTGCTGTTCTGTACATCTCTTTATCATAGTCTCTCTCTCTTTCTCTCACACACACACACACACACTCGCAAGTTAGCGGAAAATGTCGGCAACCAGCTTTTAATAAAACGCACACATAGCCATGGGGCCGCCTAGGCATAGTAGTAAAAATAGTTGTCATTTTTGACAAAAACAAATTATACAACTTCTAACAGAGTAAACACCAAATTAATACCAAATTGGCAATATATATTGTTATTATTTTAGTTTCGATGTTTTATATTCATTCTAGTTTCATCTTTGTTGTGAAATTGAGCCACAAAACTTCATAAAACTTTGTGTCTAGTCCCATTGCTCTGAGTACATATGTATACAGCGCTTTATAAGAGTCCATACACAAATAATTGAATCTGCATTAAAAATAAATAACCTGCATATGAAAATACATCTTTAATTATTTTTATTGTAAGGTTAAGTTCAAATAATTGCTGCATTTCATGTATTTGTTTTTCAACTATTCAAATTTGACTAAAAACTTTACAACATCGCCCCACTGTGCAGTTTGGTGAGAGCGTTAAAAAGCTTTGCCCATAGACTTAAGAGTGCGCTCCCACATCGCACTGCAGCGTCACGACGCGTCAGCGTCGCGTCGCGTCGACGCTCGTTTCGTTTTACTAGGCTAATCATGTGTTCTGGTTTCGGATTTGCTGTGCTGTCTCCCGTTGTGCGGTGCGGTGCGGTGTGGTGTGGTGTTGGTCTCTGTTCGCAAAGTTGTTGTTTTTGCTGTTTGAGCAGTCATTCAACGACGATACGATGCGACGACGCCGCCGCCACCACCGCCACCGGCCATGATTTGAGAGCTTTGCAATTTTGTCGGTCGTTGCTGTTGCTGTTTTTTCTTTACGTTTCTGTTTCTTTCTTTTTTTTTTTTTTTTTTTGCGTTGTACGTGTTTGTGTGCTTGTGTGTGTAGGAAATATTTCACACGCTGCTTTGGCTGGGCAAGCAAAGCACTTGACTGTTGAGTGGCGGTCGCTGTTGTAGTTTCTGCTGTTGGTGAAAAAATGTTGACTGGCCGTATGTTGCCGTTGGTCGTGTTATCATTTCAGTTGGTGGCTGGCTAGCTGCATGGCGTGTCGCTTGCACGCACACCGCCGGTACTCCACAGACCGATTTGGTCTTGGTGTCTGTGTTGAGTCTGGAGCCGCCAGCAATTGTAATCGGTTTTAGTTCATTTTCATTTAAATGGAATTAAATATGGTAAATTATGAAATCAAGCTAAGCAAAGCGCGCCCACCCTTACCTACTACATACATACATACATGCAGTTGGTGTGTGTGTCTGGTTGTATGTTTGTAGTCGTCGTCGTTGTCGTGGTGGGTTAATGTGGTGAAGGTAAGTGTGCTACGGGCGAGTCAACGAGACGACAATAAACGAGTCTCCGGCGAAAGACCGTGTCAGGCAGGGCAGCGGCAGCGTGCGCGTTAAAGAAAGCAAGAACTGTAATACAATATGTATGTGTGTACATAATAAATAAATAATTTGAAATGTACACACAAAGCAAACAAAACCAAAAGACCAGCCATAAAGATGGGCGCTTTGTCAGTTGGGAGGCAAAAACAGTCGATGTAGTAATAAAATCTCATCGAAATCGAGATTCGATATTCGAGGGAAAGAACAGGCGCACATAAACTAGCAGAACAACGACGATTATTAGTTGCAGCTGAACAGCACTGAGAGCGTGAGCAACGCAGAGCACGAACAGCAACCAGAGAAAATCGATAAACTGTGAGTTGATTAACAGGCAAGAAGTCAGCAGCCAGAAGCCAAAGCCCACTTACTTCAAACGCCACAAAACCAAAGAGAAAATCGGTCGTTCAGAGCCCGATCCCGAATCCGAACCCACGCAGCCAGCAAGCAAATAGCACACCATAGAAGCCCAGCAACGGCCACGGCGAAAAGCGTACAAGACGCGCGCGTGTAACCGCCAATTTAACAGGCAAACAGGCAGCGCAGCAAGCAGCACAGCGGCGTTAGCAGTCTCTCAACAGACAACTTTGCCGGCTCGGACCAACCGCGCACACAAATGTGTTTCCTTTTACAACAGGGATGTCCACACACATGCACACGCGGGTACGAACGTTTCACACAGACACAAGTCGAACACAATCCAAAGCAAAACTTGGCAACGTTCAGTTGCAAACGCGCTGTCAATGGAGTAGGTTGATGACGCTTTGCGTCGCATATGAACAACAAAATCCATCCCATCTAAAAGACAATAGCCCAAGAAAAAGTTTAAAATAAACTTATAATTTATATGTTTTCCTCAACACATTTAATAGTGTGTCATATTAACACCATTTTTTTTTTTTTGCAAATTTTAAAGCACACCACACACTAACACATATCGACCACGCTCATCGTGGACATCCCTGTTCTCAATGCAGCAAACGTCAGAACAAGAGAGCGACCGCTGCTAACAAACAGGGTTGTCGAAATGCTCAAATGCCGGTGCAAATAAAGTACTGTAATGAGTCTGCTTAGAAAAGTTTGTGTGGATGTATATATATGCACATGTTAATTTTTTCATATATACATAAAAATAGTGTCTGTTTATTTTGGATACTCTATGTATCCCAATGTATGTAATGAACACGTTCACTTTAACTAGTCGTTGGTTACTCGACAGCCCTAAAATATAATGGCACAATCTCACGTGCTCTCTTATGCTGATTGTGCGCTCCCTCTCTCTTTCTTTCTCTCTCACTAAAAACACACACACAAGCAAATGCTCAATAGGAATGCATTTGTGTACCCTGGACACATGAAATTGGTCGAAGGGTTTTATGAAAATGGCAATAGCAGAGTCGATATAGTCATGTTGGGCTCATCATATGTGAAATATTAGTTCACGGCATAATTGAATATAATTGATAACTATTACACGTTTCCGATTTACAGATAATATCAATAATATGAAAATAATTAATTTTCCAAATTTATAAATTGTTTTAAAAACAAGAAGATACTGAAGAAATCGAAAATCAAAGTTTGGTCAAGCACATAGTAGCGAAATATTTCCGTCAATTTCCGGAGTTCGAGGTATCTCCTAGTCGAGCTTTCTCAACTCAAGCCATATCACTTGTTTTAATTCTAATATTTATTTATTTTTTTTACATTTTAGTGAGCTAGCAAGTGGTTCTCGTTATATCAGTTTTGCTTTCTGCTTAACCGATGCTCTTAACATTTTTATTTTTTTGTTCACCATTTAAAATTGAAATGCTTAACATGTAAGTCGAGACTGCTTTATAATGGACAACTTATTTTCCACAAGCAGTGCAGATGAAATACAAAATACATCGCAAGGTACAAATATTTACCTACACACGGTTTATGAGAACAATTTTGTTGTATGGCGTGTATGCCAAGTGCTAGGTGTTGAGAAAAGTCGAGCAGGCAAACAGCCGAAACAAATACGAATTACCACAGCACGACCGAGCAACCGAAATCCGAGCTGCACAACCTACCCAACACCCCCCCTTAACGAATCAAGAGCGAGCAATAGGCAAAGGTGAATACAACTGGCGAAAAAAAAACAACATATGTATATACATTTATACAAATGTTTGTTTGTATGTGAAATCATGTTATGTACATGCATGCATGCGTACTATAATGGGCATAGTGCCATTTTCTGCGCAGGTTCACCACTGACGTCATTTTTGGCGTGCTCCTATGTTCAAAGCGTGTGACAAGTTTTAAAATATATATATATATTTTTTTTATAATATGAAGTTATCTCATATCTATCGGGCTATAATTTGGGCATACTATGAAAAACCAGATAATATTATATTATATTATAGTTCAAGTTTACTATTTCGATCAAAATATTTTGAAATTTTCATTCGACTTCGAAATTTTCAAGTTTATTTTTGTTGTTTTGGTTCCACTGTGCTCTTAATTTAATGGAATTTATTTCACAGTTACCAAAAGTCATAAAGATTTGTATAAAGCGTTAAATAATAATTTTTTTTGGGGAAGTAAACAGCTATCTTCCTATCATGTTTGATGACTGTAGCTATTGAAATGTGGGAAATATGTGTGTTTTAACGATTTAACCTTGAGGTTTATTGACTTGCTAATCGAGTTGATCAGGTTAAAGGATGTTTATTGATTTAGTGGTTGAATTTCCCAAACTGGAAACACAAAAGAGACTTCGCATTACAATTTAGCGCCCCCAAGCGGTCTGTTAAGCAATAAACAACCGCAACCGCAGTTGTAGTCACAGCAGTAGTAGGCAAAACAACAACAGCATCAGAAACGCTTGCTCTTTTTTTTTTTGTGGTGCTCTCTGTAAATCATGTGTGTGTATGTATGAGTACTGCTTGCTGATATTTCTCTTGTGGTTTTTTTTTTAACGAAATTTTAGATGTTACATTTTAATGATAATAATGTTATTGCTGCTGCTGCTGCTGCTGGTAATGGAAGTTTGTAGTATTATATTGTGGTGGTGGTGCTTATTGTGCTTGGGCTGTCAACAGTCAGCGTCGTCAACAATAAACATTGCGGCCAGCGTCGCTGCAATGACGCTGCAGTCTACAGAATGTAACAGGCGCACAGCAGCAAGAGCAACGGCAAACAATGTTCGCTCAACAACGACGAGAGCACAAACACAAAAATAAGAGAGCGGATAGCCGAATGAGAATGAGCGGCAAATAAAGCAGAGAGAGTCTACGGTGAGCGAGGCCGGCATGTGTCAGTGTATTGGTGTGCTTTACATTGCGCAAAGCAAAAGTGGTCTTTTTTTGCACGCTACCATTTTTGGGCTATTCTTTTTAAATAAGTAGAAATATTGTTTGTTTAAATGGGCTGGCTATTGTGTATGTATATTATGGGTGAGCTGAATTCTTAATAATCTGCCCACATACTGCTTTCGTTCGTATTGAACACATAATAAAAGCAGCTAATTAACAAGTAAAAGAAACAAACAAATTAAGCGTTTACACGATGGCGATGCATACGTCATCATTTCTCTGCGTGTATCATAATTACGTAAATACAATAAGCGACGCATAGCAAACGTCAGCCTACTCCGTTGACAGCGCGCTTGCGACTGAACTCAGTTGGTGTTCGGCTTGTGTCTGTGTGAAAAGTTCGATGTTTCGCGACATCCCAGATTTAAAGCGCTTATTGGCTCTTGCGCATGTGTATGTGTTGCAGCTGCTGTTAACTCGCTCTCTGTGTGTTTTTGTTGTTTTTTTAGGTTATTTTTTTTCGTTTTATTTTTTTGGAACACCATGAAATTGTTTGTGTAATGTAAATTGCGTGTGGTCACAACAACACTTGCGAACCAATACAAAAAAAATTGTAATTAGAAAAGATTAGCTCACCGATTTCCCGGCGCTGACAATGCGACTCAAGTCGCTGGCGTATCTTTTGCTGCGCATTCCCGTGCGTAAAACAAAACAACGGCAACGGCAACGAACCGCGATAGATATGTAGATAATATAACTAACTGACTGACTGACTGCCAGCCTGGCCTGCCTGCGCACAGTACAGCAGAGCAGAGCAAGGCAGAGCAGAGCAGAGCAGAGCAAAACAGAACCGAGTTCAACTGAGCTAAGAACAAGACGGGGAACGGGAAACGGGGGTCGCAGTCGGTTACGGAGGATTGGAGGCTGTTGGATGGTTGGCTTATTATTAAAGCAGCTGCTGCTGCAAATGCGACGAGCGGCAGATGAAAACCATCACTTCCGGAGGCGCTTCAAGTACTGAGGAATTTTGTATATACATGAGGTGTATGCATGTGTATGTGCGCACTGCCAGCAGCAGCAGCAGCAGCAAAAGCAGTAGCGTCGACGTCAACGTTAACAGCAAGCAATAGAAAAAAAGAAAAAAAAAAAAAACATCAACAAACTCAACACAGCGAATGAGCCACGCAAAATAAAAGGAAAAGCAGCTTGGCAGCAAAGCACAGCCAAAGTAGTGGGTAGCGAAAGAGAAAAAGAGAGAGAGAGAGAGCGAGAGAGAGAGAGAGAGAGAGTAGTGGTAAAGAATTGGCAGTACATATATTTTGGTCTAAAGCTGAATATGTTGTGTGTGTGAGTGTTCTCTCTGTGTGTGTGTGTTCTCTGTGTGCATGTGTGTGTGTGTGTTCTGTGTTGTATGATGAAATGGTTGAACGCTTGATGGCGCAGCACACAAAGCTCTCGTTTCAAAATAAGGACCTAGCGTATGAGTAAGTGTCTCCCTCTGTGTGTGTGTGTAAGTGTATGTGTATGGTGTGTCGACGCTGTTATTCTGTGTTTTTATATGAGTAAGTATGTTCATATGTATATATATGTATATATGGCGAATGTTGTTAATGTTGGTCCGGGTCCGGGATTCATCATCAGCATTTGGATCACAATTGCATTCCAGTTCGAAACATCAGACGCGAATACATACATACATACATGCAGCCATAGCAAAGTGCATTCATGAATAAATGAATCGAATAAACTGGTTCTAAACATCAGTTCTTTCTCTTTTAAAGTTTTCTCCCCCCCCCCCCCCACCCTCCCCACCCAACTACTTTCTCTAGTTATTGCTCTAGACTTATGCGCTAGTGTGAGTGAGGCGCCTACAACTGACACAGAGAACACATAGCTAAAAAGCTCAAAAGTTTTTGACTGCGCAAACGGCAAGTGACGACTAGATTATACCCTTACGCGTACAGTCAGTGCTTGACTTAACTTCAATGTTCCATATCTCCGGTGTTTCTCAATCGATTTCAATAAAATTTTCACAGATTAACATTACTTTGTCTAATGTTTCAAACTGCATCATAAAGATGTCTGAAATCAAGATTTTGTTGTTATCGATCACATGTGTATATCGGAAACGCAAAGAGTTATCGAAATTTTGAAACAAACTTGTACTGCCTAGGGATTAGGCGGGATTATATACCAAATCTGGAGTCTCTAACTCTTATAGATCCTGAGATCGACGCCAGACATGCCTATATCGACTCGGCTGTTGATGCTGATCAAGAATATATATATACCTTATGGTGTCGGAGATGCTTCCTTCTGCCTGCTACATACTTTGGCACAAAACCATTATACCCTTTTTACCAAGTTTTAATGGGTTAAGGGTATAAAAAGAGCTTAATAAATATCATTTCCAGATTCGGAATTTTACACATTATAACTAATTACACACAATGATTATTATTCTGTCTAAGGAATTTCTTTTTAATTCGATTTAAGAGTAGTTGAATGATAGATAAGATATTTTTTTTAATGATAACCCACTTGTTGCGGCTATGTTGACATAGACACACACACACACACACAGGCAGCGGCAGACACAACAATGGGAAAAGAAAAATAAGATCCGTGGTAATTAATATTTACCAGTAGATTTCTAAGGATCATACTTCAAAACGCGCTTATCGATACGAACGAAGCAACGATGGCGAAAAGGGAGCTGAAGAGGATGCGGAAGAGTGGTGATGGGGATGATGGTGGTGGGGTGGGGGCTAAAAAGAAGTGCGCGAGCGAGAGAGAGAGAGAGAATGAGTGAGTTTAAGTTTTTGTGTGGTGGACAGAGTTGCTAAGGTAACGGGACAAAGTCTGAATCGCGTCTGCTGCAGCTCCAAATAACTGTATGACTATTTGGGTGGTAAATTGGGGGTACCGCCCCGTCCCGCACCGCCCCGCCCCTTAGGGGTGAAGGATCTAGCCAGGGTCTAGGCCGTGTTCGGTTGTTCGGTGCCGATATACCGAGGCAAAGGCCGAGGCCCCGACGAGCCTTCAAGTGGCAAGTGGTAACGCTAGCCGATACAATAGGGTAATCACACACACACACACATACACACGCACACGAAAACACATAGCGAGCAAAGGCTATGCAACGATGTGGCTTGGAAATAATATATATATATATATATATATATAAATATCTATATATATATGTGTGTATGCAATGTGGAACGGGCAGAAGCCAGGTTAAAAGGCGGCTGGCAAACTTTTAGGGGTTGGTTGGTTGGTGGGGGTGGGGCATGTGGGGCTGGGGCATGTCGGTTCGCATTTTGGTCGGCTTCTTGTTGCGTCGGCGGCTGCCTGAGTTATATGGTCAAAATGGCAACATAACACGAAACGAGATGAGACGCGACGCCACGAGATGAGCCGAGATGAGGTCGGGGTCGGGGTTGGGTTTGGGGTTGGGGTTGGGTTTGGGGTTGGGGTTGAGGCAAGGCGGCACGGAGGTGACAATGCGTATTTTTGGGATATTGTACCTTTAATAAATTTCACACACACAGAAGCATTGGAAGTGTTGGCTTCGGGTTTGAGGCGAGCAAGCCGCTGCCGACGAATGCATGTTGCATGCAACACAGCGCTGCAGCACAAAAAACACTACAGCCCAATAAACAAAACAAAAATCAAATGAAATGATGATGAAGTTGATGATAATGCCGTTAGTTGCATGAGATTGGCTAACACACACACACACGACGACGCACTTTAACATGATGCAACATGAGAAAGAGATAGCAGCACAGCGGCAGAAAGAGTAAGTGTGTTAAGTGGACATGGGAGTGCCACCAGGCAGTATGCTAAAGAGGAACCATTTGTTTGGATGGCAACCGAACAACAAAAGCAAACCAACGAAATAACCAGAGAGAGAGAGAGAGAGATAGAGAGAGAGAGAGTGAGAGAGAGAGAGACAGGAACCCTGGCTAATGAAGTGTAGAAAGGGCTGCTAAGCAATTTATGCAACTCTAGCCGAGTCCTTGCCAAAAAAAACCCCAACTAAAACGCAAAACAAACAAGAAGGCTCAACTGGGAAATACCCTTAACCCTAGACCATACCAGCACTATGGCTGCTTCGTGACTAAACTTCAATCTTCAAAATCTCCGGTGGTTCTCAACCAATATTAATATAAATTGAACACATTTTTACTCATTTATTCATAGGTTTAAAAACAATATTAAAGTTTCCGAAATACAAAATTTTGTTGTTATCGATCACATGTGTATATCGAAAACGGGAAAAGTTATCGAAAATTTGAAACAAACTTGTACTGCCTAGGGAGTAGAAGAACTTATGTTCCAAATCTGGAGTCTCTAGCTCTTATAGTATCTGAGATCGACGTTCAAACGGACATGGCTATATCGAATCGGCTGTTGATGCTGGTCAAGAATATATATATACTTTATGGGGTCCGATATGCTTCCTTCTTCCATCTTAACTTTTCATGCAGACTTTTTGGGGAATTTATTTTTGGGATATCTGGTTACCATGTTCCCACCAATTACACGATTCTATCGATTTGCATCTCGAGGTGTATCGACCGGTTATCGATTTCCCACAACCCTCTTGAAGCTTTGTCTGGCGAAAACTTATACCAAGATATTAGCAAAGTTTCAAGGCTCTAGTTATAAGAAATATGTTCAAAGGTCGGGTTGCATAGGGGGAATTTTGGGTAAGGCAGCGGTGTGCATGGCCCGTTCTTGAAAGCGAGAACTGGGGGCAGCAGGAGTTTGGATGTAGATGCTCCAAACTTGGTGACTGCCGCTGTTCAAATGTGAAAATTATGTGTTTTTTCTTATCGTTTTGCAGCTCAAAGTATATCGATTTGTTATCGATTTTCCTTAACCCACAAAGCGAAAAGAGAGCACGAACGTTGCTTTCTTTCAGTGTGTGAAAGGTCTAGTTGAGACAGCTCACCTAGAAGATACCCTGAAGCGTTGAGTTTACGGGTACAGAATAGAGAAAATGTCTACTATCGAACCGATTTCGATGAATATACTACTACCTTGATAGAAACTTGTACTTGATCAATAATGTATATACATAATAGGGTCGCAAATACTTGTTTTCCATTTCGCAGACATTTCATTATATCGAAATCGGAAACATTGATATATATTGAAGACTGAATGAAGTGGTATGATCATGTGGTAGTATATTAAAGACTGAATGAAGTTGTATCAGATTGTAGTACAGTTCAGGAGTTTTTAGGGTTCAGGATATCTCATAGTCAACTAAAGGGTGTTTTTTTTAGAGGTATTGAACTTGAAGTTGGCAACACTTTTTTAACTGACGGCCATTTTGTCAGCTGTTAAGTCATTTATGTTTAGTTTGGTTTGGCATTTCAACATAAATAGACCCTCGCCTGAACAACGCTTCCAAATTGTGCAAATTTATTTTGAAAATCATGGTTCTGTTGCGTCCATTTTACGGTCAACATAATACAACAAAGTCCATAAGAGCAATTAATTCGATTAACTATGGAACGTTTTCGCGCCACGTTTACTCTAACTGATAATACGCATCCACATCGTACAGAAGAAGTCATTGCCGCTGTAGAGCGTAGCGTAGAGGAAGACCCGAATCAGTCAATCCGCCATCGTGCACAGGAATTGGATATTTTTGCGGAAAGATCTTGGATCTCGAAAATTGGACCTCTAGATTGGACTACGTCCGAGCCAGCCATGGCGGACATATGCCAGAAATCATATTTAAATTATAATGCCAGAAGTTTGTCTTTCGAATAATGTAAAATTCATATCAATAAAAAAAATCATCTTTTTTTATTCCAGTTCAAAGTTCTATACCTCTAAAAAAAAACACCCTTTACATTATAGGGTCGCATATAGGGTCGGACATATGCCAGAAATCATATTCAAATTATAATGCCAGAAGTTTGTCTTTCGAATAAAGTAAATTTCATATCAATAAAAAAAATAATTTTTTTTTTATTCCATTTCAAAGTTCTATACCTCTAAAAAAAAACACCCTTTACATTATAGGGTCGCAGATACTTATTTTATGTCAGACTCATTATATCGAAATCGGAAACATTGATATATATTGAAGACTGAATGAAGTGGTATGATCATGTGTTAGTACAGTTCAGCAGTTTTTAGGGTTCAGGATATCTCACAGTCAACTAGAACCTACTAACTTGTTGGTGTTGCGAATTAAATTACATGCACAAAATTGTAGCACATGAATTGGCCAATCAACTGAAGCTAACGCTACGTTACGTACATATCTTATTACGTACGTATGGATGTAAATAATAACTGTTTGCAAATAGACGGAGAGCGAACACACAAGAGCTTTGATAATGTTTTGTTTCTCTGGGATTTGCAATAATTATTGCATCAAATTCCCTCAAATTTTCGTTGGCAGTGTGTAGTGTTAATGCTTCGTCAATTTTCGAACCCCAAAACCCCACCTCAGAAGCATTTTGGTGGAGATTAAGATGTTGCCTGTGATGTTGTTCTAGGTGCTTAGAGTCAATTCATGTAATGGTTGGTGTGGTGCAAATGTTCAAAATAAATGTTGTTTCAATAATTGTTTGATTTCGTCGAATCCGTGTGTGTGTGTGAGTGTTATGTTTTTGGGAGGGGGCGTGGCACCCTGAACTTTCGGCCACTGCGTGAAAATATTTCGTGCAACAGTCAAATGGGGTTAGGTTAACGCTAAGGGAGGTAAGGAGGTTGTATCTGTTTCTGTATCTGTATCTGTAGCTGTTTCGGTATCTGTATGTGCATGTGTATGTGTGTGTGTGTGTGTGTGTGTGTGTGATGTGGCCTGTGATGCATTATGCGCGCGCGCTGCACATGAAAAACATTGCACGGCGGCAGCGTGGACGAGAATACACTCCAATGGGTATGAGGGTTCGGCTCATGGCTAACGCGACTAACGGGTCTCTACAACCGGGTTATGGTCGTCGGGTCCGGGTCCGTGTCCGTGTCCGGGTTGGTGGTGGCGTTCGCCATTCAATCAGCACTCGCTGTGTTGCCACGGATGTTGCCAAATCGTGGACACAATTTTCGGCAGTAACATTTTCCGAGGGCACAACGACGATGGCGGCGACATTATGGATTTTTGTGTTATCGTTGTTGTTGTTTGTTGCTGCTGACGTCGGGTCTGATAATACCCCTAAATGGCGGAGTTCGGGCTTGATGCTGCCTGGATTTTGGCTTATTGTTCACACACACACACAACGAAAGACACGTCGCAATGGCTTGCGTTTTGCCATCGACAGATGGCGCTCCAACTGCAATTTTGGCAACACATTTTTTTTTCTTCTTTCGAGTTTGTTATTTTCGTTTTCTTGGCTAGTGGTCGGGCCAAACAGCGAGGGAGCTAAGAGTACACCCGAAATACACACACAAAAACAAACTTTTATATATGTGTGTATGTGTAGTAGGGAAAAATTACAAATACGTTTTGGGCTTTCGGCAACGAATTATAAGCAGCGAGTTAGAATTTGACGAACTTCAACTTGAACGAAATAATTTGTTAACATTTTTGGGATTATTTTCCTTGCCATATTTTTGGATTTTTCTTTAGATTTAAACCTTTAACTTTAACGAAATAATTTGGTAACATTTTTGGGATTTTTTTCTTAGGTTTTTCTTCAGATTTAAAACTTTTTTGTTTCACTTGAATACAAAATAATTTTATTTATTAATGAAATACTTTTAATACTATTAAAGTAGTAGTTTGAGTAGTTTTTAGTCTTGTCATGAATAAACTTTCAAATTGAAATAGAATAAAGTCTATTTTTGAATAAATATGCCTAAGAACTTGAAGGACAATCTTTTGGGTTTAGAAACAAAATAGAGTTCAAATGGATTCTTGTTTTGATGTTTTGACTTTGTTTGCATTAGCTTTGTGGTGTTGCACCAGACATGTTTGTGGAATGATATTGAAAATGTTGGGGCAAACAATTCGCTGGCGAAATGCATATCGAATGGCAGCTGCATACTGCATGCTGCATGCTGCATGCCGCATGCTGCAAGCTCAGTCAGTGCTGATTTATGTATACTCCAAACTAAAACTATGCGCGCACACTGGAAAATCAAGTCGAGGGAGGTGGGTGGGGGGAGGGGGTGTTTTAGGAAGCAGTCAGGCAAGCAGGGCACAAATATTGGAAAGGGTAGCACGAAAACAAATGCACTAAAGCTAACGAAGCGAGAGAGGGTCGAGGGAACAGAGCAAATCATGTTTTGGGCCATTGCATTGGGAGGCTGTTGCTGTTATTGTTAATATGTATGTATGTGTGTGTGTATGTTGTGTGTTTGTGTGTGTATGTGTGTGTGTGTATGTGTGTGTGTGTATGTGTGTGTGTGTATGTGTGTGTATGTGTGTGTGTATGTGTGTGCATGTGTGTGTGTGTGTGTGTGTGTGTATGTGTGTGTGTGTGTGTATGTGTGTGTACCTGTGTGTGTGTGTATGTGTGTGTGTGTGTTTGTGTTTGTGTGTGTGTATGTGTGTATGTGTGTGTTTGTGTGTGTATGTGTGTGTTTGTGTGTGTGGTAATAGACACAAAATAAAAACCGAGGCGGCTCTCTAGTTTCAGAGCCTTAGATTACTGGTGTTATTGTTGTTGTTGCTGTTGCTGTTGCTAGTGGAAACTAAAGTACAACATCATTTGCTAAATACACACTGGAAATGGCTCCGGGATGGCCCGGATCGGCCCCTTAGCTCATCCACCCTCCACCCTCATCCGCCCCGCGTGCATACATGCATTGGAAAACTAAACCCAACCGATGTCAGCGGGAAATGCCGCGTCGTCGACCACTCTGCCTGATATGGCTTGTGTTGCTTTTGCTGTTATTGATGTTCTGTTGCTGTTGCTGTTGACTTCAACGTCACCATTACCGTCAACGTCAACGTCGACGTCGACGTCAACTGCGCTTGCTGTCGCAGTCGGCATCGTTGTTCGGCTACGGCTGTTTGATATTTGTATACCCTGAACCCATTGAAAATGGGTAAAAAGAGTATAATGGTTCTGTGCAAAAGTATGTAACAGGCAGCAGGAAGCATATCCGACCCCATAAAGTATATATATTCTTGATCAGCATCAACAGCCGAGTCGATATAGGCATGTCCTTCCGTCCGTATGTATGAACGCGTCGATCTCAGAGACTATAAGAGCTAGAGACTCCAGATTTGGTACATAAGCTCGCCTAATCCCTAGGCAGTACAAGTTTGTTTTTTTTTTAAATTTTCGATAACTCTTCCCGTTTCCGATATACACATGTGATCGATAAGAACAAAATCTAGAATTTGGAAAACTTTTTGATGCAGTTTGAAAGATTAGATTAGATAATGACAATCTGTGAAAATTTTATTGTAATCGGTTGAGAAACACTGGAGATATGAAGCATTGAAGTTAAGTCAAGTATGCACTATACGCATACACACACAAATATTTGTAAGCACAAGCTACACACTTAAAGTATGGGGTTCAGGGTATAGTGTAGTCGGGATTTCTCGACTAGAGCTTTCTTACTTGTTTTTTTTTTTTTTTCATTTCTACCTTCACAGTTAGGCCACCCACCAAATACGGAAGAAGGCAATAACAAATTGCAAAAATACGAAATAAAAAATGTTTTTGTTGGCAAGCAAAAAAAAAGAATTGAGACTCTTTTTCGTGTTCGTGTTCTCGTTGTTAGTGTACATTGCTCGAAGCTAAAGATCCCAAAATGTTCACAATGTTTCATAAAAGGTATTTGTTTCATTCGGTTAGAACTGTTATAAAATATTTACTTTTCGCTTCCCTTACTATAACAACTAACGCTTTTACAGTGGTTTTAAATGCTTGAAAAACGTAACAAAAAGAAATATACGTTTTTTTTTTGCCGTAAAAGTAATAAATTTTGTAAATATAATAGTTGTTTATGTATAAAGACTATAAGAGAACACTTTAGTGTTATCGATAACACTCAAATCTTGGATTTCGAAAACCTGTTTTAAGTTCGAATTCGGTTGGAGAATTTAGACATTCTGCTTTAGTGCAGTGCAATTTTGTAAATATGAAAGTAAGACTATAACAGCTAAAGAGCATGTTATCGATAACACACAAATCTTGAAAACCTGTTTTAAGTTCGAATTCGATTAGAGAATTTAGACATACTGCAATTTTGTAAATATAAAAGTAAGACTATAAGAGCTAAAGAGCATGTTACCGATAACACACAAATCTTGAATTTTGAAAACCTGTTTTAAGTTCGAATTCGATCAGAGAATTTAGACATACTGCAATTTTGTAAATATAAAAGTAAGACTATAAGAGCTAAAGAGCATGTTATCGATAACACACAAATCTTGAATTTTGAAAACCTGTTTTAAGTTCGAATTCGATTAGAGAATTTAGACATACTGCAATTTTGTAAATATAAAAGTAAGACTATAAGAGCTAAAGAGCATGTTATCGATAACACACAAATCTTGAATTTTGAAAACCTGTTTTAAGTTCGAATTCGGTTAAAGAATTTAGACATTCTGCTTTAGGTGCAGTGCAATTTTGTAAATATAAAAGTAAGACTATAAGAGCTAAAGAGAATGTTATCGATAACACACAAATCTTGAATTTTGAAAACCTGTTTTAAGTTCGAATTCGGTTGGAGAATTTAGACATACTGCAATTTTGTAAATATAAAAGTAAGACTATAAGAGCTAAAGAGCATGTTATCGATAACACACAAATCTTGAATTTTGAAAACCTATTTTAAGTTCGAATTCGGTTAAAGAATTTAGACATTCTGCTTTAGGTGCAGTGCAATTTTGTAAATATAAAAGTAAGACTATAAGAGCTAAAGAGAATGTTATCGATAACACACAAATCTTGAATTTTGAAAACCTGTTTTAAGTTCGAATTCGGTTGGAGAATTTAGACATACTGCAATTTTGTAAATATAAAAGTAAGACTATAAGAGCTAAAGAGAATGTTATCGATAACACACAAATCTTGAATTTTGAAAACCTGTTTTAAGTTCGAATTCGGTTGGAGAATTTAGACATTCTGCTTTAGTGCAGTGCAATTTTGTAAATATAAAAGTAAGACTATAACAGCTAAAGAGCATGTTATCGATAAAAACAAAATCTTGACTTTGGTTGAGAATTTAGTATGTCTTTGATGCAGGTGGTGGTACGGCATAACCGTACGTGTAAGGTCAACGGTTCAGGGTATTTTCGAGTCGAGATTTCTCGGCTAAGCGGTTAAACAAACTAAAGAACCCAAAAATTAAACTTGAGAACCTATGCTTTCACTTGAATGACAATGTTTAGCTGTTATCTTTACGTATGATACTACAAGTACAATGTTTAACTGTTAACAAGGATATTATAAAGATGAGTTTCTTGCTGATTTTCAGGATTCATATGAACAAACTTAAGAGCAAATTGTTCACAAAACAGACTGAACGATATACAAATCGGCAAAATAGTTATTTTTTGAGTCTCATGTCTGCTACAAATGCGCTCACCAAATCCATGTGGCAAGCATATTCCTCTGTTAGACTATGCAACAGCTTGTTGTAGTTGCAAAGAACTTTTTGTGCTTGATTGTTCTTGTTGGCCCTTGATTCATTTGTTGCCGGGAAATTGGTTCTAGTTTTTTTTAAGAGCAACTCACCTGCAACGAAGAGAGAGAGAGAGAAAAAGTGAGTAAGTGAATAAGTATGTGTAAGCGAAATGCAAAAGAAAAAAGTTATAAAAGAAGTTTTTTTTTGTTGAAAACAATTTCCAAATGACAACCATACATAATTGACCCTAAGCTGTATAAGCTTCTATGTTTATGTGTGTGTGTTGAGTGTGTTGTATGTTTGTATGTTTATGTGTGTGTGTGTGTGTCTGTCTGTGTGTGTTTGTTTGTGTGCGTATGTTTACAACATAGCTCACAAATCAAAACTTGGCTAATGCTGCGGGCTAAAGCTGCTGCTGCTGCTGCTGCAGCTTGTTGTTGTTGGTTGCTGCTGTTGTTGGCAGTTTTAGCCCCTACACATGGCCAGCAGCAGTAACAGAAATGGCAACATCAACAGCAATACCAACATCAGCACATACATAACTAATAGATACATAAAGCCGTATCTTTTGGGTGAATGAACTGTAATGAGAATGTGAACCAGGCAGGCACAGCAGCCGTTGAGATGTTGGAAATCGCAACGCAAAGTGCGCAATTGAAGCTGTTGTTGTTGTTGTTGTTGGTGTTGGTGTTGGTGTTGTTGTTACTGCAATGAGGCAATCAGACAACGACATACAACAGCAACAACAATATACTGGCCAAAAACGAAACGCGACAAAACAGCGAGCAGAAAACAAAAAAAAAAAACATGTGAATCGTACGCAACCGACTGTGGAATACTCTGTAACAAGTATAAAAACGTGTGGTGAGGACTTGACAAGGGACATATATGGTGATTTGTGAAGGCGGTCTGGGTATGGTTGGGCGTGGCATAATGCAGATCTGTGATAATAACACATAATGAATTTGGTGACTCTAGCTCAAAAGCTGTGAAAGAAATCGGTATCCCTACTATAAATACACTTTTGATGCAGATCTTTGGAGCAAGTAATTAGCTATCGTCTCACCAAATTTAGTACCTCTAACTATAACACTGTGGGAAATATCTGTGTTTTATCGATTTGCGCGTCGAGATGTATCGACTTATTATCGATTTAACAGGCCCCCAGGTTGGAGTAGCTTCCCAATTTTAACACTTTGTCTAGCTAACACATGGACCCAGATATTTCCCAAGTCAAAGTCAGGTCTCTAGCTTTAAGTGTGTCGATACAGACAGACGGAATCGACATTGCACAAAACTAATATACCCTTTAACTTCGGTATCAGAGTATAAAACAACAAAGCTCCAATGCCGAACGGCGGGCAGGGGGTTTGAAGGGAAATGCTGCTGTGCAGAAGGTACTGTGACGGTAGGTGAAGGGGGCAAAAGGGATAGGGTCAAGTTAGGAGCATACATACAATATCTCAATGATGTACATCGATGTATAGCCAGTTGCTGCGATTCAAATGACGAAAGCAAACAACAACAGCAACAACAACGAGACAAAAATTCGTTACGAGAGAGTGCAGCAGGTAGAGAAAATAACAATGAGAAAAATAAAAATAAAAATAATAATAATAAATAAGAAAACAAAAATAATTGATTTTTGTTTTTTCCCAAAAATAATTGATTTTTGTTTTTGAGATGCGGTCGCAGTGTCAAAACGATCCGATCCGATATGAAATTTGGTTTGTTTAGTTCAGGGACGCAGCTACTTAATGTTTAAGCAACTGACATACACTGTAAAAAATTCAATTGCAATGAAATGGTTAAGGTTTTGTAACAACGAATACAAGCCAGCGGTCAGGGAATAGCGGTAAATTACCCCTTTTTGGGTAAAAGTGAAATTTCTGGGGGTAAAAATGACTTTTATGAGTAAAAAAATAATATTTTATAATCTATTTTTTCCTCCTTTGGCAAGGGGTTTTTTTTTTATTTTTTTTATTTATTTTACTTTTTATTTTATTATTATTATTTATATATATATATATATATATTTTATATTATTATTTATATATATATATATATATATATATTTTATATTATATATTTTTATTATATTATTATTTTTTTTTAATTATTATTTATTTATTTTTTTGCCAATCTCAGTTCTACAAATAAAAGTTCCCCGACCGCTGATCTAAGAAAATCTAAAGATCTAAATCTAAGATCTAAAGAAACTAAACTATTTTTTGCCAAATAGGGTATTAAATCTTCTGCACTTCCAATGATACCTAAAAGTAGGTCTCCTGCAGATGCAATGTGAAACATTTTGCAAAAGGCAACACCATTTGATGGACGAGATTTGGCTGAGTTGGGCGGGGTGTGAATGCAGGGTACAGTATCATTTCTAGTAACCATGCAAAGAGCACTGGAATGGAGGAATGAGGGGGAGGGGCAAAGCAAAAGCAAAACTCACTGGAAATGAATGCAAGCGCACAGAAGAAGAAGACGAAGAAGAAGAAGCGCAGCATTAAACGGAACAGAAGAAGCATGCTGAGACCCACAAAACGAACCTAAAAGCAACTGAGCAAATATGGGCGAAAATGAACGGGAGAAAGAGAGTGAAATGGAGAGACCAAACGATGTAGTGTTAACGTCTATGAATAAAGCGAAAAAAAACAACAACAAGAACAACAGTTGCAAATAATGGAAATGCAGAAGAGGTGCACAATATAGAAATAAACTGTTTTCAAATACTGACAAAAGAAAACACACACACACACACAGTAACATATATGTACACACAAATATAAATACAGTCTGTCAAGAAAGTGTTTTCGCGTGAAGAAAAATATATGTTTTTTCACTTCACAGGCAAAAATATAACTGTAACATGGTTCTTAAAATTTTTTTGAAATTTTTATGTATTATTTATTTATTTCTTAATAATATATTTTAACCAATTTGATTATTCATTAAAAAACAAAAAAGTTATAACAAAAACAAATTAACTCTAACTAAATTTGACTGTCAAGAAAGTGTTTTCGTCTTTAACATAAGAGCCATATTACAGTTATATTTTTGCCTGTGAAGTGAAAAAACATACATTTTTCTTCACGCGAAAACACTTTCTTGACAGACTGTAAATGGGTTTGAATATATGTGTGTGTGTGTGTACATTAACTTCGATATTTTGATATACTTTTATACTGTACTGCCAGCTCATGTTGTTGTCAAAAAAAAGTTGACTTTTCAAGTTTCAAGTTAAGGTTTCATTGCAAGCACACACATACATACGAACACGCATGTGCACTGGCACACATACACACACTCACACATACACACACTCACACACACACACACACAACGAAATCGCTCGATATTGTTGTATGGTAGCGCATGAAGTGCATAAGCAAGAAAAAAATAACAATTAAGAAGGCTTTAGGTAATTAAAACTAACCGTCGCCGGCTAGAAAATACTCTGCAGCATAATGACTAAAATGTATTAATATAACAAGCAAGGCTACCCTTTAGCATGCCGAATATTATACACACTTGCAAAATCTTCTTGTTTTAGTAATAGAATCGTGTATGACAGCTTAATGATATAGTGGTGCGATCTTTATATCTATACATTATGCGGTCGAAGATGCTTCCATTTGAAGAAATCGATTATACCCTGCTGCTTACCTATTGCCATCTCTACACGCTCGTGTAGAAAACTTGCACGAAACGTGTAGGAATGCGAAGGCTTGCCTTGCAGAGCGTGTAGAAAATGATGTTTGCAGACCCAATGCAAAACACGCAACGCACAGTGGTCGGAATCGCAAATTTGGCATTGCAAAAAAAAAAAAAAAAAATCCTTTTTTTTTTTCTTATTTTTTTTTTAACAAACTCTGAATAGCCCGAAACACTTTGGATGATTGAATTTGGTTTATTTTTTATTTATTTATTTTTTTTTGTTATTTACAGATGTTCAACGTTGAACAAATGTCATGTTTCGTTTGAAAAATTAAACGGTTATGCTGATTGGAATAAGGGTTTCTGTTTTGTAAATTCTAGAGAAAACAAGTAAGGCTCTAGTAGGGAAATCCGAAATAGACTATTCCCTGAACCCTGATACTGTACACGTACAGTCAGTGCTTGCAAGTATACTGCATACGTAACTTCAATGTTCCATATCTCCGGTGTTTCTCAACCGACTTCAAAAGAAATATCACAAATTGTCATTATTTCGTCTTTAGTTTCAAACGCCGTCTCCAAGTTTTCCATATTTTAGATTTTATTGTTATCGATCACGTGTGTATATCGGAAACGGGAAGAGTTATTTGAAATTTGAAACAAACTTGTACTGCCTAGCGCTTAGGGGAGCTTATGTTCCAAATCTGGAGTCTCTAGCTCTTATAGTGTCTGAGACGGACACACGGACATTATACTTCATGCAAACGGGATATACAACATAAGTTATTAGCTGAGATTGGGACATTTTCCACTTGTTGTCAGTCTCCTTTGATTCCCGTAACTAATCTCTCGTCACTTGAGCAATAAACCAAGGAATATTCACCAGGACTAACTCTATCAAGTACTTATGATATAAATGACTTTATTGGCAGCATTTTGAATGAAAATAAATATTTTAAGTAATTGAAAATAAGCTTTTTATAAAGTTTTGGTAATTTTTATTATTTTTACGTTACATGCTAAAATCCTCATCTTGAAGCTACAGCAATTCTTTCACATTGTTCCTTTGGAATTTTTCAAATATCTCTTTCCGTTCAATAATTACGATTTTTGCAATCCTAAATGAACGTTTGCAGGCACTGTGCATCGTGTAGATGGGGATGTGTAAAAACAACCTGTTTCTCGTTTAGTTTTCTACATAATGTAGAAAATGTATTTTTGTAAAAGTCATATAGCGTCAGTTCTCATTAGGTCGTCTGCAACCGTACACGTATGCGAAGGAAATAATATAGTTGGCTGTTGAGAGTACTCAAAAGTAATTGGCATATCCTTCCATAGTAACCAAAAATGGCTGATGAAGACACTGTGATGCTGAAAAGTCTATTAAAGCAATTTGGAATGCCAGAACTGTTTGAGTGCAAAATGAAATTTAATTTATTAAGCTCGACATTTTAATGTACATATGAAATAACAAACTGCACAGGCTGGCGAATCATAGCTAAATTAAAATTGACGGAATACTCCAAGTGGTTTGGAGTCTGTTTGCGAAGGGGTAGAGTTTGATGGAATTAACACCTTCAAAACTGTAGGGTATATAGTGCAGATCTTAAGGGGAAGACAATAGTAGCTAGCTTTCAATACAATTTTGTGATTCTAGTTCTAAAATTTTAAAATATAGGGATCAGCAGGAATTCAAGTTTTTCTTTGCAGTTCTTTGGGGTAAACTACTAGCTATTTTCCCCAACAAATTTTGGTAACTCTTGCTGTAAAAAAGTGGGAAAAATGTATTTTAATCGATTTCGTCTCGAGCTGTAGCGACTTGTTATCGATGATTCATTCCCAAATTCAAGATTTTGTTGTTATCAATCACATGTGTATACCGGAAAAGGGGAAGTTATCGGAAATGTGAAAGATATTTGTACCTCGTATGGCTTAGACGAGCTTCTTATAGTCTCGTACGGACGGATAGACGGACATGGCTATATCTACTTGGCTGTTGATGCTGATCAACAAGCAACAGGACCTCATTAAGCTAGATAACATTGCGTTTCTCGGTCAGTGGACACTTTTAAAAGATGCGAGGGCTGGGGAAGTAAGTAAGTATATACGTTTCCTGCGACACTGTAAGAAACTGTGTCATAACTTACAAATTTATTTAGATAAACATCGATTTTGATATCTTGCATCCAACAAAAGGCGACAAGCTAATGCAAAAGTGGCATCAATTCAAATAAGCAATAGCGAAATTTTATACTACCAGGAACTTAAATGCGCATAATAAGTTGATGTTGAAGGATGCAATTGATACGTCAAATAGTGGTACATCAAGAATATATATATGCATACATAGATGTAGTTTGTTTTTAAATACTGGAAATGCTTTGTACTTTTTCTTTTCAGATTTCATAAATCAAACGTTGCTTAAACTTTTAGTTTCAGTTGTTCCCTCTAAAGGAACTCATTACTCGATGCACATGAGTTCTTCGCTTGCTTGATATTGGAAGCATGATCAAATGTCCAGCATAAATTGAAAAACCTCCAACAGAAATACCCTACACAGAAGGAAACCCTTCAACCGTTCATTATTGTTGAAGGTACGGTTCAAAAAAAAAGTTATTATCTGTACTTTGATGGAGCTTGCCTAAAATTTGACTCGTTTCTTGAAGCTTTTGACTGTACGTTTAAAGTTTTTCAAATATTCAATATAAAATATTCAAACCCTTGCTTGCTAGCTTGCAAAAGTTCTTTTATGATATAGAAACAGCTTCTGATGTGAGGTCGGCAATTCTAAGTTATTTTAAGTAATACTTACTTTAGTAATTACAATTAAAGTTAAATAAAAAATATTTTTAATATACCAAGCAAATTATGCTTTAAGAATGTGTTTTCAGCATCTACAACGTTTAAGGATAACAAATCTTTGGGCTATAAAAGAAAGTTCCATAAGGTTTGTTTAAATATACATTTTTGTAGTACAAAAATAAACATATTCATGGTTATTCCAACTATTTTCGTTAATGATTATGCTTAAATCAAGAATTACTATGAAATGATTAAAATCAATACTTAATGCAAGGTATCAACGATTAATGCACAAAAATATTTGATTTAAATAATATTCTTTCTAAATTTGAATATGAAAATTTTCATTTTAACATCTCAGATGCCTTAAAAGCATATTTGATGTTCCTGATTTTTGTTATTCATAATTTAAATTATTGAAAATGCTAGACTGCCTTATAATCTTAAAGGATTCTCTGCATACATTCTGAATAAGAGTAAATAAACAAAAAAAAAAAGTGTTTTTCTCCAAAGTATAGGGTAGTTCGGAATCGACTACTTTGACTTTTAGTATTATAAATTATTCTATTGCCAAAAATGCAATCACAGCGTGCAATCACTCAACATTCAGTTGATGTATATGCACAGATATCATTCGAAGTGAAAAAATTAAGCAACAAAAATATATTTTCACAAAAAGACGCAGGATACTGAAAACATGAAAATCCCTAAAAAGAATTGCAACAACCTTGACGAAAATGAACAGGAGCCGGCAGATAGTATTTCCCATGTGAAACAATACAAGCAAGAGGTTTGTCCAAAACGTGGTTTCGATCAATAGTTCAATAGCTTTTATATATAAATATTTAACATTAGTTAGACACATTGTGGAAGAGTACATTAGCTATGATGGAAAAAGCTGATAGAATTGACATGGAATACAAAAAACAGAATGAACAGCCAACAAAGTCGTATGGAAAAGTGCTAATTAATACTGAAAGGTATAGAAAACTGCACACAACCAAAAATAATATATATTTTTACAAAAGTATTTCAATTCTAGTGACAATCAAGTATCAGTAAGTGACACAAAGTTACCCAAGGCAAAATCAGAAGACAACGAATGTGAAAGTCCAACGAAATTATCAGAGAAGTGCAAAAAGAAGTTTAACAAGCTGGTCAAAAAGCAGAATAAGATCTAATGACAAATAATAACGACGAACAAATTCCCCATGGAGTAGACCATGAATATGCAGTGTTTTTTCGGTAGTCGGTAAACTTCACAAATTGTGCACAAAAAAATGTTGGTTAAGTTGTCGAAATACAATATTGAAAACTTACTCTATACTCTATATTACTATATCCAGAAATCTAAGATAATTGCACATTTCTCGAACAAGTAAGAAGCCGAGAAATCCCGATTAGACTATACTGAACCCTCAACTTCAAGCGTACAGTCTCTGCTTGCTAGTATGTGTGTGTGTGCATACTTGACTTAACTTCAATATTCCATATCTCCGGTATTTTTCAACCGATTTCAAGTAAAATTTCGCAGATTGTCAATTTTTAGTCTAATCTTTCAAACTGCATCAAAAAGTTTTCGAAATTCAAGATTTTGTTGTTATCGATCACATGTGTATATCGGAAACGGGAAGAGTTATCGAAAATTTGAAACAAACTTGTACTGCCTAGGGATTAGGCAAGCTTATGTTCCAAATTATGGAGTCTCTAGCTCTTTTAGTCGTATAAGCCATCACGTTCATACACTTCCTTACATGACGTATACATAATATGGGAGAATGTTTTTTATTTTATTTTTTTTTACAAATCATGTGAGACAGCAGAAATAGTAAGTTATGTTTTATTTAGTATATATATTATTGTATGACTTACATGTATGTAAGTGTATGTATGCAGTTGCATCTGACCCTTGCTACTGAATGAAGATATGCATATATATGTTTGTATTTGTCAACATACATGAATTTAGACAATTGTGGGTAGACTTGCAACAAAGCCAAACCAGCAAGCATATGTCAACGCTTACCGGCAGCAAAGCCAAGTTAGTTTTGGATAATTAAACGAGACCCAACATGCAGCAAGTTGGACGGTCCAAAAATTCTGACAAACATCGAAAACCTCATGCAACACTTGCAAACTACCAATAATCCCATATGCCTAGTCCCACACCAACAACCACGCCCATGCATATGCAAACGCCCACTTTTACCTAGTCAAGCTATCGTTAATGGATGAACAGTGGTTTGATGTCAATAAACTAAAATAATCCTAAAAATAAATCAACTATAATATTCAACAGTCACAATAAGAGTAAAATGTACATCACTATGGAAATCGATAACTAGTCGATAAAAATAAATCAACTATAATATTCTACAGTCACAATAACAGTTAAATTTTCATCACTGTGGAAATCGATAACTAGTCGATAAAAATAAATCAAGTATACTATTCAAAAGTCACAATAACAGTTAAATTTGCATCACTGTGGAAATCGATAACTAGTCGATACAAATAAGTCAACTATAATATGCAACAGTCACAATAACAGTAAAATTTCACTGTGGAAATCGATAATTAGTCGATACAAATAAATCAACTATAATATTCAACAGTCACAATAAGAGTAAAATGTACATCACTATGGAAATCGATAACTAGTCGATAAAAATAAATCAACTATAATATTCAACAGTTACAATAACAGTTAAATTTGCATCACTGTGGAAATCGATAACAAGTCGATAAAAATAAATCAAGTATACTATTCAAAAGTCACAATAACAGTTAAATTTGCATCACTGTGGAAATCGATAACTAGTCGATACACACAACGTGCTGCAAATCGATAAAACACACATATTTCGCTAAAGTCAAAACAAATTTGGTTAAAAGTAAAAAGCTTGGAACATCCTCTAAAGATTGTTGTTCATCAACTATTTGACTAAGTGTTGGATCTGCACCACTTAACCCATTCTTCGAATGCTCCTCCCTGTGGCAAGCAAGCAAAATTTGGCCAGGACAAAGTTTCAGTGTGCATCAGCAGCAGCAGCAGATGTGTTGTTGATGCAACACACACACACACACACACACAGAGACACAAGGAATTGCCTCCAGCTAAGAGGCGTGGTACTAGCGGTTAATGTGGGAGAGGGGAGTGCTGTGGTCACAAAGGGTAGCGATGATATCAGAGAAGCCGAGACACAGATATAGAGCTCTGGAATTGAAGAGTCGGAGGAGACTTTGAGTCAGGTTAACCGAACGTGAACGTAACGGGCCTGAAGGAGTAAGAGGCAGGATATGGTCACGATGTTTGCCTACTAGCACCTCGCTTTTATGTATAACAGTCGCATATGCACATATACATACATTCACATATACACGTATGTATGTATGTATGTTGATGACAAGGTAACAGAAACAGAGTGACAGTTGCCCCAACGAATGCGCCCAAAAAGTTAGCCAAAAACCAACAGGTAAAAAGCAAGCAAAAACCACAAAACCGTTAAGTCTATGCATTATTGCCAGATGAAGCGCACACAAAAACAAAATGCAATTATATATTTTAAATTGTTAGCTTGAGGCTGTCATAATACATGAAATTTTGAAGAGATGACTTACGTACATATATGTGCAAATACATGCAAGATATAGTGTATATATACATATAATACTCATTATTGTGTATGTATATGTACATACTTATTCACATACTTAACGCATGAAATGTACATACTTATTCACATACTTAACGCATGAAATTTTGCAATTGAGATTTGCATTAACAAATCGCAACAGTTTTTAGCTAGCCAATGAAAATCAACGTCTATGTGCGTCTGTGTGTGTGTGTGTGTGTGCATAACAGTTCTGAACACAGTAAAAAAAAATTTTAGCAACTACCATTTATAATCATTGTTGACTTATTATTTATACACTGTACCTATTGAAACAAATAAGAAGGCTCTAGTCGAGCAATCCCGACTAGACTATACCCTTAACCCTATAATTTACGCATACAGTCAGTGCTTGCAAGTATGTGTGAGTGTGTGTGTATGTATACGCGTATAGTGCATACTTTCTTAATTTCAATACTCCATATCTCCAGTGTTTCTCAACTGATTTCAATAAAATTAATGACAGATTGTCATTATTTAGTCTAATCTTTCAAACTGCATCAAAAAGTATTCCAAATTGAAGATTTTGTTGTTATCGATTACATGTGTAAATCGGAAACGGGAAAAGTTATCGAAAATTTAAAACAAACTTGTACTGCCTAGGGATTAGGCGAGTTAATGTACCAAATCTGGAGTCTCTAGCTCTTATACTCTCTGAGATCGACGCGTTCATACATACGGACGGACAGACGGACATGGATCAAGAATATATATACTTTATGGGGTCGGAGATGCGTCCTTCTGCCTGTTACATACTTTTGCACAAAACCATTATACCCTTTTTACCCATTTTCAATGGGTGAAGGGTATAAAAACAAGTTTTAATAGTTAAGAATAACCAAAAATCTGATAATTAGGGAGAAGCGATAAAAAACATAATAATTTCTATTTAATTAACTAATAATCTTTCGATTGGTTTTGAAAAAAACGTGAAAGATTTATTTCCACATGGTTTGGTATCGTATTTAAATATATAAACACTTAATATAAAAATCATAATTGATAAATCTTTACGTGTATAAAAAATAACATTTTATTTTTCTAAGTGTAGGGATTAGTTAGATTTTTGAATGCATGCATCGTATGTAGAACAACTAGATATTGCCGTTAATGGTTGCATCAACAAACGAACGTTTGGATATGTATGTATGTACAGATGTATGTATGTTGTGCATTCGAGTGTGCCAAAAGTTTCGAATTTTCGACAAATTCAATCGGCCTGACCGATAAAAAGTACATTTAAAGTAAATAATCGCATTAGCAACTTTACCTTTATATATGTGTATGTATGTATGTATTATTGCAAGGCCATTTTGTAATCTGTCAAACCACTCAAATTACACGAGCGCCATCTAGCGTCTAGCAGCGGATGACAAATGCAGTTTTGCGTGCGAAAACTGTTAAATGAATTACACAAAGTGTGTGGGTGTGCGTGTGTGTGTGCGAGTGTGAGTAAAACATACACGCTTCGAGGTAGGGTGAGGGTGAGAAAGCGAGAGCGCTAGGGTGAGAGTGAGAGAAGGACAGAGTGAAAAAGCGAGACAATTGTGGAGAAAGTGCAAGAGACAGAGGGAGATAGAGGGAGATGAAGAGCATTGCTCGCCTAGATTTGTGGGTAGCTGTCTCCTATGTATAACTTCTCTCTTTCCACCACACCCGCCACCTCACCCCTCCACACACACACACAATGCGCTTTACTCTGCGAGTTCAGCACATGACAATTTGAACGTCCCCCCGCACCCCACCACCACTAACACCCTTTCACGGTTCACACGTACTACATTCTCGGGTGTATTCAGCGAGTGTATATAAAAGCGGAAACATGCTCAAAATGCTTACATAAGCAACGTGTATATATAGTGGGCACAACTGGGCGCTACCTATTGCGCAGGCCATCCATTAACTCCCTTTACCGCCCCGCCCCGCCCCTCCACCACCAACTTCCATCACACTCACTCCAAAAGTACCAAAAAACCCACTATACCCATTCAATTCACAAACACACACGCACACACACACGCACACACACACATCTGGGCATGTGCCTGTTCGCGTGTGTTGCTGTGCGTGTGTGTGTGCGAGCTGCATGCATTAAGCGGCAACAGCTACAGTAAATATTGAAAATTCCATATCCGTTTTGATGTCAACTCACGCGACAACAACAATATCAAGAGTAACACACACGCACACACATACACATACACAAATACAAGCAACAGCAGCTGCCCCAACACGCAACCCCTTAACTGCCTCACGAATAAAATGACAAAAAAAAAAGGAAAAAAAATGTAGCATCGACATCAACACAACACAAAGAACATAAAATCATCGTCCTATCGGAGACGCCACTGCCTGTCGTCCGAGGAAGCAGCATTCTCGTCCTGCACTTTGATATCCGCAAACCCAACCACTACCCCTCCCCCTCCCCCTCCTCCACCCCATCGCCTACAACAAACAAACTTTCGAGCAAAACTCATTAAAAAGAAGGAAAAAATAAAAATAAAACACAGCCATTTCAAGTATATTGTTTGTACACGCGTATACTTCATTTTCGAATATATATAACGCATACGCCACGTTGTTTACGAGAACAAATAAGATGGCTCTACTGCCGAGAACTCGACTATAACCTGAACATTATGAAAATTATATAGCAGTCATCAAATTGTTTTTCAAATTCAACATTTATATGTTATCGATAACATGCGTATATCGGTAGCCAGATGATTGATCGATAGCTTAAACATTTGTCCTGCCTGCGGTCTTGAAGCAGGGATGTCAACGCTGAGATCGAGGCCGGCATGTGTCAGTGTATTGCGGATCGTTACACTGCGCGAAGGAAAAGTGAAGTTTTTATTTATCTGTTGTTTTTAAATAAGTAGAAATATTGTTTTTTTTTTAGATGGAATGGGTATTGTTTATGTATATGATAGGTGAACTCAATTATGAGTAAACTTCTCACGTTGTATTCCACATACTGCTTTCGTTCGTATTAAAAATCTAACGTTTGGCTTAGGTCCTGTACAAACCCCAACAAGGAAAAAAAAACAAACAAACAAAAATAATGCCTTCAAACTATACACGAAGGCGATAAGTACATCATCATTTTTCGCTGCGTGTATCGTTATGCGACGCAAAGCGACATCAACCTACTTCGTTGACAGCGCGCTTGCGACTAAACTCATTTTTACGTTGCTTCATGCACGCGCTGGCATCGGTTGGACATCCCTGTCTCGTAGTAAAACAGCTGTGCGCAGTTATCCATCTCTGTCTCTCTCTCACACACTCACAGCTGGTTATGCTGTTCAAGCTCTGCTCTTCGGCTATGCTCCACATAACAGTGGCGGCCTCTGTTAAAGAAAACAGTGTGACGACGACTAACCGAGGGCAGCAAATTTTTGCATTTTAGGTCAGGTCGCAAAATCTATGCAGCGTCGCTGTCGCTGTCGGCGTCTATGCTGATGGCTGCAGCGACGCATGACTAGTTTTTTTTTTTTTGTAGTTGTTGCTTTTGCTTTTTTTCCTGCTGCTTGCGCCGTAAGCTGGCAGCATATAGTGTTTAATGGCAAGTTCAATGAACTTGCGATTTTTTCTTCTTGTACATTTGTTGTTGTTGTTGTTTTTCTTACTTTTGCAGCTGTTGTCTTTGAATTTTGCCAGTATTACACGAACAAAATGAACACAAGAAAAAGAGAAATTAGATTTTCCTCTTAGTGTTTAGCTGTATGTGTGTTTGTGATTTGCTTCTTCTTCTTCTTCTGTAGCGTTTATTACTTTTAATTCTAATTTCAATAGTATTATTGCTTAAAATGAAGTACAAGTATGTACATACATACATAAAAAATATCTCTACGTAGTATTAATTTTAATGATATATTGATAAATGATAAAAAAAAAAGAAACTAAATAAATAAACAATTTAACATCACCAAATGTATCGAGAAATCGATTAATTTTCGAAATCGCAACATTGTTAAACAGCTTTAATGATTTATAATTAGCATTATAAAAACAGAAACAGCTCCTATATACATATACACAGTACATGTAGCACACACATACATATGTGATGCATACAAGCATAGATAGATCTTTTTGGCGAACCGGTTTAGGCTCAGTGCAAACGCGTCTTTCTGACCGTCCTCTTAGCTGTTATCTCTATATTGCTCACTATTTGTGACAAGTTTTTGCTGGCTCATTTCCTTTTTATACATCCCAGTGAGACAGAACTGCTTGCATTACTGCTTGCATTAAAGTAATCTGTTACAGTTGGTAAATTTTGTGTGCGAAGTTGTAACCACAAGTTGTATAGGGTTCAGGGCATCTCCTAGTCGGTATTTCTCGACAAGAGTTTTCGTACTTGTTCCTTCTACGCTCTCTATCCGCGAATCTATACGTTTCTTGTACTCATTCGCCGTTATGTTATGTACTAACCTGAAGGCGACTCATTTTCCGTTGCTTTACACCGGGGGGTTCTTTTATATACTTGAAAAAATATGTAGATCAAATATTTGTACCGATTTCTCAACTTATTTGAACCTTGACGAAAAGCTAAACAGTGATAAATTGAATAATGCGGCTTGCTAAAAAATTATGTTAATATGCCGACGATGCGACTGTAGCAATAAGTTGTTGTCACACAAATACATACATGAGTACATATGCACATACACATGTACATGTGTTCAAAGGCATATACATACATATGTACACATGTTTAAAGGCAGGACGCTAACTGAAGAAAAAGGTAAAAACAATTTTTAGAAAGAGAGAGAGAGAGAGAGAGAGAGAGAGATTTCGTGTGAGACAACGAGCTAAGTCGCAGCTTCCTTTTGCGTTTTACTTGCGGACTAGTTTATGGTGACCGGCTGAAAGCACCTATCATTTAATACGAAACGATATAAAAACAACAAAAATTGCGCACAGCTTTAAATTAACAGCCATAAATTTGATATGTACGATGACAGATATATGCGCTCGGTTTAAATCTCATAACATAAAAATAACAACGTTTGTTACCATGTCAACAACAACAACAACAACAATAGTAATAACTATGTATAACAATAATAAACTGATTATCCACAAAAACCGAGTGCGAAACTTAAGTCAAACAGCCGTTAACAAGCCAGCCCCACACACACACACATGAACAGCCAGAAAAAGAGCATTTTATGGCAAGAGAGAATACAAAACACAAAGCAACAACAATAAAACAGCAGCCGCAACAAAACAAATCTGTTAAAATGGCTGCCAACAACAGCGGCCTACGACTACGAACAGAGCAAGCAGTGTGCAGACAACATTTTGTATGTGTTATGGTATATAGTTTTTCTATCTTGTTTTTTGCCGGCAAAAAGCAGCAACGTCAATGTTAATAACATACTTAAACCGCACACGCCATTGTTTGGAGACTCCTATGCAGGCCAATTAACTGCTGTGCTATATATATGAATTTACGAATGTTCCATATATGGTATAAACGTTATATTTTTTAATATTATACATATATGTGTACAGCTATGAACATTTTTTGGCAGTGTTTTGCAGTCATTGGCAAATGGAGTGAAACAAATTTTAAACGCCTGTACACGGCGCACAGCAAGCAATGAAAGAGCAGCAGCAGCGACAACAGATTTCCAGCAACTGTGCATAACAGCGCAGTGAAAGATAACAGTGCACTGCTTGCTAGAACAGTGGAGCCACAGCAACAGAAAAGTACAATTGAAATAATACGTCTTGAATATCCCTTACGTACGGAGTAAAGCAATATTTAATATCTACATTTTTGAAAATAAAATGAGTGATAATGAGAATTGCAAGATATTCATCGGCAGATGAGTTGAATTTGTTATTCTCACCACGAACGCAGGTTCATTTCTCCATTCACAATATATGTACATACACAAACACACACTCATCGTACATAGGACTTGTCAATGGCGATATCCTAATGTCGATGTCGAATTTGGCAGCATTTCTGTGTGGGTGTGTGTATACCCACCAGTTCAGTTCAGTCTGTAGTCGGACCTGAAACTCCACTAGTTCGGAACTATTTCTTTACAGCTACTTCTAGAAGTAGGCGCAGTCACTTTTAATACATTTTTCACATTCCTTTTTGTGCTATGCTGTCTACCTCTCTCTCTCTCTCTCTCTCTCTTTGACCACATGATTGAGCGTCAAGCCACAAAATTGATAATGTGCTATAACTGTTGGTTATCTCTTGCCTTCCTTAATTTTGTCTATTCTACGTAATGCTTTTTATGTTTGCTCAGATTTTTTTTTTCCAAGTTTCAGTTCTATAACTGTTTGTTATCTCTTGTTAACCTTAATTTTGTCTATTATACGTAATGCTTTTTATGTTTGTTCAGATTTATTTTATTTTTTTTTTTGCCAGTAAAAAGATGCTGTGAGCTTCCATAAAAGTAATACTTTTATTCTAATTAATTGTTTGTTTGTTAAATACAATATCGTAACAATATAGAAAATTGATTTTTTACTGGAGGGTGAACTATGTCCCGAAAAGCAGTTAAGTGCACTATCTGTCTAACCAAAAAGAAAAGAAAAAAATTAAATCAAATCAAATTAAATCTTCTTTTTTGCTACAGGACGATTAAAAAGCATTATATTGCAGCTATTTGTTTTATTTAGCAACTTAATAAATTATTAAATTGGTTTTAAGTCTAAATTTAGATTTATTTTTAAATGTGTTTAACTGATTCGATTGAAAATATTTTAAGCTGTTCACTTTTATGAGGGAGAACTGTAGTTCTAATTTTGACACTTATAGAACTAATAATGCACTGGTTGCCAGGTAATGTAGAGCGCAGTTAGTGCTAAAATGCAATCGAGCTAGAACATGTAACCCTTTGGCCTCTTTGGCAACTAGTTCTGGGCTAGTTCTTAATACTAGAGGGTACTTACATACATGGTATGTATGTGTATATGTATTACCAGCTTTCTTCTGACACATATCTTTTGTACGCTAATTTATTTGCTTATGCTCATGTTTTTCTTTTCTTTTCTTCCGTCTTTGCTTTGTTCAAACTCAGCCCATGCATGCGGACAACAACTACAAACAGCAACAACACGTAAGAAGAAAGAAAAAATGAAGAAAAAAGAAGAAGCAGCAAAGGGCGAACCAAACTATGGGAAAAGCATCTTCCATCTTCATTTTTTTTTTTTGCACAAGCCCTCCCCCCACACACACACACACACACACAAACACACCATACCAGGCACTATTGCCACCTCAACAACAACAACAACAACAGCCACAGCAACATACACAAAGTTAATGCTGTGTTGTGTAGCTGACAATTCCAAAGTGCAATAACTGTTTGGCCTGCCTGGGTCGGTCTTAACCCTTGTTGGCCCCCTGTGTACACTATTATCCCAAACACAAAGTTTGAAATAATTTGTAATGTATATTAAATAATTTTAAAACATGGATTTTCATAAAAAAAAGAGCAACAACAAAATTTGGAGTAAAAACTTCTTACTTTTTTTTATCTTAGCTTTTTTTCGGGAATTAAATGATGTATTGATAAAAAAAGGAAATATAAAGGATAAAAAAATAATCGGCATTAAAAATTCAAAGATTACGAAAGATGATGTTTAGATAAACCCTTTTTAAATAATTTATTCCTGAAGGTATAGAGTTTTAAGTTTCGTATCTACACTATAAGTTTTTATAAATAACTTGTTTTAGAACTTACCCGAACTCCAATGAAGCGCGCCTCGAGCAGCTCCTGTTTGCGAGGATTGAGCGATGTTTGAAAATGATCCATTTTTACAATCCTTTCAATTTTGTCAACTTAGCTTGGTTTTTATGTTTTTGAATTTTATTAAAAAGTTTTTTTTTTTTTTGTCTTTGTTTTTGGGGTTCGAATCTATGATGTTATTTATTGGAGATTTGAGATTGATTGCAATGGAATTGCCTGAGTCGAGCGGCAACAGCCATAACAACAATTGTCAACGCCATCTCGTTTTGTGGCATATTAGCTGAAATTTTGTACGGTTATTTCTTGTTAGAATCGTTTTAAAAATAAAAGTTTATATGGGGAAGGTAACAAATCAACATGTGCAAATAATACATAGATATATCTACTTTCTTATTAATAATTTTCAAAATGTCATTTAAAAAAAATTTACGTATATCATGGTCAAATAATGATCTTGAAAAAAACTAAACATAACCTAAAACTAAATATGCAAAAGTAATAAATTAAGAATCGAGATTTTAAGATCCCAAAAAGATAATTTCAATTGTCTAGCTTCATTGGTGTCTAGAAAATTGGCAGACGGACGGACAGAAAACATGAAATGAATATTCCCTACCTTCAGTATAAGAGAAATTTTTTTTTAAATTTATTGAAAATTGAATTCTAAAATTTAAATTTTTTTTTTAAATTTATTGAAAATTGAATTCTAAAATTTTGTTAATAATTCTTTTTTTTTAATAAATTCACTTCAAAGTTGGACAGACAAATGAAAAAAAAGAGTGCGGAAATGTAAGTATACCTATTTCAGGTAACTTTAATTTGATTCTCGACGCTTTGACCAGCTATATCGTTTCTTAACGATAATATTTATGTAAGCTGCTTCTGGTAATTAATATTGACAAGTGGAGTCGAATTAAGTTTTAAGTTTTTGTGACACGATATGCGTAAGCGCAAACAATAATGTAAGTGTATTGGAGTGGAATTCTAACAGTAAGCTACATTATACTTAACATTGGTTAATAGCTTACTACACGAAAACTTTTTTATGTATTGTTCGAGTTTTTTTTTGTAAGATAGTATTTAATTTTTTTTTTTACTAATTTCATAATTTAATTAGTTAATCTAATTGTAAAACATTTATTTAAATTGTTGTCAAAGAAAATAGCAAGACGCGAAATAAATTCCAAAAGGGAATGCACATTGGCCTAGGTCACGACTATCGTCCATCGCTAAATTCAGTAGAACAGTAATATTATAGATGGCAATAAAAAAAAAATAATAATAAATACACGTACGACTGCATATCCAGACAATTGTCATGAAAAATCTTACTTTTCAAATCTGATTTTAATCAGAAGTTTCATGTTGCACAGCTGTTCCCAATTAGTTTATTTGTATGTCTAATTGGAGAATAAGATGACAGGCAGTCTAGGGTTAATCGGCTGCAGTCCATAGAAATGCAAATCGAATGTTGCGCAAATGGCAAATTTGGCATTCGATTATTAAAGCCGGCTAATATCTGTATTATCTTCACACACGTTTGTTCTTATGTGAACTAAGCACTTTTGCCTTGATACATATACATGTGAATACTCATGTTTATGTATATACATACATACATACATATATATATATGTATATATATATATATATATGAGTATATATATATGAATGTCTTTTGACTTTGCTCGCCGGTGTTTCCGTTTTTTTTTTCCTTTAGTTTTTGGTAATGAAAAACATTTGAATTCGTTTCACTTGCCGTTTACACTTTTATTTGTTGTTATTTAGTAGGAATGGCCGGATATTAAAGAAGTACTGCAACAAACACTTTTTTTCACTCAAGTAGCTTGCTCTGGCTTGCTCTCCTTATTTCTCAACCGCTTTGCTCTGCCTTTTTTTTGCAAACGCTGCGAGGTTAAGTTTGTCTTTTTGCTTTGCAGCTGCAATCCGTTGGTGCTGGCGAGGAGGCAGCTTATTTAGCTTACTAGAAATACAAACCAAAAAAAATAACACGATTTGCAACAATTAATGTTGCAGGATGAACACGCACACAACAAAATGGCCTATTTCGGCGTTGGGTTTTTTTATGTTGTTTTTGTCACATTAAAAAAAAATTTAGCAGAAGCTACACAAACGCGTCGCGTTGCGAAAATGTGCTAAAAAATGCGCTCAGCTGTGGCAAGCGGTGGCTAATTATATCGATATTTTCTGCACTTAATCGTTACTGTATTAAAATGTACGCGCTCACTTAACGAAATTTATTTAACGAAACATTTGAAAAACTCCCTCAATGCCGGCTGTAAATGTTATTTAATTTCTCATTAGTTTTTTAAATAATAAAAATAGAAAACCCAAGTAAATGTTTGTTATGAAATAGTCCATGTATTCGATCAACAAGGTATATACGATTCAATGAAATATGCAAAATCACAAATGGCTTCCAATTTAATTTTTCTACGAAATACATTTATATTAATCACAATTTAACATTTAAATTCGTTAGCTGTTGAACTAAAAGTGATAAGATGTTGCACAATGCTAAAGCGATAACCATACAAAAATTGCTAACATTTAAAAAGTACTAAATCCTCTTTGGTGCTTAATTTATTTGATACTTTTTAATTTTTTTATATTCTAGCAGTATTAGAAAAATACTAAATAAACCATCCAGTCTCAAAATACCATTTTTTTTTCCATCGATGTATCGCCAAAAGCTATATATCGATACAAGAGTTTATGGAATTCACTCAAATGTATGCGCGCGCAAAAAAAAAAACTGACACCGTAAAAAAAATCAAATACATACATATGTATATAAGGCTTATACCCTTACAATTAAGCTTAACATACTTTTAATAAAAAATATTAAATCTTAAAGCTGGTCAACAGCAATCCTTCAATTATATATATATCACGTTTGGTGAATGCAGGCGTCTTCAATATCATATAATATAGGTATTTTTTGCTTCAAATAATTTTTTGTGTTCTGATGATTTAATAACAGTAAAATATATTTCAATGTGTTCGATATCGTTTAGATACAAAAATTAAATTCATTGAAATTAATTCAAAACCAATAACCAAAAAAATCTATTATCGACAGACCAACAAAATATGAACAGTGTTATATCGATATTACGATATAAACATCGATTTTGCGCACGATTGTTTGCCAGCTCCAGCGCATGTTCATATCGCTCACCACTAATTCCAATTCAGTTCATTTTCGGTTTTTGTGCGCAGCGGAGTTACTCATTTATAAATTTTTGACGCGTTCGACAAAAATTAAAAACTAATTTATTGTAAACGAAGCGCTGCATTCAACCCGTATTCATACATATTTACGAAAGCTGCGGCAAATAAGCACAAATAGCAAGAGGCGGCGACAAAGAGATTACGAATTTGTATGTTTTCATTACATTGCCTATGTACATATAAGAGTATTTTTTTTTAAAACTATCTTTTTGTTCTTGTTGTGCTGCTGCTGACATTTTTGTTATTGTTTTTGATTTTTGTGTTTTGTGGTTCAAAATGTGTTCTTCATACATGTATTGTGCATCTGCCCTGTGTCATCTTTAACTGTTTAATGTAGGTTTTTTTTTTTTTTTTGCGAACGCGTCATCGTTTGATGAAATAACGCTAAAAAAAAGCACGTATTTTGTTCTTGATTTTGTTGCCTTGTTTGTGTGTGTGTGAGGCCTTTGTAATAATTGATTAATTGCAAGCTGCGCGTTAATTTTTAATAAACAAATATTTGTAAAAGCCGCCAAAAGGCGAACGATCTCAGTTGGCAGCGGCGGCGGCAGCAGCAGCAGCAGCAGCAGCAAAGAAAGTGCGGCCCAGCTGCCTGTTTATGTGTGAGTGTGTGTGTGCGTGTGCGCGCAAAGCAAATGAAAAATATGCCTCAAGTTAACGAATCGTTGACGCCTTTCTGATTACCCTCGATACAAAATATTGTTTACATTTTACATGGGCAGGTCCTCAAAAGGTCGTGCATGCATTCATTCTACGTCAATAATAAGTCGAAACGCTTTCGTCAACGTAGTTGGGCTAACAAAAGAGTGGATACATTTAAAGCATACATTTGATTTGAGCGTATAAAGCACTAGAGTTTATAGTAAAAATTGATCAACATAACGGACTAAGCGACATAAAGAAACTAAGAGGGTATTTTGCTAACATTGTTGCTGCCATCCGTAGCCCAAATCTGCATTACGTTGGCCTTTTTAATTGACTCGCCTTTCCGTTGACGATGAGCTGATGAGTTTTGTGGGACCGACCGACCCCAACAGTACTAGACGGATGTGTTTATGTATGTGTATGCTGCTGCTGCTGCTGCAAAACTGAAATTTCTACTTGGATTTCTTTACTATATTCATTTAATTGTGTTACTTGTGTGCCATTCTTTTGTACATCGTTTGTTGTTGTTCTCTGTCACTGGCAACGCCTCTGGTCTGCTTCTTCTTTTTCTAGCATTCAAACATTGATGCGGTTTTTTTTATCAACGCTATCAGCAGAAACATTTGCCGCACCCCGCTTGACCTTATTCCAAGTTACTTACTTCACTCCTCTCCCTCACACAGTTTCACATTCCTTTACACTTACGACGTAGCTGTTCTTTAATTCATGTACTGCATTCGGCTCTTTGTCGCCAATCACCCGCATTTCATTTATTTATTTTTTTTTTTGGCGTTGATGTGTTGACTCATTCTCTCGCCTTGTGCGTTCTCCATTCACATTCACTTATTTTCTAAGCGCGCTTATGTCAAACTCACTCTCTCTCTCTCTCTCTCCACTTGCTCACACCCACTTGCGTGCAGGTTTGGCAAGCCCAGAGCTCTGCTTATTTTGCAACTCTCTCTTTTTCTCTCTAGCACAACTTTCAACGCAACGTGCTTAGCTTATATTGTTGATCTGTGCTAATCAGCCGTTATCTTTAGAACAGAAATTTATTAACGTGAATATGTGCGTGTGTGCGTGTCTATGTACATAATTATGTATATCACTTTGTTCCTCCTTCGCACTTGCATCTTTCTCACAAAACGTGACTTGTATGCATTATACTCTAATACCGAAAGTTGCGGGTATATTGGTTTGTCCATTACGCTGTGTCTGTCTGTGCGAACGAAACTTTTAGCTGGACACTTGAAACTTTGGAAATTTCGTATCTTATCAAAAATTACAGTTGTTGAAACGCAAATAATATCAATGAAAATAAAACGTAGCTTTTTACTAATATTAACACTGCCATGAATTTGATCGTTTATCGAAAAATCCAATGTTTGAGTAGGTTTTTTTTTTTTACTAATTTTCTCAGCTTAAAATAGTAAAATCGCAATACCATATTCTCACATGTTCTATTCTTGTAGGTACAATAACAAAATGCTATGTTCGATTTTGTAATTTATTGCGCAATTTTTTATTTAATTAAGTATACATAAACAAACGATTCTTTTGCACGTCATGATTTTTGGTTCTCTAGTCGATAAATTGCGACTAGAGATACTCTGAACTCTATACTTAACACGAATATGTTCTTGCAAGTATGTGTGTACTGCAGACTTGACTAAACTTCAATGTTCCATATCTCCGGTGTTTCTCAACCGATTTCAATCATAATTTCACAGATTTGCATTATTGTGTCTCTTGTTCCAGAACCAATTTTCGAAACAAGGTGTTAGTACTGTCGATTAGACAGTGTATATCGAAAACGGGAAGGTTTATCGATAATTTGAAACAAACTTAGTTGGGTTTAGGCGATTTTATGTTCCAAGTTTGGAGTCTACCTCATATATTTACTGAGATCGACGGACATGATGGCTATATCCACTCGGCTGTTGATGCTGATCAAGAATATATATACTTTATGAGTTCGGAGATACTTCCTTCTGGCTGTTACACACAGCTATTATACCCAATTTTACCCATTTCATGGGTTCAGGGTATAAGAATTAAAACACAAACCAAGGAATAATGGCACAAAAGGAAACAAGTAATAAGCAAAGTAAAAAGAGCTCCAATAAGAACTCAAAATATTCTTATCTTCCTTATTTTTGTGCGTTTTAACGATAAAATTGTAACAGATTTATTTTTTCCAAACTACAGCATTTGAGTTGTAATTCTTTTGCCAAGTTGTGAGACATGCGTTTTCTAACAATTCTGCATTCAAATTTCAATTTCGAAAATGCGAACAAGCTCAAACTGAGATTAAAACAAGTAAGAAGGCTCTAGTCGAGAAATCCCGACTAGACTCTACCCTTAACCCTATAATTTACGCATACAGTCAGTGCTTACAAGTATGTGTGAGTGTGTGTATGTATACGCGTATAGTGCATTCCTTCTTAATTTCAATACTCCATATCTCCAGTGTTTCTCAACCGATTTCAATAAAATTTTCACAGATTGTCAATATTTGGTATAATCTTTCAAACTGCATCAAAATGTTTTCCAAATTGAAGATTGTTTTGTTATCGATTACATGTGTATATCGGAAACGGGAAGAGTTATCGAAAATTTAAAACAAACTTGTACTGCCTAGGGATTAGGCGAGCTTATATACCAAATCTGAAGTCTCTATCTCTTTTTACCCATTTTTAATGGGTTCAGGGTATAAAAAGCTATCATACAGTATTACATCGATACTATCGATAAACACTTTAGTATTTTTTGCAGAAATCAATAACCAAAATGAAAAATTCATGGCTCTGTTTGTACACACAATATGTATTATTAACATTATTTCTTTTTGTGTCTTAACTATTATTGCAAATAAAACTGTCAACTAATGATCAAATGTACAATTTTATAAACAATATTTATATAGCCGTTACTTCCGTTCAAGTCAAATGCATTTGTCATTTCATTGCGTTATCTACAGAATGTCACACATAGTTTTTATTTATCAGTTATAATATACATATCTAGGTTTGTACATATAAAACACAAATTTTGTTCTTGATCTGGAAAAATACTTGTGGCAAATAGTTTCCACTGATCAAAATTGGGTTTTGTAATGCTTCTTCTGCCAGAAATAAGTTCATTATTAATCATTTGAGTTTCTAAATATCTGTATTTAATTATACATATGTACATTATTTTTTGTTGCTCATTTGTTTGTCTTTATAATTCACGATTTTAGGTCTCGTGATAAGCGCTAATTTTTGCACTTTTTTATACTCTGATACTTAAGGTAATGAGTATATTGGCATTGTGATTTCTGTTTTTATTTTTTATTTATTTTTTTTTTTTATATATAAAGTTTGCTAGTAACGCTCACTAAAAATTCTATAAATTCTCCGTACCCTAAAGATCTAAATAAAAGTAATTTCGACAGACGTACCCTCTCCTCTCTGTACAGGCGGTCTCTTTGTCATTCGCTGTCTATAATGGAGTATTCCGCAGTCGGTTTCGTCGTTTTCACTTGTTTCGTCTGCCTTTGACGCATTAGATGACACTTGTCATAACACGATAATGAATGTAAATCAGGCATGCCCAGTGGTCTCAATCCTCTTTTGTTGTTGCAAAGGATAGGATACGAATATTGTATATGCATACATCAGCACAGCATAAGCATACCCTATGCAAAAGACAAGGACAGCAATAATACACTTTGTAGCATTTACAGTTGTTTTTTTCGCGATCGTTGCTCATTCTCCGATCTTCGCTATACAATTTGTTGTTGCTGTTGTTGCGACAGCCGGCGGCAGTGGAATTTGCTGTTGGTTTGACTTAAATTTTGCCAAGATAAGAAAGTGTTTATGAATTAAAGGCAATGAAATGAAAGAGTTGAGTCAATCGAACATTTTACTTATGAAAGGCAATTTAAAAAAGCGAATTAATATTTTGACCTGCATCAAACGCGAAGAACTTGCTGTACAGTATATGAAAATGTATGTATGTATTTTGTTTTGTAAATGTGTGCAGGTTAAAATAAATTTGTTGCTGCTTTTTATGTATTTGTTCTTACTCGCGTACTTTGGCCAGCACACCACGCGGATCTAAATGCTTAGATCAACTAAAATGAAGCTAATAATTATAATGATGAGCATGACACAATTTTCTTGTGTACTCTTTTGCTGTTGCCGATGTTGTTGTTTCTGTTTTTTTTTTTATGGTTGTGTCAAATGATTATTCGATGTTCTCTTTTCTTCGTTTTCTCTGTCTCTCTATCAAAGCATTTTTCAAGTCATTTTTGTGTGCTACGAACTGGCACTAGCCTAATTTATAGCCATCAAGCTGCGATTTGTGCCAATTTTGTACTCGGACAAAAAAGCCCATTAAAATGAAAAACATTTGTATTTAACTTCTTGCGTTGAACTTTTCTTAATAGCTGTTTGTCTGTGTATTATAAAGATACACATTAAAAGTGGAAAAGAAATTAACAATCGAGTACCATTTTTTGTTTATCTACGCAGAAAAATGCATTTATATGGCGAAAATAGCAAAATTATAAAAATAAGAAATTTTTTAACGATATGCATAATATAATATATGTATATTTCTGCAAGCTGCAATGCATTTTTCTCAAAGTTCCCACAAAATCTTGTTGAAACAGAGCTTTAGCTTAAGATCGTGTCATGAAATCACTAACAACAACAACAACAACACCAACCTACATATGAATATACATTGTATATATGTATTTACATGCTATTGAAGATCTTAACTCGTAGCTACACATCAACGTTTTGTCTCAAAGCTGTGCTCAACCTGCCTAACTCTTAATTATACTGGTTTCCCCCTTATTTACTTTGTTATTTAGTTTTGGCTGGCAACACTTCCCACGCCATCGATGTGTGTGTGTGTGTGTGTGTATGGTGTGAATTTCGCTTCGTTATCTTTACGGCGAAATTCCACTTGTTGGTGCCAAACACTTACACACATTTACAGACTGCTGACTACTCTACTCGCCTTGAACTTGGCCAACATGTGCGTAGAAAGTTGGGCCTTGTCAAAACCGGTATAATTTTATTTTTTATTTTGTTTGTTTGTAATGTTTTCGCACAGTCCAAAGTTTCCAACTCGCATCTGATCTCTATTAATAGACACAGTGATGCAAATAATATTATGAGTAAAGCAAATGGCGAATGCTAGTAGTTTAAAAAGGCACATAAAAAAACAACAGCAACTTACTTTAAACTGAAGCTTGGAGCTTTCAAAAGCTGTTTAGCATAACTCAGAGCACGCGACTGCGCAGCCGGCGTCAAATTCGCCGCGAAGCATTGACGTGCGTCACGGCATACATAGATGCCAAACAACAAAAAACAATATGAGCAGAATCGTTTATTATTATTATTATTTTTTTGTGTCGTTGCTTCTTACTTTTCCCTTATGTTACCCTTGGAACGGGTAATGCAATGTTGTCACGAGATGTGTAACGCATTGAAGAAGAAATTGGCTACCCTTTGACTATAACTTTAATGTTTTACTAAAGCTCTCCGCCTGCGAAGAAAATGATTTTTCCCTAAAAAGTCATTGTGTGTAGCCTGAAACAATACAAACCGCTAGTTGTTTAGATCTGTTGCAGTAGCAAAACTTTTACTTTTTAGCGACGTGGACGTGGAGGAATGACAAAAGCCGATTCATTTAACTTTAATGAAAAGCTTTTAATCGTCAGATTTTTAACTTTAACTTTACTTTATCTGTTCGATAGCATCTAACCACATGTGCAGTAAGTCATGCATTTTATTTATAAAATTGAACGCAACATACCTGTGAGAGTATAACAACTTCGAATAACTTTTCGTTACAACTTGATGAACAGCAGCAAAAGCTAAACAGTTAACAATCAACAAAACACGAACGGTACATAAAAAATAACTAAAGGCAGAAAAAAATAGTCGTTCTTTTTCTTTCGTGTTATTTCCGTAGAGCATTAAGCATACACACACACATACATACATACATACATACATACATAGTATGTGTGTGAGAAATAAATGATGTGGCGGCTAACGGTAATTGCAGGACAAACGCACATTGGAATGCAGAAAAAATTAAGAGAAAAAAAACCAGTGGCTCAGCCAAACCGACTCCATAATGCTCTCTGACAAATTGTACTTGAATAGATTTAGTACAGTTGTGCAAGTATTATTCGAGTTGTTTGTTGTGTGCTACGTGATCTTGAACTATCTGTACTAAATTTATCTCGCTTTAATGAAAAACTTACTCTATCTTAAGAAGACAAAAAAAAAAAGAAAAAGATTATTGTTCCATTCGGTATTTTTCTGTTGCTCACGTATATGTAAAGGGTGTTTTTTCTTAGAGGTATAGAACTTTGAAATAGAATAAAACAAAGATGATTTTTTTTATTGATATGAAATTTACTTTATTCGAAAGACAAACTTCTGGCATTATAATTTAAATATGATTATTATTATAAAATGGCCGCCAGTTAAAAAAGTGTTGCCAACTTCAAGTTCTATACCCCTAAAAAAAACACCCTTTATATAAAAGTGTGTTTATTAAAGTTGCCTCACCAGTCTTTTTATGTCTATAGGTGAAGAAATATTATAACGTAAAATAATCATGACTTTAGACCTTAAATTGAGTTTTTACTCTAACTATTATTATTATGTTGCAATTTTATACCCTAAACCCATAAAATGGTTTATATGGTATTGTGGAAATGTATGGGAAAAAGAGAGAAAAAGCAACTCCACCATATAAAGTATATATATTCTTGATCAACATGAGCATCTAAGTCCATATAGCCAAGTCCGTCCGTTTGCTTTTGCTTCTGTTGCGCCCGTCTGCAACATTTTCACTGTGATTTTGTTGTTGTTGTAATCATTGCAAATGGCGCAGCTAAACAAAATGCACCTCCAAAGTGCAGATGCGGCCCCCAGACGGGGCAGTCAGTGATAATTGTCAAAGCAAAAACACAAAACGATGAAACCAAAAAAAGAAAGAAAACTAAAAGAAAAACTTCAAATGTTTTTTGCTGCCGTTTTTCTTGTGAACCAACTTGTCGAGCGGAGTGGAGACAGGGCGTGGCACTTGCCCAAACGACACAACAACCAAACACAATTCGATATTTTGAGAAAATTTTTAAGTTATGTACATTTGTTATTAACAAGATTTGTATTAAATCATATATTTGCAATAAAAGAAATCTATAAATCAGTTAACAGCTCAGCTCCACAAACATTTGTTGTATGAATGATTAATCGATATCACAATCGATTAAATTCATTGTTGGCTGGCATTAAAAACAAATGCTTGCTTTTGTCTGCAATAAACTTAATCAAATGCTCTTAACAAACTTAACAAAAAAATAAACCTATATAAAGGGTGTTTTTTTTTAGAGGTATAGAACTTTGAAATGGAATAAAACAAAGATAATTTTTTTTTTTTAATAAAATGAAATTTACTTTATTCGAAAGACAAACTTCTGGCATTACAATTTAAATATGATTTCTAGCATATGTCCGCCACGGCTGGCTCGGACGTAGTCCAATCTAGAGGTCCAATTTTCGACGACTTTATCCAACATTTGTGGCCGTATATCGGCTATAACGCGCCGAATGTTGTCCTCCAAGTGTTCAATCGTTTCGGGCTTATCGGTGCGACTTCACATATCCGTACAGAAAATAGTCAAGCGGCGTTAAATCGCACGATCTGGGAGGCCAATGCACGGGTCCGAAACGTGAAACTATGCGGTTACCAAACTTTTCCTTCAATAAATTAATTGTGGCACGAGCTGTGTGACATGTTGCGCCGTCTTGTTGAAACCACAACTCCTGCACATCATGGTTGTTTAATTGATGAACGAAAAAGTCAGTAATCATCATCATTCAACCAAAAGTGAGCTTCATCGCTAAACAAAATTCGCTTATGAAAATCTTCGAACAGAACCATGATTTTCAAAATAAATTTGCACAATTTGGAAGCGTTGTTCAGGCGTCAGTCTATTCATGTTGAAATGCCCAACCAAACTAAACATAAATCACTTAACAGCTGACAAAATGGCCGCCAGTTAAAAAAGTTCAAGTTCTATACCTCTAAAAAAAACACCCTTTATATTTAACGGTTTAGACCAAAAACGCAATTACTTAGAAGCAGCTAAACGGCAAACGCAAAAGCGCGCAGGGCCCAAAACAGTTGACGAATGGAATGAAATGAAATGATATGAATATAGCCAACTAACCAGCAACAGCTAAGACCGAGAGAGAAACTTGTAACCAAAAAGACGCACGCAACTTGCAAGTTGAGCAGCCGAACAGATAGAAAGAGATCGAGCAAAGGGGGAAAGTGGGGCATTGTGGGGTGCTCTGAAGATGTAACTGTTTTGATGTTTATCGGAATCAGGCCAAAAAAGAGCTCAAGCAAAACGGCCTGACAGCTGTGCCACAAGTGCCCCTTCCCCCAACCCGTCAAACTTCTCTACATTAACTTGGCTGAGAATCTTTTTTTTTGACTGGACTGGACACAAAATGTAAACAACTTTAAAAACATATTCTTCTAGGCCATGTTCAATGGCAGTCCCTTTTTGTGGGGGAAGGTTGCATACATGTTTCAAACACCTTTTGGAGTTAACTGTATATTTTGTCGTTTGTGCCACGCTGCGTAACGCATGGGTGAGTCAAGTCGCAGTTGGTGACGTCATTTGTGTTCGTGCCACAACCACCAAAAGAAGTTCTACACAAGAAACTACATTATTAAATACTATATATATACTAAATCATTGTGTGTGTGTGTGTGTGTGTGTGTGTGCGAGCATTCAAAATTATAAGCACAAATAAATGAGCGTTTAACCAATGAAAAGGCAAAAAGCAAGCAAGCACCATACCATATACATACTAAACATTCGATATTATAGTCTTATTATCTGTGGCACAGTTCACTTGCCCCGCGATTACGAAAGAAAAAACTTCATAAATTGCCAAAACACAAACCAAAACGAGAAACGAGAACTATAATTGCTGTCTGTTTAAAATCAATTTCAAGCAAATAAATATCAATTGGCCGGGCCGCCGATATTCAGTTAGTCGATTCCAATATAAGTCCCGACCCCCCAGAACGTAGGGAAAACTAGAACAATACGCTTTTGTTAAATTTGAACAAAACTACTTTCCTTTAATTATGTATAGTTCACTGAAAAGATGTGACAAATGTTGCTTCATGTACATATTGGCTTCTTCCTAATTTAACTAAATATCTTTTCGAATTATTTTAATTCATAATACTATTATTACTTAATATGTGTATATGCTTGTCATTATAAACGCGTATAGACCTTGTGTATTGGACCTTTGCAATGGCCGAATATCAAACTCGCATCTGTATAATTTGAAATTTCTTTAGATTGTCTATGTTTTTTTTTTTTGGTTGGCTTGTCTGTCAGCACGTTCACAATGACGTCATCACATGCGAGATACAGTTTTCCTGCATAGGGTAAAATTAAAATTGTGGCAAATATAGAGTTTAGCTTTGGATTTGCGTACCGAAACGCAACAACAACAACAAGCACACAATGTTGGGAAAATGTTTGTCTTTTGTTTAGAAATTACCTTTTTTTTTTTTAATTTTGTATATTTTGGTTTGTTGCTGTTGCTATTGCTTGGATATGTTTTGGGTGGTTTTATTTGTGGTGCAATTTGTTATACACAAAAAAAATAGAAGGAAACATTTTCGATCTCATCATATATATATATGTGTTATGCGTTTTCTTCGATAAATTCGATGACTTCAAAGAGTCTGAAAACTAGAATCTATGAATCGCAAAACGTTTTAATTGAACATTTATTTTTGAATTTAATTAAGTGCAAATTGTTTTTGATGCTGAGTTGAGCAACTTTAAAGCTCTTGGCGTTGAAACAGTTGGGTTTTATTAAGGATAATGAGTCATTAAGTCACAGCGATATTATATGTACGTCTATACTAATATAATAAGGAAATAATGTTTGTGAGCTTGTCGCTAGTAATCTCTGGATCTAGTGAAACCAAACTTAAAAATATAAATAGAAAGATTAGAAAGCAAGTTCGTTCAGCAAGACATCAACTTTTAAAGCTAATCTTTCATTTGAAGTACAATGTTTAGCTCTCTTCTGTAGCTTGATACTTCCTAAATACTTCCGTTTGAAACTGCTTTATATTGATACAGGGTATTTTAGAACAACTATTAGAAAGTGCACACATTAAAGATAAATTTGGAATCTTAGAAATTCCCATAAAATGCATCAAACAGCTATCATTATTTCCTTATACATTATAGGGCTTATGACATTTGAACAAAATTCTGGAGCAAAGATAAAAAACAACAAACACACAACATAGTATATTGAACTACCTTAAGATAAACACACAGATTATGTACTATATATGTACATGCATAAGATCGCATATATTTTGGTCTAAACTAAAAATAAAGTTGTACAAAAGGAAAGACAGACGATTCATTAAATAACTTTATTAGCGCGTAATTTTATTTGTAGTTATTATTTATGTGCATGTGTGTGCGTGTTTAAATACATTTGTTTATAGTTTCACACTGCGAGTAAGAAGACTGTAGTCGAGAAATATACCGACGAAAAGATACCCTGAACACTATACTTAACGTGTAATCGCTGTGGTCTTCCGTTTTCCGATATATACATGATATCGATAACTTATATATATATATCCGATATATACATGATATCGATAACTTATATACATATCCGATATATACATGTTATCGATAACTTATATATATCCGATATATACATGATATCGATAACTTATATATCCGATATATTCATGATATCGATCACTTATATATATATATATATCCGATATATACATGATATCGATAACTTATATATATATATATATAAGATATATACATGATATCGATAACTTATATATATATATATATATATCTGATATATACATGCTATCGATAACTTTCAAATCTTGAACTTCAAAAACTTAAATATTGTTTTCGAAACTATAGAACAAAACACCGGCGATATCGAAGAGGTACGCGGATGTTCAAAGTTTCAGGGTTTATCCTATTGACAGCATCCAGATATACTTACGATTAGTGTAATATGATTTGTTGGTTTTTTAATGTACTATGTTCCCAAGATTTGTACTATTTTAAATATGAGTATTTCAATATTCACATAATAGGTGGTACCATTTTTTTTTTGCGGGCGTGGGACTTTTGTCTTTTTCAAGTGAATTGATTGACGCACTCGTTGCTTATACTCATTACTCATACGCCGCGTGGCACTCAAGTTATTTGTTGTACTTGTTGCGTATTTTTGTTGTTTGTTTTTAATTCTCAGGCAAACACCAGTTGGAAACCTAATCCGCCGCAACTCATCTTCTAAGCTAACAACAACCACAAACAATTCATTTCCAGATGAGCCAAGTGCATTGCATTTGTTCATTTGTGTGAGTCAACTGTGGTTAGTAATATTAACTGACTTCGTCGCTTCGTTGGGGCTTCTTTAACTTACTTACAGAAAAGTTTCACTTGTTGCTCTTATTATAAGCTACGTGGTTTGAGCTAAAGCTAGACTCAATTTCATTTTATATTTGTTTTTATAAACTGCTAAATCGTTGTTCTTGTTCTTCATCTGTGTGTCTATCTATAACGATCAATAACGTTCAAAAATAGCGAAAACTTTGTACAAGCCCTAGGCGGTACATGTTTGTTTCAAATTTTCGATAACTCTTTGCGTTTCCGATATACACATGTGATCGATAACAACAAAATCTTGAATTTGGAAAGCTTTTTAATAAATTACTCAAGATTTGGAACATAAGCTCGCCTAAACCCTAGGCAGTACATGTTTGTTTCAAATTTTCGATAACTCTTTCCGTTTCCGATATACACATGTGATCGATAACAACAAAATCTTGAATTTGGAAAACTTTGTGATGCAGTTTGAAACATTAGACAAAATAATGACAATCTTTGAAAATTTTATTGAAATCGGTTGAGAAACACCGGATATATAGAGTTAAGAAAAGATGAACACACACACAAGCACTGACTGTACGCGTAAAGTATTGGGTTCAGGATATAGTCTAGTCTAGATTTCTCGACTAGAGCCTTCTTACTTGTTTACTTACAGATGTTAGTAAAGCTCTTATGTTTGGTGAAAATGCGTTAAGTACTTCTCTAAAACTTATTTTCACCAATCATAGCAACCCTTATCGCATCTGTCCATCTCCACAGTCTTACGGCTTAAACTGTCTAACAAGACATTTTATTTTTATAATTAAAGGACAAGCAACTAGATCAAAGCACAAACAAACAAAATTTAAGATTTACAAATTTTAAAGTTTTTTTTGATTCAAATATTTTATTTATAAATTTTTATTTGCCATATGTTTTTGTTCATCCAATAATAATGATATAAAAAAACACTAACAAAATTAATTGCTTTGTTTGCATATGAGAAAAGCGATCATAAAGGGGGTTACTTTCGTTTTGGACAACTTTGTACATACATTTCCTTTTCACAGGCAATGCAGCTTTGCCATAAGTAATTTCACGCCTTAATTTACTGCAATCGATGGCGGCGACGCGTCGGTCACAAAAGGCTAATTGCGAATGGCGGCCACAACAACAACTATAGCAACAATAACAACATAAATATAACAATAATAGAAACAACAACAATTGACCAGGCCTAAGCGTCTCTTTTGGTCAGCTCTGCATTATGCTATTCGCATGCCTTCAGCCCGTTTCGCTGTGTATATAAAAAGTTCATTCAACCTCTTTTTCTTTTTTATGCTTCATTTGTCGATTTGCGCACAAAGTAGCGCGAAAACAACAAAAACAAATGCTCGTTGTAACATATATACAACAATAACAACAACTGAGTTAAGGAAACCAACAAGCACATACTTACAATATGTCGTATATTTATGGTTTGTTGGTCCAGTTTAGAAATCCAAACACCCTACAAGCCAAGCAACATAGAATGAAAAATTGAACTGCAGTTGAGTTTTGTGATTATATTGTAGGCGTGTTTTAAAATGTCAGAGGCAACACATGTTTTCAATTATAAAGCATAAGGTAACGCAGCCGACAAGGCATTGGCCAAATAGAGAAGCAACACAAGCCTTATATGGTTCAATGGTTGAACGCTCAAAACAGTGAACGGTACAGCAACAATAACTGATAGTATTTTAGCGAATTTGAAGCAGTCACAATGTGCAAACATATATATATATATATATATATATACATACTACATACATACATTTTTTATAATATCTTTTTAACTTGCAGGTAAACAATACTCAGTCAGCCACAACGTGCAGCGTGAAAGGAGATAAAGGAAAACAGCATAGAGTGTGTGTGTAGGTGTAGGTGTGAGAGCGAGAGCGATATTTAACTTTAAGTGTGTGCAGTGAGTGCAACATAAACCAGCGCGCAACCGTCCACCCTTCCGCCACAACTACCAACCACCACCAAAAGCAGCACTCCCCAAATACTCAATCAAAATGAGCAAGAAACCGACAGCCGGCCCGGCGCTGCACAAGGTCATAATGGTGGGCAGCGGTGGCGTTGGCAAATCGGCCCTCACATTGCAGTTCATGTATGACGAGTTCGTCGAGGACTATGAGCCCACCAAGGCCGACAGCTATAGGAAAAAGGTATGTGTGAACGGCTTAACATATTTTCATTTATATATATATATATTGTTCTAAACGTTTGCTATTTATTCAGGTTGTGCTAGATGGCGAAGAAGTACAAATAGATATACTAGATACCGCCGGCCAGGAAGATTATGCAGCCATCAGAGATAATTATTTTCGCAGCGGCGAGGGTTTCCTCTGTGTCTTCTCAATCACAGACGATGAAAGCTTCCAGGCCACCCAGGAATTCAGGTGAGTAGTAGTGAGTGTTGTGAGTGTGTCAAGTTTCCTCCAACCTCAAGTGCTGTCAGCAGCAGATCCAAAAGCAACAGCTCAGCCAAGTGCCCGCCTCTTGCTAATGAGGGGAGGCAACAGTCAGCGACTGCCACAAACCAACTAAACTCAAAACGTTTTACATAGTACCACACAACACAATGCAAATGCTATGGGTTTAAAGCGCATGCTTTTAATACAAATTCCAAGCATACATAAAATGTAAGAGATATGTTAGTTAAATCCTTAGATTCTTAGACTTGTTTTCTCAGTTTTGACTTTCACATAATAGTCACATTCACTTCGACTCCGATAAACCGACTTTATCGATAGATCTTGGTACGTCAAAAACGTTTTATTGATATCTCTACTTGCTTTCCTTATCCTTAGATTCTTAGACTTGTTTTCTCAGTTTCTTTAAAGATATTGACTTTCTTATAATAGGCACATCCACTTCGAATCCGATAAACCGACTTTATCGATAGATCTTGGTACGTCAAATACGTTTTATTGATATTTCTACTTGGTTTAAGTAAAGAATATTTAAGTGCCAATGCTAAGCATATACACAACCACACATACATATGCAACACAGGCACACGAGAGGCACAACAGTAGCCCAGTAATAGGATGTTTGACGGCTCCCATCAATTACATGTACGTGTGCCTGTGTGTGTTTGTGTGCGTGTGTGACTGGGAGTGGCTCGTCGTCATATGGATCGAATGACTCAATCGGCTCAATAGGTTGACGTTGCTTGTTTGTTGCGCTGCGAGTCGTGAGTCATGTTTGAAAGTTGATAAGCGGGCGGCAGCTCATAGGCTAATATTTGATCAGCTCTAACTTAGCTAAGCAACTTATTCATCTCCCCACAGAGAACAAATATTGCGTGTGAAAAACGATGAGAGCATTCCGTTCCTGCTGGTGGGCAACAAATGCGATCTGAATGACAAACGCAAGGTGCCCCTAACCGAGTGCCAGCAGAGGGCACAACAATGGTCTGTACCCTATGTGGAGACATCAGCAAAGACGCGCGAGAATGTGGATAAGGTAAGTGAGCCGGGGGTTGGAGCAAAAAAAAAAAAACGTTCATCTCTCTCTTTATCTTGATGTGACATTAATAGTAGAGAATACAATATATATATATATATATATATATATATTTATATGCATATTTAATGTAAACATTTACAGAGACAAAGTGTTCTTCATCAATTGGCTGAAGCAGGCAAAAAAAGAAAAGAAAAATAACTACAATCAATTATTTTATAATTATATTATATATCAGGTTAATTATGGATAGCAAATCAGCAAAAAAAACAAACTGCAAACATTTATTGCGCATATTTTTTCTTTTCTTATCATTTTAATTCCTTTTTTTTATTATTCAATTAATGTACTTTTTAATTTTGTGTGTGTGTGTTTTGTACACAGTAATCAGCTGCAACAGCAACAATCACAACAAACTACTTACAGCATAATAGATAACTCAAATGTGTATTGTATATATTTTCTTTAATTGTTCTGCTCACATTCATAATTCATAACAATTTTTTTTCAATTTTGCTTATTCTTTTTTTTTATTATTATTATTATTGTGTTTTTCTCTTGCAAATCTCTTGCCAAATGCACATTCTCAGTTCGATTGACTGCGTGTTTTTGATTGTTCACATAGAACGCTTATCCTGCTCCCGCCCACAATATATATATATGCATATATTGAAGTGGGAATTGTGAATAGTGCTAGCAGATTGAAAACCCGTCAAGTAACACTATATCATACATAGAACAATGATATCCATATTTCTGGCTCTTCTTCTATATATATATATCCTGAACCCATGTGAATGGGAAAAAGAAAGCAAAGTTATATTCTTTTGATCCGCATCAACAGGCGAGTCGAATACCAAAGTCCGTCTGAAACGTGATAAAAATAACATAGAATGACCATATATATATGGTCATTATGCAGTGGGGCATATAAACAATGAATGTACGAGTAGTTTTCAGAGAGTTCAGGGTATCTGCTAGTCGATTAGAGCCTTCTTCTCAATTGCTGACGTTTTCAATCGCTTTTCAATAATGGAGTAATTAAAAAGACAAGAAAACTTTTCGTAGGCTATTTCAACCAAAAGTACTTTCACAAACTTCATAGAATGATATTTTTTTTTTTAAATTAAACAGAAAAGATATTCATAAAGAAATCCATATAAGTCAAGTAAGTTGTTAAGTAAATTTGTGTGCAGTTTCTTAGTTTATCTCAATGTAAATCCACGCACAAATCGGATAGCAGCACTGTCGTCCTTCTTAATCGACATTAAACTATATTATATAATAATTATGTTTTTATTCCCTGAACCCATTAAAAATTGATAAAAAAAAAAAATAAAAAAACAAGTAAGGAGGCTCTAGTCAGAAAATGTTCCAAATTCAAGATTTTGTTGGTATCGATCGCATGTGTATATCGGAAATGGGAAGAGTTATCGAAAATTTAAAACAAAGAGACTATATCGACTCGGCTGTTGATGCTGATCAAGAATATATATACTTTATGAGGTCGGAGAAGTATGTAACAGACAGTAGGAGAGAGCTGGCCTAGAGCTCTAGGGAGTACCAGTTTTTTTCATGTTATCGATAACTTTCCCCGTTTCCGATATACACATGGTATCGATAACAACAAAATCTTGATTTTGGAAAACTTTGAAATGACATTTGAAACTCTGGACGAAATAATGAAAAGCTGTGATATTTTTAATGAAATCGGTTGAAAAATACCGGAGACATCGGAGATATCGAGCATTGAAATTAAGTCAAGTATGGAGTAATCGCGAACACATACACATACCTGCGAGCACGTTTAGTAGTATCTTCTAGTCGGGATTTCTCGACTAGAGCCTTACTAGTTTTTTTTTGTTCTTGTTTATTTAAGATCACATTTGTTTACACTTACGACGACAGCTTGCCAATATATAAATCACATAAGCCACAAGGAAGACACATTTAAGCGCTATCTATTTAATTATCGTATGAATAAAATGCTTATTTGCCTTTCTTTATCTTTCTCTCTATTATAACTTACGTATAAAAAACAATACTATATACATATATACATGTATATTTTATTTCCATCACAATTGCAGGTATTTTTTGATTTGATGCGCGAAATAAGATCACGAAAAACCGAAGATTCGAAAGCCACGAGCGGGCGTGCTAAAGATAGATGCAAGAAACGGAGGCTTAAGTGTACCCTACTTTAGGCATTAGGTGCATACTAAAATTTAAACAATAAATATATATATATACATAATTACAAACAAACAATAACAATTAATTAAACAGCACACACTCCTACACTAAATATACTTAGCCATACTAATATCCCTGAATATTTGCGTATCTTGCCCGCTTTCGCTAATTTGCTTTTTTGCAAGACTTCTAAACCACTAATTTCTTATCCTTTTCTTTTCTTTACATGTGATTTGAGTATCGCTTGTTTCTTTTTATCTTTTTATTTCTCTTCTGTAACACTATGATTTCTTCTTACACAATAACAACTGCAAATACATCATTCAAGTACAGCATCTACCTACTGACGTATTTACTTACCAACAACTCAATGAGTTGAGCATGTTTCCAATTTTTTTCTTTTGGTGAAAGGGTATCTTAATTCAATTTTAGATGGCATAAGCTGATAGCTCGATATGAAAAGGGATTATTTGGACTTGTCCCCAAAAGATATATCCTAGTGATGTTATAGTTAGTATCATTTTTAGTCGATTTAAGCGATTTAAAAATTTAATTTTAAAAGTCTACATTCAATGCCGCCCATTGAGGTAACATTTGGATCTTTTTTACGAACATTTATTTATTACAAATTCTTATCGATAATGTAGTTTTTAATGAAACAAAACATCTATTACGATTACTATTACTCTTTATAAAAAGATTCAATAAGCATTTAAAAATATTAATAATAATATTCTATATATATATAGTATACCATATAGAATCGGGTATTTAGTTTATATTAAGAAATAGGGTTTGAAAGGGTTTTGCGAAAATTTGTTAAAATATAGAACATTTTGCTAACAAAACAAGTTATGTCATGTCCGGCGGAGTGTACTTGGTTTATTTTTTATCCTCAAGAAAGATATGGTAAAGCTTGGTCAATTTTTCGCTTTATTCCAGCTGAAATATTGAAAAAAAATGTGCCAAAATATGTTTTGATTTTTTTTGTTTATTGTAAGGATAAAATCTAATCGATTGCCATTCGGAATTGTGATTTGGATCCTTAACGAAAGAGAATCCATTAGAAATGATTCTTCTTCTTCAAAAGCATTAATACTGACCAACACAAACACATTCCTATGTGCACATACACAAATACATATTGAACAAATATTATCGATTTTGTATGAATTTCGCACAGTTGAAGTACGTGATTATGTAATTAAGACAAACAAGTTTTGAACTTAAAAAACGCAAACAGTGGGTTTTGGAATTTAAAATAGTTTTTTTTTTTATTTTTCCTATTTCTGTATTTTATATATTAATTTTATTGTGTTGGTTTTTTGTCAAAATGACAAATTATGGTGTATGAAATTTTTTGCTTTCGGTTTTTAGCCACTTATAAAATAAAGTAACTCTAGAACGATCAAAACGTAACACAAATAATAACATATTATTGAAATGCTTTTAAATAATCCATTTATTGTGTGTTGTGCTCTCTATTGTCTAGGTATTTTTCGATCTAATCAGGGATATTTCATCACGCAAAAAACAACGTCAGATGGACGTTAAAGAGCCGGCGAAGCCTTCTCCTTGCTGCCAATTGTTGTAAAGTTCAACTGCGACAAGACGATAACAAGACTAACCAGATCCACATAACAGCAGCAATAAAACACACAACAACAACAACAACAAAGGCCACAAGGACATATAACAACAACAACACCAACAACAAAGCAACAATAACAAATAAAATTATGCAAAAAAAAAAAATAAAAATAAAAAATTTAATGGTTATGTTAATGATATTAAATAACATGCAACAACAAAATTGTATTCAAATTATTTGCAACATTTCAAAGATGATTAAAAAAAACTCTAAATTATATGTAATATATATAAATAATTGAAAGTCAACAACTACATACACACAGACATATATGCATAAAACGATAATTCATGCAACAAAAAAAAATAAAAAATTAGTTTCAAAACACAGCGCCAGCTTTTAATTTTATTTCTTTTGCTTAAACTACAAATAAACAAGCATATTATAAACAAACAAATATACATCTATATTATTATTACAGTAATATACATTATTATTAACAATTTAGTGAACTATAACAACATTAATGCACATATACGTTATATGAACGTGTGCACTTCATTATTTTCAGTTTTGTTTTATAAATATAGTTTTTGTTTATTGTTCGTAAAGTAATAGCAAAATGTCAAACAATATTTAAATAAAATGAAAACACACACAGAAAAGCTTTTTATATATATATATATATATATATATACTATTAACATACATACAGTACATATGTATATACAAAAATATAGTTTAAAATATGTAATTGTAAAATGCAGCTGCCGGTTGAAAAAAAGAAAGAAAATCAAAATAAACCTTCATCTCCAAATATGAAATTTAAACCAAAATATCGAGAAAAAGCAAATTTCATTAAATCAAAGTCAAACTTTTATGCAATTTTTGTAATTTTCTAAACAGCCATTAAAGCAATAAAACAAATATAAAGGTTTAACTATAAAAGTAATATACAACTTAAGCTGCTATTGTAAAGAACAAACAAAGTTGGCTTTATTCGATTTTGTCTGCTTTAGCTGCAGCAATATAGAATGTAGAATTACAATTTTTTTTGGAAAATTAATCGTATTTTTTTCTGATATATATACATTTTTTTTGTGTTGTGCAAACTGCATTCTGTATTGTAATATTTAAGTTTTTAATTTTATAATTATTTGTATTATTATTATGATATTGCCTACATCTAATTATTATTAAATATATAAGTTATGCAATTCACATTGTGTATTTTGCTATTCAATATGTTGGACACGTTTTTTAACTAGTGCTTTGTTAGTCTGTTTTTTTTTTCGTCGTGTATAATACGTATACTGAGAACAGAAATAAAAAAAAAATTTTGCTACTATGTATACATAGTTATAGATTTTATTATGATAAGGACCTAGGAAACTGGGCAAGTCGCACCAGACAAACACCCTTTTTAGCGTTCTTCTTCCGCACACACAAATTTGTTTCTTCACACAGTCCACACAGCCTATTTAAACATACATCGTACATACCAATTTATAAGCAGCAATAGCAAAGCATTTTTTTGGATACATTTTTTTATAATAATGATAATGAGTAAAAATGGATTGATAATATGTTTAGCTTGAAATAAAGAGACTATACGAAATTAATAAAACCATGCGTTTTAATAATTGCTCATTTCTGTTTTATGAATAATAATCAAACGAAAAGGAACTTCTTTAAATTTCATATTACGTTGTCTACAAACGTTGTACTCACATTTTTTGACAATTTTCAGATCAAAGATATTGCAATTTATATACACATCGTGTGTCCTGCTCACAAAATGAGGTTGTGGCTCAGCCATATCATACTTCTGGGTGCTAACCAATCGTAGCCAGTCATGGGAGGACACGGCAAAAAAATTAATCCAGTCCAACAGTCTACCAGCATTGTGACGAAGCTATTGCACGATCCTTTCCTTTTCCGTCTAGCCGTGGATCAAAACATCCTTCCACCTTCAACTTTAAAACTAGCGCGCACAAGTCAGTTTATCACTTGGACTAAAAACATCTGTAGCTCGGGACGGAGGCGACTAAGACAATCGACCTCTAACTCTGAATACTTGAATACTCCTAACTTTTGAGGACAGACACCGTTCAGGTATCACCGGAGGGAGTCGGACTAGAGGAATGGGCAAAATACTGCCGCAATTTCAGTCGGTAGCCCTAGTCTCTCTTCAAGGAAAATATTAACGCCAGAGTTTAGTCAAAGAGTTGTTGACGTCAGCCACGCTCCAGTGCCTTGGTGAGGCTGGATAAAGTTCTCATTGTGGTAGGAAAGTCAAATCCTGCGTAACAGGCAGTAGGCAGGCGAAACGAGCTGCAGGACCGATTCATTATTTAATTGATAGAACAGCCCAGATTCTCCAGCTATTCCAGCTTGGCAACTCCGAACGTTCGGGCATGTCCTGAGTTGGCAGCAGTGGCAAACTGGACGATGACATCGAAGAAGACTTAACGGGTATAGAACGTGTGAATGGAGATGTTTTTGCGATTTTTACACTCTGATACCGAAGGAGTACCAACCTGTTTGCTTATTTACTGTGCTCAAGGTCTTTTAAAGCACGCATTTTTACCCAATTTCTTTGCTTATTTTTTAAACAAAAATCTACTACCACTAACTTGGTGGAATTGTTATCATAATTTGTTATTAAGGGCCTTCAAGAGAAAATGCAAACTCATGTTATTTACAATGATTTTAGTAAGGCTTTCGACTCTGTAAATCACATACCATTCATAAACATAAACTTTTGGGCTTTCCCAGCAATCTTATTCTTTGGATAAAAGTTTACTTGATTTTTAGTATTCACACGATTTACTTAAAAGGCTCTGTTTCCAAGGCGGTTCAGTTCACTTCTGGTGTTCCACAAGGAAGTCACCTTGGATCGTTATTATTTACACTTTTTATAATTGATCTTCCGTCTGTTATAAATCACTTTCGGGTGCTGATGTATGCGGATAATGTAAAATTATGTACGTCGGCTGCAACTCTTCTCTCTGCTCATAAGCTACAAAGTAATGATGGATTTCAAACTTGGTGTAGAGTAAATTTACTGAATCTCAATATTCTTTTTATAGATGAATGCCATTTTTTTAAAATTTTTTTATTTTTTAATATTCTTCATACCAAACCATTGAATGGGTTGAAGATGTGGGTGTCCTAATGGACCCAAGACTCATTAAGCGCTGGTCGAAGGAATTCGACGACTCCTGCATAACAAAAACTTTATAAATGCCTCTTCTAGTTGCTCTCTTAAAAAACTAGTCTTGTGTCATCTGTCCACATGTTTGCGATCTTCGTAACTGCAGTCAAAGCGGTGCGCCCCTCGGTCGGACGGGCAGCAGTTGGGTCTCTTTGTGCTTGATATCGTTGGCCACGATAGTGCATCTACATCCAATATAGATTTTGTTCAATATCCGTCATGCTTTCCGTTCGTCTTTATGAACGTAACTTTTTCGACTTTGAAACTTTGTAAATATCTGGGTCCATGTCTTAGCTAGACAAAGTGTTAAAATTGGGGAGCTACTGCAACTAGGGTCCTTTTAAATCGATAATAAGTGGATACATCTTGATGTGCAAATCGATAAAACACACTATTTCCCACACGTTAACAGTTAGATTTCGTGGCATATAACTAGTGACTTCTTTCAAGTTTGGATGACACGCTCACCCCAGTATATTTGGTAAGAATATAGCTAGTGACTTCCCCAAAGTGTGTGGATGTCACGCCCACATCTACCGTTCCAGCGGTCGTGAAATCGACGCGATCACATAAGGTCGAAAAAACGGACAAATAGTAACGGATGTGAAAATAGCTGGGTATTGAAACCCTTCAACACAGTGTCAATCAAAAATTACATCAAGCAATGTTTTTAAATTATTCCTTTTTATTTATTTTTTCTTGCATTTTTGTTTTCTTTATACATTTATTGAATATATATATATATAGTTCCTCGTATTATTTAATATATATAAACTACTCATTAATCGTTGTTTTACTTCTTCTTTTTTGTGTGCTTTTTATGCATTTAAAATTAGTTTTACATGTTACAATTACAGCTAAAAGACGTTCGTTTTTATTTTTGTTTCTTTATTTGTGTTTTTTTTTTAATGTTTTTTTTTTGTCTGCTTTCTTCTTTAATATATATCTTGTTTCTTGTTTGCTTATTGATACATTTATAATTTGCAATACTCCCGATTTGTTTTCAACTTAATGTTAGGTTATTTAAATAATAATAGCATTTCTAAAATGAAATCGTTTAGTAAAAATTACGAAAAAAAAAATATAATATTAATTTAAATAATATGTGTATAAGCTTAAAATAAAGTATTATGTTCATTACTTGGCTACTGATAAAGACAACTAATTCATTCATAATTATGTTACGAAATAAACGCGCAATTACTAAGTAAGCAAAACATATTAATTTAAAATATGCACATCTTCAAAACGACCAAACTAAATACAGAATTTAAATAATTATGTGGTTTTAATTCTTCGATTTTTTTTTTTATTATTTTTTACATTGCTTTTTATTTTTTTGATTTTCATTTGTTTTAGATCTTACGACTAAAATGTACATTTACACAAATATTTATGCATCGATTTTGTTGTAATCTCTTTTTCAAAATAGATTTGTTTGCATTTTCTTTTTATACCGTGTCGGCGGAGTGAAATAAACTTTGATATTTATTTTCTTTTTTGTGTTTTTATTTATTTAGTTTTTGTTTTATTTTGCGCTGAATAAACTGTAAATTAAAATTTAGTGACTACTTTAAGGCGATAACCTTCAATTGTTCAAAATAATTCGTTAAACTGGGCTCAAAAATAGGAAAAAATGTTCAGTGTCAATGTTATAAAAAGAATTTACAAAATGTGAAAAAATTAAACTTTTTTTTTTTGTTGCTTATTTATGTTTTGTGAATGTATATTTTCTATTGATAGCGATATCATTTCTAATATAATTTTTTATATTCATTGTTCATCTTTATCAGATTTCTTAAAGTCGTCGTCTCAAAAAAAATAAAAAAATATCGATTTGGTTTTTTTTTGTTTTTTTTGTTTTTTTTTTTTGATTTTTTTGCGGTTGCTTCCATTTTTTGGGACCAGTTATCAATCATAAGATGTATACATATTTTCATTTTTAATACTTTGTTTTAGCACACACACACACGCAGAAACACACACATACAAACACACTTTGGAAAAATGCTCTAAAATATAATATTTAGTTTAAATTTATCTTCTGCTTAAGTTCCTTAGTGTACATAAATATATATATATAGAATATATATAGATATTTTGTTTGTATATAAATATTTTATACAAGTTTTTCATTTCCCATTAGCCGTAGCTAACATAATATAATATAACATTAAATTTTGCATCAGTGGTTTAAGTAGAGCTCTTAAGGCGTTTGTTCAGATTTCTACTTATTACAAAAAAAAAATGTTTTTATGAAAAATAAAGAAAAAGTCGATTTGGTCGCGCGATCCACACTTTTCAAACATTGACTACTATCAATAGTTAACAAAAGCCATATGTACATTTTTTTTTACTAACAACGAGTGTGCATTAGTCTCAGGGATAACGATGATAAAAAAAAACCATCAACTTATTTATAAAAGCAGAACAGATAAACGTCGTCTGGTCGTAAACTTTAACTACTATCTATCGGGTAAATAGTATAGTCCAATCGTTTACTACATCAAAAAGGTTATAATGGTGTTGTGCAAAAGTATGTAACAGGCAGAAGGAATCATCTCCGATCCCATACACGTACTCATACACATACAGGGTGTATTTTAGTCTGGATTTCTCGACTAGAGCCTTATTACTTGTTTTTTGAGTTATAAACTGAAAAGAATTTTGCATTCTGGTGCTTGATTGAATTGAGGACTTTATTTGTTTGAAGTAACGAAAACCTTGCAACCAAAATAGGCTAGGCAATATATTTGAAAGTAAAGGCCATTTGAAGAAGTTTAATTGGTCAAAAGAAATGAGTGTTAAATATTGTTTGGCTTCTACCATCCACAAAAAAAAAGTTAAGATTGTGAAATTTATGTGTGTTTAGGACTATTGTTTTACTTTTGTTGATTATTGCACTATTTTGAAATATCTTTCAATAATGTTTGTTGAGGCTACGCGAAACTACAACACGAGTATGTAATACACTACATCACTACAACAACTACATGTATGTATATGAGTCATTTGAAAACAATAAGAAAAGTTATTTGCTCGGTGTGTATATAAGAATATATAGAGATTTAGCTGGGACAATATATATAGTTAAGCAAGTTGTTCACTGTTACCTCAAACGGAATGTCATTTTATTTGCGCCCATTTGATAGACATACATACATATGTATATATGCATAGTACATGTTTATATGTGCATATCATTGATCTTGCTAACGCAAGTCAAATTTGCGAATTGATTGTTTTCAAAATTTTCGCTACTTTTACATTTTGTTGTTTGTTTGGTGTTGTTTCTGCTTTTGTTCATTTTAAGATGGTTTCGTTTTGGTCATAGGGAACTATGATGGAACTATATTAGTGTATATGTACTTACACACTTACTCACGCACACATACATACATTAAATTGTCTTCGTTATGTATATATTGGTTTTTGCTTATGTACAAGTTTCACACATTATACTTTTTGCAAAACTTAATGTAATAAATTGTGCTTTTGATTTTTCAGTGAGTTTTTTAGACTACATTCATGCGAATACACATACATACATACACACACACATATAAATTTATAAAAAAAATTTATATATATAGATTTATAAAATGTATGAAGATACATACGCATACATACATGCATTAATATTTTCATAAAGCGTTACCCCTTGGTGGTCTCTGTTACAACAACATTTTTTTTTAATTTGCTTAATTTAAGTTTATATTGTTTTTGTTTTTTTTCTTTCAAATATTTCATATAATTTTGTGTGTGTAAGTGTTCTACAGACTACAACTTGGTTATTGTTTTACATATGTGTACATATGTGCCTAGATATTTAATATAATAGACTAGTGCTGCAAAAATATCGATTATGATCGATGTGGTAAATAGTTTGATTGCTATAAGGCGGATGGGGCGGGAGGAGTGCTCTGAACCAGATCTTTGGTATAAGTCACCAGCTATCTTTCCATCAAATTGGTTGACTTGAGCTGTTAAAATTGTGGCAAATCGATTTTCATCTCGAAGTGTATCGACTTTTAATCGATTTCCCAGCCCCTCAGTGGATGTAATGCACATAATTTAACACCTTGTCAAAGTTTGAAGTCTTCAAGTCGATGGAACGCGCTTTCATACAGACAGACAGATTGCACAAACCCAATAAACTTTATACCTTTGGTATCAGACTATTAAAAGGGTAGGCCTGTTATACAGTCGAAAATCATCATAATGAACTTCTGTAAAAAAAAAAATATAAAAAAAACAAAAAATCTATGTCTTCCCCTTGAGATTTTCTATATGGAAGTTCGACTGTACAAGTATAGAAATTTGCACAATATCATTATTCCCTTCTAACCAACAGATTTCATCAAATTTTGAAAAACTAACTAAATGACTTATGTTATTTGTTTTTAAATATTGCAAAGATCGAACTTAATAGGTAATATAAAGATGTAAGCATGAAGAAAATTCCCAAAGTTATTGCGAATTGAAAATGTAAATGTTTCTCCGATTTTGGTTTTATTAAAGCGAAGCTTAAGAGATCACAATATTTGATCAAAGATATTCATTAATCGTCCTTTCTGTTTCAGTTTTCAGCACGACAAAGATTCCTTTTAACTTTGTTAATAAACAAAAAAAAACAAAAACTTAATCTATTGTTTGCCAATAGATAATACCAATAGTGTTTCGATTGTTTTTGCAGCACTATCATATACCTATTTAGTATGTGTGTGCGGTTTGGTGGTTTGGTGCATGGTGCAATTAACATGGTAGTCTCGTTCGATGATCGCTCACGTAGTTCAGGGCCCAGTGGCTGAGCTGTTGGTAGTTTTTGAAACCTAGCTGTCTAAAACGACACTACCTTGTTAGTTTAACCATGGTTTGGTCTTAGTAAGTGTGTGTCAGTTGTTCTTGTATCCAACTAGATGTCATTGTTGTTGCATTTTCTTTTTTCTTTGTAAAAAATTGTTTATTAAAAATAATGTACTTTTGTAATATGTTTTTTGTTTTTGATTTTGTGTTTTTTTTTTTTTTTGTGTTTCATTTGCTTAATTTTCTTTTTTGTTTATGATTTTCAAAATCGATGCTTAATTGTTGGGCGGAACTGTTATGTTTTGTTGTTGTTGCCGTGTGCGATTGTTGTTGTTGTTGTTATCTGACAGAAATCGAAGAAAATAGAAATTTGGGAACTATATGTTTTGCTGCTTTTTCATTGATGTTGCATGTTTTTTTGTTTGTTTGTTTATAAAGGTGGGAGCTGTTGCACACAATTCAGTTTTTGTTTTTGAATAATTGTTATTGTTGTTGATGTTGTTGTTGTTGTTTCTTACTGTGCCGCAGTACCGCTGCGTAAGAAATTGTAATTACGATCCTTGTCCGCCTGATGGAAACCAGCTGAATGCGCTGTAACAGAAAGTAGTTTAACTAATAAATGAAAAGTGTATAAGAAAAATATGTATGTATATAAACTGTTCGTTTTGGGGGTAATAATTACCATTTGCAGCAGCAACTGCTGCCGTATTGGGCGTTGTTGCCGTCACACTTGCAACGCCGCCGCCAGTGCCAGTGGCATGGAACTTAATATTGGCACTGCGCGTGGCAGACAACATATGCGTCTGTGTCGCTATTGGCGGCGACGAGCTCGACGACGATGACGATGATGAGCTGGACGACGACGACGACGATGATGACGAGCCAATAAATGAGGCCGACGACAAGACACCGCTCGAGGAGACACCGCTCGATGAGCTCGGCGATGGCGATGGCGTCGATGGCGTTGGCGACACGCGCGTCGTTCCGCCCATCGAATTCGGACTGCCAGCCGGGCTGCTCTGTGGCGAGGTCGATGAGCCTGTCGGTGAGCTACTGCTGCTGCTGCTGCTAATGACGATGCTGCTGTTGCTGTTGCTGCTGCTGTTGCTGCTGCTGTTGTTATTGCATTTCGCCTTCAATAGGTTCATGGGAGCAATAGTCGCGGCGGCAGGATTCTGATTCGGATTTTGTGTGTAGCTGGCGGCAGCGGAGGTCACATTGTTGTTGTTGTTGATGTTGTTGTTGTTATATTTGCTACTGTTTGGATTGCTGCCCTTAAACAGACCCATCGCAGTAGCGGTTGCAGCGGCGGTGGGATTCATAATTAGATTTACATTCTGTGCATAACTGACAGCAGCGGAGGTAACATTGTTGTTATTGTTGTTGCTGTTGTGGTTGTTGTTGTTGTTGTGTTTGCTGCTTTTGTTCTTGTTTATCACAGGTGACATGGCCGTCATTGCACCAGCATCTTGCAGCTGCATTGCATACACAGCATGTGCAAGCATGACAGACATACAAATAGCGAGAGAGAAAGAGACAGAGTGAGAGAGTGAGAGAGAGAGATAGGAAGATATAAACGTTAATAGGTTATATAAACTGAACAGTTCTTAATTTTGTGACATTTTAAAAGTTGTTGGTAAGTAAGTTCACCTTTCTTTAGATTATATCAGCGGTCGGGGAACTTTTTTAATCATTACCCCTAAATATTTTTGTAAAACTGACATTACCCCTGTTCCCCGACCGCTGGATTATATGTACAGCCTATTGCTCAGAGCGTGTTTGATATAATATTTGAAACTTTGATTTTATTTCAACGATAGACTATAGTTAATGTATTTTGTTTCGCTTTTGTTCTGGTTCATGTTTAGTTTCTTTTTATAACCTGAACCCTTTAAAGCAAAAAACTCGGCTAGCAGATAACCCAAACCCTAGACATAATGCGTACCATCATTGTTTATGTGTTGGTTCTTGCGTATAAAATTTCAAAAGCTTAATATCGATTACATAATGGCATAATGGAAGCGGAAAAAGTTATCGATAATGTTGAACAAACTAGGACTGCCTAAAACTTAGGCGGACTTATGTTCATAAGTCTCTAGCTCTCATAGTTTCTGATATCGACGCGTTCATACATACATATATATGGCTATATCAATTCGGCTGTTCATGCTGATCAAGAATCCGTATACTGTATGGTATCGGATGTGATGCCATTAAAACCTTTTGGTTTAGGTCTAGGGTATACAAAAAAAAACTCACAATTTGTAAAGTTTTCTTATTTTCAATATAACATATTTTTCCACTTATAAAGGGTGTTTTTTTAGAGGTATAGAACTTGAAGTTGGCAACACTTTTTTAACTGGCGGCCATTTTGTCAGCTGTTAAGTGATTTATATTTAGTTTGGTTGGGCATTTCAACATGAATAGACTGACGCCTGAACAACGCTTCCAAATTGTGCAAATTTTTTTTTTTAAATCATGGTTCTGTTCGGAAATTTTCATAAGCGAATTTTGTTTAGCGATGAAGCTCACTTTTGGTTGAATGGATATGTCAATAAACAAAACTGCCGTATTTGGAGTGATGATAAGCCTCAAGTGTATGTTGAGACACCGTTACATCCAGAAAAACTGACTCTGTGGTGTGCTTTATGGGCTGGTAGAATAATTGGTCCGTACTTCTTTAAAAACGATGCTGGCCCGAATGTTACAGTCAATGGTGACCGCTATAGAGCGATGATTACTGACTTTTTCATTGTAGCAACCATGATGTGCAGGAGTTGTGGTTTCAACAAGACGGCGCAACATGTCACACAGCTCGTGCCACAATTTATTGGTAACCGCATAGTTTCACGTTTCGGACCCGTGCATTGGCCTCCCAGATCGTGCCATTTAACGCCGCTTGACTATTTTCTGTAGGGATATGTGAAGTCGCGCCGATAAGCCCGAAACGATTGAACACTTGGAGGACAACATTCGGCGCGTTATTGCCGATATACGGCCACAAATGTTAGATAAAGTCGTCGAAAATTGGACCTCGAGCCAGCCGTGGCGGCCATATGCCAGAAATCATATTTAAATTATAATGCCAGAAGTTTGTCCTTCGAATAAAGTAAATTTCATATCAATAAAAAAAAAACTTTGTTTTATTCCATTTCAAAGTTATATACCTCTAAAAAAAACACCCTTTACTTGAAACTTGAAAGAAGTCATCTATGGTATCGCATAAATGCATGTTGGAGCTAAATTAATACTGACTATATATGTACACTTTTCTATTAATTGTCTTACAGATACTTCTTATTATGTGAATAACAATTAAGTAAATACAATTCTTCGTTTTTTTTTTAATTTTACAGTTTTTGTTAACTTACACCAGCGGTACTGACGGGAGTGGCGGTGCCATCATACAGAATGGGTGGGGCTGCTGCAAATGATGAAGATAACGACGACGACGACGAAGACGACGACGAAAACGTCGACAATGATGGTGATGATGATGACGATGTGGTTGCCAGGCAAACAACTTCATTGACATCTGCAATAAGTAATAAAGATAACTTTAGAAACTAAACGTGTCCAAATCTGCAATACTAAATATTGTACATATTCGAATTATAACGATTCACATCACATTGCATCGAATCAAATCCAATCGAGTTGTACAATATATGTATTGTTGCATAAGCTGCAAGGCAACGCCTATGTGGCAGGGAACAATTCATATGCAAAACTTGAGCTACTTTTAGCTGTTTCAAGTTTATGTACGGATGGTGTGTAGATGATTGCATTCGGTTTTCATGGTTGCACCACAAGTTCATTTAAATTGCAGCTGATTGCATCAAGCGTCTCTCTCCGGCCATCATCGTCCGGATTTTTGCCTAATGAGTTTTGAACTTTACCTTTGTCGTTGAATGGAATGCTCTGATCCGTGGGACGTTTAAGGCTATTGAGTCGTTTTTGCAGCTCAATTTTTTGCTTTGCCAGTAGCTCCACTTCCGCCTCTTGGTTCTGATCTTGTTCCGACAGTTGCTGCAATACAAACCGATACAAGATACTATAAAAGTTGTCAAAATCTCAGCGGGATATACATACATATGTATCATATTATTTAAGTTATTTAAATCATATGCAAAGATCAATTCTAAGATATCTGCACCAAGAAACTCAATTCCGATTGTCAATCTTTTAATGAGAAAAATGAATGAACCCACCCTAATGTACATACCATTACAAGTCTGTGCGCCTTGTCCAGTATTGTCAAATTCGATGTCTTTTTCCGATCCTCTTCCTTGAGTCGAAGCTCATTTTTCAATACATCATAGCAGCTCTTTAAATGCGCTCGTCGATTCTTCTCCAGCTTGTTGTGCACCTCTCGTGTGCCCGCCCTAGATAAAATCGGTATTCAAATAAAGAAAAATTGAAAGTTAAGAGTTAGACAGGAGCTTCATAGACAAACACAATTTGTTATGAATACATCAAATGAAACTTTCCATATTGAAAGTTTAAGACTTAAAGACTAAATTTTAGCGAGTTTAACCCTGACATTAAATCATTTGATATGTCCGATGCTTCTTTAAATGTTTGTTTGAACTATCCAATGGGTTATAACTCGATTATAGATTATGTTGTTCTCTATAAAAAGTTGAAATTTTGAAAAAAAAAAAAAAAAAAAGCTTTCCGAACCTATAACTTTGTCAAAACTGAACCGATTTTCAAAAGGAAAGGCGTTTTAGTCGTGGCTCCATCTCAGTAATTAAACCGCATTCATAGTTGGAAATGTTTTTTTTTTCGAAAATCATGTCAAAACTTTCCGAACTTATAACTGTGTCAAAACTTTCCGAACTTATAACTTTTTTCAAAAGCCGTTCGTTCGTCTGTATGTTATGAAACATTGAAGTTAAGTTACAATAACATACTTGCAAGTAGTGACTGTACGCGTAAAGTATAGGGTTTGGGGTATCCCCTAGTCGGAATTTGTCGTGGCTATGATACCCTGGTACAACATATATAAGAAATAACTTACCCATTGCTATTGGAACTGATTGTGCGCCTGCGATTGCCATGGCCGGTCAGTTGAGATCCTGCAGCTGGTGCCGAGCTGGAAACGGTAGCGGCAGATGCCTGATGCTGGTGCTGATGCTGATGCTGATGCTGATGCTGGTGCTGATAGTGCTGGCGGTACGATGAGCCTGCAGCTGTGGCGCTGATGTTGGCGGCACTCGATGTGCTCGTGGTACGTCCAGCACCCACATAACTCATATGCGCATCCTCCGAACCATTGCCGGCGATGAGCACACCCTGCCCCGTTTGCGCTGAAAGTTTATTTGAGGGCATTGAATATGAGCGGATTCTTGCATGTGGCTCAATAACGCGACGAGGCGCCGTCGGTGGCGGCGTAAGCGTTATTTGCGACTTGGGCGTGACTTGACGCGAGATTTTATAGCCGTCTCCCACTACTCCTACTACTCCCACTCCGCCAGCAACTCCAGCTAAAGTTGCTTGAGCTGTTGGGCTGCCGGTTTTGGCATCCGCCAGCACAAAATACTTGCGCGGTACCTCGGTAGCAGCACTGCCAACGCCAGCGGCCAGCTTATGCTTCAGCGTTGGCGTGGAAGGGGGCGTTGGCATAGGCGTGGGTGTGGTCGTGCTGCCACCCGCCGAGCTAGCGCTTGCGCTTGAGTTCGTGGACGTAACGGCCAACGATGAAACGAGCACAAAAGTTGAGCCAGCGCCCGTTAATTTAGCATTTGCACTTGTTATTGTTGGTGTTGCTTTGCCCGTCGCTACATGTGGTAGTTGTTGTTGTTGTTGTTGAGGTTGAAAGTAGGAGTTGGAGTTGAAGTTCAAAGAGGAATTTTCATCCTCTAAGAAGAAAAATAAAACAAACAAAAAATACACACAAATAAATTAATAAATATAAGGAAAATTACATAAACATTTGGGAGAATAAAACAAAATAAAATATAATAATAAAAGTTGTATGCAGTGGATGAAGTTTAATTTATGTGTATGTGTGTGATAGAACAGAAAAAAAAAGAGATATGAAGAAAAGAACAAAAAAAAAGTTAAAGAACACTTACAGTCGTGTCTGGATATAGTGAAACTATGATAAAGCTTGATATTTCTTAATCGAAAACTCGTTTTATTTTCGTTAAAGTTTGTAAGAAAGTGGAAAATAGAAGGGACTTTCGAACGCATAGAAAAATACCACAATTTTAATAAGTTTCTTACTCAACGAGTATCTAATATTAACGACATCCACACAGGAAATGCATATATATATAGATTAGGATAAACGATGGTTAACACAAAAGAAAATTAATAAAATGACAATGCACATATACAAAAGAAACATAAACAAAAAAACAAAACATAACACATGATAAAGGTAAAGGTAAAGTTTGAAGCAACAACAACAACTACAAAGGCAATAGCTTATAGCATACTTAACACCGTTTACATTATTATGTTTGAATATATAGCTGAATGAACGATATGATAATGGGCGTATGCTAATCACATGTGTGAATACAAATGAATCAAGCCAGCCAATCAAATTACTCTCACACAGATTCAATTGAAAAACCCTGAGTTTTGTGTCATATTCGATTAAATTATGCCATCTCATGCAATGAGAGCAAAATCAGCAACAGCTCCAACATGAATCATACATATGTATAATACAAATTCAGACAGCATTTCAAAGTGAAACTGAATTAAATAATCGTGGAATGCGTTCAAGAAACTTTTGGATCGATGAAAAACCGAAGATTCATTCAAGACTTTTCCATCTTCCACATCATTTTTTTAATATCCATTGATTGGAGTTGTATTTAAGAACCTAAACATTAACTTAGACCTATTCCATTCTATCCATTTAAACGTAGAAACAGTAAACTTTACTGATGTTTACAGTAAAATTGAAAGGCAATTATTTCTGTTTCCCGTAAATTTACTTATAGTATAGTAAGTAGCGACTGTAATATTGTTAATTGTTCTATTGTACTCGTAAATGTAGTTTTTATCGTAACATCTCCGGTAACTAAACCAAATATGACATGCATTCGCATTGGCGAAATGTTAGAAATGTTCGAAATATGGAAATAATGATGATAATTATTTAGCTCAAAAGCTTACCGAATGCAAATTTATTGCATGTGCAGGGATTTGGAACCTGAGAACTCTCGTTAACGTAACGGATGCCCAATGGGAATGTGAAGCTAATCGAAACATGGCCCGACATGGAGCTGAGATCTTTATGTGGCTTAAAACTTAATCTGCGACAAATGAAGGCAAAACTTGGTCAAATTTAAGCAAGAACATTATTTAAATATATTTATTTTTCATTCTAAAACGCAGCTTGTGCAACAATCTTGCAACTTATAATTATTAAAACCTTGTAAAAACTATAACTTGCATACGCATATGCAAAAACAACTTATCAAACATGGTAACACAATATCTGTCGTGTTAAAGTGGCTGCTGAAAAAGCTCAGTAACCCCGAGACACCCCCATTAACCCCCTGGTTCTTTGGCACTTACGGGCAAGCAAGATGTGCTCATACAGGCATGATGCCTGGTGGTAAATGCAGTTTTAAGTTTCGCTATCGTAACCGAACACATGTTGTCAACGCTTAGTTTTGAATGAAAGTTTTTTCTTGTGTATTACGTGAACTTACTGTCATTATAATATTATATGTATTAGGAATGGCTAAAGATTCAAAACAAAAATCGATAAAGATTTAAAGAGTAAACTACATTGAAGCAAGTGTACATGTACGAATGAATGCCTCTTGCTTTGCCTTGCGTGAGTCACGTCTAAAAGTAACGTATTAGTGACTAGAAGGTGCAGTAAAAGTACAAAAAAGTAAGGACATGTTGTCCTTCTGTATTTTTTGGCTTCATCTGCACCCTTTATAAATGCTAAATGTGTCTCTGTTGCTCAAGTGTCCTGAATGTGGGAGGCGTGTCAACACAGACACAAAGGAGGCGGAGAAGTAATTGTCATACGAGGCAGAAACTGCAGTTGAAAATTTCATTCTGTAGAAATACATACAAAGGCTATTTATGGGCAAATTTCTAGTACTTTTAATATAAATATAATAGAATAAACTATAGGTTTACCTAAAATATCTATGTATGTATCAACCTTCGCTTACTGCTAAAGACAAAAAACTAATCAATTGAATTAATGTTTGCAAATTGTTATTCGCTATTCTTTGGACACAAATCCTGACAGGGTACATATGTAAGTAGTACAAAATATACAAAAACATACATACAAAAGAGAACAATTCCACCTGCATAATAATCTTACTCACAACAATACTATTAGCAAACACATTGAGCAACAACAATATTCAATGATGCACACGGTGCAGCTCTTTCTCTTCAGTTTCTTTTTGTTTTCGCTCTCTTTCGCAGCCTTAGTTATGTGAGCTTTCAATGTATGCAAAGCAAGTGTAAATATGTACATATGTATGTAGCTTGCTGCTGGCGTCGCAGCTGCTGCGCATTCTATAGCCACGTGCGCTTTAATCACATGGTTAGCCATACGCACATACCCATACATATACACATGTACATATATGCAAGTCTGTACACATACAAAGTTGATAATGACGATACATCCATATTTTTATTTTTGGGCAGCGCCAATGCTGACGTCAACGTAGACGTTGAAGTTAACTTTAAATGCAACTGCGACCGCGACTGCTGCGCGTCAAGACGATTCAGCAGTTACCCGACAACATTTCGTTACACTAATAATAATAACAAGGAAAGAGGTCAGTATGGCCGCTGATGAAAAAAACCATAACAATATTTGCACAGCGCACGCATTCGTTAGGTTATTACCGTTAGAACAACAACAACAGTGCAGTGACACATCATTCGAATTGTGTACTTTTAGGCGGCATGCGAAAAATGAAAGAGAGCGCTAAGACCCTGGGCATCGATGGCTTACTCTTGAATAGAGAGTCTTACACAACACACACACACATATGGTAAGAATTATGATTGTATGAGTGCAAGAGTTGAATTGCATTTAGCACAAAGAACCACACCATGACAAATTTACTACAATGGCGGCCGAACACGTGATTCAAGAATCAGATTCATCATCATTGTATGCTTAGATCTACGCATGTACGGGTCGGTCGTCCGTGTGAGGCTCGGTTCTGGTCGGCGACTCAAAACAGAGACAGAGAGCGCTCGTTTCTTTTCATGATCGGTTCGTGATTTTATTTTGTTTTATGATCACACTCCGACTTGTCATGGTGAAATCGTATAGAAGGTCGCACATTTAGCTGTGGTGAAATGCTTCGATTCTAAAGAGAGCATGAAAGAAAAATTCTGCACTATTCGTGTTTCCTTTACAATAATATAATACGATGATTAATAGCAAGCAAACTGTGTATTTGCGCTTTAATCGAATCGATGCAAGCATAAATAGTTTCCACATAAAATAGATAAGATCCCGACACATTGTAACAAATCAACTCAATTACGTAAAAATTTATTTCATATAATGATTAATTTAGTGAAATTTTATTAATAATTACACAACGAACTGTGTGTATTTTGCTTGCATTGTTGTGTATCGGGAGCAGCGGTAAAAAGTTTTTGTCTTTGCAGGTTGTCATCAGCTGTCTGTTTAATCGACTCTAGTTCAGAAACTTATTTTTAAAAGAGGAGCTTGGGGTTGGCGGGTGTTTGAGGCATACAGCCACCCAATGCACTATGTCCATTTTGGAACCGTGGAACCGCCCGTCCTTCTTTATATTATCGTATGAAAAATTCGTTTTGCATAGAGGTTATCTGCGGTTAGTGTCAATTGGTTCCTAATTGATTACTCCTTAAATGCGTGTGTGTGTGTGTGTGTGCACAAATAGCAACCCTGCAGTGCGTTTAAGGTCTGAATAAGCCGTGAATCAGACCCGAACGGCTCATGACTATGCATGTATGCATCGTAGCAGCGAAGGCCATAAAGGCTGGGCGTAGCTTTTTATACCCTGAACCCATTGAAAATTGGTAAAAAAAAAAAAAAAAAAAGTATAATGGTTTTGTGCAAAAGTATGTAACAGGCAAAAGGAAGCATCTCCGACCACATAAAGTATATAAATTCTTGATCAGCATCAACAGCCAAGACGATATAGCCATGTCCGTCTGTATGAACGCGTCGATCTCAGGGACTATAAGAGCTAGAGACTCCAGATTTGGTACATAACCTCGCCTAGTCCCCGCGCAGTAGAAGTTTGTTTTAGATTTTCGATAACTCTGCCCGTTTCCGATATACACATGTGATCGGTAACAACAAAATCTTGAATTTGAAAAGCTTGATGATGCAGGTTTAAACAATAGACTAAATAATGACAATCTGTAAAAATTTTATTGAAATCGGTTGAGAAACACCGGAGATTGAAGTTAAGAAAGTATGCACTACACGCGTAATTGCAAGCAGTGACTGAACGTGTAAAGTATAGGGTTCAGGGTATAGTCTAGTCGGGATTTCTCAACTAAAGACTTCCTACTTGTTTGCTTTTGTTTTTGTTCCACATTAACACAGTTATGTTCATCTCACACCATGTCGCTCTCCAAAACGCTCTATTCGACCGCTGCAGCCTTCGCTACAAATTCAGGTGTGATTCACGCATATTATAGATCTGGATTCAGATCTGAATTGTGAATTGTGTTCGCTCCAAGCCGGAATGTAAACATTTTATTTTGGCTTATATTCCCGAAGGTTTTTACTTAAGCTTTCTTTTGTAAAAACTTTTTTTTTGATTAAGTATCTCACATTACCGAACTATTGTCAACGTTTCAGATTAGTGTTGTGGTCAACTGACACCCAAATGAAGTATTGAGTACCGCCTATGACATCGAAATGTTTAATACGTCACCATTTTTGTAATGCAACAACCGGGTTGCTGGCTACCAAGACTGGCGGGAAAACTTTCTCACTGCCACTCCTACCTACACAACCACACGCACGTGTATCTATACATATGTATGTATATGTATGTATGTATGCGGCCATAAGCCGTTTTGAGTTGCATAACATTTGCAGTTGTTTGTCGTTAGTTTGTTGTTTGTTGTTGTTTCTTGCTAGCTCGTGCTCATCTGAGAGCGGATTGACTGAAAAGCCAAACACTCACAAACAGACACGCAACACGGCGAAACAAAAACAATAACAACAACAACAGCATCACAAAAAAAAGAAAAAAAACAGCTGTCTAAATATTACACGCGCCAAATTGCCGACATGCAACAACAGCAACACACACACACACACACCAAATGTAAGTGTGAAGAAAATAAACATAATGCATTAAATAACATAAAAAGAAAGGCAGACGCTTATAAAAATATGAAAGCAACAAAACAGAAACACAAAAAAAAAAATGCGTACAAAGTTCATTGACTTTGCTGTACAATGCCGCGCAGCGTATCAAAGAGAGCGCATGAGAGCGCCTCTCAGTGTTTGGAATCTGCGTTTGCAAAAGCAAAACACAAACACACAAAAGCAGTAGGCACCGCCAACAGTACAGTAAGTATAAAGAGAGCAACGCGCTCTTTATCTCTTTTATTTTCACACGCTCTTTAGTGTACGGTGCTCACGTGGTGCTGCAATAGCGGTTCGTAAACAACAATGGGCGCTGCCAGTATGTGTGTCCACTAACATATGTGTGTGTAGGTATGACTAATTTTAATTTTTTGTGCCGACTTTTTTTTCATGGTTGCGCTTCGCTGGCTACGACAAAGAGCGCACAAACAAAGCGAGAGAACGAGCGTCGACATGACGTGACCCCAAACAACAACAGCAACAAGTACGAGTGTACGTGCAAAAAGCCAAAGACAAAATGGCAATATCATACACAAACGTATATTTGTTTATGTATGGCTATGTGTACGTGTATATGATGTGTGTGTGTGTGTGTATGTATCGTTTGATTTCTATGTATCCACCAAATGAGTACAGCAAAACTACAAAAACATACAATATATACATATATGTATATGTAAAAAAAAATAGCTACGAATGTAAAAAAAAAAAACAATTTCGCCGCACACACTCGTTATACTGTTGGTCAAGGTAGGCTACTGTCAAAACAATAACAACAGCAATATTAGGCAGTAAATTTATAGCACATGCAAATTTGGCTAGCTTGGGCTGAACAAACATATAAAAAACAACAATACTCATCGCTATTGCAACCTGCAAACGACAAGAGCATTTTCAACGAAAGACAACGAGCGCGCGCTGCTATCTTTGTTTTTATTTTTCGCCTGTGTACTGTGCGCCCACGCAAAGTGCAAAGCTATCCGTTTGATGGCAATATTATTTTTACTTATGCTGTCTGCTGCTGCAAACAAGGTCAAACCAAGTTTAAATGCAGCAGCAGCTGCGCGGCCGCGCCAATAACAGAGAGCCAGTGTGAAAGAGTAAAACTTATAAGAGAGTGAGAGACTGATTTGTTTTTTTATTTAGATTATGGATGCATGTTGTTCATGTGTATGCACGCCTATATGAATGTATGTATGTATGTATGTCGCTTACTGCTTATGATCAAAATACGATTTGCAACTCACCCAAACCAATGCTGCGTCCTGTAGCTACCTCGATGATGACGCCGCTGCTGGTGCTGGCGCTGGTGCTGCTGCTGCTACTGCTGCCCCTGCCCGCGTCAGTATCGTGGGTAACGATTAATTGACTGCGTGAACTACTACGATGGCCTTTGCTGAGCGATGCAGCGATGCCGTTACTCAGATCGTTATTGCCGTTAATGGCGCATATGGCGGGTGTTGTTGTTGATAATCTTCTTACTGCTACTACTGCGGCTGATAATGCTAGCGGATTGTTTCTGTTGAGTTGGCTGGCGCTATTGTTATTGTTGTTGCTGCTGCTGCTGCTGCTGCTGCTGGCAATACTTTCGCTGCTGTACCCACTGATGAATTGCATTAAATGCCCATCCGGAGAGAGCGGCGATCGCTTGAGCTTTTGCTCTTCCTCTTGCTGCTCAATGTAGTGAGCAGCTTGCAGTAGCTCATCTATGCCGCCCTGTGCCATAGCCGCGTCTCACACACAGCCGCGTACACTCACGCACACACACTAACACACACACACACACACACACACACGCACACACACACACGCACACAACAGGCCCACAAACAGAGCACACGAAGAGACCAAGCGAATGAGCGAGCGAAAGAAAGAGTGCAGCAGAGGGAGGGAGTCACTCAGATTTGGGTCGACACGTATACAGTTAAAATTTGGCTCTTCTTTTCTTGGTTTTTTTTTGTTGTTGTTGTTTGTTTTTTCTTATTTGCTTCGCTTTATTTGTCTTCTTATTCTTTGACTTTTTCTTCTTATTGGCGTTGGCTGCAGTTGTTGTTTTTTGTTGTTTGCAATTGCAGTTACAATAAGCACCGTTATTTTTATTTTATTTATTTGCTTTTTTTTGTTTTGGTATGCTGAAATGATATATTAAAAAAGAGAAGCCACTTATTAATATGCACTTGGACAATGTAAGTTGAAATGATTTCATTAATAGCTTGCACTGTTAATGTCATTGTGGTTTACATCATTTTTTTGTATTTATGGCTAATTGTTATCGAAGTATGTTTGACAGATTTTAATCGTTTTCAGAGTTTAATCTATTTTGTAATTGAAAGTATTTTATTGTGGGAAATTATATTTTCGTTTTCGTTTTGATTGAAGCTTAAAGTATTTACATATACATTATATGTGCATATATTCATATTAACCATTAAACAAAACCAAGACACAATTTTTGTCGCCTGTACGCTTTGCTATTCACGGCTCGCGATCAAATGGCAGCTGTTGCGTTTGCGCTATTTGTGCACAGCTGCGTAGCAGCACAATTCCAAAAACAAGCAATTATCCTGCAGTACGAGAAATTGGTGAAGAAACGGTGCAAAGAGTCAATTCTCTGTATCCACCCTCAAATTCCAACTTGATTACTATCCGTGTAGACAAGTGGTGAACTTAACATTAGCATTTCATTGGACGGTATGAATTCATTCATTCACAAATTCTTACCAGTTGAAAATCATCTTAATCAATTCTAAGCCCAATCTGTATTTTGTTTTACTTAAAATGAAAGATCTATTCCTTTGGAACTGATTCATTCCTCGATGCCAATGAATCCAGCACATTTAAGGAATCGATTGATTCCAGCCGGCAAAAGAGCGACTGCCCCAACAAGTTGCAATACTTCGCGAACGCAGCGGTTGCGTATCAATGAAAATACATTTGACGCGTGAGTGAATTCGAATTCGAATTCGATGTCGATATCAGCTGCTGCGGCTCCCGCTCATTCATGTGTGTGTGTGTGTGTGCAGCATTGCACATATTTGTCATAAGTAGAAATCCCTTTCATAACTCACTTTCATAACTTGAAAGGTCGAGAAGGAAATTGCAGCCGGCTGCCAAATAAGAAATATTAAAGAGAGAGAGGAAAGACGAGAGAAAAAGTGAAAGGGAGTGAGATGTAGGGGCTTTTTTAACCGTAGGCGGCTGTTTGTTGTCTATCAGTTGTCATAGCTCACGCTCTCACACACCCACACTGTTTTTCTCTCTTTCTTTTTCCTTGACATTAAATGCAATTTGATGGTCGTCTCAGGGTTGGCAGGAGCGAAGCTTTGTTGCTTTTATTGCTATACGTATGATATTTGTATGTACACACACACATACATATGTATGATTATATGCATGTTTAGATTCACAGTGCGACGTTGACATTTTCGTTAGACATGCACAAGTACGTAAGCGAAAGAGACATGAGTAATAGAGAAAGAAAGAGATTGGGAATGCGTGGTACGAGGCGGACAAACTTCAACCTAAACGTGGCAATTTCAAATGAATATTAAATATGAAAATATAAGAGCAATTTGCAATAATTGACCGGTTGAACAAGAACAAGCAGAAAAACTTGACAGTTACCCACTCCCGCATACATTTACATATATAAGTATATATATATATATCGACTAAGGGCTGTTTTCGGTCACTGTTTGGGAACGTGACGTGTAAAGAAAACGCAGTGACGATGACGGCTGCCCTTATCAGCTCTTCAGCTCATACCTTAAACTGACTCAACATCGACCCCGTGTTGCAACAATAACAACAGTAGCAGCCACAAACGACAACAACAATGGCATTTAAAGCTACCCCCAATAGGCCAAGGGTCGCTTTCGTCATACGACGCGTCGCGACGCCTAGCTGTATTTCTCAATACTTTATGGCCCATTGTCGTCAGGCTTTCGTTCATTCTTATTTCCTGTATTCTTTTTTAGCGAGAGCATCGTGCGAAAGAAACCTTTGAATAGGTTTTGAGTCCGCAACAGGATAATGGAAAATTGTCATTGTCATTTTCGAATATAGTAATATTCCCTTAAAGCACTCATGTATATTTGGTTCGCTAAACCAGAACCGGTTCGGCCGGTGAGGTGAAAGTCAAAAAGGCAGCAGGAAGCGAAGTTAAATAAAACTTTAGTTTATTTATGATCTAAATGCACAGAAAATCTTAAGGATAAAGCATAAGTAAGTGTTTCCGAAAATACTATAATTTTTAATCAAATCCAACAATCGATAACCGGGACTAAAATACATATTAGAGTGGAGCGTAATAAAAACTGTTTTAGATAAGAAAAAAACATTGGGGAAAAATTAAATTGTTCTAACGACCGAAAATAGTCAGATATTAAAAGTTCTTTAGAAAGTTTGACCTAAACGACTTATTGTGCAGGGTATAGGTAGCATCTTCTTCGACGAGAGCATTTTTGATAAATTCGTGAATTTTCCAAAAATTAAAAAAATAAATAGAGCAAAATACTTTGAAATGAGTTTAAGAAGATGCGAATTTATAGCCTTTCTATGCTTCTGATTTCTTTTCTTTCTTTCATCACATATAAACAAATAATTTTAACAAGTTTATAAACTTTTATAAATGTTTAAAAAACTGAAACAATCATTTCCATGCCCCTATTTTATGTATTCCCATTTTTTATAGCAGTGGAATGGCCACAATAGAGTGATATTTATTTTAAAGTGAGAACTTAGATAATTATATTTAGCAAAAGAATGATCTATAATAAATACACCTAATAAGAAAATATGTTTACGCATTGGAAACTTATGCACGAGCGCGTCATATCACGTCACGTGGTCATCTCTAGTTTTAAGCTTGTTATTGCAAAAGATGCATGTGTGTATGTACACACATACATGTACATAGAAGTACACGAGTAATTCTGGACTTAGTGACACATACTCGTTTTTGCTTTCAAAGTCATTTGCAAGCAGGTTTGTTATGTACTGCAATGCAAACACACATCCATATCTATGAATGTACTAATATGTATATGTATATTTATAAATTGACTTCAAACTTTTTGCTTTGATGTATGAGAAAAAAATTGCAGTTTGAATGTCAAAATAAAATGTAGAAAGTGAATCTCAAAATTCCAAGCACAGAGAGCTTATGAAAACAAAAGAGCGAGCGAAGCAGAAAAGGCAAACCGAAGAAAGCAACAAAGAAACAAAATAAAAAATATTCTGACGTTGCGAATGCTTTTATGCTTTGCTTTTGCATACGACTACACACACACACACACACGCACACAATCGCCAAATGAGAGTGAGAGAAAGAGAGAGAGACACACACATAGCCACGCACTTTCTTTACATTTCGTTTTGTTGTCGCGTACGTGTGGTTTTTATTATTGTTGCTAATTTTGAAACAAAAATAAAAAAGAGTGTTGGCAGCCCCCAAGAAAAGAGAGATAAGTTGCTTTCCCAGTTGTCGTTGTTGATTGTGTTGCTGCATATAAAAATAGCCAAGCGATTTCTGGCACGCAGAAAAAAACAAGAGATGTTTGTGTCTGTTGCTTACTTGAATGCGTGTGTGTGTGTGTGTGTGTGTGTAAGAATGAAAATAAGAGAGAGCCACATAAAGGACATTTCTAGTAAAGTGAGAAAACTTGATCAAATCCAATTCACTGTTGGTAATGCTGGCTTGTTGCTTTTGTTTTTGTTATTTTTGTTCGAGCTTTTGCCGTTATTAAGTGACGCACAAGTACGAAAACAAACACACACACACACACCGACGTTTTTGTGTTGGTTGGATTTATTAAATTTAAGAAAAACAACAAAACAAATACGCACGCACACAACGACATACATATGTAGATGTCAGCTGCATGAGCCAAGGCACGCGCTTTGTGGCACGGCCACGAATAAAAGCTCGCGTACACTCAACACTTACACACGCGCGTAAATTGAAAAAAAAAAAAAATTTCCCAAGTCTTATAGTATATATTTTTTAACGTCAACATTGTAAGTTCATTTTTAAAAATTATTTATATAATTTACACCTACTTCTTTTCTTTTATTGTTGTGGTAACAGATTTAAAAAAAAAAAATTATAATTTGTTATTACTGACGCAACGGACTGACGTCGTCTGCTGCTTGCTGCGACTGCGACGACGACGCAACGACAACGGCTCAACGACGTATAATGAAAACGGCTAGACGGCAACGGCAACGGCAACGCCAACGTTGACAAACTGCCAGCAGCGCCAACGAAAGAAAAAGAGCGAAAAAACGAGAGAGAATATGGGGGAAGATATCAAGAGAGCTGCATGGAGCTTGCGCGTGCTTGTTTTGCTTATGTGTGTATTAACATGCCAATGTAGGTATGTTTGTGTGTTTGCTTGTGTAGGTGAAGCAAAGAGAAGCGCAAATATGAGAGAGGAAATAAGAAGCACGCGCGTTATGTACAAATGTGTCTGCTGTGCATGCTGGCATTGCCCCGCACCACCCCGACCAAGTAATCTTCAAACACAAAAATTAATAATGCATATATGTACATTTGTATGTATACACACATGCAAGTACGTTTATATATGCATTAGTACGTGGATATGCATGTACGCAAGTATGTACATATGTATGTGTGTATAATACACATACACATACATATGTTTGCACACTGAAAAGGGCGCATGCTAAAAACAAAGCAAAAAGCTGACGAACTGGTCCGCAGCAGCAACTGAAATGAACTTCGCTGTTACTGCGCCATGCACTTTGAACTGAATTTACTGATACGTACATGCATGCATATATATGTATGTATGTATGTATGAACACACATAGTGTATTTGAATATGCATTTGTTTTTCTTTATATTGGTATTTACCGTTATTATTATTAACCAATTTGCAATTGTTGCGTTTTACACATACACAACACACACACACACACACACACTCTCAAAAGCGCTACCACATCAAAGCACATACACTTGAAAAAAATAAACGAGAGAATGGAAAAAATGTAGCTGCTTTGTTGTTTTGTATCTTTTATTTTGAATTATTCTTGATCGTTCGCTTTTGTTACTCTGCTTCTTTCTGCTCCTACCCGCACACACTGCAATGACACAGGCAAAAGCAAACTAAATGCTGGTACTGTCGCTGGCTTTAACTTTGACTGCCGCAGCCACAGCCGCCGTCACAGTCGCAGTCGCAAGCGCTGGGAGCAGCACCACAAGCATTCGCAAAAACAACAAAGGCAAAACGCACAGTGCACTCATAGTATGTAAGAGCGGAGAGCGCGAGCGAGCGCACGTGACGTGGTGCTGCTGAAATGTTTGTGTGTACTTGTTTGTATTTGTCTGAGAGCAAAACAGGAAGAAGAAATAACAACAACAGCAGCAGTAGCAGCAGCAGCAACGGCGGCGCAGATACATTTGTTATTGTAAGTAACAGAGAAGGCAAGAACTTTAGGGTGGCACCAATCAGGCATGTGGCCAAGTGGAATTTAACATTATATATTTTTTCGTCGCGTTTTTGCAAAACGAATTGCTTGACATATTAGCGAATTCCGGAAAGCGCGAAATCTATCTTTTTCTCTTAGATCAGTTTTTTTTCTCTCGATGATACCATTGTAATAGAGCTCCGTTATTCACTGTTTTCAGTGAAGGGCGTTCATTTAAGTTTATTTTGCGTGAATTTATCATAAGGCATTGATCCCCAATCAACGGCCTGAATTGTTAACGGAAGTTACGATCACTAAAAAATTAAAAACTATATACTGCTACTGCCTTAAAGCTTTGCACATCAATTATTCAAATTGGCAATAATAAATAATTATTGAATTTGTTTATAAATTTAAGTTAAGTTAAGTTATAATTATTTTATTTGTATATAAATTTAAGTTTTAATTACCAGATGCCACAAAAGTATCTATAACTAATGAAATTGTTGATATGTAGGAAAAAAAATGAATTAATAATTAAATAACATAAGCTTTTTTTTTTATTAAATTTTTCCTATTGTTTTTTTTTTTTTTGGTTTTTTTTGGAGACTGAACAGATTTTAGTCGAGCGGTTCTAAGCACTGTAAAAACAAGTAAGAAAGCTCTAGTCGAGAAATCCCGACTAGACTATACCCTATACTTTACGCGTACAGTCAGTGCTTGTAAGTATGTATGTGTGTATACGCATATAGTACATACTTTCTTAACTTCAATGCTCCATATCTCCGGTGTTTCTCAACCGATTTCAATACAATTTTCACAGATTGTCATTATTTCGTCTAATGTTTCAAACTGCATCAATTCAATTCCAAATTCAAGATTTTGTTGTTATCGATCACATGTGTATATCGGAAACGGGAAGAGTTATCGAAAAGTAAAAACAAACTTGTACTGCGCGGGGATTAGGTGAGCTTATATTCCAAATCTTGAGTCTCTAACTCTTATAGTCTCTGAGATCGCCGCGTTCATACATACAGACGGACGGACAGACAGACGGACATAGCTATATCGACTCGACTGTTGATGCTGATCAAGAGTATATATACTTAATGGGATCGGAGATGCTTCCTTCTGCCTGTTACATACTTTTGCACAAAACCATTATACCCTTTTTACCCATTTTCAATGTGTTCAGGGTATAAAAATGCATCATTGTTTTTCTCTGCGTCTATCATAATTACGTAAATACGTACGGGACATCAACCTATTCCGTTGCACTATGTACATCACTTTCGTTAGATGATTACGGCTTGACGTTTGCGTGGAATGAACCGACGAGCACGGAACTCCAGCTGACCTTCATCAGACAAGCATTTAACAGTTAAATGATGAGTATGCCACATGTTGGTCACCGACTTAACGTCTTCATACTCTTAATGGTGGATATCATCGATGTTGCGTATCCTAGCCGTTCTTGTACACATCCTAGTACTACTCTTATCGGCAAACCTCGCCCTCGCCAACATTTTCGGTCTTGAGCTCATCTGCGTCCATCTCCTTTTTGTCAGCCGTCTTTGCATCCATCTTTCATTCTCCTACTCAGGCTGTTACTAACTTTGCTACTCAGGTTTCCTTCCTGTGCCTTCTCCAGCTTTACCTCGCTTAACTGATCCCACTTCACTTGCTACAGAATGTACTGTGGACCCACGTTCGTATCTCTGGAACAGTGACAAAAGGATTCGAAATTATTTATATAACAAATTTATTTCGATCTGTTCTCTCTGAACACTTTCCACCGACTGAATGTGCTTTTCTGTGTTTCTGTTCAAAGTTGAACGACATCAAATTTTATCTTCCTAAGGCAAAGCATTTAATTGTCCTATAACCCACAAATTGTAAAGGTCGATATAGCCGTCTGAGCTAGAGACACCATATTTGGAACATAGTCTCACCTAGGTCGTAGGTAGTACAAGTTTGTTTAAAATGATTGGAAACACATTCCCTTCCCGATATACACATGTGATCGATAACAATAAAATATTGAATTTGCAAAACTTGGAAATGACGTTTCAAATTATGCACAAAATAATGCAAATCTGTGAAATTTTTATTGAAATTGGTTAAGAGACACCGGAGATATGGCAGATTGAAGTTTACTCCTCAAGAATTGGTGTAGAAGTGCAGGCATGGCCGTACGTAGAATGTTTAGCGTCCAGGGTATATGCTAGTCGAGCTTCTTGTTTTTTCAAAGTTTCAAAAAAAAACTTAAAACTATCTTTGGGACTACTTTTAGAATTAACGAATAGCCAGTGATTATGCTCTGCCGCTACGTCTGCGACTGCGACTGAGGCTGGAGAAGCCGTTTCTTAATGCAGAATTGATGCTGTTTTGGAGCTTCAGCAGTTGTAAGTTTTTCTTTTGTTGAGATGCAGCCTCTTTTTATGCACTGTTTCGTTTTCAAAAATGTTTTGTTGCCGGGCTTTTGTTATTGTTATGATGCGTCGTCGTCGGCGTCGGCGTCAGCGTCGGCAATTTCAAAACGTGCTGGCATTTGTGTGGAACGGAACTTGTTTTGATATGCATGGGCTCGTTGTACTGGCTTCGCTGCCGACGTCGCATGTAAAAGTGGCAGCGGCAGCGGCAGCATACTTGCAGCCCCAAACAACAAAAGCAACAGCATATTGTTTGTTTAACAATTCCTCTTGCAGTTTACTTTATTGTGCGTTCTGCTTTATACGCGATAGACATCCATATGTATTAGTACATACTACATACATACATATACATATGAGATTGCAGTAAATCTGCAACCGCGCTGCTTGCTGCTTGCGTCTCTGCCAACTCAGCGAAGTTTGAAAAAAGGTTCATTGTACTGTTTTGGGTTTCATCATTGCCTTTTTTGTCGCCATCAGCATCTTACACATTTTTGTTTTGCTCACCAAATGTATGCTACAGACAGAAGGATGCAGCTCAGAACATATACATACAGTACATACAGCTGTGAAAATATGAATAGCACCAAAAAGCTGGTTTCTCGTAATGGTCAGAAAGCAATTACCACTTTCAATTAGGGCAAAACACACTACTGATCACTTGCAAAAGCCTAATCTTTGTAGTTTTTAGTTATCGTTATCGTTTAGTTATCGATTTCATCATTTTTCGACTACACTGTGCATTACAATAAATTTTTGTATAGTTTACTCTTCGATGATTCAAATAATAGCTATAAAAAGTTAAATTTATTAAAAATTTAGATTTGGTAAATATACAGATTTATACAAAAAACAATATTATATTTTTTTTTTCGAATTTTTCCACCACTTTTCGCAAATCAATAAAAATAAAAATGTTCCAAGTGGCGTATGAATAAAAACTTAAAATCTGCGTTAAATAGAAACTCTAAGCTTTATGCTGAAATATGCACTTGAAATAATTTCAAAGCTTGACTGATTGTTTTCTGGAGACTCTAGATATTGAAAATAAGCTCTCCCAAAACTATAAGCAGAACAAGTTTGTTTCCAATTATCGATAACTCATCCCGTTTCGATATCAACGGCACAAAAATCTTGCATTTGAAAATAATTAAAGCCTGTGAATGCTATATCGAAATCGGTTGAGAAACACACACAAAAACTGTACGCTTTTGAGGATAGGGTTTAAGGTGTCTCCTAGTCGAGATATCCTACTTGTTTTCAATTATTTTTATTGTATTACTATGCAATGTACCTGAACCTCCAACTGGCGAAACAAGTTGCATTTTGCAAGGTAAAACACGAAAATGTCCAAGCTTCGGTAGCTGAAAGTATACAACAAAAACAGGCTTAGATTTCATCTGATAGCTTCTCTTCTTTGAAGAAACCCAACGAGATCCAAGACCTTATACATACATACATGTAAGTATTTTTGGTTGTTTGTCTTCTCTGTAAACGCGAGTGTACATGGATAGGTTCAATCATATTAGAAGCGTTTCGCAATGCCCAATGATTTATTATCCCAAGTGTCTAGTAATGATTTCAGTTTTACTGGTAAACTATGCTTTAAAGGTATAGGAATTGTATATTTACCTACAAAGGTATTTCCATGATGAAGTACAGAGTGTAAGTTTCGATTCGCTTTGGATTAAAATACGTCGAATATAACGGATTAAAAGTGGTACACACATATATATATAGTCGTATAAAAATGTTACCAGCTATCAGCAAAAGCCTTTGCACCTCGAGGTGAATCAACTTGGTATCGATTTCGCGACCCTAGTGGGCGTGGTTTCGTTCATACGAAAGGACGAGCGAAGAGACCAATTTACTCATTACCTTCGGTATCAGAGTATAGTATTTAACATACTATAGTACCTTCGATTTTAGCTGACTTCAGGGCTCATTAAGAAGTCCAGAGAATATATATGTTATATATCATATATATAAAGTAGTTGATCCAAACTGACTGAGGAATAATCAAAGCACAACTCAAACAAGGCTCTAGTTGAGAAATTTCGACTAGACTATACCCTCAACCCTATACTTGTCTAGAGACTTCTCTACAGATAATTTTTTCCCGTCCATTTTTTTTCTCTTTCGTTGGGGTATAATTAATACGCAACCTGTTTAAACATGGATAAATAAATATTTGCATTAAAATTAAGTTACTTTTATTTTTACATGGGCATTATTTACTTAATTGCTTGTTTCCCAAATAAATGCACAAACGCCAGACCCTATATAAAGGCAAATTTCGGTAGCTATAGGCATCAGTCTTAATCTTCACTTTCAAAAGTCAAGAGAATGAACCGATATTTCACCCTACTGAGAATATATATTGGCCATATTGAATGTGTTATCCGAGAAAACCTGATCAAACAAACAATATGCATATCATTAATGTAGTTTAATTTATTTACGCAAAAAATTCCAAAATTAATGGCAAGAGCCCTATAAATTCATAAGGTCCCAGCCCCATGAATATCAGTATCTCCTTGCACCTTCAGCAGTGAAGTAAAAAGACGAGGCTTAAGGAAGTACAGCGCCATGAAACTTTTCCTTGCCTGTCTTATCGGTAAACTGGCTTAAAAAACGTCCAACGAATGGTTCACAACAAGCTGGTTTATTTTCAGCAAGCATCCTGCTATTGAACAACTCTGGCGATCTTTGCCTTGCGAAATGTTGTTGCTTGCCAAAAACTACGACAACAAAACCAACAACGACAACAAAACCGACACCAAAACCTACGACATCAACGTCAACTAGACGGCCTTTTCCAGGATGCCCACCTCAAGAACAGCTCTGCGTTTATTTAATGGAAGAACTGAAATCCATTGAACGGAGGATTAAGTGGTGGGTCTGCGGGCAGCATCCATTATATATGTTATAGGCCGAAGACCCATAGGTACCAACGAATGATTATTGCCTTGAATGATGCCACTTGATTGCCGTTGGATATGTTGATTGTTTATTCCTATTATACTTCAATATATCATATACATTTTTTATAGCAATAAGTCAAATAATAGAAGTAAAAGGTATTCAGACAATAAATAATTTCATTAAAAGTTTTAAGGAAAAGATTAGTTACTTACGTTAACACTGAGTTCGTTTTTCTCTCCGGTACAGGCTCCATTCCTTCTTTTCTCACAAGTTTCCCACAGCGGCAAAAAAAATCGAAAAATGTTTTAAAAATATTTTTGAAATATAACATTTTACTAAAAAGAACATCCTAATTACAATACAGTTTAAGGATTCATATAACAATTATACTGAGCTAAAAAATCAATCTAAAAGCTGTTCTAAAGACTATAAAATATTGAAAGTAAAACGCTTGCAAAAAGTTTCAGGGTTTTTAGAAATATTTTCGTGTTTTAAGCTCCATTCCCACCAGCCCTGAAAATAAAGTCTTATAAACAAGTAAATAGGCTCTAGTCGAGAAATCCCGACTAGAAACCTCATACAGTCAGTACTTGTAAGTATATGTGTATACTGAATATTTTACTTAATTTTAATGCTCCATATCTCCGGTGTTTTTCAACCAATTTCATTACATATTTCACAGATTTTCATTATTTCGTCTCTCGTTGCAAACGTCATTTCCAAGATTTCCAAATTCAAGATTTGATTGTTATCGATCACATGTGTATATCGGAATCGGGAAGAGTTATCGAAAATTTGAAATAGACATAGGTATAGGTGGAACATATATTGATCAAATTTAAATAAATTTCAATTGGTTCTGGGTTAAAAACTGAGTTGTTTATGCCTTATAGATTCGGATTGGGTCGAAAAACAATCCCTTAGGTAAATTCGATAAAAAACGCTTCTCCCCTTTTTTTTATGAAAATAAGCTTATCAGTCGCTTCATTTAAAAGCGAGCCTTGAATTTTTATATCGCATGTATTTTTGTTAAGCGTTAAAGATAACCTGATTAAACAAATATTTGCTCAATTGTTCGATTCCAAAATAAGACGTACGTGAACAACAACAGTAGCAAAACGTGCCCTATATCATGAAAACGTTGACCTCAAAATTCATCGGTTTGCATACTCACTTTTTGGAGTGAGAAAAACAAAAATGTTTTCAGCGCCACTGGAGCAATACTCTTCATACGAAAACAACAACAAAACGAACTACAACAAGCACATGAAAAACACAACAACACAGTAACAAAGCGAATAACAACGCCAGCATCACAACAACAACAACAAAACGGCCTACATCCACAACAACCAACAAAAGCAACTTAAAGACCTTGGCATGTGCTCCTGGCGGTGGGCTTTGTTTAGGATGCCTATCACAAGGACACCTTTGACAAGCAGGATCAAGCAGAATGTGTTTGTGGCCAACATCCTTGGCTATTGTAGTAGGAAATAGTTGGGATACAAATTTCTTCAACGATAAGTTTCAACCCAGTGATTGTTGACTTCAATGATGAAACTTGATTATCATTTAAATATTTAATATTAATTTTAATATGTTTAACATAAGCTTCTATTTGATACGAAACTGGCCAAAAGAAGCTAACAAAACAAGGGAAGTTGTAGAAGGAACAACAAGAATGCAGTGACATAACGAGGGTCAGTGACAAAGCAACCAGAAGCGGAAGCAAAGCGTAATTGGCAAAAAACAAACTTACGTTTTGTCTCTGCCGGCAAAGAGTATAAGCAGCGGCGGCAACCGAAGCAGAGAGCGAGTCACAAAACACAACAAATACAAACAAAAAACCGACAGGAGACCACGACGAAATAGAGAGAACGCTGAGAGCGAAGTTGTTTTGGTGTTGTTGTTTTGGGTACTTAGAGCATGGGAGAAGGAGCGCTAAAGCGTATGCCGGAAACAAGGTGAGCAAGGAGCATGGTGACAAAAACAAAAACCTCTTCCACAAAATGGGTGAGAAGCAGGACGTGGAAAGAGCATGTGAAGTGACAGCAATGAAAATACGTCGCAAAAATACAACGCAGGTGCCAGTCATGGCACTAGTCAGGACGAACGCGAAAATAATATGTACGCACGTACATACATATGTACGTATGTGTACAAATAACAGGAGAAGAAGACTAAAACACATTAAAGCACACAGTGTCTTTTAAGCTTTTAAGAAATAGTAGAAGTAAAAATGTAAGAAAAATAAAAGAAGACGAAATCAACAGAAACACCAATACTAACAGCAATGAACAACGTATGTACACGTAAGCAACGGTGAAGGTGTTACCGTTAGGCAAGCCTGACAGTTACAGTTTGCCCAATAAAGGTTGCGACAAGGTGACAAATTTTGATATTTTCACTTTAGAGCTATAATGGTCACACTGGTTGTTGTTTTTAATTTTATTTTTTATTTTTTATAAGTAATTCAGTCAATTATCTCTTAAACCTATTAAACAGAACTTAAAAAAACAATAACATTAACAAAGAAACATTTAAAACCATTATAGATCTAAAGTGAAAATATCAAAAGTTTTCACCTTGTCGCAACCTTTATTGGGCAAACTGTATATACCCCGCACGTAACGCACTTACTCACCCTGTGGTGAGACCGATTTTTGGTGTTTCTGGAACTTACCTTAGTAAATCATGTTACATACGGATGCACAACGCAATATGCTCTGACACATGGGATGTGCGGGGTATAAAATGAGTAAAAGAAATTGAGGACCGGTGTGGGAGTGTAGCTGTGTGAGTCAGTGCGTGTATGTGTGTGCTAGTGTTGAGTGTGTAAGTGAAAGAGAGAAAAAGAGAACGACGAATGGGTGAAACGCTGTAAAATTTGAACGAGAGGAGCAACACTGCAAGCGTCAGTCGTTTGCGTTGGCGTCAATGTCGATGCTGACTTTGCAACAATTTGTTGCCGCAACCTGCTTGGAGAGCGCAACAGCGAGCGAGAAGAGCCACCCGTTAAGAGAGCGTGTTCGCAGAAATAGCAATAGCAACAGCAGAAACAATAACAATAACAACAACAGGAACAACTGTTAAATTGTGCAATAAAGGCAGCAAATTGCTAACGTCGCGTCGGGCCGTCTCGTTAGACATGACGCAACCATCTACTACGGAAGCGGCGCTATCTTCCACACGACTAATTTTGCCTTCTTCGTCTAGCTGCAATGTCCTGGGAATTTTGCATATGCGTCTCAAATTTTTGCTTCTGAGCCTCGAGAATATTAACCGGCGTTTAACTTTTAACCCATTTCCTGACCTGGGACATTGAGCACGGAGCCGGTAGTGGTAATGACGACGTTGACGTTGACAGAGACACAGAGCTGGAGACTCCAGATTTGGAACATAAGCTCGCCTAATCTCTAGGCAGTTCAAGTTTGTTTCAAATATTCGATAACTTTCCGCGTTTCCGATATACACATGTGATCGATAACAACAAAATCTTGACTTTGGAAAACTTTGGGATGGCATTCGAAACATTAATCGAAATATTGACAACCTGTGAACTTTGTATTGAAATCGGTTGAGAAACCCCAGAGACATGGAACACACACACACACATACCTTCAAACACTGACTGTATGCGGTAATTTCAGGTCGAAAGTCAATGCAGACTACTGTTGACAACACAGTCACGTTGGAGTCGATTGCGAAATAACTTTGAGTGTGACATATCTAGTTTTATAGGTGAACGGACACAAAACCAATATTCTCTTAACCTTCGATATCAAAGTATAAAAAGAGCTGATCTTTGGGTCTGACCGTGCTAGCTTTATGAATTCAAATTCTTTCACTCCATCAGATCAGGACTTTACTATAACCGTTGCCATAAAGGTTTGGTCAAAAATTAAAGATAAAACTTAAGTTTCAGCTGTCTTGGCTAATATTAGTATTTATTAGATTGGCTTTTGTCAAGTTTTGAGTTTAGGCAAACTCAAAATAATATTTATTTTATAGTATTTAAATCAAATTGCATGGAATGGCAGCAGTTAAAGCTGTCCGTGTACGTAGTTTGCACGTGTCCGCTATATTATTGTTGTTGCTCTTATTTAGCAATTTGAACTGCATTTGTCCGGCTTTGTTGTTGTGCTAGGGAGGGATCATTACTCATGCGCCACGTTGTGCGACCCTCGCTTTTGCACTTGCACGCATTTTGTTGTTTTGCTCGGCATACATGGTTACGGCAACGTGACGCAAGCTAAAACAAGTAAGAAGGCTCTAGTCGACTTGACTATACCCTGAATACTATACTTTACGCGTACAGTCAGTGCTTGCAAGTATGTGTACGTACTTGACTTGACTTCATTGTTCCATATCTCCGATGTTTCTCAACCGATTTTAATAAAAATTTCACAGGTTCTCATTATCTCGTCTAATTTTTAGAACGTAGTTTAAAAGTTTTCCAAATTCAAGATTTTGTTGTTATCGATCACATGTGTATATCGGAAACGGGAAGAGTTATCGATAATTTACGAAACAAACTTGTACTGCCTAGGGATTAGGCGAGCTTATGTTCCATATCTGGAGTCTCTAGCTCTTAAAGTCTCTGAGATCGGATGGACCATCGGATATGGCTATATCGATCGGCTTGTGATGCTGATCAAGAATATATATACTTTATGGGATCGGAGATGCTTCCTTCTGCCTGTTACATACTTTTGCACAAAACCATTACACCCTTTTTACCCAATGGGTTCAGGGTATCAAAAGGTAAGGGAGCCGTCGTTGGCCACGATTGGGGTAAAATGGGGTGAAGCAATAAGTGTATGACAGGTACGTCAAAAAGGGGTTGCACATATTTAAAGACTTTAGTGTAGGTTGTCAAAGTAAACCTATGTGGGCTATTGCGAGTATCGTGCTCTCTACTCAAGCGGCACACAATGTGCGATTTTCCCAAAGCCTATTTTCAATGATGACTTATCATTTGTGCTTGTGTGATACTGTATGGGTTTGTTATTCGGTTGCAAACGCACAAAATCAATGACATATTAAAACAAGTGAGCCTGATATCTAAACATCAAAATTATAAAATTAAATCAATAAATTGCTAAAGTGCGGGAGTCAAAGTGTTTGACCTTGCAACTAAACAGTAACAAGTAAGAAGGCTCTAGTTCGAGAAATCGCGACTAGACTATACCCTGAACCCTATACTGTACGTGTACACTCAGTGCTTGCAAGTATGTGTCTGTGTACGGGTATAGTGCATACTTTCTTAACTTAAATACTTCATATCTTCAGTGCTTGTCAACCGATTTCAATAAAATTGTCATAGATTGTCATTATTTAGTCTAATCTTTCAAACTGCATCAAAAAGTTTTCGAAATTCAAGATTTTGTTGTTATCGATCACATGTGTATATCGGAAACGGGAAGAAGGATCGAAATTTTAAAACAAACTTCTACTGCCTAGGGATTAGGCGAGCTTTAGGGTGGTCGTTAAAAGTAATATTTCAGTTCCTTATATGTGAAATATTGTCGTCCATGTGCGAAAGCTTTAAGTGTCAAACCTGCCCTAAACTGCTTTATTGAATTTAAGTCCAGGCTGCGAATTGACCATTGCTCGATCAAAAAAGCATCTTTTCTTACTGAAAAGTTCTTGAATCCTCCCGGAAAGGGTAATTAAAACGTCGTCCAAGAGATCCAGCAGTAATACGATGGGTTCCCAAACACATTGAGGTCATCAAAAAATCTACGCAACAGTTCTACAACCACAGCTTTTAAAACGTAATTGAAAACATTACGTACAATGTTTGCTAAAAACCCCTTTATCAATACGATAAATTACCATATGGAAAAAGCAAAAATGTTGAACAAACACTTTTTCGACACTTTAACAAACAGAATGGTTGATCCAGCAATGCGAGAGCGACTATTCTCATCGACTTCATGAAGTTTTTCTTGGTTTGGCTTCATAAACTTATACTAGAAACCAAAATTCAATTGCCTCTTGTTAAGTGCAGGCAATGAATGTGACTTTGGCTCTGAATCTCACTCAGGTTCCTTTCCCGGTTGCATTAGTACATTGAACAAAGTTTTGTCTGAATCACTTTGTGCAGCTGACAGTGGCTTCTTTGCCTCGGTTACTACCATAAGGGTACAGTTTAATTGTATTAGGCTTCAATGGTGTGCCCTGGCTATGGCTGTAGACCAGCGGCGGGGGAACTTTTGTAATCATTACCCCTAAATATGTTAGTGGAACTGACATTACCCACCCATTGGTGAAGGAGGAAAAAAAAAAGAAGTCATCTCCTCCATGTATGGTGACCAAGAGCAAAAAAAATAAATAAAACATTCTCCATTTCTGGGAGCTGCTTTTACCCCCCCGAAATTTCACTTTTTCCCAAAAAGTGGTAATTTACCCCTGTTCCCCGACCGCTGCTGTAGACTGTAAGGAAAGAAAAAACTATAAGCAACTGTTTCAAATATTTTTCAGTTATTGTAATCTGAGTTTTTCCAGCCGCATTCGATTCTATTTGTAAATGTAATGCTGCGGCGAATATACACGGATTTGCTGTAAATTGAATTCGCCGCTGGCAGCCAAACTAAGCAAAAGATCCCACAACGCTGTCTCAAGGCATTTGGAACGATCCAGCCGATCGCATATTTCACCACGTTCATCTAACTGTTGATGCCTTTGTAGGAAGTCAAGAGGTGGAGCACAATCATCAGCTAGCTGTAGCTAGAGTAGGTGTCGCCACCCAATCTGCTGCACTCACGTGAAAATCTGCGGCAATGACCAAATCAGATTCTAACGTTCCTAGCCACAGCGCAGGTGCTTTAGTTCAGGGACGGCGAAAAACATCAACAAAAATAAAGAAATAAAAGAATACATTGAAAGCAGCGGATTTTTATACCCTTAACCCATTGAAAATGGGTAAAAAGGGTATAATGGATTTGTGCAAAAGTATGTAACAGGCAGAAGGAAGCATCTCCGACCCCATAAAGTATATATATTCTTGATCAGCATCAACAGCCGAGTCGATATAGCCATGTCCGTCTGTCCGTCTGTCCGTCCGTATGTATGAACGCGTCGATCTCAGAGACTATAAGAGGTAGAGACTCCAGATTTGGTGTATAAGCTCGCCTAATCCCTAGGCAGTACAAGTTTGTTTTAGATTTTCGATAACTCTTCCCGTTTCCGATATACACATGTAATCGATAACAACAAAATCTTCAATTTAGAAAACTTTTTGATGCAGTTTGAAAGATTAGACTAAATAAAGACCATCTGTGAAATTTTATTGAAATCGGTTGAGAAACACTGGAGATATGGAGTATTGAAATTAAGAAAGTGCGCACCTTCTGCATACATACACACACTCTCACATACTTGCAAGCATTGACTGTATGCGTAAATTATAGGGTTAAGGGTATAGTCTAGTCGGGATTTCTCGACTAGAGCCTTCTTACTTGTTTTTCTTTTGAATGCTAAATTAAATCAAAACTAACAACAAAATTTACTGACGCCAGATGTCGCAACAACAAAATGTACAGCGAAAGTCGTAGAATATGCAAATTGTGGTAAAAATAACTGTTAATGCATAAAGTTATTGTTGTTGTCTGTGTATTTGTATTTGTACATATACGAAATTGGTTGCCTATGCTTTGGAGCAATTGCAGCCAGAAAGAAGCAATGGGAACAGTGCTTGTTAAAACCACCTGGCAGATTGCACGTAGCTTAGCGTCTTTCCGCTCCTTGACGCACTTAATAGAAGGGTGTTTCGCCTCCTTGTCCCAAATGAGGCCACACATAAGTGTTCAGTTTGTGCCGCAAAAAGTTAATCACAGCGGCTCGTAAAAAAGTATTTTGTCGTCTGTACCCATAGCGAATAAAATTGAGTAAAGTGTGGTAAAACTATGAACAGCTGTCAACTTTTTCACCACTTACCGAGCTGTAAAATAATAATAATATACATATATATATATATATGTACTTACATGCTATGTGAAAAGCAGATGGAATAGAATGTGACTCAAATGCACTGTAAATTACAATTTTCTGAATGGTTTCGCACAAATCTCCGTTAGTCTCGAGGCCGACCAATCGGTAAGGACATGCTACTGGACTCAACGGATGTCTCTGGTTGAGAAACCATAGGAGAGCCATAACCCTATACTTTACACGTACAGTCAGTGCTTGCAAGTATGTGTGTGTGTGTACGCGTATAGTGCACTTGGCTTAACTTCAATTCTCCATAACTCCGGTGTTTCTTAACCGATTTCAATACAATTTTCACAGATTGTCATTATTTCGTCGTTTCAAACTGCATCACAAAGTTTTCCAAATTTAAAATTTTCTTGTTGTCGATCACATGTGTACATCGGAAACGGGAAGAGTTATCGAAAATTTTAATAAGGACTAGTAGTTTGGTGCGACCATACATAAAGCATAGAAAACAATAATTCAATTTTTGTTTATAACTTAACTATTTTGGACACTTTCACAATCAAGTTAAAATCAAAATCTATTTGTGTGACCACAGCTGCATATACATATAATGTAAATAATTGATTACAGAATATTTGCCTAGCTAAGTAATCTCGACACACTTGTGGCAATGCATTTTTATTTGCTTTTCGGTGCAAAAGTTATTCAACCAACACACCCACAAGCGTTTTTTCATTTATCGCATACACAGCCCTTTTTGTTACTTTGTATACCCTTAACCCATTGAAAATGGGTAAAAAGGGTATAATGGTTTTGTGCAAAAGTATGTAACAGGCAGAAGGAAGCATCTCCGATCCCATAAAGTATATATATTCTTGATCAGCATAAACAGCCGAGTCGATATAGCCATGTCCGTCTGTCCGTCCGTCCGTCCGTCCCTATGTATGAACGCGTCGATCTTAGAGACTATAAGAGCTAGAGACTCCAGATTTGGTACATAAGCTCGCCTAATCCATAGGCAGTACAAGTTTGTTTTAAATTTTCGATAACTCTTCCCGTTTCCGATATACACATGGAATAGATAACAACAAAATCTTGAATTTGGAAAACTTTTTGATGCAGTTTGTAAGATTAGACTAAATATTGACAATCTGTGAAAATTTTATTGAAATCGGCTGAGAAACACTGGAGATATGGAGTATTGAAACTAAGAAGGTATGCATTATACGCGTACACACACACACACACACACACACACATACTTGCAAGCACTGACTGTAGGCGAAAAGTATATGGTTCAGGGTATATTCTAGTCGGGATTTCTCGACTAGAGCCTTCTTACTTGTTTTTTTTTTTTGCAATTTCATTTGTTTAGTCGAGCTGGTTTGATTGCTTAACTTTTGATGACAAAACGGATTGAGTGATAGAATGAATGAATGAATGAAGAACGAAACTGTGAACCGTTCATGTTTACTTCATAAAATATGACCAGCGTTCATGAATTAAGAAAAAGCTTACTTAACAGATTTTATATCGGAAATTTTCCAAGTGAAACTGTTACTAAATAATCCACCGTAAATATTTACGGCCGATGATTGTACATAAGTGCCTAAAGGAAAACAAGTAAGAAGGCTCTAGTCGAGAAATCCCGACTAGACTATACCCTTAACCTTATACTTTACGCATACAGTCAGTGCTTGCAAGTATGTGTGAGTGTGTGTATGTATACGCGTATAGTGCATACTTTCTAAACTTCAATACTCCATATCTCCGGTCTTTCTCAACCGATTTCAATAAAATTTTATTCCAAACTGCATCAAAATATTTTCCAAATTCAAGATTTTGTTGTTATCGATCACATGTGTATATCGGAAACGGAAAGAGTTATCGAAAATTTAAAACAAACTTGTACTGCCTAGGGATTAGGCGAGCTTATGTACCAAATCTGGAGTCTCTAGCTCTTATAGTCTCTGAGATCGACGCGTTCATACATACGGACGGACGGACGGACGGACGGACGGACAGACGGACAGACGGACGGACGGACGGACGGACAGACGGACATGGCTATATCGACTCGGCTGTTGATGCTGATCAAGAATATATATACTTTATGGGGTCGGAGATGCTTCCTTCTCCCTGTTACATACTTTTGCACAAATCCATTATACCCTTTTTACCCATTTTCAATGGGTTAAGGGTATAATAACGCAAAAACGCTGAATACCGGAGATTAGCTGACCAGTTTAAAGGCCCTCTCATTTAATTGATTCTTCCTATAGGAGCTATATGATAAAGTGATCGGATGTTTTGTGATGTTATGCAAATTGTAATGAGCATAATGTTACACATATTTAGAGAGTTTGGTTTCAATATCTTTACATCAATCCCTTCTAATTACCTAAAAGATCTTTTTTGACAAAAGAACCTGCACCAATTAACAATATGACTCGACTTATATCAGGACAAAAAGAACTCCTTAAGATTTGTGTTACCAGTTTCTTTTACGCTTTATGCTTGCTTTCCCGCCTATAGTGGGCTTAAGAGCTAAATTTACATCTGAATTTATACTAGTAATTTGGCCTTAAAACCTTTTGCATGTACTTTAAAAGCACAATGTATTTCCCACAATGTATTTCTACGGAATGATAATAATATTACCTTTGAATTTCAGTCTCTGCCCCGTATGACAATTACTTGCGTTAAGTATAGAGTTCAGGGTATAATCTAGTCGGGGTTTCTCGACTACTTGTTATTATTTATTTTCTCTTCATTGAGTTTTTGTTTTCGAGTTCTAGTGTGATTGAAGTAGGCATAATCAGTAGCTCATTTTCCGACTCATCTTGAGGTTTCGACTTAATTTCGACTGGTATTGGTCTTGGATTAGTCATAATTTCATATTAAATTTTGACTCGCATCTCGAATCGAAACCGAGACTTCATTGGTGCGAGAGCTATTCCTGTTCTGGCTGACTTTCTGGATATCTCTTATAATATACAATATATGTAGGGGCAGCATGTGGCAGTTAAGCGACATAGGCATAATCAGTAGCCAAGAGGAGCTGCATGCAAGTAATGTTATTCTTGTTGTTGTGGTTGTTGCTGCTGCTGCTGCTGGTGGTGGTGCTGGTGGTGGTGCTGATAAGCTTAAAAGTAAAGTTGTCGCGGTCAGTTTCACGGTCAGTTCATATTGTTGTTGTCGTCCATGACTGCAATCAGTCGCTTTGCATGAAAAGGACCAGAAACTAGCTGGATAAAGTTTTATACATACATATATGTATGTAGCAACTTTTGCCACAGCAGCAGACCGGCAACTAATTGCAATTTGGCACGTTCTACCAGTTTGACATGGATCTTCTTCATTTAGCTAGATGCATACACACGCATAGTTGATAGTTGATGTTGCACTTGAAATAACACATAACAAATTGACTTTCGAGTTTAATGGCCAAACTTTATTAAGCTACAAGAGCCGCTTCGAAGGTCGATACTCAAAATTATCACACAATTCGTGTACACTGAGCGAATTTTAAGAAAGATGTGCCAATAAGCAGAACAATTTTGTGTCAAGCATGATGTAAAAGAAGTAAGAAGGCTCTAGTCGAGAAATCCCGACTAGACTATACCCTTAACCCTATAATTTACGCATACAGCCAGTGCTTGCAAGTATGTGTGAGTGTGCGTGTGTGTACTCGTATAGAGCATACTTTCTTAACTTCAATACTCCATATCTCAAGTGCTTCTTAACCGATTTTAATAAAATTAACATAGATTGTCATTATTTAGTCTAATCTTTCAAACTGCATCAAAATATTTTCCAAATTGAAGATTTTGTTGTTATCGATCACATGTGTATATCGGAAACGGGAAGAGTTATCGAAAATCTAAAACAAACTTGTACTGCGCGGGGATTAGGGGAGCTTATGTTCCAAATCTGGATTCTCTAGCTCTTAAACGGACAGACATGGCTATATCGACTCGGCTGTTGATGCTGATCAAGAATATATATACTTTATGGTGTCGGAGATGTTTCCTTATGCCTGTTACATATTTTTGCACAAAACCATTATACCCTTTTTACCCATTTTCAATGGGTTAAGGGTATAAAAAGACTCTAACGCTTTATGTATAAGCTGCCTTTCTGCTTTTCTTCGGTATCACAGCATACTAATGGTTTTAGTTAATGTGACAGGGTATTTTGACGAACGCTTATGCTTTAATTGACACAGCACTCTGCTTGTTCTGTCTGTCCACTCAATTCGTGTGCAGCAATAATGAAGCGTGTAATTTTGCATGTGCACATTTGATAGCTGCACTTCACTTAGTCTGAAGCATGTCATATGTATACATACATGAACATAAAAAAGTCTTGTAAGTTTGCAAATATTATTATTTATGTAATTTTCTTTACTGATTTCAAATTCGCATTTTGCATTTCACCGTTTTTCTGTTGCTAATTTTGTTTGCTTTTTGACAGATTGTTTTGCTGTTGTGGTTATTATTGCGGTGAAAATATAAATCAAGAGAGCGCTCTCAATCCCAGCATCAACAGCAAACAAAGTAAATGAAGAGAGTGAGAGCGATACACACACACATACACATAAGCACACAAAGAGCAATAGCAAACATGCAAAGTCAATGAAAGACAAAAATAATAAACCGAACAGAATGCATACAAAGAGCTTTCTCGCTCGCTCTCTCTCTCTCTCTCTCTCTCTTTTAAAGCTTTGCTCTCTATGCAAGTGTGTATGATTAAAGTATCTGTGTGTTAATTGAAATGCGTCATTGATTATAACAGCTTTGAGCCGGTTGTGCTGACTGAAATAAAAAGCAACAACTTACTTCTCCTTAAAATCTAGTAGTATTTAGTTTCTACAACTGCACTTCCTTTGCGCTATTTTCCTGCTATTTGAGTTAACAACGCTTACATGCCAGCGAAGTAATGTACAAATTTTAATTGTACACAACATTTGTATATTGTACACAGACGCATGCATACACATACAGACGCAGCCACGTAGTCTTCGCTCTCTTTTTAAGTTTGCCTAGTACGTAAAGAGCGACAGTCTGTATGGAAATGCAGTAATGTCAATGCATTTATGACCTATAATAATAATAAGGCGGTCAATACACGAAAGAGGAATGGCAATAAAACGGGCATGAGAACCCACTCGGATAAAAACATCAGCATACATCATTACGAATGAAGGATAGAGAGAGACTGTTCGATAAAGCCTTTAGTTATACGAATTTCAAAGTAAGCTTCTTCATACAACGTCTTTTTATATGCCTTTTCAAAATCACGCGACAACATTTTGTTCCAGTTAAAGCTTGTATACAATTCAACTACCGCGATAATTGAGTGTGAGTACTAGCGCGAAAATATACAACTGTACATAAGCATGTGTACATGCTTATATGTGTGTCAGGGTTTTGCGAATGCAATGCCAGAGCGTGTTTTCTCTTTCTTTCTCTCTTTTGAGCTGCCAAAACAAAACACGACAAAAACTGGTCACTTTCATTAGTATTGGTATGCAAAACTAGTCTTTCTCTACACACGCAAGCACGTTCTCTTTATCTTTTTGGTTCTTTCTCTCTATCTCTCTCTCGCTCTCACTCTTTTTGCCTGTCTGTTTCACAACAAAGCTCACGTGTCAGTTTCTTCAGCATTTGGAAAACTATCAGCCGGTTTTTTTGACTACCTGCAGGCGCGTGCTTTTTCTCTTGCGCTCTCTTTTTATCACGCTCTCGCTCTCCTATTCATCTTTACGTATCTCCTTGGTGTGTTGTGGGGCTGACGTGTGCACTCGTTCGGGTTTTGGTTATTTTTGTTTTTTCTCAGCTTTGTTTTTGTGCGACGTGCACGTTGCTTTGTTATTGTTATTCGCTGATGTCAGATACTTATATATACACCTACACAAACACACACACAAACACACACAACACAACACACGCGCACTCAAACAAAAAGTCACACATATTGAGGCATTCAAGCACATTACACAGATACAGCGTCCACACCATGTGCGATGTACAAACAGCTGCGAAATTTAAAATAGCATCGCTTGGACTTTTTTCGTCTTAAAAACAAACTTACAATTTTGCAATTTTTTCAAGTGAATATTTTGTATACATTGAACCCATTAAAAATGGATAAAAAGGCTATAATGCTTTTGCCCAAAAGTATGTAACGCGTCGATCTCAGAGACTATAAGAGCTAGAGACTCCCGATTTTGAACATAAGCTCGCCTAATCCCTAGGCAGTACAAGTTTGTGTCAAATTTTCGATAACTCTTCCCCTTTCCGATATACACATGTAATCGATAACAATAAAATCTTGAAGTTGGAAAGTCTTTGAAATGCAGTTATTACATTAGACTGAATAATGACAATCTGTGAAATTTTTATTGAAGTCGGTTAAGAAACACTAGAGATATGGAGCATTGAAGTTAAGAAAGTATGCACTAGGCGTACACCCACACACTCACACATACTTGCAAGCACTGAGTGTACGTGTAAAGGGTATAGTCTAGTTGGGATTTCTCGACTAGAGCCGTCTTACTTGTTTTCAATAGTTCAAAGTGAAACTCTAGTCGGTAGTTCGTTAAATATGTGGATCGTTGTGCGGTTGAAATTGCTTTTATTACTTACCATTAATTTTTTAATGCCAATGAAGCTTTAAATTTATTCAATATTAATTAATTAGTCACAAAATATTTTTTTTTTGGTCTCTGCTGATTTATATTAAAAATTTATCCACTCTCATATGTTGTAAATATTTTACAAATACGATTTAAAGATGTTTAATGTGCTTTTAAAAGAGAGCGCAACTATGATATCGATATATCGATTGCTTTTAATATCGTGAGACCAGCCGGTACGAGTGAAGCGCAACTAACTTCACGCTAGTGCAAAGCGCCGCGGAAGAATGAACAACTATTGAAATTTATATCTTAGGTGAGGAGGTCAGTATGAAACATAGTGAAATAAGTTTACGTTTAAATACACTAAGAACATTAAGAAGAGTGGAAGTGAACTTATAACACTACCGACGGATTGATATTTTCCATTCATATTTTTAGCCATGGATATTAATTAGTTCATAGAAAATATATTAACGCAAAACGTATATCGGAAAATATTTTAGATTAAATCATTAAGGACTTGCTTCAAAAGTCCTAGTCAGTCTCCTTACACATCATCCATAGTATAAGTGAAGAAAAAGTCCGGAGATATTATGAGGAGCGTAGTCTTAACAGGCGAACTGTTAAAAATAATTGCCCAACACCATTCATAGAAGATGGCCTAGAATATTGGAAAAATTCTCATTGTTTCTCAGCTATAGATTCAAAGAACAGGTTTAACTAAACAGTATTTGAAGAAATGAATTCAGTATACCGCATTTGTAACCCATCGGGTCTACTATGAATATTTAAGAATGCAATTTTTCAAAAATTTATTTTTTGATCTGAAAAATATTGTAGTGTATGCAGATGATGAGAATTTAAGGTACCTATGAATATTTAAGAATGCAATTTTTTAAAAATTTATTTTTTATCTGAAAAATATTGTAGTGTATGTAGATGATGAGAATTTAAGGTACCTATGAATATTTAAGAATGCAATTTTTCAAAAATTTATTTTTTATCTAAAAAATATTGTAGTGTATGCAGATGATGAGAATTTAAGGTACCTATGAATATTTAAGAATGCAATTTTTTAAAAATTTATTTTTTATCTGAAAAATATTGTAGTGTATGTAGATGATGAGAATTTAAGGTACCTATGAATATTTAAGAATGCAATTTTTCAAAAATTTATTTTTTATCTAAAAAATATTGTAGTGTATGCAGATGATGAGAATTTAAGGTACCTATGAATATTTAAGAATGCAATTTTTTAAAAATTTATTTTTTATCTGAAAAATATTGTAGTGTATGTAGATGATGAGAATTTAAGGTACCTATGAATATTTAAGAATGCAATTTTTCAAAAATTTATTTTTTATCTAAAAAATATTGTAGTGTATGCAGATGATGAGAATTTAAGGTACCTATGAATATTTAAGAATGCAATTTTTTAAAAATTTATTTTTTATCTGAAAAATATTGTAGTGTATGTAGATGATGAGAATTTAAGGTACCTATGAATATTTAAGAATGCAATTTTTCAAAAATTTATTTTTTATCTAAAAAATATTGTAGTGTATGCAGATGATGAGAATCTAAAGGTACCTATGAATATTTAAGAATGCAATTTTTAAAAAATTTATTTTTTATCTAAAAAATATTGTAGTGTATGCAGATGATGAGAATTTAAGGTACCTATGAATATTTAAGAATGCAATTTTTTAAAAATTTATTTTTTATCTGAAAAATATTGTAGTGTATGTAGATGATGAGAATCTAAGGTACCTATGAATATTTAAGAATGCAATTTTTAAAAAATTTATTTTTTATCTAAAAAATATTGTAGTGTATGCAGATGATGAGAATTTAAGGTACCCAAACTGTAAGGGCGCCGCTTGATTTCTTGCCCCAGGCTCAACTTTTTCTCGCCACGGCAGTTCTCCAACCACATATATTGTGTATATTCATATATATTCTTTTTTTCCGTTAACAATTAAGTTTTTAAATTGTTCCACGCTTTGGTTAAATTTAAGCATATTAGAAAAATACGAACTTGCAAACATTTCAAAATTATATTTTTGTTTGTTGGAGTGTTTCTGCGCGGAAAAATTAGCTTCTAGTCTCCCCAATGTCATAAAATCAATGACAATTTGGTCTACAAAAATGTTTTTGCTCTTGCATTTTTGGTCGCCCCTCTTTGCTGTATTTGCTTGTGGCGCGACGCAAATAGAAATGCAAAAATGGCATGAAAAATAAATACAACAAAAACAACAAAGAGCAAATTATTTTGCTGTTGCGGTTTGCCAAAAAATTTAGTATACTTATTTACATAAATGAAAGGGTCATTATATATATAATAACCAAAAATTAAAAAAAAAAACATCTTATTCCCCTTGAGCAATGCAAGTTTTCGTTCCATGCTGTGAAAATAAAAGAGGCCCAAAGAAAACAAGTAAAAGCGTTGCAGTCGAATGCAACCGTCGAAAAAATATTCCGATACCCGCTTGAAAGCTTGTAGAAAAAAGGATTCTTGCCAAGGATTGTGTGGTTTGGGTTTTTACGGGACTATCTTTGCTCAAAAATTTGGTAACTTTAGCTGTAAGAATGTGTAAAATCATAGGTTTTTATCGTTTTTCCGTTTTCGATTAACGATTCTCCATATAATTTTATATGTTAATTTAAGTTTATTTTAATTATTTCTAAATAGCTTTCATTCACTATTAGTGGCGCTGTTAATACTTGAGTCTTAAGTATAGGCTTCAGGATATCTTCTAGTCAATATTTCTCGAGTGTTTTTTTATTGATTTATGGCAAATAGAAGAGTCTTGATGAATAATGCATTTTGTAGTCTTGTGGAACCTAAAGTAAATTCTATGTGAAACTAACTATATATTACTGTCGCAGGTGGGACCAATATTCTAACGTCGTTTGCGTTGTGTTGGACTGTGTTGTTGGGTTGATTAGTCACTTGACACATGGGCATAGAAACAGACTAAGTGGCATTGTTTGTTGTAAGGTGTGCAGCGAAAGTGGTTGTTGCTTTGATTAACTACCGCACTGATAAGCCCAATCGCAGTTGACTAATTTAAAGCATACATACACGGTGCCGTTTTCCGTTCCGTACGATTTTGCCAAAAGTTGCTGATGTCACACGGCTTTTTATTCGATTTTTTTTTTTTTTTCTTGTTTTTAATATTAGAACGGATGTGTTCCGAATGCTCTCTAAGCCAAGACCAACTTACACTTATGCATTTAAAAACTACAATATTATTTGTTTTCCTCCCAATAAGAATGTCCGGTAAGCTTTCTTAAACAAGTGGAAATTCAAAGCAAAAAGAAACGAACTTACCATGATGGTTTCACAACTAACCAAAGGTCCAAACATGCCGATGCAAAGTGTCCAAGTTTTTCCACATTTGAAACACGTCTTAGGTGCCTAGTCCCTCATGGTAGTCAAATGCGTCTTGATCGATGACTTCGATTTTGCAATCCGCTTGTTTGTATCCTGGATTCCCAAACAAATAACAAAGTATTCTTATTCTCTGTTTCTTGGCTTTCGGCATTACAGCCAAGTCTCGGGCAGGCTGTTTACCTTCTTCTTGACTAGTTCCTGCATTCGTCTTGTAAGTAGTTGCCTGAAGCTGCTGCTGAAGCTCATTCTAAGGCTTGATCGCTATGGGAGAGGACAGACGCTGCAGTCCGCTATTTATTGGAGAGGCGTTTACCCACACGATACCCCCGGCAATTGTAAAGCATTCAACACAGTAAAACATGAATATTTTTGCTGTAAGCTTTAAAGCAGTTTCTCAAGGATCAATATTGGGACCCCTCTTGATCACTTTGTATGTTAATGATTTGACACGGTCTTTGTCTAAACCCAATCAAAACAAAATGTATTCTAATATAAACAAGACAATTTTGTACCATCCGGTTACCAAAAGTACCAATAAGACGATATAAACAAGATCATAAAAAAGTTCGGTATGGAAGACACACGTTCCTGCCTACCATCTACATACGTCTTCCTTAAGGAAAGTCGTATCTGTCCTTCACGCTATTTTATAGTACAGAGCTTTTGGGCAGACTTCAGTCCAGCAGTTAATTCTTGAAAGATAATTATGTATAAAAGTCAGTGCTTGCAAGAATTTTGTTATGTTTTTAATTCGTTTATTTAAATATACACAAATATAGGATTATACTAGGCCTTGAACTATGCCTAAGCTGTAAATCTAAGATTATATTTTCCGGTGCTCGGGCAGTACTATCGTAAAGCATTGCGTCGCCCAAACTGCAAAATCCATCATTCTGCGAATGAAGTTCTTTCTCTCTCGAGAAGTCTGAGCTCGCACATAATGATTAAACAAGTTCTCCGGCCGCTCATCTAGACGGATACGATCTGCTCCAAAGGGCACTCGAAGAAGGCGTGCTAGGCATTCTCTTCCGAGCTACCGCACCATGTACACCCTGGGGTGGGCTCGTGCCCAAGGCGATTGAGCTCCTGAAGCATCCATGCCTACTAGCAGTTGCATAAAGGTAAGAATTTACCTCACCATGCTTTCGCCCCCGCTTTCGCGTCAGTATAAGCCGGTACGTCCATCGACCCTTCACCGATTCACGCCATCGATCGATGCTTCTCTTCCTTGTCCCGTCTTCGTTGCCGAGCTCCGACCTTTTGCCGCTGTTCAAGAGCAGTCGTTACATAATTTCTCTTCTCAGTCATTTTTGCTTTCATATAACAATTTTATACCCTAAAAAGGGTATAATGGTTTTTGTGCAAGTACGTAACAGGCAGATGGAAGCATCCCCGACAAGTACAAGTAGTACAAGTTTGTTTTAAATTTTCGATAACTCTTCCCGTTCTCGATATACACATGTGATCGATAACAACATAATCTTGAACTTGGAAAACTTTTAAGCTACGTTTTAAACATTAGCAGAAATAATATCAATCTGTGAAATTTCAATTGAAATCGGTTGAGAAACACCGGAGATATGGAGATATGGAAATGAAGAAACTATTCACACACACACATACTTACAAGCACTGACTGTATGCGTAAAGTATAGGGTTCAGAGTACAGTCTGGTCGGGATTTATCGACTAGAGCCTCCTTAATGCAACTTTTATTTGTATCAGTATACAAGTTGAAATAAAACAAACTGCTGCTTTGAATGTATTTGTTTATTTGTGTTGGACAGAACGAAACGCTCACCTATTTTGAGAACTTTATAAACGGCAGAAAAGCGACGAATTTGTATGCCTCTAGTACGTATGTACATATGTATGCATATACTAACAAAAATGCTAAGCGCTAATAGCGCGAATCAAAAACAAGTTTTGATTGCTTTGATTATCGCACCGCTTTGTTTCTGTGTGTGTTTTGTGTTTGCAGAAAAGAAAGCAACAAAAAATTGGCAAACGTGCGACTTGGCGCATTTAATTTCTGACATTGTTGTTGCTGCTGCCAATACACCAACACTTCCACACATTCAAACACTCATAACAAACAAAAACAAAAACAATATAAGCTACTCAGAACGAATGCTTTGAGAAAAAACACTGAGCTTTTGCTTATACGCTGATACCAAAGGTACAAAATATAGCCTTCCGCGAATGCATTCAAAACAACAAACGAGAAGCTCATGCGCTAATAATTGATTGTATTATCCTTTCTCGTCTAACTGACCTGAACAAAACAGGTGAAAATGTTCCAGTCGACTGTGGAATGCCTGCAGAAGAATGGGTGGTAATGAGACTGATTGCAGGGTTAGTCGCGACCTTACATAATGGTTTAAAGCAGAACTTTGGGGATATAACAAGCTTTTTGATTATTGTGAGTAGCTGTGCCCCAATCTTGACCATAATATTTGCACAGTCTCAAGTCTTTAGCCTAAAGGGTGCAGAAGAAATGTTCGTTCTTACGGACGGACAGAAAGCATTGTGCATCACAAATCCAATTTTACGACGTTTCAGTCCCATAACGATGAATTAAACTCCAGCGACTATATTGTGAATGTATGTACTAATACTTATAACGGTTTTCGCATAGTTCCCTTCTGAAACAATTTGAAATCCAACTTACGATATACATTTTCGAACGCTAAGCGAAAAAAACAAACATTTTGATACGACAAAATTTAGACAAACGCATACAAAATAAATGTTTAATGCAAAATCTTTGCATGAGCCACATATGTATGTAGATATGTATGCTTGTATGTACATTTTAGCGCTTGTTGACTGCATATACATATGACTGCGTTAACGTCAACGACGCCGGCAACGTTTTGTAGTTCATTATTGAGATGACCTTGAAAAGTTTAGTAACATTTCGCATTTTATATTTTGTGGCTAGCGGCGCTTTTATTGAGTTGTGCCGTTGTGTATTCTTATGCTGCCGCACTCCTCTTACTGCGCTATTGCTTTCTTTGTTGTCGTTTGTTTTTGGCACCTGACTGGACGCCGCTATCGCCGCAGCTGCCAACGTACCTGTTTGCAGCGCCTCAGCTGACGCAACCCCCTGTAGTAACCGACCAAGGCCCTCGAATGGTCGACGCATTAAAAATGGCATTGACGTGTTTCTCCTTACCGTCCATACTCTTTATAGTTGTTAGATTAAAGCCTTGGCAAACATAATTACAGTAAGAAACATTAGAAGCTAAAAAATGAAAAAGACAAGCTAAAAATAAACAAAATTATTTTTAAAGCTTTAAAGAAACAAAAACCAAACAACAAGCTAATAAAGTATAGTTATTTAATTTGCGAAAATATCTCTTTCGAAAGTCTGATGTTGCTTACTTCGAAGTAAATTTATTATTATATATTTTGTATTTATTATTATTATCAATAATAATTAATTTCTTTTCGATATTTAAATTGCATCTGAATACCATTTTTTGCTCTAACCAAATTCTGCATTAGTTTGTCCCATTAAAGTGACCCTGGCTTTCAAAGCGTTAGTGAGTTTTGGGGGACAGATCCCAACAGAACTAGAGGGTAATAATATATACGTACACACACACACAGGCAATCTCCAATTCGTCGCAACATGTATGTATTAGGTTATGGTCAAGGCGACATCGACGTATGTTTGAAGGCTAAATGCTGTGTGTATGCGTGGTTTTTTCATATTCACAATAAAGCTAATTGAGTTTCATACGTCCAAATTGCACTGATAAGTTTGTTGCACCTTTTTTTTTTTTTGTTGCTTTTTTTACTTGTTTACTCAGTGGCGGCAGCCATGTGACTCGACATTCCATACGAGAAAGCGAGCGCGAAAGAGTTTCAATTAAAAGTCGACAACTAATATAAAGATATGTTTGTATGTATTTTGCCAAATACTGCGCAGCCTGTCCAATGTTTTTGATAACACAGCGATAAAGGTGTGTTGAACTTTGCTAAAGCACTTAACATGTATAAGCATTAATATGTATATTATATTATGCAAATAAATATAAACCATAGTATGTGTTAACACAAGAAGCACATTCTTGTGTAAATTGCTTTCAATAAACAAAAATATAATATTCATTGAACAACGTTTATGCAAATGCGCTCTCACAAATGTATTTTATTGTTATTTTAGTGCAACACAAGCATTTATTTTTAGTTTGAAAAACTCAGTTTGGCGGGTGCGCAATTTTCAACTACAACATGAAGTTGGCTGTGCGCAATTTTGAGGCTCGCCAAACTGAACAGTCTGTGCTCTTATCGATATGTGTCTATAGGTCGATTTTTCACTCACAAATTGATAAGCAAGGTTACATTGTATTCGGCGTGTAAAATGTGAAGCTATTGATTTTTTATTAACTCAATGAAATTTTTTGTATTTTTTTGTGCATCAAAATTAAACAAGTTTAAGTGCAAATGTGCGTATGTTTAAGCGTGGCTGCCGTTTACCAGCACTACGCAAACATTTGGCAACGCTGTGGCATTTGCAATTTGGTAATTTTATTGCCGTTTTAAAGCACACGCGCAGTTCTGGTTGCCAAATGAGCGATGGAAAGGAGAGCAGCAGCAGCATGGAAATAGATGCTGCCAATATACATACGGATGCACACCCCGAAATAAGCGGTAAAAACGGTAAGTTCGACAAAGGTTACTTGTTCCGATTGTCAGTTTGTTGTTATCCTGCTGTTCCTTGGCAGACAGTGATAGCGAAACGGAGGTACAGTGGCACTGGCGCTGTCAGCCGATTGAGGCAGTCCATCGTGGCCTGCATCTGTTCGAGCTGGAACACTTGGGCTCCGTACAGCCAAGCGCCCAACACAAGGTGCTCCACCGACATCCGATACGCGAGCCGCCAAACGAGCCTCCACGGTCCTTTCGCGCTGCCCATCGCTGGGATGCGGAGCATGTGCGCCTGCCGTGTGCAGCGGAGAGCAAATATCCAGTGGAAGCCGACGACGGCTCATCGGAGATCGAGTCCCGCTGGGGCATGATCGAGCGCGCCCTCCTTCGACCCATCAGCAATAGCAAACAGCTGCAGGCGGCAATCCTCTCCTACAATACTACGTACAAGGGACAGTGGAGCTTTCGGGCGCTGCACAAGCTCTTCAACGAGGAACTGGACGAGAGCGAAACCCGAGTCTTTTTTGAGGATTTGCTGCCAAGGATCATTCGTCTGGCATTGCGCCTACCGGAGCTGATCGGGGCACCCATACCTCTGCTTAAGCAGAATCAAACAACTGCTTTGACGCTAACCCAGGAGCAAATCTCTTGTTTGCTGGCCAACGCATTCCTTTGCACATATCCTCGTCGGAACACACTTAAACGCAAATCCGAGTACAGCAACTTTCCGGATATAAATTTTAACAGGTAATGCCAACTGATTTTTTTCTGATACAATTTTGCCTTAAATAGCCTATCAGGTGTTATCTGGCTGTTTATAGCCTGAACACGTTGAAAATGTATTACAATGTTGTAATAAACTCGATACACTGTCTGTCTGATCTCAGAGGCTGTTCTATATTTTAAGCTAAAATATGAAAAACAAAAAAAAAACATTCACACAACTAACCCATTCTTTGGTGTTTCTCAACCGATTTCAATCAAAATTTCACAGATTTTCATTATATAGTTTCAAACGCCATTTCCAAGTTTATCAAATTCAAGATTTTATTGTTATCGATCGTATGTGTATATCGGAAACATAAAGAGTTATCGAAACTTTAAAAAAACTACTGCCTAGGGCTTAGGCGAGCTTATGTTCGTCTCTAGCTATTATAGTCTCTGAGATCGACGCATTCATACATACAAACGGATGAAAAGACGGACTTGGCTATATCGACTCGGCTGTGTATGCTCATGAAGAATATATATATACTTCGGAGCTGCTTTCTTCCGTTTGTTACATACATTTGCACAAAACCATTATACCCTTTATACCCATTTTCAATGGGTTCAGGATATAAAAACGTATGGGGTATGTTTTTCTGTTATTTTATCAACACGAAAACATATTACACAATATAGTAATTTGTATCCACTCTTTCAGGCTCTATCAGTCAAGTGGTGTGTCCGTGCTGGAGAAGCTCAAGTGCATATTTCATTACTTTCGTCGCGTTAGTCCCACGGACCGCGGTGCGAGCAATGTACCCACGGGCTGCTTGACATTTGTGCGGCTCAGCGGCAAGCCGGAGGATGAGGTGAATTGGTATTTGAGCGGTGCAATACTGTCGAGCATACCAATGCACATAAATGCTGGAGGCACTATTGAGGACGAGGGCATTGGACTGCTGCAGGTGGATTTTGCTAATAAGTTTTTGGGTGGCGGCGTACTCGGACAAGGCTGTGTGCAGGAGGAAATTCGCTTCGTTATCTGCCCGGAGCTGCTGGTATCGAAGCTCTTTACCGAGTGTTTGTTGCCAACGGAGGCTCTGCTGATGGTTGGAAGCGAACGCTTTAGTAAATATACTGGCTATGCGGGCAGCTTTGTTTGGGCTGGTAACCATGAGGATCAAACGCCGTACGATAGCTCACGACGTCGCCGCACTGCAATCGTGGCAATTGATGCTCTCAGTTTTGGCCAGGCGCTGCAATCGCATCAGTACCGTGAAGATCTTGTCTTGCGTGAGCTCAACAAGGCATCGGTTGGCTTTAAGCATTGTTTGGCCACACCGGCGCCCGGCGTCGCCACCGGCAATTGGGGCTGTGGTGCCTTCGGCGGCGATCCGCATCTCAAGGCGCTTATACAGATGATGGTCTGTGCACACCATTGCCGGCCGTTGGCCTACTACACATTCGGGAATCGGCAGTTGCGCGACGATCTCTACGTTATGTGGCAGCTGTTTCGAGCACATAGCACCACTGTACAGCAGCTCTATGCCATTGTGCGTCGCTATAAGAAAGACGGCGTAGGTCAATCGTTGTACGCATTTGTGCTGTACGAATTAAAAAAACTACACACACACAAGGAACCAGCCAAAGAAGCACAAGCCAAACCAAGGTCAGTTACAACGACAACCTCATCATCAACGTCACAACAGAGTTCAGATATGCTTGCAGATGTCTCGGATTGTTCGCCAACAAATGGCGATGTTGTATTGTCCGACGATGATGCCGAAGAGGAGCAAGCAAATGCAATGATGTTGGCAGCCACCTTGGAAAGTGGAGGCAGCAGCAGCAGCAGCACAATCAGTAACGGCAATAATACACCCGGAGTCGTGGCAACCAAAAATTCGCCAGGGAGTGGTAGCGGCAAGCGTCAGATAACGCTGCTGGAAATGCTCGATCGGCATTATGATCAGGGACACCCGAATGGCTCGAAGCGGCAGCATCAGTCGTCCAGTGGAACAGACAAGTGCGGCAAAGCGCGCAAGGATTGCAAGGATGGTGATGCGAGCAATAGTGAATGCAACAGCAGCCGAAATTAGTTAAACTTAAGTTTTAAAATGAACTAATACGTAAGCAATATACATATATATTATAATATTACGATATTTACTATAACAGATGCACTCTGTTGCCATCTCTTTCGCTGCTCTACGATTGTGATTGGCTTCAGTTTCAGTTTGGTGTCTCCACCGTTGTGGTATAGGCAATAGGAATACAGTTTATAGTATAGTATAATAATAAGATATATATCATTATAATTAAACCTATACTTATACATGTATAAAAACACATTAGATACATAACAATATTTATGTGAGTCGTCTTTAAGTGTAGGATTAAATGTACAATGTACTTATGCATATATGCCAGACACAGTTCTAATTGAAACAGATAACATTAACATAACTAACATAGTTTACCAGGTTGGGTAAGAAATCGAAAAAAGATTGAAAATTTGACAATCAAAAATAGTTATATATTTCTATAGCTATTTTTAATTGTTGGTAAACTATGAATGTACAGTGTAAAGATATTTATTGTAATAATGTTTAAGAAAAAAATTAATAACTTATATCCAGCTAGATTATGGGATCACACACATAAATTTGTCAGCCACATAGTTTGCCAGTTATAAAACAAGGTCAACAAATAAAGTAGTTAACGATTGTAAAATTCAACAGCTATCTATCTTTTGCTGGGCCTACCTTACAACTTTTAAACTATGTCCAGCCACGAGTCCTTGATTGTCAATACATTTGAGGTAGACATAAGCAAAATATAAAGAGTTAGCTTTTAGAATTATACACACAGACCCATATATATGTATACATGCACAAATAAACACGTCCGCTAATCAAATTTCGATTTAAGTCCCACTATAACAAAAATATATTAACCAACTAACCAACTTAAATGCTTACGATATTTTATTTACACAGTTACGCAAAGGACAAAGTTATAGGCACTTCTCTAAATCATGAAGTCAGGATAACTGTCTAAATCATGAATTGAAACATCAGGCGAGCTTTACCGAAAAAACCGCGCAAGTAGATGTAGTTTGTGTTATCGACATAGTACAGATTGCAGACGAGACCAAAGTGAGTTATCAGTTATAGTTTAGGTTTTAGTAACGGATTGTTAGTTCATATAGGTCTACCATCCTTCAGTAAGGTTCTGTACACTGCTATATGGAGCAAAGGCTTGCTCGTTGCCTTTGGGCACCGTTTTCTTATGCGAAGACTCTGCGAGACTCTCCCTTGTTTTCCAGGCTCTTAGAGCCTTTCGCTCCTTAAGCGCTCTCTACCGGCCGAATAGAACGCGATAGCTGTGGCGCTTTCTACCGGCAAAACTTTCTTTTTAAGTGGCACTCACTACCGAGCAAATGCATTATCACTACCGCCACCTGTGGCTAATTATGTGCACTGCTTATTTGACTGCTTTTTGTCCTGCTTGCAATTGTCGTAAACTGCTTGGTACACATGTGCACTAATAAAAGTACACAATAAAACATCTTTTTATATACATTTATTTAGGTATGTTTTTTGCTCTATTTCCATGTTCTCAATTCACATTTATTGCAATACTATTCATGTTTTATATTTTTTAATTGATTTTTGGTGAAACTTCTTGAAATATTATATTTAACGGTGTATTTTAGGCTCTCGATATTCGCCAACGACCATACTACGCTGAATACCTTGGTTCTCGTCCGATCACCGAAATTAAGCAGTGGTCTGTTTTATTTTTAAGCAGTTTTTTCTATCCGAATTGCATATAAAAACCACATACATTTATGTAAGTATGTATATAAATATATGCATACAACAATACATTTATTTGTTGTTTGCTCTTCGAATCAAATTGTAATTCAAACTAGGCAATATTGTAATTCAAGCTCATTTTTTTTATTTAACTATGTATATGCAAGTATTATATTTTAGTGTATGCATATGATTTAGATTAAAAAATTCATTTGTAAACGTTTATCAACTTTGACGTTGACTTTGTTTCCGCTAGAATCGGCCAAATAAAACACATTAAAGAATTTTTGTTTAATCTTTATTAAAATTGGGAAGCTACAAAGTTTTACAATTTTTGTTGAAATTTTTATTCATATTTTTTTTTTTTTGTCAACCTACGAAGTTGCCTTAAAAGTAATGCAAAGGTAAAAAGTTGCACTTTAAAAAGTATCAAGTACAAGCTACATACATACATACATACATAGATATATATATATATATATATATATGTATATATATCATCGTTTGTTTCGTAATATCAAAAACCATATCTTAATAGCCCTTTGGAATAGATGAGAGGCACTCAATGAAAAGTTAACAAAGTTAAAAGAAACAAAACAAAAATAATATATATATAGGAAAAGCATATCGTATTCAAATGTTTCAACAGACATAATATACTATATATTAATAATATATATTATATAGATATATGACTTTTTTTTTCTTGTAGTGCAAATTGGCAACCAACTATATCAATATACATACTTTCAAATGAGTACATATTATTAAACAGTTTCAGTATCTTGATACATATACATATATTAACTCTCATACGGTTGTGTCATTATTACATTACCAATACGAAATACATAGAATTAATATTTTTTTAAACTTTTTTTTTTTGTTTTGAAAATGAGTCAACATAGATTTAAGTAAATTTCTTGTTTTTTTAAATTTGAACTTTTGACCTTTATTCATCCTAATATTTGGAGAGAAGTGTTGATAACCTTATTTTTTGTAATAATTTGGTTAACTGTATATGGTAGGTGTTATAATTACAAATACGAAGCTCTTCATCAAATCAATGAAAGCATTTAGAAAATTTTTATGGATTTTTGAGTTTTTGTATACCCTTGTAATAAACATTTATTTATTATTATTTTTTTGGTAATAACATGTGTAATGTTTTGAAAAGGATCATTTAACTTGTTCGTTGCTGTAATCGGATCGGATAGGATCGGACAACTATATCATATAGTAGCTATCATATGAACCAACAGTCAAAATATAAGTTTTATTTCGTGTTTAACAACACAACTTCGATTCACAAGGGTATTTTATCTTCGGTATTGCAAAGATTTTTATACATTCTTAAAATCTACGCATTGTTTTTTTTTTTTGCCGTCTAGTTGTTTATTTTAATTGATGAGTACATTTTATTTTATTATTTATAATTGTTGCTACTTGTGTTCACTTTCTATTATTCACCAGCAGAGGATAATTTGCGTGAATGTATTTGAATTCTGTTATTAAACGATTATACGAATTCAACCTGATGTTCGTTGCTTCAAAATTTACACATATATATATAGTATTTACTTTGTTTTGTTTTAGATTAAGAATGTATGTGTATGTGTAATACTTTAGTGTAGTTTTAGTGAGTCGGGCGGGTGGGCTGCGCTACATAAACCATAGACCTCCAAGAAAATCCAATTTCACTTATCATGTATATATATATATATATATTTACTTAACGCACAATGCACCCATATAGTATAAACGATATGTACTGCTAACATGTTAGTTATATACGTGCATAGGCATTTTGATGTTCCAAACAGAGACAATTGACATAATATCATCAACGTACGCGGACAAGGCAAAAAATCGTTTATATTCCAAATATTTTGAAAATGCTTACAATAAACGATTAGAACGATTCTAAACTTATTTTGATCAACTTTGAACTCGAATAAGTTTTTCGCTATCGTATACTAGAATTGTTTTGTGAAAGTACTTAAACAAAATAGTTAGGTAATTAATGAAAAACAAATTTCCCTAATATGTTTACATACTTCATTCCATTCATCAGGTATATATAGTATGTGAATCGTGTGTTTAATAACAAATTGCATTGTTTTGTTTTTGTGTTGTGGTTTGAAAGACATTTGCATACTTAATCTAATATGGATTACTATTTGCTATAAGTTGATTAAATTACTGTTCGTTTTTTGTTTTCGTTTTGGAGTTGTGTGGAACTTTGGAGTTTTGTACGTATAGTTAACATAATGCCGAATAAATCGTACATTGACAAAACTGGAACTTTTGGGAACAATATCAAATGTTTAAATTTAATTTTCGTTACTTGGAAGCTCTACATGGAAAATTTAGGTTTTGTATTTTTTTTTTTTTCGAAGAATTTCATTTGTATAATTGTACGTTTCGTCAAAGTTCGGTTGCATTCTATATAAGTGCAGTAGATGACGCTATATATATATATATGTATAAAATAAAAATAAAAATAAAACATTTTATGTACTATAAATAAACTAGGAAGGACATATTTGTTTGGTTTGGTTTAGTTTTGCCTTGTTAAGAAGTTATAGTAAAGGAATTACAACTGGGCTTAGTTAGTTTTTGGTTTAGCGCCCAAATACTGCAACACATTATCACGACGTCCCTGCACAATCATTATGTACTGCGATGGAAAATCCCAAATAATGGTGAAGTGGAACAGCATGTTTGCAATGGCTATCAAATATTCGAAAAATGCAAACCAACTGAAAGCTGTAAAATATCATAAAAGATACATTATTTGTATACATATCGTTGGCAGAAGTTGCATGGTATACTAACCCAAATCGTGACAATAAAACCGATGTTTGGCAAAGAAGATCAAGAGACCAATGGTGCTCATTATGGAGAAAACAAAGAGGATTTTCTTCCATTTAATGGATCGACGTTGATCAGCGGTGAGCGTTTGTTGTTGTGCATATATAATGCCATTCAACTTGATCGTAGCCAGCATATAGAACAATGAGCATATCATAAACGTTATAAAGATTCTCTCATGAACAGCTGCAAACACAAAAAAAAGAAAAAAAAAAAAATTATTAAAATAATCAAGAGATATCATAATACTAAACACTTACGATAGTTCTCACGATTCGATATATAGGTGACACCGCCCAGTGACGCAATCTCAATGATATTGAGCACCAGAATCAGTGATATTAACCACTTGGTCTTCGGCACCAGCGCTGGAGCAATGCGCCCCAGTTGTGCACGATAATAGTTCTTGTAGACAAAGGCAATGGGTATACGCGGGCCAATGTGCAACGCAATGCTAAAACGCCAGAAATACCGTTGCGGACTAACGCCAGTTATTGCACTTATCGAGGGTATTATGTTATAAACCTAAGCAAAAACAAATTGGTGGTATTAACAAAATGCTTTTTGGACTTGTCAAATCGTACGTGCAACATACCCGGCAATGTGTCTCATGTACATCGTCGTACTGGAAGACGTAGGCGGTCACAAAGCATGTGAATAGGGTAACAAGTGGCAGCAATGCGGTCACCACACAAATCTCATGGAAGCTGGCCAAATAATGTATGGCAATTGGTTTTTGCTCATGCTGCTTCGTCAGCAACTGTTGCTCACAACTAGACGTTGTTGTTGTGGTTGTTGTTGTCTCTGCCTGTTGCGGTTCATGCTCCTGTTGCTTTGCTGCTGCATACTGTGAATTGATTATAACATTAATCTTAGTTGTTACATACATACATAATAATAAAAGTTTTCAGACATTTTGTTTTAGACGCTCTTGGCGCTTACCTCACTAAAACCAAACTGGCAAACATATTGATGAGTCTGTGGTTAGATGCACAACAACAAAAAGCTCTATAATAAAATGATATAAATATGTATATTAAAAATCAAAAATTAAAGGCAAAAAAATATTATGTTAGAAATATAAAAAAAAAATAATAATAATAATTGTTTTTTGTGTAATGCAAAATATGATTTATAAATAATAAACAAAAATATATATATTAGTTACAGTTCAAAACATTTTAGTTTGGCTTATAATAGTTGTATTAAATCGACAGCAAATGATTACAAAAATGTAGAATGGGGAAACACGCGCCACGGCATTAAAGGATTGATGCCAAAAATAGATTCGAAAGGCCAGGATTTGAGTGTGGCAAGTAATTCGCGTGACCTTCATGTTATCGGAGCGAATGTTATTTAATTGATGAGCCACAAGACAAAACCAAAGTATATAAATAAATGTTGTGTGCAGCTGTTTGGATTAAGAACTGTTTTGTTTTTATACCCGGGTTCAGGGTAAAAAGGGTAATATGGTTTTGTGCAAAAGTATGTAATCTCCGACCCCATAAAGTATATATATTCTTGATCAGCATCAACAGCAGAGTCGATATAGCCAAGTCCGTACGTATGTATGATCGCGAGACTATAAGAGCTAGATACTCCAGATTTGGAACATAAGCTCGCCTAATCCCTAAGCAGTACAAGTATGTTTCGATAACTCTTTCCGTTTTCGATATACACACATAATCTTGGATTTGTGACGCAGTTTGAAACATTGGACGAAATAATGACAGCGTATGAATATTTTATTGAAATCGGTTGAGAAACACCGGAGATATGGAGCATTGAAGCTAATAAAGTATGCACTATACGAGTACAGACACGCACACTCACACATACTTGCAAGCAGTGACTGTACGCGTAAAGTATAGGGTACAGTCTAGTCGGGATTTCTTGACTAGAGCCTTACTTGTTTTCTTTAACTTATAATTAGATTAAGTAAGTTGCGTGTTTTTACAAACATTTGTGACTTTTCATGCATCGAAATTTCACACAGTTCGTTAATTATACACTATATACGATAAACAAAAGTATATTTGTTTTTCGCCCAGCAAAACGGTAAAATAAGAACATATGTACATATGGCATTTTATGAGTTTGTAAATAATTGGTGTGTCATACAAAAACAGTTTTCCACACATTTTCCCGTAATGCTAATATTAGTGTAAGCTTACGTCATTAATGAAAGCATCAATACAACAAATTGCAGATTTCTTTCTAGTTTACAAATTGTACAGAGGCCATTGTTGCTCAGTTGATCAAAAATAACTGTGAACACACACACATACAAGCATAAAAACGTCAGTCACAGGAAACGAGGAAGAGCTTCAAAAAATACAAGAACAATTTTGCCACACCGAATAATGATACAGAAGACGAAGAAGAATAAGAAGCTAAAACAAAATGGTTAATCCCACCAAATGGGATTTTATTTAAAGCAAAATTGTAAACAAAATGCATAATGAGTGTCAAAAGGCCAAATAAAAAGAAAAAGACGAACGTATTTACGGCTAGCTAGCGGAAAGAGGTCAAAGTGGGCCGGGGCACACAAGTTAGCCGGCATGCGCAGCAGCAGTGCTTAAGAAAATAGATGTTCGAGGATGCGGGGTGGCCATTGCTACCGCACATTTGCTGAACAACCTGGCAGCGGATAATTACAATGGTAGAAGCAATCAAAAGTTGGCCAATAACCAATTTTTTAGGTCGTGACGTCTGCAATTGTTTTTTTTTTTTTTTTTTTCATTTTCTTTTATGGAGTTGGCGGATGTGAACGGAATGCGGGGCAAGGTCAAAGAGCGAGCACTGTCAATACGTTATATAATTCTAAGGGCAAATTGCTGCACTTTTGCCATTAAAACGTTAGGAAAAATGGAAGCTAAGAAAAATTAATTTCATGGCACACACATTACATCCACACACTAGGACGCGCGCAGGCAGAAAAGGACAGATAGATAGATGATGGAAGGAGAGAGTGGGAAAAACACACACACACACATACACAAATTCACATGCTCTGAAACTTACAGTTGGACCGCTGGAGTCAATACATTCCCCGCTGGCAATGATCACCGCATTAGATGCGTTTGCTGAAGTTGGCGTCGCCATCGATGCTTTCGAGACGCTATCTGCTGATGCTCCCGCTAATGGTGCTCCTGTAGCTGGCGTTGATGTATTTGTGTTTTGCATATTTGACGGCAGCGTTGATGCTCTTTAGCATAATTTGTACGCCAAGCTGCTGCCGACGAGTGTGTTTGTCCACGCGCGCGCTTGTCGCAACTACTTTTTCTTTTTTTTTCTTATTCAAAATTCTTATGTATTTTCACTTTTCTTTCATTTTTCTCCAGCATTACATTGCCCACGCGTTAACATTGAAAGAGCGAAGTGTTCTCCTGTCATGAATGGACTAAATCTAATAACGCACTGCGCAGGGTCGGGCAATCTCTTATTAAAAATCAGCTGTTCTTATGACGTCAACCTGGATCAGAGCAATGCAATTTTTACGATACGAAAATTCGATTTAAAAAATAGAACGATTGAGTGTACATCTGTTAGTTTAACGACTTTTCGCATCATGGCAAGCATCTTTTATTAAATGTCTCCCAAGAAATGAATTTCAGCCGACGCACATGAATCCACTTATAAATGGAAATATAACGGGATTACACCAGTTTGAAGCAGGCGGGTATTTCGCAATATTCCATAATAGAACATAAGATTGCATTTGACAGTACTAAACGATAAACTTATCGATAAGGTATGTTAAGTGTACGTATATTGCGCCAACATAGATACTGTAGTATTTAGGTTCTTACATTTCGCAATTTTTTTATTGTTCTAACATCTTTACAGTTTGTAGACATCGCATTTTTATCAAACACGATTTTTACACCTGCCCAACATACTCTTAAAATATGTTAAATAAAGTTGTTTCTTAGAATAAACCAACTTTAGGTGATTTCTGACGTCACAAAAAAAGATGTTCGTTAACAGATTTTCTCTGTCCTGCGCTGTGCGTTATAATTTCTCTCTGTAGTTATGTTGCCGTTACATTAAATGTTAGCTTACGTTCCTAATGTTGTTGTCGATACTATCGATATTTTTACAGTACAGATAATATATACCCAAAGAAAATAGTTCATTCAACAAGTGCAATTGTAATCAATAGCAAAATTAACCAATTTCCATCCAAAACGAAATAATAAAACGTCAATGAATCATCGCACAACACATTTAATGCTCTTCAAACCGTAAAGAGCTAACGCCAACATACATAAATTGCATACATATATGAAACATATTGTAACAAATACTCAAATTAATGCATGTTTGTTGATCTTCAATTAATAAATCAATCAAATATGATGAGTTGTTTTAGTGCAATGAATACACCCCTGTTGGGGGAAATGGAGCAGACAATTTGTATGTTAGAGCGCGGAACAATTGTAACAAAACTTTATGGAAAACAACGACGCCCCGATCGACGACATCTAATGCTTATCAGAGAAACGCGTCAGCTGTTATGGTCAACAGTCGCTGCTCAGACACGCACCGAGTATGAGGGAACGATCCAGTTACGGGAAATACGAGAGATTCGCGTTGGAAAGAACTCAAAGGAGTTTCGTCTGCATGCCGATGACTGTCAGCGTTTTGAGAACAGCAAATGTTTTGTCATTATGTATGGGAACAGTTTTAAGCTGAAAAGCTTCTCAGTTGTTGCCCTCTCCGAAATTGAGGCCGATAATTGGGTACGGGGCTTAAGGTATATGGTTAAGGATACGGTTAACTCCTCGTATCCACTGCAAATCGATCGTTGGCTGCGACGTGAATACTATTCTTTTGAGAACGTTAACTCGCACTTGACCAAATCGGAGCAAAATTCCCAAGTGACCATTAAGGATTTCAAAACATTCTTGAGCAGCGTCAGTTGTAAAATGAGCACCAGTAAATTTATGGAATGCTTCACGGACGACATAAGGCGCAAACATGATTTAAAATTTGACGATTTCTCGCGTCTATATCAGAAACTCTTATTGCCCGTTACTTTCGTTAATGTACTACTCGGGGGCACAGAGTTCGCCTATTCGGCCGATAAGAAAGTTGTGCGACCCATTGAATTTAAAAAGTTTCTGGAAACGGAACAACACGATTTCAATGCTCGCGATTTGAATATTATATCCGGTTTCATACGCGACTTTGTGCAGGATGTCGAACGGGACGTTGAGGAACCATATTTGACCATCTCAGAGTTTGTCGATTATCTTTTCTCCAAACAAAATGAAATGTGGGACACTAAATACGATAGCATTTTCATGGACATGAACCAACCGATGTCCTCCTACTGGATTGCCTCGTCCCACAATACATATCTAACGGGTGATCAGTTTTCGAGCGAATCATCTTGCGAGGCATATGCTCGTGCCCTGCGCATGGGCTGCCGCTGCATCGAGCTTGATTGCTGGAACGGTCCCGATAACTTACCATACATATTTCATGGTCACACTATGACGTCCAAAATTAAGTTCATGGATGTCATTAAGACGATCAAAGATCATGCGTTCACAACATCGGAATATCCAGTTATTCTGTCCATTGAACAGAATTGCTCTCTGGAGCAACAACGAAATATGGCACATGCTCTAATTGAGGTAAGTCTCAATTGTTGATATCTTGTTGATTTGACTTCGAAGTTTATATATGTGTGTATATATATGTAACTGCAGGTCTTTGGAGATATGCTTCTAACGCAACCGTGCGATCGGAACGAGTTGCATTTGCCATCGCCCAATCAATTGCGCCGCAAAATAATGCTGAAGCACAAGAAGTTACCGCAATTTGATGAGAATGTTAGTGCAATTAATTTACCGGCAATTGTTGGTAACAACGGTACGATCGCTTCATTTAGCCATCGATCTTCACTGGGCGGTGCGACAGATGACAATGATAATATGCAGAAAATATTGAAGAAGGGCCTGCTATACTTTAAGGATCCCGTCGATAAGTCATGGAACCTCTATCAATTTGTGCTCACCCAGCAGGAGTTGATCTACACTTCGGAAATAAGCGAGTGCCGCAATGGCAATTCCGAGGATGATGATTTCGGATTGTCTGCGTGTAATTTGAATAGCAATATGCAACAGAAACAGAAAGATACATCCGCCAATGATGAGTTGCATTTTGGTGAAAATTGGTTTCACGGCAAATTGGAGGGTAAGTGTAGAGATTCGTTTACTCTTTCTTAGAACAATATCTATAAGCATTTTTCATTTATTGTGATTTTGTGTGTTATTGTCGGTTTCTGTTAGGTGGAAGACAAGAAGCGGATCAATTGCTGGAAACATATAAACATCTTGGCGATGGCACATTCTTAGTACGCGAATCAGCAACGTTTGTCGGTGATTATAGCTTATCGTTTTGGCGTCGCAATCGACCCAATCATTGTCGGATTAAGCTGAAGCATGAGAATGGTTCGATTAAGTATTATTTGGTTGAGAATTTTGTCTTCGATTCATTGTACTCGTTGATTGTGTATTATCGCAAGAATATGCTACGTAGCTCGGAGTTTTCGATAATCCTCAAGGAGCCAGTACCGCAGCCAAAGAAGCACGAGAGCCAAGAGTGGTTTCATCAAAACACCACCAAGGAACAGGCCGAGCTCGGTTTGCTTAAGCTGGAGATAGGTTCGTTTCTGGTGCGGCCATCGGTGCAGAGCGTCAATACATTTGTCATATCGTTTACGATAAATCGCAAAATAAAACATTGTCGCATACTGCAGGAGGGCCGTCTATATGCCATTGATACCATGCAGTTTGAGTCTCTAGTATCGCTCATACACTATTATATGAGGAATCCGCTATATCGCAACGTGAAGCTCGCCCATCCCGTTTCCCAGGAGCTGTTGCGTCAGACACTCATTGAAAATGCCCAGCCGCATGGTGAGCATTGCATTAATGATAGCACTGGCGCCTCCAACTATATGGGCTCCAATCTGGAGGAATATGTCACATGCAAAGCACTCTATAGCTATAAAGCCGACAAACCCGACGAGCTCTCCTTTCCAAAGCACGCGATCATTACGAATGTGCAACGAAATAACTCGATGTGGTGGAAAGGCGATTACGGTGGCATGATACAACAACATCTACCGGCCAATTATGTCAAGGTAACCACACTATACTTATTCGTACTGACAAATAGCTTTCACTTTCTCTAAACTTTCTGTTTACATTAACAAAAAAAAAACAGGTTATTGATTCTGCCACTGAGGATTATAATTCGGTCAACGATGAGGGCAATGATGGACGCACTGATTCAATAGAGATGTACGGCGCAGTGGCGTCCCTCTTTGAATCAAATGAGCCAGGCATTATAATTAAGCTGCAGATACAAACACCAACAATGCAAAATCCATTTATTATTGGTTTCGACAATCAGGAGACAGCTTATGAATGGATCAAAGCGATACATGATGCTGCACTGATCGCTAGTCAATTGGCCACCGAACGTCGCAAAAAGGAGCGTACAGCTCGTGTTGCCAAAGAGATGTCCGACTTAATCATATATTTTCGCAGTGTACCATTTCGGGATCACTCTTGGATATTCCAGGAGATGTCCAGCTTTCCCGAAACGAAGGCGGAAAAGCAGTTTATACAGCAGAATATGTCAATATTCCTATCATATCATCGCAATCAAATAAGTCGCGTGTATCCCAAGGGTCAGCGTTTGGATTCATCCAACTTTAATCCGGTACCATTTTGGAACATTGGCTCACAGATGATTGCGCTCAACTATCAGACGGGTGACAAGGCCATGCAGCTGAACCAAGCCAAATTTCGCAATAATGGCCAATGCGGCTATGTGCTGAAACCAGCATTTATGAAATCCGAAAGCTTTAATCCCAACAACCCATTGTCGGAGGGCCTGAATGAGGTCAAGGTTAGCATGCGTATCATAGCGGCACGTCATCTGTTCCGCGGTGGCAAGTCGAATAATCCACAAATTGTTGTCGAAATCGTTGGGGCCAGCTTTGACAGTGGCATCAAATACCGCAGCAAGGTTAATGAGAATGGCTTCAATCCCATTTGGAACGAATCCTTCGAGTTTACAGTGCACAATCCACAGTTTGCCTTGTTGCGCTTCGAGGTCCAGGATGAAGATATGTTTGCCGAAACGCATTTTATAGCTCAGGCCTGTTATCCATTGATCTGCATACGACAGGGCTTCCGTAGCGTCATCTTACGCAACAAATTCAGTGAGGAACTGGAATTGTCCTCACTCTTAGTTAATATAGACGTCTCAAGTCGAGCCCTATCCTAATTCCAACAACAACGCTGCTCCAATTCCCAGTATTTTAACAAATTTCACAACAAACAAACATACATATCTACCTATCTAGTGTGTTTACTTAAGTACACTTCTATTACTTAGCCACATTCTTCTAATATCCATGGGAACATTTACGCATTCCACTTTTGAAATGTGTGTTTAGTTAAATCACCACAAATCAAGATACATTCACAAATGTATGTATGTAAAAACTGATGTTTATGTGATACCCATGCATTTTTTTTTAATCGTTTAAGCCTTTAACAGGACACGCAAAACACCTATGAAAATTGCATCTAATTTAATTTATTTATTCACGACAACTTAGCGATTGTTCCTGTGGGAGTTAAACGTTAAAGTTCAAAATCATAGCTGGTGAGGTTGAAAAAAGTTTCGTCCTATGGCAGCTAAATGAAATGAATATCCGAATCGGTTAACATGAGTTATCTTTGGACATAACTGACTTTATTCATGAGAAAATTGAAATAAATCAAAAGTTTATTTGCATACATAAAAATACATATTTCAAATTCAATCAAAAATGCAGTTAAACTTCATTTACATATTTCATTAATCATACTTTACACATAGCTAAACAAAATAATTCATTTCAATTTTAAGTGTTTTTTTTTTTTCAAATCTGGTGCACAATATTTAACCATACATTATAACCAAATGTTCAAATCGATAAGTCAAATGTTTTTTAAACATCAAATTCCTTATGTTGACATTCTTAAAAATGCATGTCTAGATTATGCTTTTGAGGCTGTTCAAATGAAAAACATAAATGTTCTATCGATCTTTACTATTTTCGACTTCAAAAATCTTTAAAATCTTTTTAAAATCAATCAGCCAGCACAAATTTATACATATTCGATCAATATTCAAATTAGAAATTGTATTTTAATACTGTTATAAATGTATCTCGTTCAGATGTGTACAACAAATATAAATAATAATGTCTTCCTTTGTACTTCAATGCCAAATAAAATTTTTATGGTATTTAGTGATATAAAATGTTTGTTTTTTTTATTTATGTTCTTTGATATATCTCCGGGTCGGCGACGCATTGCTTTCCATTATAGAATCGCACTGTTCGAAAGATAGAACTATATATTGTTGTATATTGGATAAAAGTCATGATGTTATATTTTATTATGCGATTTTGTTTTGTTTTCATTGGACAAAATGGTGAATGTGAGAAATACGTAAAAATTTCATCTAAAATTCGCGTCTATGGTATTTGTCTGGATCAAAGTATGATGTAACAACAACACGATCGCTGAACTTGCGTCCAGTCAATGCCTGCTGTGCTTTTTGACAATCGAGAACCGAGTTAAATTCGACAAAGACTTTGCCGCAACCAGGAACTTCGACGCCTTCAATTGGACGCGGTATTTCGACACTGCGCACCACGCCATATTTAGTGCATTCTTCTTTAATATCCTCCAAGATATCCTCGTATTCCTCTTCGTCGCGCAGTTCATCGGGTGTGACCATGTTCAATAGGCATAGCACCTCAGTGGGTGGACCAGATGTAACCACTGTTGACAGACCTGGCACTTGCAACATCACCGACTGGCTAGTATTAGCAGCATTCTGAGCATTTTTGGCACCAACGCTGGCACGCTGAACGATCAGTTTCTTGTCACCCAGCTGCATGCCATTCAATCCAGCAATTGACTAGACCAAAGTAAAAAAGACGAAGCTAAGTTAATAGTTCAGCGAATAGAGAGAGAGAGAATACGCTTACCTGATCCGTAATGCTAAGATCAACGTATTCGCAGAAGGCATAACCCTTGCTCAAGCCAGTTGCAGCGTCCTTAACAAGGTTGAAAGCTCTTAGCTTACCGAATGAAAGCAACAATTCTTTCACCTGCAATACAATAAATACTTTATACGTTTAATATGTGTTCAAGACATAACAAACGTTTACTTGTGTCGATTTGTTGCTTACCTGTTCGTCATTTAAATAATTGGGTAGACCCCCAATGAATATTTTGTGTGGCGAATCGGGCACCACTGTTGAGATAACTCCACTGGACACTGTTAAATCGAGAAAATTGTTAACATTGTTTAAGGACTCATTTTTTTTCGACAACTTACCAACAGCGGGCTTCACAGCCGGTGTATCGGTGATGCCCGGCATTGGTTGATAATCGTGTGGGCGCCTTATTTTGAGGTCTTGTCCTTTCAAATTGATGCCATCGAAGGCCATGGCCTGGGTGGTCTCGTCTATAGATCTGAACTCGAGGAAAGCAAAGTTCTTGTCCAAATTAATTTGGCACGCTAGAACTGGGCTGCCAGCGGCTTGTGCTAAACCAACTAAATGCATTTGTTGATTAAAAAACTCCATCATTTCCTCCTCAGTGACACCGAACGGAATGTTGCCCACATACAAACGTCGTGCCTGACGTGTTATTGTTGAGCCCACCACAGGCACAGCTGTTTGCGGTGTATCTGGCACGACGCTGGCCGGAATTTGTCCCGACGCTTGCATCGCTTTGTACTGCATTGGTGTAATGTGCTCAAATCCTGGCGGTGGCACATCCCAATACAATGATGGCTTGCGACGCGAATTGCGATGATGGCGACGATCCCTCGAGCGGTCACGATGACGGTCACGAGAACGGGAACGATGGCGACGACGGTCGCGGTCACGGTCACGATCTGATTGAGCAATAGAACAATAAGTTAAACATTCATCTATGTATATAAACAGTATAGTATGCAATTTTATACACATATGTATGTAGTAGGTAATGTAACGTAACTTCTTTAACTAATACTAACGGATACATGTACATAGAAAGTGCGAAAATATGGCTCCCAGCTTTAAGTGTTAATCACTGTGCATACTCAATACAAAATATACAAAAATTATTTGTGTATATGAAGCAGGATGATTCGATTTGAAACTGTCTCAACTAACTTGTTCTTGTACTAATAATAATACTATAAATTGTGTATTTATGGGAGTTTTTGCTTTGGGTTTTACACACTTACGCACACACACATACAAACTACGCACACACACATGCAAATGTGCATTTGGCTGCATACATATGTATCTTTTGTATAAACTTCTCCATCGACACACGCAATGATGTTATTTTGGTGGGAAAAAGTAAGCGGCATGTCGGTGTGTATATACATACATACATACACAGAATGCACTTTTTGTCGGTGCGTCTTTGCAAAAATGACATTCATATGCGTAGATTCTAATAACTTTAGAGCAAACTGCGTCGACACATCTTGTACCAAGTGCAAATGTAAAGTCTAAATTTGCAAGCATCAAAACGTTTAATTCTATTTATGTAAACTATTGTACATACAGTCGGCATAATAATTAAACATACACTCTTTTCTTTAAACTTTAAAGCACGGCGTTCGTACTTTCAGTGTTTGGTTGTGCGTTGAGATAAAAATGGGGACAAGGTCATGTTTTGATTCCTTAATTTGAGTTTTGCTCGGACGTTACCCAAGATTAAACGGCTGCAGTTAAGCAAACTGCATTTGGGCAAGCCAGATTGCAATTTGTGGGGGCAAATCCATTTCAAATGTATTGGAGCACAATGGCGGCCTGGGAAGTCACTGAAGCTATTAGGGAAAATAATGTAATGTATACATGGTATACATGGCATACACAAAACTGAAATGGGAATCTGTGACAAGTACATTTACAGTCACAGGATTTTCATTTTTTGATGCGGCTAAAGCGGAAAAAAATGGGAAACACAAAATGTTATAAACTTAAGCTGTCATGGATAGCTGTCTTTTCCAATTTATACTTTATTTTGAAATCAGTATTGTTTGTTTAGTTAAAGTTTTAAAGTAGACAAAAAAAAAGAAACACTTGTATGACAAAAGTGTCCGAATAAATTTTCAGCCGACTGTACATACATGTGTAAATTAGCCGATGCGCGAACTTATGAACATTAATAGATACGTATTTTCAACGCATGACATTGCACTAAAACGTTTAAACTTACCATCATATCCCATTGTGATAATTAAACAAATGTCTTTTCAGAAGAAAAATTTTCCTTGACTCTTCGACGAATGCCGAAGAAAAATGTATCCCTTTAATATGCGAATGTGTATGTCAATAAATATCTGCGAAACGATATAGAACAGAACACGTGAAAAACCAAAAAAATTGTGAATTGAAACACAAATGCATACACGGTTGCATGCGCATTTAAGCGGATACGATAAGACCATTTTCGATTGGATTTTAATATCGATGCTGATATCGATAACGACAGTTTTTGCCTGCAGATTGTTTTGTTTTGTATTATGAAGTTAAATAAAGCCAAATTTACTGTAAAGAATGAGCATAAAAATATTCTTACCGACTGAATACTTCTATTTAAAACGGACCTGCCATCTATACGGACAGTTACACATCAGCGAGGACAATGTTGTCGTGTATTATGTGGTGGATGTTGACGACTGTAAACCAGATTCGGATTCTAATAAAATGCGTTTCTTGGGTTCAATCCTGTGCAGTGATTCCTTTGCGGACACAAGCTATTGCCGTTCACATGATATGATCTTATGCTTCACTTATACTAAGGACTCGCCAAACATTTCACTCATCTTTACTGGAATAACACCCGAAAACCTCAAGCCCATTAAAATAATACTGTATGATCAACAATTAGTACGTAGTCTGGTTGTCAAAGGACAGAACACTCTGAAACACTGGCCAAAGGAAGGTTGTGATGAGTGCGATTTCTATATGCTGGCTCATTTGGCTCAACCCAAGCCGGATGCGAGTCGCAACTCGCGTGGTTTATTCTGCTATGCAAGTCGAACAGTGAGTTTTCTTGCAAATATTCCTATGCAGGTATTCAAATATATTGTTGAGAGTACATTCATTAATGGTATTGTGACACATACTGTAATCTACAGACACTATAAGGATTGGCAATCGATATACAAAAATGGGTATGGGTTAAATGTTATTTATATTTATTTTATTGAATAAATTCATTTATTTGTCTTTCCAGCTCCAGATTGAGTAATATAATATTAGATCGAGCTTTGGGTATTATATTGATGCTGGTGTTGTTTACTCTTGTTTCTGATCCCGGAGATTACCTTATTAAAATCTCTCACGTGAGTTTAACGATATTGATGGATATCATAATTCTAAAATTTTCATTTACAGCTCATTATACACCAGTTGTACAGCCTTTTAAAAGTCTTGGAAGGCAGCCCTATTGGACTCAAGCTAAACATACATCTGAATAATTTCTTTCTTGATTGTTTTAAATATCACATTGAATTGTGGTCAACGTTTTTGGGTATATGAACATGTTTGATTCATTCGTTATAGTCGTTAGTCACTTTTCACTTTTGTATTTCAGGTTTAATTGAACCAATTGTGCGACAGGTCTTTCTTGCAATTGGCGCATTTGGATGCTTGGGCCTTACATATCAAATAGCTCTGCTCGCCGACTTAATATCAATTGTTGGCTTACATGCACATTGTTTTTACGTTTATACCAAAGTGTAAGATCAGTGCAAAGACTTGTGCAAAGAACAACACTTAAACAGTTAACGAATGTTTTATTTTTTTAGTTTGAACAACGTCGAAGTTAAAGGACTTACAGGATTATGGCAAGTTGTACGAGGCAAACAATATAATATTTTAAAAAGTAAGGCACATATAAAAATATGTTTGAGATTAAACATTCAATGGATTATATCATATTTATTATATTCAGATCGAATTGAAGCCCATAACTATATGAATCGAGAGCTGTACCTTGCAACAATTTTCTTTTCTGCAATATTATTCTTGTTTCCAACTACTCTTGTCTACTATGTGGTTTTTGCAACCGTAAGTTATCTGTCAATTTTATTGCATTTTAATAAAACTTTTATTTGTATTCGTTTTAGTTAAAGGCCCTTACGTCAGCCACATTAGCGGTTCTAGAGTTTCTGCGTCGCAAACTTTTGAATATTCCGATAGAAATGTTTTTGAACTATTTTAAAAACGGATTTTATGAAATTGGCAAGTTAAAGCATTTCATTCTGTTTTCATAATTAATATTTGTCATTTTTAAATGTAGATTGCCTAAGAGTTTTGGACATTCCTCTTCAAAAACAATTATTTTTTTCACATCAAAATTCTGAAATATTAATATTTGTGTATAAGCTCCAAGTTTAAACTCAATAAAACAAAATATTGATATCTCATCTGCAGTTTTATCCAATTTAAAATTGCATTCAACATTGATTTTAAATATTAAATTTGGCGTCTCTTGACATTGGCGGAATGTGATCAATGTTTCTGTTTAATTTTCTTCAAATCGTTTAAGAATTTTTGATGTAAATATTTGGATATAATGAGATTCTGGATGGAGCCGCTCTGTTTTATATATCGACAGTTTCCCTATTCTAATTTTGTTTCGATATCCATATCATTCACAAATATCGATAAGTCTGCACGATAGAAGCAGCCCTGGCGGGTATAAAAGTGTTTCGTTTCCACAATATTTTTTTCATTTCAATACGCTTTAGTCTCTGAACGGAACAGGACGGTTGTATAATTAAAGTTTTTATTAATAACTTTTCCGTCGATTTTGGAATGGAAAATTCGGTGAAAATGGAAAATCCTGCAATTTCAACACCGTTGCCGCAGCGCCAATCAAGAGCCAACAATCAGCCAAATAAGAATATCGGAAAACATGGCCCACAAAAACAAAGCGAAGGTGCTTTAGACGGTGGCCCGGCAGAAAAAAGACAACGATTTGGACAGAACAATCAAAATGGCGGTGGTGGTGGCGGCGGCCAGAATCAAAATAAAAATTTTCCAAACAAGAGTGGATTCGGTGGAGGTGGAAATCGTAACCGCAGTCGTGTCGGTAATCAAAATAGGTCGAATTTTCAAAATCAGAATGCAAACGTAAGTAAAAGAACGATATACACTCGCGTACATACATATCTAAAGATAAAGAACATTTTATTTGCATTGAACTCAATTATTACCGACGTGCAAGGTTTTCTACAAGGGACGGGGTCATGTCTTGTACATAGTACATACAAAATTATTGTTCAGTTTTTCAAATGTGGTTCTTTAATGTGTTGTATGTACATATGCATGTATGTATGTACACTTGACAAGTACTTGCTCGTAATTTACAATGGCGGTCGACGAAATACTATAATGCTGTGTGATATGAAATTTTACCAAAATAGTAGTTTAAACCATTATGATACCATCAAGGGTCCCAAAGATATTTAATTTATAAAACATTTGTGCATAGTATTTTATTTTTTTTTTTTCGCGTACGTTGTGCTCGGTGTGGTTCAAACATTTCTTGTACACACGTACGTTTATATGTATGCGCCATACATTTTTTTCACATATACTCATCTCATTCGCACCAATGGCTTTTTGGTTAAAAACAAGCTAGTGTCGTTGTAGTTGCAAATAGAAGCGTTATTTGTTGTGGGGTTTTTCACAACCGGCAAATGATGCTCATACTGAGAATTCGGCAATCATCCACCATTGTTGATTCAAAAAGGCGGGTATACAAATAGGCTATTGTACCTTATTTGTTGGAACCTGAAAGTAAATACACTTAAGGTTAAAATAACGAGTACACTAATAACTTCTCTGAACATTCTATATTAAATTCGCATGAATTATCAATGTCGTGATTTTAAAATAAAGTTTGATTTATTACAATTGATATGCTAGATATATCGGACATACAAAGGCATTTCTGGGGAAAACATTTGTTATCGCATGTTTCTTTATAAAAAGCATTTTAATGTATGTATGTATAAAAGAATGTATAATTTTTTTTTGCGTGATTTTTCTCGAAATCAGAAACAGCTTGAACATTATAGTTTAGCAAAGCTAATCTGCCTTGAATTTTGTTATTTAAACATATATTGTATTGATGATCGAATTGTGATTTCCAATCTGTAATTTGAAACGGGGTTGCATATGTTTGCTGGAAAAAATTGATTAATATTACTTAATTGCTGAGCATAGAACTCGGATCTCTAATCTTGGATATTAGTATTGAATGTATTATATTAAACTATTGCAAACAATTAATAGTGTTTTCGAATATGCTAAGTGCTATTTGAATACATTGTATATTTAACAAACTTATGCAAGTATATCCTATTTTATTAATATACTGCAATAAGCTGTCTAATCCAGGGCTACAAGCCGGACTCGATTCTCAAACACTGAATCAATGCGAAACCAGTCTGCGCTTACCGCTGTGGCTTTCGGATCGATACTCAAGTCGAAGCGTCACCGATAACACTGCATACACATTTATCGGAGTCGATCGTTATGCATTTGGCAACGCTCATCCGATCCTTGTCGGTAGATGGCGCTATCAAGCCAAAGTCATTCACAACCGAAACAATGTTCCCTCACAATACCGGTGCAATGCTCCGGTTCGATGTATCGCAGTTTGGTTTTGATTTTATTCAGTGGTTTGCAAACCTAATATGAATGGGAATGATATTATTTAAGTCTTTCTTTAGATGTATAAAATTCTTATATAAACACTTTTTATAGGATATAACGAAAATATATCTGGTATATATTTTAACCGTTTCTACATGAATTTTGTATTAAGCTTGGGAAAATGTGGGAAAACCTTTATAATTTATATATCTAATTTAAAAGGAGCCAAGTCTGTTTATATAAACTTCCATTTATATGCATACATATGTACATACAGATGTGAATATATACAAATACAGACAGTCTTTGAATGTAATATTTTCCACAACTTTAAATATAATGGTACGCCAAAATTTGTGGATCATAATAGATCGCTGTAATGTCGTACGTCCACTTGACAAGTGTATCCCGTTCTTAAAGGCTCAAGTGCTTTTTAAATTTACTTTTTTTAAGCATATCTTATTATTATATTTGTTTTTCTTTTTATCATTTGGTGTGTTTAAACGCATCAGTGACAAAATCTTTTGGTCACATAGTTAACTAGTAGTTGCCCAAGCTCTTGCTCAATACTCTTCCGTAACTCTGGCTATTATCATTTCATTGATGATTTTATTTTTTTTAAACACAAATGATTATTGTCCAGTGTCCATTATTATTATATGGCCACCATCGTACATAGAATAGCCAAATGATTGGTTTGTTCGATGAAAATTGTAGTTAAACAATTGCGTAGTGTAAATCACATTTATTTCTTTCTTTATATACTCACATCCATATATATATAATACACACACATATATATATAGCAAAAATCTGCAGCAGAAGCACCCAAAGTAGAAGGAGGAAATGTAAATGAGAAAGCTGTCGAAACATCGAACAACAATGCAAACGCGAATCCAAATCAAGCTGCTCAAGCTCAAGTTCAAGCACAACTTCAAGCTCAGGCCCAAGCCCAAGCCCAAGCCCAAGCCCAGGCTCAAGCTCAAGCCCATGCGCACGCGCACGCTCAAAATCAAGCATTTAGAGGTCGCGGAGGTGGCGGCGGCGGCGGTGGTGGTGGTCAAGGCGGCGGTGGAGGTGGTCCACAGGGCGGTGGTGGTGGAGGCCAAGGCGGTGGACGCGATAGAATGCGCGGCGGTCGTGGTGGAGGTGGTGGTGGTGGCGGCGGCGGCGGCGGAGGACAAAATTCTGGCGGCGGCGGCGGTAACAACAACACACAACGCGGCGGTGGCGATGATTTTTATATAGCCCAACGTCTTCGCAGTATTATTGGCCCCACCCATGAGCTACCACCGATCGAAGTTGCCCAGGAGACAAAATTCTCTGGCCGCAATCGTCTGTATGTTGGCAATCTGACCAATGACATTACTGATGAGGAATTGCGTGACATGTTCAAGCCATTCGGTGAAATAGCCGAGATATTTTCAAATCTAGAGAAGAACTTTACATTCCTTAAGGTCGATTATCATGTGAATGCCGAGAAGGCGAAGCGCGCATTAGATGGCTCCCTGCGCAAGGGTCGCCAGTTGCGTGTTCGTTTTGCCCCCAATGCTACCATTTTGCGTGTTAGCAATCTGACGCCATTTGTGTCCAACGAGCTGCTTTACAAGTCTTTTGAAATCTTTGGGCCCATTGAGCGGGCCAGCATCACGGTCGATGATCGTGGCAAGCATATGGGCGAGGGAACCGTTGAGTTTGCCAAAAAGTCATCGGCCAGCGCCTGTCTGCGCTTGTGCAATGAGAAATGCTTCTTTTTAACGGCCTCGCTGCGTCCATGCCTGGTGGAACCAATGGACGTGAATGATGATAACGATGGATTGCCCGAGAAGGCGCTCAACAAGAAGTTGCAAGAATTTAATCAGGAGCGCAACGTTGGTCCCCGATTCGCCGATCTAAATTCATTTGAGCACGAGTACGGCTCCAGATGGAAACAGTTGCACGATCTCTTCAAAAGCAAACAAGATGCTCTCAAGCGTGAGCTCAAAATGGAAGAAGAGAAGCTTGATGCTCAGATGGAGTATGCTCGCTATGAGCAAGAAACAGAGCTTTTACGCCAAGGTCAGTATAACAGGGTAATATACGAGTACTTTTGAAATCCATATTTATCTCCGGCTAGCCGAAGTTCTTACACAATATCTTATTTCCACAAACAACTTGTTGACCTTTATTATTTAACCCAAAAAAAATAAAAATACAAAAATTAACTTTGCAGTCGGACGTAACCGACTGTAACTGTCGTTGTCAGTGCCTAAAGGAGCTGAAACGAAAAAAAAAACTTCTTGATAATAACAACACTATCATCTAACATTGTAACTTTGAAACCAATTCCCGTATGCTGGGTAATATAAGTACTTAATATAATCGAAACCTCTCCATTTGCGAAAGATACTTAGATTTTTGGGAAAACTTTTGTACGTATTTCGGATAAACAGACCGACAAACAATATTATTTTCTTCGGGGAACATACTTTGAAAACAAAATTGATTTCGTATCTTTTACTAAAATTTAATCTCTACCATACAGACTCTGATTCAAGTTACTTTAAGTATTTGTTAACAGAATTTCAGAATTTGTACAACAACTTATCTTGATTTACTTTATACATTTGTAGTGGTATTTTAACAACTTGTTTAAATACTTTAAAAAATTGATGTTTCTACTGTCGCAATGACAAAATTGCGATCGTCCGATAGAAATCTTTTCAACAATCGAAAAATCGAATGAACTATTCATATATAGAGTTTTTATATTTTTGCCTAACAAACGATTATAAAATGAAATCCTAGCTCCATCATTACTTGTATCTATAAACAAAGCATAAGCTTTTATTTTTAATGTCTTACAAAGAAAACATATATTAAGATCATATATGATTTTATTGATTTTGCTTTGCGGTTCGCAATGTCGAACCTGATTTAATATGTATAATATATACGTAATTTGATATTGAATAAAATGTAAACGGCGCGAAATTTTTCGTTCGAATAGATTGTACTATGTTTAGAAAATTATATTCGCGGATTTGTTCAATGCGACTATTTAGTAGATATTTTACTCATCTAGCCATATTTTACCCGAATCAAGGCTGGAATTGTCTTTGGGTCACTCACATACTCTTTATCCTTTGTGTAACTCCACAGAAAAAGCCAAAGGGCATTAAATCGAATGATCTGTACGGCCCGTTTTCTGTCAGTGCGTCAGTTGTCAGTTGGCTTACGTGGTGATGTTTAAGATTCGACGATTTGAATGCAATGTTCCTTTATATGGTGCTCCATAACTTAAATCCTATAATGTCAACACCTCCCAAATACTATGGCGAAAAATAATCTGCTGTTGTTTTTTCTCGATAACAAAATACTAGACCTACTATTGGATCACCCTTTAAATATGTATGTTTATATTATATCCGAAATTTGAATATATAGTAAAGATTTTGGGTGTGGGTATGATGTAGATTCTCGAAAAACGAAAAACACTCGAAATACATTGTTTGTTTACGGTAGAAATCCAAAAACTTCCTTGCTTTACTGTACTGATCTCTCGAAAATAAATAGGAAATACAAAATGGGTTTGCGGAAAAGAACAGGGAATAAGCATGGGGCTTACCCCTAGTAAATATAATGTGTTTGGAAACGTGTATTTTTATCGGCAAATTATTCTTAAACCTTTTAAGTTGTTTATAACGTTTTGTCATCAGAATGATGCATAGATACCAGTGCGTGTGTATTATCTATATCTCAATCTATATATCTAAAATCGAGGTATCGATTTTAGTGTTGTTTCGTTAACATTCGTTTGAAAAATTGTATTTTCAATGAAGAAGTAACACTAAACTTCACCCATTTAACTTTTAAATCATAATCATCTTTAAATAATAATATTTGTATAAAATTCTTGCAATTTAAAATTGTATCTTACAATAAATTTCTTGGTATATGAGCGAACTTTCACATAATCAAATAAATATAAACATCGATAAGAAATTCAAAAAGTTATCGAAAAACAATCTGAAGCAATGTCTTCGAATTCACGGCATGTCTGTCATTCTGTAAGAATGGCAGAATCGAAGCATCAACACACCTAAAATAATGTTATACAAATGTCTCTAATGTGGAATCTGTCTAAAAGAGATCGCAGTTATTGTTTTTGAGTGGGCTCTTCGGAAACATGCTTGTTTGTGATCGTTTTCCCAAGCATATCCTTCAAAAACATAATCCCTTTATATATATATACTATTCACATATTTTGTTACTAATTGGGTTGCGCCAAAGCGCAAATAAATCTTGTTAATTGCAGAACTGGTTCTGTCAACTTCAGCAATATACATATGTACATATTGGCAATTGATATGTTAGACTTATACTCGAATACTATTTTTAGAATTAAGAAAACGCGAATCTGATAATGAGCGCAAGAAATTGGAATGGGAAATGCGTGAAAAGCAGGCCGAGGAAATGCGTAAGCGCGAAGAGGAAACCATGCGTCGCCACCAGACCGAAATGCAGAGTCGTATGGTGCGTCAGGAAGAGGATATGCGACGACGCCAGCAGGAGAACACACTGTTCATGCAGGCACAACAGCTGAACTCGCTGCTTGATCAACAGGAAGGCTTTGGCGGCAATAGCGGTGGCGGCGGAAACAATGGCGGTGGTGGTGGTGGCAATGCCAACTTTGATAATTTCGGTGGCAATAGCAACTCACCCTTTGAAGTATTTAGAGGTAAATCTGCTTTGACTTGATCGCATCCTATAGTACATCCAATTTATACCCATAACACACTATCTATCTATTTTGTTACAGGTAACAACAACAACGCGTCCATGGCTGGTGGCAATGCTGGACCCGGTCCAAACAATCAGCAACAGGTATGTACGCGTTACATACGTTATGTTGAGTGTAACTAAATAGTATACTCTCATGTTTTGACCCGAGACGGGTATATGCCATTATCATCACCACCCCCACCTCTTAAATATGGTTTTCAAATTTCAATAACTCTTCTGATTCATAGCTAAATGGGACATACTAAGGGTAGAAACGTTATATAAATTGTTTGCAAGAACAATTTTTTGTTCGCATCTCCAGTTATTGTTAACCTTGGGTTGGGGCTATCATCAATTATTGAATAGAGAAATCAAATTAATAGCCTGATTCCACTGGCAATATTTCTTACATTATATGTTTTACGTTCTGTCAAAATGTTCACGATTTATCCGGGCTGTTGAACAAAACACTAAATGGTATGGTTGCTGGCATTGAATAACTAAGGAGAAATCCATTTAGTGTGTACAGATTTTCTGTGTTTCCTGCAATCCAGTTCGATAGAAGTCTTAAAACAGACGTTGTTAGTACCACGTCGTACTTTATCAAGTTTGCTACAATTTTAAATAAGACTTGAGAATCCCAAAATTTTTGCTTATAGCGACTGTAGTCCAACAATCATTTTATTTAAACACTTCACAAAATATTCCTTAATCACTAATTAACTAGCATTCAAAATTCACTAAGATATCTGCACACCTTCGATTAAATGTATCTCACAAAATGAAAATCTCTCTTCTCTTTAATACCGAGTCTGATATTGCTTGCTGATCATGCACAAACTTATTCACCGACGGAGGACAGGGTTGCACACTAAAGGATTTTTGCAACCCTTACTAGACTTTGTGAACGGCCCAAAAACGGGTGAAGTTCTTTGTTACTTTCGAAAATATATATATATTGAGTAGTAAAATGTAGGCAATGTTGTGTTCAGTGGAATCGAAAGAAAAAAACGTTTAATATCTCGCCTTCATATATGTATATTATGTACTTAAGTACACAAAAAAAGTATCTAAGAGATACTTGCCAAAATTTGCAGCTGTATCTCAAATGCAGTCTACGATTTTTTTTATACTATCTGATATACAAACTGTAGTTGCACAACAGCTCCTGAATCTGTGTGAAAATATTTTTATGGTTTTTTTTTTTTTGCGAAGCGCGCATCGCAAACGCATCAATTAATTTGTATCTATTAAACTGAAATTGAAACTTATCCTAACAAAAGTGGGGCAGTTTAGTCATGGCTTGAGCCAATAAAAATGTGTTTTATTAATAACTTACTTGGAATTGGCGTGCAACACGCAAATGATTGCATTAAATACACGTTGCGGGCGAAGCGGGTTTTCAAATATCGTATAACATTTCGATGTGTGTGATTATGCGGAATGATCTAATTATTATAATTATTATTGTTTTTTTTTTTTGTTGGATTTTTTGTTTTGTAATTGGGTTCTGCTCTAATCAGTCAAAACACTGTATCAAGTAACTCAATTGAACAATTGTACTTTCCTTGCTTGAATAGGACTCCTTCGCTGCTTTTGAATTTGGGGTTAACAATATGAACCAAGGCGGCAATCAACGCGGAAATAATGGCGGAAATAATGTTCCATGGGGAAGACGTCGTTTTTAGACACCCGATTGAAATGTGAATGGACCAGATTGGAAAATGCGTAAATCGGCATCGTCATGTGTATTGTATTACGATTTACGTACGACATTTGACTCTTCACAAATATTGTTGTGAGCAAATGCATGCATAACCAACAAAAAAAAACAAAAAAAAAACACAACAACACCAAGAACAACAGAAAACAAACCACAAATATTAAAAGAGAAATACTTAATATATATATATATTAATTTTTAACATACTGCTGCACTGAATCATAAACTATGATATGATTTAAATATTTTTCAACTAATGTCAACGTCTAGTAGTTTTAAGATACAAAGTTTTTGCCTAATGCAAGCTAACGCCTTAAGATATAAAGAATATACATATGTATGTATTATCTATGTGTATTTTGGCGACAAATGAATTGTAAGTTGTAAATGTGCTCTCACAAAACATATCTACAATTTTAAATATGGATAATTTTAGTTGCTTTCTTTATGTAAAACATCTCTTTTTGATTATTATATTTTTTTTATTGTTTTAATTCCTTCCTAAGAAATCCTTCATGTCTTGATAAATTTTTCTCAAATATAAGTATATGCAATATATATATACATACATTAATCGATTTAGTGCTTATCTTCTCCAAGTGTGTTTGATGCTATATATCATCAACCAATTGTGGTGAGTATGGTATTGGGTTTTGGGTGTTTTTAAGGGTTTGTGGAGGGCGGTCAATTAAATAACTATCTGCCGGATCTATCAATTCCCAAGCTTCATTTTGAACTTTCGTACTATGTTTTTCGTTTTATATCCAGAAGCTTGGCTCGTATCTTAATTGTCTAAAGTCTATTGACAGATCCTTTTCTGTTTTATGAAACGCTATACAATATTTTCTTTCTTATAAAATGTTCAAATAGATTAGGACAACATTGTAATTATTTATAGTAATATACTAACACGATACGAACTTAAGTCATACAATCTTTTGTCTCCGGCTATATGGACTTAGCCCATGGCGATAATAAAATTCATTATACAAATTTTGTTGGGGCGTAATTTTTACTGTATTGTATATTTAAAGCTTATAATATACACAAAAAATATCTATTAATTTCTGAGAGAACCAAAAACCTTTAAATACCTACCTTAAACTAATTTAATGCTTTGCTTTTTGATCAAATAAACTATTTTAATCTTAATGAATTTTCAAACTACAAAAGTTTGCATTTTTAAAACGTGCATAATGTTATATAAATAAAACTCGATTTCTTTCTATGGTATTTAAAATATCGTTTTACAAGCGTACTATAATCGTTCGTGTCTTTCCAAATTGAACTTCGACGCATTTTACCTGGATCTCCTAAAATGATATAAGTTAAGGCACAAAGCAGTAGAAAGTAATGTTGTCGTATAAATTTTGGGTTCTGACACGTACGATTATTTCATGCAAAAATTCGATTGACTTTGGAGGGTTGGAAATTATAATAATATCTATATCTTTTCGGAGAAACAGCCTGGAAATTACATCGTGAAAAGTTTATTTTTTTTTACTTAAAGAGAGATCTGGTCATATCTGTACTCTCTCTCTCTCTCTCTCTCGCTCTCTTGCTCTCTCCCTCTCTGTCTATTTGTAATAAATTAAACAATGATGAACACTATATAGCAGGGATCGCTTCAACAGCATATTCTATGTTGGCCTGAAGATGCCAACGAGTATTCGCTTTACACCAAACAAAATTAAACTCGGAGTCAAAACCTGATTAGTAAAAGGTATGTACGGTTCGCAATCCTAATGTGCCACCCAATTAACACTTCTTGGCTTAAAACTAAATGAATGTGTGTGCAAAACCGTTGCGAATGATTAATGATTTGTTAATATTTATTTGGTACACATTGGGAGGTCGTTGAATGTCCCCCAAAAGGTGTAAACAAATACAAATAATAACAATGTCTGGTTTTTGTCTTTCGCATTAGCGATTTATTCCTTGCCATTAAGATATGTGTTTTTAAACTAACTGTTGACCGCAAAGCGTTTGCGCCTGGTTTGCCTTTGACCGTAATTATTCCAGACGGAACGAATAGTATTCATAGTTCTGAATTGATCGTTCGAGTATTCGTATCACTCGTAACTATATTTTGTGGTTTTTTTTTATACCCTGAACACATTGAAAATGGGTGTAACTGACAGAAGGAAGCATCTCTGGCCCCATAAAGTATATATATTCTTGATAAGAATGTCCGTCTAACCATCTGTACGTCCGTCTGTATGTATTAACGCGTTGATCTCAGGGACTATGATTGCCTAATCCCCAGTACAAGTTTGTTTCAAATTACAAATGCTTCCCGTTCCCGATATACACTTGGTTCCCATGTGATAACAATAAAATCTTAAAGATGGAAACTTTGGAAATTTCGTTCAAAACTATACACGAAATAATGAAATTTTTGTTGAAATCGGTTGAGAAACACCGGAGATATGGAAGCAGTGACTGTAAGCCTTAAGTATATGGTTCAGTGTATCTTCTAGTCGGAATATCTCGACTAGAGCCTTCTTACTTGTTTTTTTTTGTTAACTTTTTCAAACTAAATCAATCAGGGCAAAGAAGAAACTAACATTGTATGGAAAATACTTTCGTTATCATTCATATATCACCATGAGCTTCTTGATAACGTCTACACCTGCGGAAATACCGTAGAGGCACTTGCACAGGAATTCCCGGATAGTTTCAGTATTTGGGCCAACCTGATTCACCGGTTCTACGCCAGCAGAACTACATAGTACTTGAGGAAAACAATGTAACAACGTTAAAATACAATCAATCGATCAAAATCAAATTGTAGATCCAAAAAGGAAGAGACTTCCCTTGATGCTGATGCGATGCACCAATCTCCGCAAGCTGATAAACATACAGGATTCATGTTGGAGCACAGCTGGATTGAACCAATGCAAGTCCTACAGAGCAAAATGATACGAGAAATCTCTAATGTTCCATGTTACTGCAACTTCAATTTGTCAGCAGTTATTGAACAACTTATACAATACTAGTCGCTACAATGACAAACTCCAATAATCAATCAATATGTCGATCCTTTACATGTGTCAGAGCTTGAAGCGTCCTTTATACCACTGCTCGCGTAAACTTGTATGAATTTGTTTTTTTTCTTTTAATCTTTTCGTTTCAAAAATAACTCAAATTATTGCTTTCTAACACCAATCTAAGCATCACCAACGTCTTAACTGCTTGATGGAATCATTCAAAATAGTATTGCCCTTTACCCAACACTTTAAGTCAAAAGAAATCGCAAAGGCAAAGTCTTAGTTCGTATGTATGAATAATCATTATGTGTTTTGTTTTCGAAAAGATATTGAAAACATCGATGTTCAGTCTTTGGGCATTCTCAAAAACCAAATGGAAATACTATATATCTTAATATAACTTATGTACACTGCCTTTTTGTGTGGATCTCTGTTATTATCGTTGTTTAAGAAATTAACACAAATCATTAAGTACTTATGATATTGAATACGCTTGGATGGAGATTCTTGTTAATCCATCGCACAAATTGATTAGTATTTATTTGATTTTTTTTCATAGAATATGGAATTAAAGGCAAAAACGAATTAATTCAAATCCAGCGCTTTATACAGCTGAACTTCATTAGCTTTTGAATTGATATGTGGCGTACACACATATATTTTATAAATAGATATGTGTGCGACACATATATAATATCCATTCGTGATATCTAATACTTTTTTTTTACAAACTGCAGTCACGTACTTAATGTCGTTTCATTTGTTCATTGCGCAACGAATTCCATAGCATTTATGGATATATCTATTTTGTTTATTTATTTTTTATCCTAAGTCTGAAGTGCGAGAATATGTCAAAAATATAATCGCTTTGAAAATTAAAAATTTCTAATCAAAATATTTTTTTTTCGTTTACTGCAAATCGTCGAAATGTTAACACCATTAAGTCTTGAATTTTACAACTCGACAATCTTTTTTCGTACACTTTCGGAGCGCAAGTAATCCAATATGCGAATGATCTGTTTTTTCCTGAGAAACTAAAAACGTTATTTGTTAAACTTTGGAAATGCATAATAATTCAAATCGTTGCTCTTTCAAAAATGAAAGGTTTTTGCCTGTAACCAAATTCCTGTTACACATAAAAAAGTGAAATAGATTTTCAATTCGAGTTTTTCTTAGGAAATTGCTGTTATTAAGAAAAAATGGATTTTGGGCCAGTTTTCGTTTCCAAAACAAACATTTTAATGTAAGAAATACTTAAATTTTAGCATATGTCACACTATAATGTAGTTTTTCTCCTTTTAAAAGCAATTTTTAGTCAACAGCAGAATTAAATATACCTTTTTTCACATAATAATATAAAAGTATGTGGTTTGTAATTGGATAAACTTTTAATTGGTGGACCTTTCAATGGGGACTTTTAAATAAAATATGTATATAAATTTGAAATCGCTCGAAAAACCCATTATTATGTATTGGTTACACTGTTCAACCAATTTTAAAGCAATATTATCCCCTTGCATTTTTAAGAATTCCCAAGGAATTGACACCTGCCTGCACTCTTAAAAGCTATGATCTTTGTGATTGGCTTCTTCCAATTTAATGATGATTCTTACAAACAACAATTGTTGAGTTTTGGCTTTAAAACAGACTTTTGTTTAAGCCATTTGAACTGATACTCTTCTGTTTTGGGTGTGAAGTACATTTGACTAATTATTTTTAAATGTTTACAGGAATTGAAAACCGTTGACAGATCGTTTGGATCATCGAGGACAACTCTAAGATGCTGCTCACGGATGAGATTTATTTTTTTTGTGAACAGTTTTTATTTCAAATTTGTTCACACGCACAATAAGTCACTGAATCTGATGCAAACTGAAAATAAAAGACTGATATTATACCTTAAAAAAAATAAAACAAGATTGGCTTTTAATTATGGTTTTTGCGTTTGGTTTTTGCTACCGATGTTCAGGAACACAACTACTGCCACATTAGATTGCGAACACTAAGATGCGAATTTTCAAGACGACGGAAGCAGATTGATGAAACTGGCACACAGACCCCATTAACAAAAACAAGAGCTTGCTCTTAAAGCGACCGGCACCAGTTGTAGTTGTGTAGATGCTGGCCACAAAAGGAAACCAACACTCAGCGCAGCGCAGCGCAGATGTGACGCAATTAAATTAACTTGAACTATCTGCACTACTCTTCCATACAAAATTGATACTTTTTGTAAATACAAACATACACATTCATTTTGCGATTGCGATTTTGTGTTGAGATAGTTTAAGCCGCACTACCGCCATAATTGCTTGCTGATTGTTTCATCGTTCGAGGCTCGAAAAGGGTGAGAGTAAAACAAGCTGTGCTCTGAGCAGATACATATGAATGTTTGTTATGTATGCATGTATGTATGTACACAATGTGTATGCAGAGTACACGAGAGTTTTGGCCATGACTGACATTAACTCTAGCAGGTGAGAAACATTGATAAAAACAAACAATTATAGATGGCAAACATAAATAAATGTATTTACATTAGTATAAATAAATTGACATATACGCATAACAGAGGTGCCTTATCAGTCGGGCGCCACTCATGGGTCAACACATAAATTCGATAACAATCGTATGCGCAATACAAAATCAGCTGTGCGCATTGTGAACCACTATGGAACAAGGACGAACTGTGAGTTTTGTGTCACCCTGTATGAGTGAGCCGCCACATCAAGCACGCTTACACCTATATACATATGTATATAATGCTGTTATATTGCGATGCACATAAGTAAATAAATTTGAAACAGGTAAAATTAGTTATTAATGTGCATTTGGCAAACAACTCAAACAAAAAAAAAAACAGTCCAATTCGCCAACGCTTATCTTGTTTGTCCAATCCAAAAACCTTGCGTTGAAGACGTTACCTCTTTGAATGTCAGCACTGAGAGCGTCATACAAGTATAGAAACACGCATACAAACATGTTTAAGCGGGAGCTTAACTCTATATGTATGTATGTAAGTATGTCTGTATGAGTAAGTTGGCTTGAAGTTGCATACGAAACTTGTCTTAAATGTGTTCGTATATACCTGCATAAGTATATAATGTGAATGTATTGTTAAATATGTACATACGTAATACTAATTAGTTTGGGTTTTGTTACAGCACGGTTGCGTGTTATGTTTTGCATTTTATTTTGTTTTGAAAGCTCATAAGCTGTGCTTTCATGAGTATTAATGCACGAACAAGCGTACATACATATGTATGTACGTTCGTAGGTTCGTACGTACTACCACTAGCTCAAGTCCAGTGAGCAAGAGATAGTCGACGCTCTACGAATGTCTGTTTGTACGTACATATGTATGTACATTCATACACATGGACGTATCGGTGTATGTTTAACTTCAAAATAAAGTTCAGTTTAAGCTGGAGCGCAGTCGATGTTGCGTCGTTTGCTCGTTCGGTCGGTCTGCTCCGCTCCGTTCCGTTCCGTTCGGTTAGTTCCTCATGGTAAGCACCTTCTCCTTCAGTGGTGTTGATAAACTACTTTTGGTTCAATCAAAAAAAATAAATAGTGACTGCAACATGTACAATGTACATGCATATTGTATGTACTTGCATAAACATAGTATGTATACAATCATTTTTGCTGCTTGTATGATGACATGCGGATGTCGGTGAAAAAGCGATGTACATGCATATGTCTAAATGTACATATGTCAATAACGGTGCACATAAGAACATACATACATACATATGTAAAATGCAATGCAAAATGCAGCTTTTAGGCATTCTAATATGGAGGCACCGATTTACCCAACTTTGTGTGTGCATGTGTGTAAAATCTGTGCCTGAACAATTCACCTATACATTCACATCCAAATGCTATTGTTACTGGCTTTTTTGTTTTTTATTTTTACGGTTAGTGCGAAATATTTCACTGTGTCTGTGAAAAAATCAGTGATTAAATGCTGGCAAAAACGAACGTGTGTGAATTTATAAAAAAAAGAAAACAAATACATGTGCCTGTATGTATGTGAACTATTAGCACATATGTATGTCTGTATGTAAATACATACGTACACATATATATGTACATATTCATGATTTGTTGTTGTATAAACGAATGGCACAGTAAAATAGAAACCGGAATCAATATGTTTTATTTTTGTTTTTTTTTTTCTCGCATAATTATATGTACATACAATTATACAATGTACTTGTGTCAAGCCTAATATGTTGAGTGTGTACATAGACAACAAAACATAAAACCAAACATATTTTAACCTTTATACATATCATACATTCAGACTTGCCTGCAGATGCATGTATGTATGTGCATACGGTAAATACATTTTAATGTATAGGAGCACTATGTTGACACAAGCGATGGGAACAACGGGAAAGAAAATTCAATTCCGTCCCGCATGACCCGAAACTGTAATTTAATACCACATCCCGTCCTAAGTGTTTTTTTTTTATACCGCAAACAAATTTATAATCTTAGCTTGTAAATATTATCCAATTTGATGCTTTTTCTCTACGCCATAAGTTTTATATTATCCAAATTTCCCCCTAAAGGGTTTTTTTCCTGCTCCAGCGGCTTTAGACACTGTGATTATATGTACATATGTATGTAAGAAACCATAAATTACATGAATACAATTATCAACTCATGGCCGCTCTCATACAATACAAATTTTTGTTTGATAATTGATATTATTTTACTCAATTAAAATGTTTATTTTAAATAAAATGAATGTTCGGAATCCGCGGGATTCCCGTACCGATCGCATTTCTAGTATACAAAAACCAAAGTCAATTTGAGTTAATGATATAAATTTTATAGCCAACTAACTAGAAATAGAAAGGGTTTTAATTCGACTCTTTCTTCGTAAATGAATACATCCAATAAATATAAATATACATATGTACATATTTATATTCAAATGCGCAGCGATCATCTTTACTCATCATGGGGAAATTCCCCGTATGTGAATGTAAACTGCTTCAAAGTAATTAAAGTTGTATAATCTTATTGATTATTTGTTCTATTTGTTTGCCAAACGTCTGTGAAATGGGAAGCACATGAACACAAATTGTGTACAAACAAACTTCTTGACTTCTTAGAACAATATAAAGTTATTATGTTTAAACACAATCTTCGGCACGGCATTTGAGATTATTATTTAAACGAAGTGATTCAACGAAAGCTAGACAGAATGAAGAGCATTAACTATATTCATTTATATTGACATGGGTCGTGAATCACGTTTCCGTCAACTGTTTTTTTGTTTCGTTTCCATTGTACATTAATACATACATACACACATACATATATGTACATAACACAACAACACTACAGACAGTAGCAAGATTTATGGTTGAGGTTATATGGAAAAAATAATTAGCTAAATGCATACTAATACTAATACATACATACTTTGTTTACAGCTAATCCAAATTCGTAATTATACATATGAAGATACATGAAAACTGGAGGACACAAAGAAACAGAAACATACATACATACACACAAACACACACACAGAGACACACGCACATACATATACGGCTCTGGAGAAGAATCGCGGGATCACAATCCCCCCACGAAAAAAAAAACAAAAACAAATACAAATAACAAAACTGGAGCTGAACCGAGTTAAATATGCTTGATATAGATATTGATAAAAGAACCGTCGGATTACCATTTATTGTGGAGCGTACGTGTACTGATTGCGTCAACGACAACTACAACAACCTGCGGCCAGAAACATCACCATTTACATCAACATCAACATTAACATCATCAACAAAAACAACAAGAACAACTCAACTATCATCATCCTGCTGCACATTTTCATCGCCAATCGATAAAGTGAGCAAACGGAAGGCGGACAGATGCCATCCATATGGGAAACTCATTAGAAAAATCTATTTATGCAAATGTAATCGAATGGCAACAAGCTGTATATATTTTGTATTAGTTTTAGCGATCTTAAGTCTAGGAAATACTAGTGCTGCTTTTCAACATAATATTAACGCAACAACAACAACAAATTCCAATATTAATAATATCAATAATAATTATAATGAAAAAAGCGTAAGCAAAACTCAACATTCCGCTGGAATACTCCGTTTAAACGTGAGCGCCAGTCAATTCTCTCCAACCAACAACTACTCGAAATATCAACAACAAATAGCAACAACAGCAAAATCAGAAGCAACTGGGTATCGTAATAGTAAAAACCCAACATTGATTGTCGCCGAGACTGACACTGAGGCTTATAATACTCACAACAAAATCACAACAAGAACAACAACAACAACACCAACAACATCAACATCCAGTGCGAAGGAGAAGAACATTGAACAGACTGAGAAGCATCATCATTTAGAAAATATTGATGTGTTTGGTGCGTATAGCATACCCGATGATCCCATCTATACAAACGAATTCGCTGTTCATATACCCGCTGGCAAATATGTGGCTGATAGCATAGCTGACAAATACGGCTTCATCAATAAGGGACAGGTACATGACAAAAAAAAAAAACACACAAAAACATAACATTTACATTTCAATAATTAATTATAATTATTTTGTTCGCACACATAATGGTTGTTATCTATCTAACTATCATTCACAGATAGGCGCCCTTGACGACTATTATCTGTTTCAGCATCATCGCTTGTCAAAGCGTTCGCTTCGTTCAAGTCGCAAGCATCACAGTGCCTTAAAGTCGGAGTCCGAGGTGAGTGTACATACATATAAATATATATATATATGTGTGTGTATATAATATCCAATACCTTGAGGCATGCATGCATGATCTTTGACCTTCAACGCAAACGTTGTGTTTTTTTTTTTAATGGCCCGCTGCTGCTTGATTGATGTATAACAATTAACATTTTGTTGGTTTTTGGCAGGTAAAATGGCTGCAGCAACAACACGAGAAGATCCGCCAAAAACGGGATGGCCCTTATCATGAGATACCCACCTACAGTCCGTACAATATATTGCGCCAGACTAATGACTACGCTATCGATCCGCATACGAATTCGCATTTTTCATATTCCCCAGACCCCGCATCTTTGGTTGGCACGCATTCACCACGCCTCGAATACCGTGACGTCACCTCCCATCTCATATTCTCAGATCCGTTGTTTAAGGAACAGTGGTATTTGGTGAGTAAAGTATGTAATCATGTGCCATCTTTTCATCATATGTTCAGTATATATAAATATATATATATATATATTTTTTTACAACTCCCAAACTTATATACGTAGATCTCACTATAACTTTACTTTGCAAACTAAAGTTTCCATAATAAGAGATTATATTAACCAGTAATTCAATTTGGGCGACAGCTTATTCTATTATTGTCACAACATAAAACACACACACACACACACACACTGTTGTTGTTGGTGTTGTTGTTTTTCCCTAGGTGTTTTTGGTTTCTCTGATTTAGTTTATTCTGGGAATACATACCTTTCATTGCATCCTTTTGTTGGCAACATAAAAATCAATATAAGCATTTGACTAAAACTTCATAAACACAATTTGAATTTGTAATTTTCTTCGAAAGAATGGTGGAGCTAAGGATGGCCTGGACATGAACATTGCGCCCGCCTGGCAGAAGGGCTACACGGGCAAAGGTGTCGTTGTGTCCATTTTAGATGATGGCATTCAAACCAATCACCCGGATCTGGCTCAAAACTATGTATGTGTTAAAACTTTTGTTTTTGTTTGTTTGCCGATTCGAAAATAATGATGTTGCAATGGTCTTATAGGATCCGGACGCCTCGTTCGATATTAATGGCAACGATTCGGATCCAACGCCGCAGGATAATGGTGACAACAAGCACGGCACTCGATGCGCCGGAGAAGTAGCTGCCGTTGCCTTCAATAACTACTGTGGTGTTGGTGTTGCATACAATGCCAGCATTGGTGGTAAGTATTTATCGTGTGTTGCCTCTTGTGGTAATGTGTAATGTGTAATGTTTTGCTTTGCGCAGGTGTTCGCATGCTGGATGGTAAAGTGAACGATGTGGTCGAGGCACAGGCACTGAGTTTGAATCCAGCGCATATTGATATATATAGCGCATCTTGGGGACCAGAGGATGATGGCTCCACGGTCGATGGTCCCGGCCCCTTGGCACGCCGTGCCTTTATTTATGGCGTTACCAGCGGTCGTCAGGGCAAGGGTTCCATCTTTGTGTGGGCTTCCGGCAATGGTGGACGTTATACCGATTCATGCAACTGTGATGGCTACACCAATTCCATATTCACACTATCCATTTCAAGTGCAACCCAAGCTGGGTATGTAAACAAACATAGGAATAGGAATGTGTGCATTAACATTTGTCAACATTTGTATTGTATTGTTTGTTATTGACAGTTTTAAACCATGGTATTTGGAGGAGTGCTCCTCAACGCTCGCCACGACCTATAGCTCGGGCACGCCGGGCCATGACAAAAGCGTGGCCACAGTGGACATGGACGGCCGCCTCCGACCCGATCACATTTGTACGGTGGAGCATACTGGCACATCGGCGTCCGCACCGCTAGCAGCTGGCATATGCGCCTTGGCGCTGGAGGCCAATCCGGATCTTACTTGGCGTGATATGCAATATTTGGTCGTCTATACATCGCGACCGGGACCACTAGAAAAGGAGAGCGGTTGGATAGCGAACGGTGTTAAGCGCAAGTACAGCCATAAGTTCGGCTACGGTTTAATGGATGCCGGCGCTATGGTTGCTCTCGCCGAGCAATGGAACTCGGTGCCGCCGCAGCACATATGCAAGTCGCGGGAGAACAACGAGGATCGCAAAATCGAGGGCGCCTACGGTTACACTTTGGCTACACACATGGACGTGAATGGATGTGCCGGCACAATTAACGAGGTGCGCTATCTGGAGCACGTCCAATGCCGCATCACCTTACGTTTCTTTCCGCGTGGTAATTTGCGTATTTTGCTGACATCGCCCATGGGCACGACGAGCACATTGCTGTTCGAGCGGCCGCGTGACATTGTCAAGTCCAATTTTGATGACTGGCCGTTCCTAAGTGTACACTTCTGGGGCGAAAAGGCCGAGGGTCGTTGGACTCTGCAGGTCATCAACGGCGGTCGTCGCCGCGTCAATCAGCCGGGCATTCTATCGAAATGGCAGCTTATCTTCTATGGCAGCTCAACGCAGCCGATGCGACTCAAATCGGAGCTATTGAATACACAATTGCGCAGCAGTCCCGCCGCAAACAATCCGTTCATATTCTCATCGGCTTCCAATATTGGCCAACCGGCCAATGAAGGTGGCAACTTCAATACGGACAACTTTGCCAGCTATCTTAATTACCAAAACATATTCAGCAGCGCTGGTTCCAGTCCAGAGATAGCAACCGCAACCCTCGACGGACAAAATGTATCGACAGCATCAGCATCCGTTGCCCAGTCGCCGCCGAATGCCTTGGCCAATAATGGTGATAACAAACTAATACTATACTCCTGTGATGCCGAGTGTGATTCCCTTGGCTGTTACGGCCGTGGACCGACACAGTGTGTGGCATGCAGCCACTATCGCTTGGACAAGTAAGTAAATGAATCGAACATAATTTACTGATCTTGTTAAGCTGGTTTCTAAACTGCTGGAAAAACCCAAAATGTATAAACAAGTTTAATGCTACTGCTAAGCTTATTTGTATTATTTTATTTATTATTATTTTATTTATTTTTTTTACCTGTCTGCCCGTTTATAAATTGGCAAAGTATTCAAATGTCAATACACTAAAGATGGTTTATTTCTTAGCCAACTTCGATTATATAACTTTTCTGTTGTTTATTTGCATTTGCATTCGCAGCACCTGCGTCAGCCGTTGCCCGCCGCGCTCGTTTCCAAATCAAGTTGGCACATGCTGGCCATGCCATGATTCATGCGAAACATGCGCTGGCGCTGGTCCAGACAGCTGTCTCACCTGTGCGCCGGCACATCTGCATGTCACTGATCTCGCCGTCTGTCTGCAAGTTTGTCCCGACGGCTACTTTGAGGGTAAGCCTGAAAACATGCGATTAAGAACTTTCAAACTTATAACGTTTTTCATCATTTGTTTTTTTTAGATATAAAGAATCGAACCTGTGTGCCTTGTGAGCCGAATTGTGCGTCATGTCAGGACCGTCCCGAGTACTGTACCAGCTGTGATCATCATCTCGTCATGCATGAGAACAAATGCTACTCCGCCTGTCCCATGCACACTTACGAAACTGAAGAGAACAAGTAAGATTGGCATCGACTTTCGATGGCTTTATATGCTACAAATACTTAATTGCATAATTCACAGATGTGCCTACTGTCACTCCTCGTGCGCCACATGCAATGGAGCGACAGAAACTGATTGCATCACTTGCCGGCCCAGTCGCTATGATTGGCAAAACAAGTGCCTAAACAAATGTCCGGATGGCTTTTATGCGGATAAGAAGCGCCAGGAATGCCTGCCCTGTCACGAGGGTTGCAAGGCCTGCACCAGCAATGGCATCTGCATAGAATGCCTACCACAATGGATACTCAACAAGAAGGACAAATGCGTTGGGGCTGGCAGCGAAAGCTGTTTTGAATGTAAGTTCATTTTTTGATTGACAAGCGTGCAGTGTGTGTAAAAGTTGTTTCTTAACCTCTTTTTCTTGTTTTGTTTGTTTGTTTTTTTGGAACAGCTGAGTATTATAGTCACACTGAGGGCAAGTGCAAGCCCTGCTATGACTCTTGCGAGACATGCAATGGACCTTTATCATCGAATTGTCTGTCGTGCCATCAAAATCGCTTGCTGGAACAAAGTAGCTGTGTGAGCGGGTGCCAGGATGGGTTCTATATGGAGACTGGCGTTTGTACACCATGCTTGCATACTTGCACCCAGTGCGTGTCCCGCACCAACTGCAGCAATTGCTCCAAGGGTCTCGAATTGCAGAACGGCGAGTGTCGCACAACTTGTGCCGATGGGTAACTTATAATTACGATATGCTAAAATGCAAATACATTTGACTCATGTTATATATTTATGTTTATTGCAGTTACTACAGCGATCGCGGCATTTGTGCCAAGTGCTATCTTAGTTGTCACACTTGTAGTGGTCCTCGTCGTAATCAGTGTGTACAGTGCCCAGCTGGTTGGCAGCTGGCGGCAGGCGAATGTCATCCGGAATGCCCCGAGGGTTTCTACAAATCGGAGTTTGGGTGTCAGAAATGTCATCACTACTGCAAAACCTGCAACGGTACGTTGTACTAGTCGATATCGGTATAATAATATTAACAAATCTAATCAATATGTAATGTTTTAGGTGCTGGTCCATTGGCATGCACATCATGCCCTCCACACTTTATGCTCGATGGTGGCCTTTGTATGGAATGCCTTAGTTCTCAGTACTATGATACAACAACACAGACTTGCAAGAGCTGCCACGAATCATGTCGCTCTTGCTTTGGCCCCGGCCAGTTTTCGTGCAAGGCATGCGCTCCTCCTCTTCATTTGGATCAGTTGAACAGCCAGTGTGTGCCGTGCTGCCAGAACAAAAGCGGTGGTGGCGGCGGGGGCGATAATGAAACTGAAGCTGAAAACTGTTGTCACTGTGAAAAGGATACGGGTAAAATTTAGCACAAATCCAATATTGCATTTATCTAATCAATTGTATACATTTTAGGTGAATGTAAGACTGTTTCAACAGCTGGCAAGCGTCGCACTGTAGTTGGCTCCGACCGTTTGTTTAGAAATATGGATCGACACGAAACTAACAGTGATGGCAACAGTGGTGAATTTGTTTTGCGTCTAGACTCACCACTGACAGCCATAACAGCAATTGCGGTTGCCATCTGTTTGCTAATAATTACGATATTCTCTATAATCTTTGCTGTTTTGCAGGTAAGCAACGAACACGAACGTAGCAAAATGTTTAGTTTTGGACTAAATTGATATATTTTGTATTTGCAGCGCAATAGTAATCATGTATCCAGGAATTCTGTGAGATACAGGAAAATAAATAGCCGATCTGGAAGTCACAAGAGCGAGCCCAGTAATGAAGCGAGATTTATATTTAATGTGGGTGAAGATGGTGATGATACGGATGATAATACTGATGATGATTTAGATGTCAATGGAGGAAGGGTCATTAAGAAAGTACTCTATGAACCGAATGGTCCAATGAATGGAAGCGAATTTTTGATTAAAAGTACAAATGATATTGATGCGATCGAGTTTCATTGCAAAGGTGCGGAATACGATTCCCATTACAATGCAAATATTAATACAAACACCGAAGGCACAAATCCCACGTATATGAATTTGGCAACGAATAGTAGAAGCAGCAATAAGCAAAGCAATAACGTTCATAGCTGATTCATTGATAAATCGAATGTGAATGCACCAATAGCCGCAATAGCAACACCACTAACTTTGATCCTGAATTTCTTGCTCTGGACTAGTAAATTTTAACCTTACTTGAGGAATATAGCGAATCAAAATATTTAACATCCGAAATGATAAATGATCCGAAATTTATATGTGATTGTGAATTGTTTTTATATATATATATATTTGTAAATTTAATGTTTGTATTAAATTTTTATGAAAAATGTTATGTCAAGTTGAACAATGAATGTGTTTTTACTTATCCTGTGCAACAGGAGCTATATTTAAAGGAACTTTGTCTGTGTACATGTGCATATGTAACGCATGAATGTATGTAAATATGTAAGTATAAGATATGAAAGGTGAAGATGAAGCCTCACGATGACCGATCATGATTTCGACAACGTTAATTGCACTTGATTACAAATGCAACTTATAATATATCGGTAGAAAAAATGCTTTCACTTTATTTACAGGAGAATATACATGTGTATAAAAAAAATATCAAATAGCCATATATATAATACATATATATACATACAAATATGTATGGGTGTAAGTCTATAGAAAATTTTCAATTATGTAAGTATTTCGATTTTCACTCGTTTGCTATGTTCAAAATGTGTGCGTTTTATAATTCGATGGATTTGTTGTTCTTTTCTAATGGAACACTTAGTCACGATTATCTTGAACATTTGTATGTATATTATATTCTGATTCGTATAAAAATTGTACAAGTTTTTAAATACATACAAAGTATTTGAGATGTTTTAGTTTTTTTGTGTTTTGCTTAAATGCATACATTCATACATGGTACATACACTGCATATGTACAAGCATACGTGTATTATTTTTTGTTTTGTTTATTTCTACATCTAAATCTATGATATTGTACAGTCGCAGCACATGAGAGAGTAATAGAGACACTTGACAACCTTTTCGTCATTATCATCGTAGGCTGCCATAGCTTTTGTATCATTCTTTTCCTTGATTTTAAGTCCATCTAACTGATCTGAGTCCTTACTGAGAAGTGTCTTTTTAGATTTTTTACGCTTGTTTTTGTGCATTAGCTCACTGCAGTGGCGCTGTTGCACCATGTCATCGATCCATTCAAAATCGGAGTTAACTTGAATTCGATTAAAACTTGTAATACTCTCGATGGAATTTATGTCATCCTATAATTGGCAATAAATCGACTGATTTAATTACTTCATAATATAACTTGTTTCGTTTTACCTGATTATTGTTATGGTTCCTGTATCTGCCCTTTTGTGGGGTGATGTGATTGCCCGCCGGCTGGCTATGGACTTTACGATTGGCTAACGGAGATGCGTTTGTTACTATCGAAGCTGTCGTTCCAGCCGAGCTATTCAGCACAACAGCTGAGGTTGATAGATCTAAATCGCCAAGCGTTGGCACCTTTGGCAAATCATCAGGATTTAATATGTTGTGCTGTAATTGAGATAAAGCTTCAATTAGTATTTATGTATGTACATGAAGAGCGGCTGTGAGAGACTTACTAAATCAAGAATTTCAACTGTGGTAACCAACATCGGGGATGGCATTGCTGCTGTTGATGGTGTCGACGGAGCCAGCTCCGAGAGTGGACTATTCAAATTTGGAGTTATTGCGACAACTGGTGTTGTTGGCAACGTGGCGCATTCTGAGGCAACCGTCGGATCATCTGACGTTATATTATTACGCTTAAATGTATCTGTTTTAACACCTTTAGCCAGCGTTGAGGACATGTCTCCCAATACAGCCAACGATGATGTCGAAGCGAGATTGACTTCCGGCGACGGTCTAAAAAGAATATGATGGAGCTTTTCGTATCAAATATTTATACACTAATGATTGTATTTTCTGTAAGATGTCAGGTATATTTGTATGTTGTAGTTATTTATTCATTTAGTATATACTACAAAAAAAGAAACACAAAGTTAAAACATTGATGCTTTCGCTTGGCCTGCTGCTATGTACATATGTATGTATACAAAGGTGGGGTATACATATATACATATAACCATTGTAATATTGTGCCTCAGGTGTCTATTCTGATTTTGTTGTTGTTGTTTAGATCGCTAATCTTTTGTTTAAGATAGTGTGTATTGTACTTGTTAATTGTATGTTATCTGTGGGAAATTGGCAATAATATATACTCACAAGTCAATCAGTTCACTTTGGGCCTTGCTGCCGCCCAAGCTCCACACCTCGCTTTTCTTTTGCGCTGGCGAATACGAGATGTGTTTATTTGTTGAACTCAATCGACCTTTCGGATGACTCTTTCGTCCTGGTATCCACAGCATGCGCAAACCAGACGATTTATTTTTCTTAGATAAACTCGAAGACATCTAAAATTAATCAATGTCCCATTTCAAACATTACATATGTATGTACATACACACACATCAGTTGAACATACACGTGCATGCTTGTATGTTTATACACTATTTGGATCGTGTTCGAACTCCTTGGTAACTTTAAAAACTGCTGATCCAATCCATAAGTTATTCATGTTTTAATACCCATTTACATAGCTATTATTAGTAGGATGTTTATGCAATTGTTTGTGGGTTCGTGCTTAGCAAATACATGCAAAACAACCATTTAAATTATATCTATGTATATGTGATGTTTTTCTTTTTATGTACATGTTGGTTATTACATATATATGTACATATGTATATAAATGCTAATGTCGATAATAATTTAATATCAGAATTTGCGGTGTTTTTGGCCATTTAGAATAGCCTTTTCGTTAGTTTTCCTTCACCAAAATTCCCTTGTTAATACAATGTTCCACTTTCGGCCATTGAATTGTGCAAATAATTTTACCCAAATAAGCCAAGATTCACAAAAAGTGCGTAAGCTTGTTTCGAATGTGTGAGTGTGTGTGTGCGAGCGTGACAGTGTAAGGCCAATGGTTTTATAAACACAAACGTACACACATACATATGTTTGTTTCATGTGCAAATCAGCAAAAAATAAAACGAAAGCTGTTGTTTTATTTGTTGGTATGTGCAAGTAGCGTTGAAATTGAACTGCACATCACACTTACCTTTCTCCAATTGCTCCTTTTTCTTATTGTTTAAGGCAATGTAATCTATGCACCAGTTTTTGTGCAAACAATAAATATGCATATACATAAATACGCATATAAATTAGTTACTTATTTCAGCTTTGTATTGTAGGTATGTATTTGTGTATGTATTCGCTTATATATATGTACAGCCGAGATTCTATTTTCCTTGGACGGACTTGTAAAGAGGAATTCACCAAAGTATTCAACGTTATTAATTAGAATTTGTAAGATCACAAAAAACAATGTTAATTAGGGATGTCAAAAAGACAACAAACTTTGATACTACAAAGAATCGATGTATCGATGATATACAGCACAAGACTTATCGATTGATTAAAGCATATCCAATTCAACACGTTATCATTGCAAGAGGCAGCTGAGAAACAATGTGACCACATATTGTACATACATATCTGTGAAGATAAATATTGTGTGGGCCAAGCACAGAGCAACTCCTTTACGTGCCACAAAGAAGTTATTACATTTGAAATCGTTCTAATGTATGTGTCAATAAATACTGTATAATAAATGCAAGCCATTACACTCTCCTGCACGAAGACATACATATCAATTAAGTGTTGTAGACCAGAACTTCTAATTATGAGATACCATCATCTAAACCGCCTAATTAGCTTTTTACGCATACATATGTTTGTACGTATGATTGTATTGTATGCATGTATGAATTTTGCGGTTTCTTTTCTCTGCACTTAGACTCACAGATTCTAAATATATAACAAATATTCCCGAGAGCGACATAGAATTATCGAAAGAACATGAGCATGTAATATACGGGCCAGCTTCGAGCCCAGTCTCCCCGTGTACGTGCTGCACTCAGCTATCCGTTGTTCGCGTGTGTGTACCGTAGGTAATTTGTTAGATATTTTTTTTATTTATATTATTTTTTTCTGGTTCATGTACGCTATATGCCTGAATGTAGTTCCTTATGTGTGCAAATGTTACTTAATAAATCATACAAAACACGTGCTCACGAATAAGTTAACAGCTGCTCCTTAAGGAGATGCACCGGAAATGCGAGTGGGACGGCCAAAGAAAATCTATTATTCATGTATGTGTGCAGGCAGACATGTGCCCACCTCCAAAATAGATAGCGCCAGTGAACGGGGCACACAAACACTAACAAGCAAATACGTGCATACGTACGTAAAAACGGATAAGAAGGAGGCGGCTGGCGGACGGGCAACGTACCCAGTTCGCATCTCTTCACAGCCCTCACCGACGGACGACTCAACAGCGAAATGTATTTTTGGAGCTCTGGCAAAGCAGCAACACTTTTATTTAGACTTAGAATTTGTTTTTATGTGTTTCGACATTAACATACAATTCGACAACTTCTACTGCTACATCTCTTGGTATTTCAATGCGAGTGGCGGGTTCAAAGAGCTTCAATTGAACAAATCAGAAGTGTACGAAATTTAAAAAACTAGTGCATCTTAAATAAGTGTGTATGCATACAAATATCTAGTTTTTTAATATAGATATCTACGTACAAGAAGGGGATCCTTAGATATTATTTTGTACACCAAATTTGAATTCTGTCAATTAAAATGGCCTATTCTTATATAACATTTGAAAATATCAACACATTAAATATATATTAGTGCGGTTTTTGTGCATCAGAAAATATATATGTCGCAAAATTGGTAGAAATTGTACAATTAAATAATTATTTGCTTTCAGCATATAATTTGTGAAGACAGGATACAAGATCAGCTGTGATCATGGACCCGGAAGCGTTTTTGGATGTGGCCAATCAGGTCATTAAGCTGAAAATGTTTCCGTTCTTTGATATCGCGCACAGTTTACTTGCCGCGCTGGCCGTGCGTGAGGATTTGGGCGCCAATGCTCAGGCATTTTCCAGAAAACATCCACTTGCCTGTTGGCTATCCACAATGCTGGTGATATTCTCTGGTAGCATGGTTGCCAACGGATTACTGGGCGAACCCATATTGGCACCATTGAAGAACACCGGACAGCTGTTTGTTGGCACGGCCGTATGGTATGCTCAATACCAATGAATGTTTAATAATATTATGTATTGTGTATTGTATATTAATTGAATGCTGTTTGCAGGTATATTGTATTTTATACACCATTTGATATTGGATATAAAGTGGGCAAATTTCTGCCAGTCAAAATTGTTGCCAGCGCCATGAAGGAAATTTATCGTGCAAAGAAAGTGTATGACGGTGTCGGACATGCTGCCAAACTTTATCCGAACGCATGGATAATCATGATCATAATCGGCACTTTGAAAGGCAACGGTGCCGGTTTCACCAAATTGATAGAACGTCTTATTAGAGGCGCATGGACTCCGACTGCAATGGAATTTATGCAGCCATCGTTGTAAGCTCATCAATCAAAATATTAACTACGGTTAGGATTTTACTTTTTTTCTACTGATCTTTTCTTTCTTTTGTTTTTTAGCTACACAAAGGCATCGTTGCTAGCTTCGGTTATTTTTGTGCTGGACAAAAAGACTGATTGGATCTCAGCGCCACATGCATTAGTTTACTTTGGCATTGTTATATTCTTGGTGTACTTTAAATTGTCATCAATCCTATTGGGCATACACGATCCCTTCCTGCCATTGGAGAATCTGTGTTGTGCAATATTCTTTGGTGGTATTTGGGATAGTTTGGCGAAAATTTTGGGTCGCGGCCAGGCCAAAGATGGCGACAGTAAAGACGTTAAGAAAAGCAACTAACATTATTTGTAAACTATCACAAAATTTTTGTAAAACGCTGTCAACCAAAGCTACAATTTATAGATTTCGAACGAACTGTCCCTTAAGTAACGCACACATATATACAATTATGTACTTACATTTTATATTTGTACAAGCTTCAAAGCTAATATCAGAAATCATACTCAATCATCAGCAACAGTTGGGTGTGTTTGCTTATCATTGACTTTGATTTCCTCAAAGATATTTTTTAGTTATTTATTTATTTTTTTTAAATGTGTATTTAGGGACGTAAACCTAGCGTTTATTTAATGTTTTTGTTTTGTTTTATCTTTTTGTTTTAATGACGACTGAATGGATCAAATTAGGACGACGACTTATTAAATTTACGAATTGTAACATCCGGACGATTGCTCAACTTTTATAGTGCAGTTTTCGGCCCATCGATGGTATTTCATACTTATCAACATAAGTCATAACTGTGGCCAATTTTTTGTTTGTTTGTTTTCTTCAAACCTGTTGTAAATATTTAAGTCATTTATCGCAGAATGCAACATCATGTTAAATATTTTTTTTGTTTGGGGAGAATGTCCCAAACCAATTATATACTTTTAAAGAGCTAATTTCAAGAGGGTATACATACATACATACATACATAGTATATATATACAACAATCGGACTTTTAGTGTACATTTATACATACATACATTATATACTTAAACATGCATTCATACAATTGAAAGCCTTTGTGTGAGTTACTAACGATCATTGATTGGTTGCAATAAATCATCCATGTGATTTGAATTTTTCAACGTTCTTTTTCTTTTTCAACGAATATGACAAAGACAGCCTGATAGCATGTCGTGCGAGTGGGAGTGCGAAGAGCAAAACCTATAACAATGTGTGTAAAATTCAAAAATGTAATATTATAAACGTTTTTACACAAGTACTTAAAAATAGACAAACTGTATTTAAATATGGTATATATGGTAATAAAAATACATATATATATATATTTAGTTTAGTTTAATTTAATCGAAAGAGAGCTGTACAAGCCTGACTTATTAGGTAGTTGGTATCTATTTCCACCAGGGAGATCTTATTATGCCAACAAAATGGTCAGACGATTAATTGGTTAAAAGTTCGCTGCCACCAAACTTGAAAAGGAGTAAGAATTAACATGCTAGATATTTATTTTATTTGTTACAGCAATTTCTTTTCGCTTGGGCGGATCCAAAAACATATCGTTGACAGCCTTCAGGAGAAAGTCGGGCAGCAAACATGCGACCGTACAAATAATAATATAGAGCCAAATGGGTAGTGAACTCAAAAACATATTGTAGACGTGATAAAGACTGCTGCCAGTGTACAGATTGTAGAGAAATGTGCTTAGCACAAAGGCAATTATTGATGCGACAATAAAGCCCAAGTTCAGATAGCTCATGTAATGTGAAACCAATATGATCTTCAAGTTGCCCACAATGACGAGTACCATTATAAGCATGGTGCCAAACGTTGAAAAGTCCGCCGTTTGGCCCTCACTGAGAGCAACATTATTGTCATATAAGATAGCATACGCAAAGTAAAAGATAATAAAGGTCTGAATGGCGCCGTTCAAAATCCACAAAGTAAATGCCTTCCACGAGGTGAGCTTGTTGTGAGCAATGCCTTTGTAGAGCGTTGGAAACCTAAAAGTTAAGATTATAACATTATAATTGGTACTTGATATTGATTGGGTTTTGCTCACCTTAACAATGTTTTCTCACTGTAGTGCTTGTCGGACATGGCCAAGTAGGTGAAACTGACGGATATATAAATGATATCGAATAGCCACAGGAACAACTCATTGTACACAGATGTTGCTGAATAGAGATCATAGATTTGGAATAGCGCCATACAGCCCGTGATAATAATATTCTTATAGCAATAGAACAGAACCATAAAGGCCAAGCGCTCCGTATTATAATGGCCGTGCACGAGTAACAATCGTTGAAGCATCCGGAATCTGGCAATGGCATAGTCAGCACTGCGAGCTGCCTGTTTGCCCTCCACACCGGAAATGCCAATGCCAATGTGAGCTTCCTGTATCATGGACACATCATTGGCTCCATCACCGATGGCTGCTGTAATATGTTTGCCCGTCTTCTTGATCCGCATCACTATCTCGCTCTTTTGCAGCGGACTCAGGCGACAGCAGAGCACAGCCTGGCATTTGAGTGCCACTTCAGTGAATTGGTCCGGCCAGTGCGTTAAAAGTGCAGACACAGTGACTCCATCGATGACCAAACAAGTGGGCTTCGATGTTGCCAGAGCTATGGCAATGTCGATTTGATTCAATCGGTTTTGCAGCTCCCCAGGATCTGTTATGTTGATGAAAAAGTGTACCTCGGCCACTTGTGGTATGTGCTTGCATGCGATGCCAATGGAGAAAGCTGTTTCCACCTTGTCACCCGTCAGTACCCAGATCTTTAAGCCAGCTTCTTGCAATGCACTCAATGTCTCATCAACATCATCCTCCAGTGCATCCTCCAAGCCCGTAGCACCCAGCAATTCAAGTTCTTAATGAAAAAAATCATTACGATTTATAAAAAATAAATAAATAAATACAAAATATATATATATGCATTTTTATTCTTATCTTACCGGTTTCAATGCTTTCGTAACATTCAGCAGTAAGTTCCTTTCGATTGTTCAATTGTATATTGACATTTTTAAGGGTCGCAACAAATGTTTCATATTCGCTTTCAGTTAGGGTTCTCCGGCCAACGGCAAGGGTACGCAGACCCTCCTTGGCATATTCGGTGATTTGTGCATCCGTCTGAGCCGTCAAGGATGTTTGATGGCAGCGCGGTAAGATCGCAGATTCGGCACCCTTGCTATAAAGCCAGATCACTCCACTCTCATCCCGAACAACAACGCTCATACGTTTTCGCTCCGAACTGAACTCGAGCACCTGCAGACGTTCGTATTGTACATCGCCAGCATCTTGGCCATCAAAGATGCGGCCAAGCGTAATCCTGTCACTGACAATGCCTTTGAATAGTAAACCCAATTTGGCACAGCCCTCCAGTATGGCTTTCTCATCGGGACTAGATGCCTGGTATCTGGCAACAATATCATTTGGTAATAAGTTTTCGTGCTCTGAATGTGTTTCAATTGATTTTTCATCGCAATTCTCTGAAACATCTACGGTATGACACACTGCCAATGCCTCAAAAAAGTTCATTACTTCCATCTGAAAAGAACCATCATTACATACATAGCAAGTTAGTTAATATACAAAACTACTCACATTCATCTCATTTAGTTCGTGAGTTTTATCTTCAGCTGGGCAATAGAGTTGTGTGTTCCGCAAATGATAGTTTTTGCCCGCCACAAAGCACTTTAGAAGGATCATTTGGTTTTTGGTAAGAGTGCCAGTTTTGTCCGAGAACAATATATTGATTTGACCCAAGTCTTCATTCAAGTTTGAGGCATTCACAACACACGGCTGATCCCTCTCTACGTCATAAAGTTCGAGATCGGATTTCATGAAGAGAGCACCGAAAACGCGATACAGTTCAATATTCATATACATTGAGATCGGTACCATATAGTTGAACAAAATCAAAAATGATAAAAAGTCCTCAAAGATTGTTAAAATTCGATTGTAATCGGTTGGCGGTCCCAAGTAGTACATCAAGGGATAAACATTTGCAGCTTTTTGGCTGAAACGAATATATACTTAAAGTGTTATCACTTTTCTTTCTTCCAAACACACACACACACACACACACACACACACACACACACACACACACACACACACACACACACGCACACGCACACGCACACTTACCGTTCGATCAGATAGAGTACAAGCACAACAATTACCATTCCCACAATGAGAGCTATGATAAATTTATTAATGTACTGTTCGCTGGATGCTGACTTGTTGCCCGTATAACGGCTATTAAGTTGCAGTTTTGTTGACATGCCCGTGTAAATGGCACAGCCCAGGGCACGACCTTGACCCCTGATGCGTACTCCACGCAACAATAGGTTATCAATTGCGAGTGGAATTGGTTCGCCTGCGTCGAGTTCAATGCGTCCATTGAAACGATAGAGATCTGGTGTGGATGGTTCGCAAATGATGCTAGCCATGTTTGGATTTTGTCCATCGATATCGTAGGTATAGTTGAGTGGTATGTGAACCGGTTTAAGATTCGTTTCGCCGTCCAAATTGGCCGTGTTCACAAGGCATATATTCTCGCCTCCGGATGTGTGAAGTAGTACCAAATCGCATGGTACATCACTGGCACTGGTTACCACCACAATATCTCCCGGCACTATTAGTTCCGAATTAATGCCTTGTTCCTTGCCATTGCGTATAACGGTTACTTCAAGAAAGCAAGAGAAAATATCAAAGATTCAGGGAGAACTGCATTCAAATGTATACCTGTAGTTTTGTTAACAATTTTATCATTTTTCAATCGCGAATAATCCTCAAGACCCTCCTTAAGGGCGGTAACAATCATCACGAACAACAGAGGCAGAAGCGATACCATTGGCGACATAGTATCATCTGCAGAATAAACGATTCAAAGTTGAATGACATCTAGATACACACTATATCGATATAACATACTAACGAAAAACGATACAATTGTGACGAGAAGAAAGTAAAAGTAAACGGCTCGTCGGAATTGCTCGTAAAAGTTCAATGGGATAAAGGTAAGCCACGTATATTTGGTCGTTCTCACTCGATTGAGTTTCATATGCTTGCGTGGATTAACATTTCCAATTGGTATGCGTAATGGTTCCTTCGCCTTGTTCATTGTGAGATCGTGAGATATATACTATGCACTCTCGAATTTAATGGATTATGGTTAGCACACGAGCGTTATCTTTCCATGCCAAACATCGACTAACACTGGTCAAGCAATGTTCCTTGTATAATCGGTAATTGATTTAATGTATAATCGGTAATTTATAATGTTATTTTCGTTCCGTTGTGATACGAGCCGCGACATTAGAATAATGCTGTTTGTCGATCGTTTCATTCGACAATTATATTTGGACATCCTGTAAACACACAACAAAAGATGCGTTAAGTACAATCAGAAATATATTAAGTATACGCTACTCAAACACTAAAACAGTAGCCAGCAAATACTTACATTGTGTAGCTTTATGCATGTAGTCGTTGATATAGATTAGCTATAGATTAGATATAGCTCAATATACCAATTAAATTCCAGTGCTTTACTTATCAACGATTGTGTGAACTGAGCGGGTTTCAATTCAAATCCATTTAGCAAAACTGCAAAAACTGATTTTGAATACTAATATAAGAAGGAGATTTAAGCTTAAACTATAACATATATTGCTAAACGATTATCATGTCACTTTTCGACAAGCTCGCTGACTAAGTGTCTAGCATTTAATAATACCGCTGACTCATCTGACTGAAACTTTGTAGATAATATATAATATTAAGATCTATATTATGATATATAATATATAAAGACTCTCACAACTTGGATACACATAATAAAATAGACGCATTGTCTTCTCGCATATTTCAATAATAATATCTTGTCAGATAAGTCTTGCTGAGCAATATGCGCAATATACATTTGTACTATACGATTTCTTGAACGCTATCAGAAATTATTCAAATCATATCGGCTAAGTTCTCAGACGCAAACAAAATGTGGCCGTGAGTCAAGTCTATGCGGTTATTGTACATATGTATAGATGTGTATGAATCAATGCTTGAAGATAAGATATTGTTATCGACTTTATCGCTTCGGTTTTGCTGACGCTCGCCGATTTAAGAGAGCGAATAACGTTAGAATAATACGAAGAGGTGTTTGAGAATGGCAGACTGGAGAAAACTTCCTGCAACTTAAAAAAAAAGCTTCATTGGGGTTATCTAAAAACCGTATTCTCGATAATAATATCGGCCTCTCTCTCTCTCTCTCTTTGAGATTGATGATCCAGAGAACATGAATAAATTGTATTAGTTTGCATTTGTATAACTGTATATACATTTAGGTATGTATGTACGATATGCACATTTTCGTTTAGGTAAGCCCACTTGTATGTATGTATGTGTATGTGCAAATGTAGGTGTAGGTGTGTGTTTGGCACATATCATTTTGAGTAATATCGCTATCAACAATTCTTCGGCAGTTTGCCGATAGATCAGTTTGCGCGTAGAAGGCTTCTCCTTCCTTTGTACACTCGGGAATTTGAATATATATATAAATACGATACAATATAAACATTGTGTTTGGCGTTTCTTTTATATTTTTGTTTTCCAAGGATCGGAGTACAGTTCACACTTAACTACCATCAAACCATAACATACTTTAATCCATGACAACAATATCCACAAATTAACAAAATGGTATGTTTACGTATACATTAACTTGCGGGTTTGATTGAAGTATTTATTACATTCTGAATATGTAATAGTATTTCGTATATAAGAGTATGCCTGCAATGGAAATGTTGTAATATATTTATAAGATTAAGTTTATGGAGTGATAAGTGCGAGTTGTTAACAGAATAACCAATGGTTTTATTGTTTATGTGCTTAGATGAATTTGAAAATTTTCGAGATACGAATCTCCTTGAATAGTGATTAGGCAAGTTGAAGGTTTGCGAGTACAAAACCTTTTCTGACTATAACTTACCCTGCATTGCACATTTTCGTTTAAAAGTACTGCTATTTAAATATTTTATTGTGATTTTAGTATTGTGGGATATCGCAAAACGTCTTCAGACATTTAAAATACTTTTATGGTCCCCATAAAGTATGCTATAATAAATAACGGCGAAGCACTATTTCGCCACGAATAAGCTTCATAGCAATATTATGGCCATTGGATATCCATGATAATATCTTCGTATTGTGAAATTCAATGCTGTGAGATTTCAAGAGAGTCAGGCAGAGAGAGCGAGAGAGAGATTCAGCTACTATCCAATGGCAAGTGCCACTGTACTTAAATACCGTAACTATTGATAAAGTTAATACTACTGCACCTGAATGGAACTCTCTAACACATGATACTAGTTATTAAATACAATACAATTCCGACTCTATATGTGTATATACACATACTTGTTCAATCAATTCCTAGAAATATTGCTTCGGTATATGAGCTTAACGGTGTATTAGTCAGCAGCGTCGATTCAAATACTGTTATAATCTTATCAGTTTTGACACTGTTTGTGCTGATATGAGATAGCCTCTTGTCAAGAGCACCACAATTGAGCTAAAAGAGTAAACGTTACCCGCACAGAGCGCCAGTTGTTGGCCAACTGGCGATATTACATATTAGTGATAATATTGAAGATACCAAAAAAAAAACACAGTGCCTTCCAGTATGTAGACAAAGTCGGAGTAAAAGAGTTTCCCCTTTATCTAAATGCCTAACACGTGAAATTGTGAGTGAAACAAAAAATAAAAAAAAATAAACCCCCAAAACAAAACACTTTGTTTTTGTTTCTTTTCGGTTTTTGTTGATCTTGATGAAAGACGAAAAAAATCGTTGGTACCAAATTTTGCTTACCCTTCTTCGTGTGTTTCGCTCAATCGTTCCGACAATCGGATCGTTTGGCGCTCTTCGCGCCATATGTATGCACTAATTTGACAATACATACGCACATGTATGCACATACATACATGCATACATGTATGTATGTACGCAGATCGATTGACGTCTGATAGTATTAACGGTCACCGGTTGTAGTACTTAGGTATTGGTTCCCAAAAAGGCAACCGATAAGCACTCGAGGTAAACGCTGCCTTTGGTTCTTTTGGAGATACACAAATCGTTCAGTAGTATGCGATTGCAGCGACTCCGAGGCACATTGTATTTAAACATTAAGTATTAAGTATACAATACCACAACGAATTGTATTAGGACTTTGGCCGGATTAAGTTCAAAATGGATATATTTGGCAAGCGGGTGAGTTGCATCTTCAAGTATGGCATAAAAGATAAAAGTCATTTCAAACTTTGCTTAATTGTCTACATCAATATTCTTTGAGTCTTTTCGAATGTTCTGTATGTTTCAAAATGTTTTAAGTTTCCATGTTTTTAACGTTTTAGCTGATTGCAATTGTTGCGACATCAGCACGTCAAATATCTCTGTCTAGGCCCATAAGTATTATCTAAGTATTATCTCTTGCTATAAGTAGGCATGATATGACGACTATGACACACCCCGACAAACATATAAAGCAATTATTCGTATTTATTTACAATTTTCGTTCCTCATAGTTGGTTTATTTAATTTCCTCTTTTTCTTGGGCTGGGCTTAGTTTGGGCTGTGAGTAACGGCTTTCGGGAAATTCTATCTATGAAGAGCGGAAGATTTGAGTATAGTTAACCCTTTCAACTATTAAGATTTTGGGGGAATTATGTTTGTTAATATTTACGTTTTTCTTTCATACAAGATCTTAGCGAATCGATTGTTAAAATAAAAAAGCACTTGAGATACCCTTTAAGCTCATATAAATAGATGTTAGGTTGGTTTTGATTTATTTCAAAAACATTTTGAAGACAGTTTAACCTAAAAGTTCTTACTGCTTATGTACAGAGTATGTTTGAGTCGGTTAAAAGCTAGTTGAACAAAAGATACCTTGTAAAATTTGAAAATAAAATCCTCAAAATCTAAAGAATTTTTGCTTTAAAACTTATAGGTAAATACATAATACCTTTGGGTCTTATTGGGGCATATTTGTTATTAATATTTTTTTTGGCTTTGGAATCGAGAAAAAAAACATTTAAATGAAAATAAAAATGCAATCAAAGTATGGTCAATATATATCTTTTATGTTCGAGAGATGTAAACACAGATAGTAAGTCAGATATATCACATAAATTTGATTGCTTCGAATTATTCGCTTGGACATGCTTAAACATGATATGTAAATGATTTCCAGGGCATAGTTTCAGTTTCAGTTTCATTTTCATTTATTTAGTTATTTCAATTATTGAAAACGCATTCGTTAAAGAAAAAAGCTGGCAAATTAGACATGCACTTTGAACTTATAACTATAGTGAATACGTTCCCAGTATCATACTCGGTAGCTCGTCAATAACTTTCGAGCGTTTTTGTGTTTTTTTTTTTTTTTTTTTTTGGCTCGTGAGCAATGTGTGAGTTGGATGCTGTTCGAAATGGTTATTTGTATGGGTATACAAATTGGTATGGGAATGCTAGCGCCAGTGCCCAAAGCAGATCTAATTCTCAGTGTGAGAACGGCTTTTAAGTTGTGCACATCGGGAGTCGGTCGAAGCTATTGAGTGTATTTAATTGAATATATAAATATATATATATATATATATGAATATATATAGTGCATATGTATATTGTTTTATCGATTGTCGTTGTGCTCTGTTCCGGCTAGCCTTTGACGCTTGAAACTAGCTTAAGAATCGTTAATCTTAACCGATCTATAGTGAATGCTATAATGTAATCAATAGTATACACAAAAATCTGAAGAAATCGTAAATGCAATCAATATATCAAAATCGAGTTTCGAGTTCGTAAAGCTATTCTTACGTGATTCGGATATCGTGCTCGTGTAAAATGATACATTCTATTGAAAATCTTCAAAAGATCTAACTAAAAGTCATGTAAATGTGAAAAACAAATACCACGCACTGATATACAATAAACGGCCGTATACATACATATGTACATATGTATATGTGTATATGTGTGCATTGTACGTACTGAACTGTTCAATTGAAGTGTTAAAATTACCCACTTAACATATTTTTAAGGTTATAGCTTTTAATGTGTTGAGAAAAAGTACAATAACAAAAACAACAACAACAAAACGGTCACACGTATTTTGTATGCAGATTCCCATATACATACATTTCTTAACACATACATACATAATGTGAATAGCAAAAGCTACACTTAAACAACAATAACGAGCAAGACAATAACAATAACAATAACAAAAACAAAGTTCAATACTTTCCAAACAAATATGTATACCCGGGACACCTGAAGATCCGTTAGCTCGGATCGGCGTGTGCATGTCCTCAGTCTCTCTATCTGGTCGTAGCGTGTATCGTACTCTGTAGAAAAGATGCACATTCACAATTTGTATGGGATTGAGAGGGTTGATCTGTTATTGAATATCAACCAGGTGTTGGACAATGAATTTCTTTGGTCATGACTATCAAAGCGGTTTCCGACGCACCAATCACTCTCGTACATATCATACAACAACTTGGATAGATCAGGAACAGCAATTCTATCTCAAGGAAACTCTCCTATGGAGACAGACTAAGGTGCGTCACAATACAAAAACTATACCCACAGACCATAACTACAAACTGAAGCAAACCATCAAACTATGTACATACATCGTTTTATTTATTCCTCTTTCTTATTTATGTGTATTTATTAACCCTATTAACCTTTAACCAAACGCAACGATGTTTGAAATAAAAAGATTGTCGAGCATTGCTTTACTGTATAAACAGACAGAGAAAGATGCTCTTGCCCTCTCTTAAAGCTTTTGAAATATAAAGCATGATGGTATGACAAGAAGTTAAATTAATTAATATGACACAAACTATTCTCAAGTTGAAGTTCACTTATCAATACTCTAACTCCTTAATGTAGGTTTAAATAAACTTTTATTCTGTTTGTTGACCTGTTACTGTTCCACATCTTAACATGATTACAAATAACATAAGCGTTATCTACTCTCGTCCGAAATCTTGACAGATTGAACAGTTCTGTTGAATCTTAATAGTACAGAAAGTTGATATTTAACTCTTTAGAAATCTTAGTTTCGAATTCAAAGCTTTCGTGAGTTGAAACCCTTAAGTAAAGATATTATCATTAAGACATTGTTAAAACTTTGAATTTTCTTTGATTGCTTTAGGGTTCCAGAGTTAGTACAATAAATGACTGGCTACAAATTCAAATCAGAAAGTTGATATTTAACTCTTTAGAAATCTTAGTTAATTCGAAGCTTTCGTGAGTTGAAACCCTTAAGTAAAGATATTATCATTGTTTAAACTTTGAATTTTCTTTGATTGCTTTAGGGTTCCAGAGTTAGTACAATAAATGACTGGCTACAAATTCAAATTGGCGGCTCACAAGATGTTAAAAAGAAAAAGCCAACGAATCAAAATCGCATCAAATCTACGAAATATACATTGATCACATTTCTGCCACAGAATTTATTGGAACAATTTCGTCGCATAGCAAACTTTTATTTTCTTGTTATGACCATAATATCGCTACTAATTGGTAAGACTAACTTTCTTCAAACGAATTTCAACTATGTGGAATTACATTACTCTTATTCTTATAGACAGTCCTGTATCGCCAATGACGTCATTGCTGCCGCTAGTATTCGTTATCGCTGTGACGGCGGCGAAACAAGCCTATGAAGATATTTTACGCTATAGAACTGATAATGTGGTCAACCGATCGCCGGGTAAGTACACGCAACGAAAACTATGTTCAAGTGCAAAATATCGAAAAGCCTATATATTTACTTAAGTGACCATCATTAAGAATGGCGTCGAGGCTATTATACAGTCACAGAATGTGGGACCCGGAGATTTGGTCGTGGTGGAGCGAGACTGTGATGTGCCCTGCGATTTGTTGCTGTTGCGCTCAACGGACCCGCATGGCAAGTGCTTCATAACGACGGCCAACTTGGATGGCGAGTCGAATCTAAAGACGCTAACGGTGCCCAGAGATCTGCCAACGGTGCCCATCGAGGAGATGCACAAGTTGGGCGTCATTGAGTGCGAAACGGCTGGCACCGATCTCTACAGTTTCAACGGCAAGATCGAGCTGGCTGCTGGCGAGGGTCGTGTCCTGCCACTCTCCGCCGATAATGTGCTGTTGCGCGGTTCCCGGGTGAAGAACACGGAATGTGTGATTGGCTGTGCCATCTATACGGGCATGACGACCAAGCTCCAGCTGAACAGTCGACTGACGCGCAACAAGACGGCCTCGAGTGAAACCTATGTGAATAGATTTCTTATATTTATACTTATAGCATTAATAGCCATAGTTACCTTGCTCTACTTCCTAAAACGGTAAGTACTACAACGAATCCCAATCCGATCCGTACTTAACACAGAATGTTATTAAACTTTTCAATTTGCAGTTATAATGAGCTATTTGTGATACCAAAGCTGACCTATCTGGGACCTGCAGCGGATGGCTATAGTGTTAAACAGTTTCTGCAGGATTATCTATCATTTCTTATACTGTTCAACTATTTGATACCCATCTCGCTGTATGTGACGATCGAGTTGCAGCGTGTCATTAGCGGCTTCTTTATGGAATGGGACACCGAGCTCTATGAGCAGGAAACGGATCAGCAGTGCGTTGTGAACACATCGAACTTGAACGAGGAGCTCGGTCAGATCAACATACTGTTCTCGGATAAAACGGGCACACTCACCAAGAACGAAATGAACTTCCAACAGTGTTCGATAGCTGGCCACAAGTTCACCTATAAGAAGACGCGACTCGAGGATGAGGAGACCAAAGCACTGTTGGACATTAACAAATTCAGCGTAAGTCCACGTAAGAAACTACTTCTTGATCAAGTTAATTCTCTCTCTTTTTCCTTATTAGATGGATCAAAAGGTATTTTTCCAGGCGCTGGCCATATGCCACACGGTGCAGGTGGCAGCATCCCCAACACCCGATGCTCCGGTGGCCAATAAGAATGAGAATAATAAGTCAGGTCCACCTGAAATGTACTCCATCACGGACATCACCGAAGAGAGTCACAATTCTAGTCAGCACAGTGAACTCAACGTAAGCAACACAATTGAGACATCCATTTCGGTGCATCCGAATGGCGCTAATGCTACGGCAACCTCAGCGTCTGATGTGAATCCCCTGCTGATTGGCGACGACAGCTACAAGGTGGAGCGCCGCAAGCGTCCCCAAGTGGTCAAGCGTAGTCCCAATTTCGCCAGATCCAATAAGGTGCATATTTCACCGTCTCCCGACGCAGTCATTGGTGGCAGCACACCGGATCAGAAGGGCTCTTCGATGGGTAGTACACCCCTGCAAAGTCCACACCTCATACGTCCCATTTCACTGCAATTCCAACGTTCTACCTCGGAGCGTGATCTGCCGCAATATGGCGAGGAGCACGCTCAATCCGCCTTGGGTCATCGACGCGCTCACTCCTATGGTGCGCCCAATGCGTATCTCTCCAACCCCGTTGGCAATGTGACACCACCCATCGGTGGACTCTTCCGTGCCGCTAGCACCACATCGCGTGAATCCTATGCAGCGCCCACATTCACGCGCCAGCCCACAATACTGATTCGTGCGGAGTCCCAGCGTCGCAAGAATGAGATCCAGCAAACACTGTGGTAAATAAAATTGCATTACTCTAACGGTTCTTTGCGCCATGTTAATGGCGTGCGTATATCGATAACCGATTGCATTTCATCTAAACAGCTGTTGATGCATTTTTGCATACATATGATTTAGAATTTAGAATTTGGCAACTCATTAATATGTTTATCAATTTGTCCAAACCTTAGTATGCTGGATTATCAAGCCTCCAGTCCAGATGAGAAGGCTCTAGTTGAGGCATGCGCTAACTTGGGTCTAGTCTATACGGGCGATGATGATGAAGTGCTGCGTGTCCGCATTGTGCCACCACATTTGGACTATAAGCGTCCGTTGAATAGTGGCAAGCCCAAGGAGGATTGCTTCTATCGGCTGCATGTCCTGGAGTTTACCTCCGATCGCAAGCGCATGAGTGTTATCGTTCGCGATGAGACTAACAAGAAGTGGATCTACACCAAGGGTGCGGAGAGCTATGTGTTTCCACTTTGCGCGAATAGCTCGTCGGTTATGGTGACCAAGACGGATGCACATATCAACGATTTTGCCCGCTTGGGTTTGCGCACCCTGGCAATAGCTAGGCGGGAGATATCCGAGACGGAATACCAGGAGTTTGTCACGTCCCTGGCTCATGCGAATAGCTCCTTGGAAAATCGCAAGCAATTGAGCGAGGAATGCTATTCACAGATTGAAAGTGGTGAGTACAACAGATGCTACATTTTCATTGGAATATATTTTGAAAATAGTTTTTCGATTTAGATCTCGATTTGTTGGGTGCCACAGCTGTGGAAGATGCGCTGCAGGATGATGTAGCGGACACGCTAGTCTCCTTGCAGGCAGCTGGCATCAAGATTTGGGTGCTCACCGGTGACAAGGTGGAAACAGCATTAAATATCGCCCTATCCTGCGGCCATATACCGCCCGACGCCAAGAAATATATCATACTGGAGTGCAAAAGTCGCGATGATCTGCTTGTCCACCTGAATGTGCTCGAACGTGAGATCGTCTTTGGCATTGGACGACAATGTGCCCTGCTCATCGATGGCAAGAGTTTGGCCGTTGCCCTGGCAGACGCACCCAAGGAATTCCGCGATGTTGCCGTCAAGTGTACAGCGGTCCTCTGTTGTCGCCTGAGTCCGTTGCAGAAGAGCGAAGTGGTGGCCCTGATCAAGTCATCCAATGAGAACTATAACACCGCTTCGATTGGCGATGGTGCCAACGATGTGTCCATGATCCAGGAGGCTCACGTTGGCATCGGCATCATGGGGCGAGAGGGTCGCCAGGCGGCACGCTGTGCTGACTATGCTTTCGCCAAGTTTTGCATGCTCAAACGCTTGCTGCTCGTCCATGGTCATTATCATAGTGTGCGATTATCATTGTTGGTGCTCTATTTCTTCTACAAGAACATCTTTTTCATGGGCATTATGTTTCTGTTTCAATTTCACACGCTCTTCTCCTCATCTTCCGTCTACGACTCTCTGTTCCTGACTCTCTACAATGTGATATACACGTCGCTGCCCATTCTATTTATTTCCCTAACCGAGAAACCCTACACTGAGGAGGTGCTAATGCAGTGAGTACCAATTAGCAGTTGTCAAAATATCTATTTATTCTCAAACAATATAACTACTAGGTGCTAAAGCACTTTGTAACGCTTTAAACCGTGGCATTTCCGATCTATCTATCTATCTATATATTTATTTATTTGTATACATATTTCGTACTTATTTAACGTATGGTTTTATTAAGTTTTGCTTTCATGTTCAATTTTATTTCAGTTATATTCATATTGTTCTTTTTTTTCCAGGAATCCAAAACTCTATAGGAAAAACACGGATAATAAGCAATTGCATTGGCCACACTTCCTCATGTGGACCATGTTCGCGATATATCATTCGTTGATTGTATTTTATTTCGCCTACTGCATCTTTTCCTTCAATAATGTCATACTGAATGGCGGACAGACGGCCGCCTTCTCGTGCTTTGGCACTTTACTCATCTGGGCTGTGGTGATTGTTGTGAACCTAAAGCTTTGGCTCGAGTCCATGTATCTGTCATATTGGTATATTGCGACCATAATATTATCGATACTTGCATTTATGATAACAACCGTCATCTACAATGTCATCAACTTGTAAGTTTTAATCACGTTGTATCTTTTGAGTATGGCATTGACAATGTATTGATGTAAATGTTATAGGGACTACGATACGGATATTTATTGGGCCTACAACAATCTGTTGGCTTCCCTGCCCACCTGGCTCTACGTCATATTGGTGACTGTGGCCTGTCTGCTGCCCGATTTTACATTGCGAATGCTGAAGCGAGCCCTCAAGATCAAGAGCTTGAGCATTTTTCCCGGCAAGCAACGAAAGCTTCAAATGCGCAAGAAATTTGAGTCGACCTACTTATAACAATACAAACTTAGTTTAAGGCCATCATTTTGATACGTTTTATTTATTTATTTTATTTTTTTTTGTCGTATACCCACAAGTGTACTATGTATGTATTGTACATAAAAACAACTTTTTTTTTATTATTTTGTTAAGAAAAAAATGTTTTGTTTGTTAAATCATGTGTATCATTTATTTATTTACTTTAGACTTTTAAGATAAATAAACCGCAACTGTTGGGAGTTTTTGGCACAGCCACAAAACACATAAGAAAAAAACCACCTGATACGAATAATGGTGCTTTGATAACTTTTTCGGAACTCAGCAAAGTTAGTACAAAAAATCTCTCATGGAGGCAAACAGGGGCGTACTTGAAAGCAAAATTTGTAAATCTAAAATATTTGCCTGAAGCTCTTTATGCATGTTAACTACGAGGAGAACTTCCTTGAATTTGTTGCTAAAACTTTTTAAAGTATTTAATATTTCAAAATTATCTCTAAATCAAAGAAACCCCTCGCAAAAACTTTACTTTAAACAATATTTTCTGACAAAAGACATAATCGAAGCTTGACATATCTTCTAATATATTTATATTCCTGTCAAAGTCAATGTTAGTTGATAAGATTCTTTAGCTATGTCCCAAAAGTATTATCTTATCTTGTCAGTCAAAGGATTAAAACTGTGTCAGACCGGACAAAATAATGGAAGAATGCTTAAATTGCTTGTTAATAGTAACTAATAAAAAAACATTTGGTTTAATATATGAAACCTAAACCTAACGAAAGCTTAAATGTCGGTTGAGAAGGTTGAACGAAAAATAAATTCTATTTTAGCTAAATGCTGTCAACATTTGATATCATTATTGCAGGGTAAATGTGATTCGCATTAACCCACAGGCATTTGTATGTCTTTATCTTTATTGTGCTGTCGTTGCCATTGTTGTGATATTACTGTTGCAATACCAAAATATTTGATTGTACAGTTATTTCCATTGATAACAATATCTCGCCCTTTGTAAGTGTGTGCGTGCGTGTGTGTGCGTGCGTGCGTGTGTGTGTTTTGAACCTGCGACAGAGACTAATTTGCTCGGAATGATCCAATTCTGGAGTATAGTCGTGCCTAGAGAGAGCTCCGCGGTTGGTGGCTCTCATCTAATTTTGCTTTTCAGGGACGCCCCTCTACAGAGTCATTGATGCAACACACACATGTGCAAAGTCATATCTATATTGCGTACACACACACACGCACACACCTCGCGGGTAGATATGAAGTCGTGTGTGCGTGTATATGACTACATCGAAAGCAATTCTTAATCATTAATAATTTTTTTTTTCGGCTGAATTTAGTATGTTTAGAGACGGTTCACGTAACGGCAAATTTATTGCGTTTGTGTTTTTTGTGCGTGAAATAAAAGTGTTTAGCCACTATATATATAGACATATATATGTATTGTGATCGCAAGAATTGCTTTTAATGATGTCACTCAACGGCACTAGGACAGCTGATGATTCATCCATACATCATCAGCAGCAACCCAAGTCAACAACAATTGTCAAATATGAGAAATCTTCGTGTCTGTTTTGCAATGAGTGGTTCGATGCCCAAACATTTACGGTGTGTAACGATTGCAACGAGACGAGTATTTGATTCGAATCAAGCTTAATTTCACATTGTAGGAGCACCTGATTCATTGTGGCCAGGTGCTGGAAGAATGCCCAAATGGCTGCAATGTGTTCATACCACGAATCCGGATGCGATCCCATTTGAAAGAGTGTCCGCGCAACAAGCAGCAGCAGATGCAGCGTCTAAGTGTTAGCATGGAGCGACTGGATCATCATTCAGCCGATCATCGTGTGCTGGTCCTGGAACAGGACATTGCAACCATACGTTCGGTGCTCAACGAGGAAATCCGTCAACGTTTGCATCTCATCACGGATGTGGGCAACATACGCAAGCACAACCAGGAGGTCGAGGATTGGACGCGGGACACAGATGAGTCAATTGGAGAGCTGCGTGGCCAGCTTCAGGATGCGGCAGCACAGCGTTCCTTTGCTGCGGAACAGAATCAAGTGGATTTTCAATACTGCAGCAGCATAACGCACGTAAGTAAGAGAGAGAGAGAGAGAGAGAGAGAGTACTAAATGATCAATCTAATAAATATTAATATTTATTTCTTTATGTAGTCCTTGAAGGAGCAAGTGGAAATCAAAATGAATGATGTGCAACAGCATTTGAATCAAGTGTCTTCTGAAGTGACTTTCTATCAAAATCAACTGAATGATAATATTCTTAAATTGGAGGAAATTGTTTTTGAAAATGAAAGATTGAATCGGTGAGTGGAGCACTTTAAATCGAATACATATTCGGATTTGTTAATAATGTTTGGCATTTTAGCGATAAATTTGCACAGATTGAACAGTTTCTGCAAGAGATCAATGAGGATATTAAAACCAAATTGGGCTCCAGCGATTTTCCCACCTCAAAGCAGGCAACTTTAGATTACGAAGTGAAAAATGTCAAGAGCATTATCTGCGAAACAGAGGATCGCTGCGACAAACTGCAGAATATGATCCAAGATCTGGACAAGGCACAACATCAAGCAATGCAAAGCATTGCGGACATTGAGAATCAATTGGCCATGCAGCAACGTATCGCCAGTGTTCAAAATATTCGAGGTATGTTGAAAGTGTATGTAAAATCTGGTTATGCCTGCCTATCTTGTTAGATAAATTCAAATTATTCAAAGCAAATACTTACCATATTACCATGTGCCATTTTAGGTCACTTAATTTGGCGCATTAAGGACTACTCAAAGAAATTGGAGGAGGCTAAGCAGTACGATACAATATTTCACAGTGCCATGTTCTCCAATAAGGCATTTGGTTACGCCTTACGTGTAAGTCATTAAATTTCGGAATCTTAAAGGATCAAGCCTAATAGGTTTTTCGTTTTGTTGCAGCTGGACATCTATTTGAATGGCAAGGGCACCTGGAAGGGTCGTAACCTGATTGCTTGTCTGAATGTGCTATCCGGCGAATACGATCCACTTTTGACATGGCCATGTCGCCTGCAAGCCGAGATCATTATACGCGATCAGGGTGGGCCACTAGGGGCACAGGATTATGTGAAAATTATCTATGTGCGAAAGAAGAGCGATGATTATTTACAAAGCAATCAGTATTTTCATATACCACACAAGGTTATTACCAGCCGTAACTATCTACGCAACGATTCACTTTTCGTTGAGGTGCGAGTCTTAAAATGAGATGCAATTCGTTTGTTATTCAGATTTGTATGCAGTACTAGGCTCAAGCTAAGTAAACTGATAAGCAGCTAAGCAAAAGAAGTCTTGTCGAATTTATACAGCCTAATCCTTGTAGATCGTAGATCGAAGTGTGTTTCAACTAGGGGAAATAACAAAACTTTCGCATTTCGTTGACCAAACTATTAATTCAAAAAAGATTTCCGCCAAACATATTAGAAAAGAAATCATGCAATTAATGTTCTTGTATATTTAATGACATACATAAACACACGTACAGTTATATATTTTTAAAATACGAACAGTTATAACTAGGCAATGCACACGAAATCGAGTTTTAAAATGTGTTAATCAATTAAATTGACACTGTAAAAATAGAGAGAGCTCGCTCGTTGGCACAACTTTAAAAAGTTTTAAGACACACGAAAAGCATAAAACAAAGCTTATATTCAACATTTTGTCTTTAGTATAAATGCAATTCCAAAGGATTTAAGGTTTTTTCGTAACGAGGCACAGTAAATAAGGTTCAATTTTGCGTTCAATACACAATTCAAAATGTTGTAAAATTGTAAATTTCGATTTTGTGTTTACTAACTTAAATAAAATAATAGTTATTTTGTAGTCAACGTAAACACATATACCATATATAAGAAGTAAAATACACAATATTTAAAACAGTTATTTTGAATAATGCCTTAAGTTTAAGATGAGCGTTGTTCTCCCACCAGCGCATACAGAGCGTGCTTGTAATGTCCAGAAGTATCGCCCTGCATCAAATATATGAATTGTTTTTAATAAATTTTAATTGAATATTTATTTTTGTGCTAACCTTGATCCAGCTCTTTAGCGATTTGCCATACAAACGCTCGAACGCCACCTTAATATCTGCCAAGTCAATCTGCAAGGAAAGAGGAGTTTTACATATGCGTAGAGAGGAGTTGAAGTTTGGTTTTTGCTTGTGCCATACCTCACAGCGTGTGATAATGACGCGTATCAACTGCTTATCGTTGGTGCCAATGCCAGCCATGGATTTGTGCAAGCGCGATGCGAAATATTCGGCTTTGTTCGTGACGCACTTGAATATGGCAATCAGACCCTCCATAATATCGCCAGAGAATTCCTTTTTGAGCGCTTTCTCCAGTGAGTGGCCGGTCATGCTCTCATACTCTTGGAATATCTAACGAATTTGAAGAGCTTACATACACCGAAATACATATTAAGCCAAGTGAATGAATGCTAACTTACAAGTTTCAATTGCTGATAGTTTCTCTGACAAAGTATCATATTGAACATGCTCTCGTCGGTGCCGACACGTAGCTCGCCAGCCTTCAGCAACTCCCTGGCATCGTCTTTGGCCATGTTGGGATCGACACGACCGCTTTCGTCCCGTGCGGCAGTGCATAGTGAAGTGAGCAGACGCTTAAAGTTGCCAGACGTCTCCGATTTCAGTTCGGACTCCAAATGAGCGCCGTATACTATACAAATATATATATATATATATATATATATTAGTTCATTCACATAGTGTGTAAATAACATCAAAGTGAAAACTTACAGCGCAAGTATTGATTTTTAATCGTATGAATTTCGATGTTGGATAGCGTGCACAGAATTTCAATGAGCACCTCCTCATCGGTGCCCAGACCCGCCATGGCATCATTTAATTCGGCACAGTAATAGTCCACAATTGGACGCAATAGACCAACGAGCAGTTTTTCAAAATTGCCACTTGTCTCCGATTTGACATCCTCAATAAGATCCTTGCCAAAATGGGTTTTATACTGACGTTGGATTTCCTGTCGCTGTTCATTGGTGCGACGGCAGATGATCTCAATGAGTTTATCTTCATCGGTGCCAAAACCTTTCATCGCTTTGCGCAAATCGTGAGCATCTTTAACCGGATCAAGTCCTTGGGCCGGTAATAAAGTGGGTGTGCCCTATGAAAATATTTAGATAACAATTAATTCTATATATCTAATGCAAGTACATAAATATAGGGAGGTCGAGTAGCTGCAACTTGTCCGTAATACCTAATGATTCTTCCTGTACTTTGTTAAGCATAGAATTAAGCATTAGCTGTTTTGACATCTTCTTTGTACAAATTTTGGTTACTAGGAAATTTTTTGGGACGTTGGGTTATAGGATGACAAACCTCTTTGGGCAACGTAATGTGTTCATTGACTGATTCCTGCACTTGCTCATGGCCATCCCCATCCCCATACCCAATCCCTGGCCCTTGCCCCGGGCCATGCCCTTGATCATGCCCATACACATGAACCAGGGAAAGGCCATGTCCCTGTTGATCATGGCGACTAGATTCTTCACAGTCATATGGCGATGTCATGGGTGGTGTGTATCCACGGTCAGCCAGATAGGTCGAGGCATTCGCATTGTATGAATACTGATTAAATAGGCTTTGGTTGCTATGCTGTTGATATGGTGGCCCCACATGATATGACGAAGATACATTTACATTAAGAGGAGGATATGCCGCTGATGTGTTACGATATGGCGTATGCATTGAATAAGGTGCGCCACCATGCTGATTTGGATATTGTTGGAATTGCTGTGGGTGGCTAGGCTGTGCGTTGGCATCACTGTGCATCGGTGCAGTTGCCCAACCAACTCCAAACGGTACATTCTGTTGCTCATTACAAGGGGAATATGATGAGTGTGGCCTTCCTGGGCTCTATAAAAAGTCAAAAGACACACACACACACACACAGTGATTGTTCCTATGTTCCTAAACACATTTCACACAACAGCAACATGCAAGTTTCTATTATGTACAGGGATGAAAACCAAAAATCTTATAAAATGGGAGTCTTTTGAGAGATTTTTTGTTTGAAAAATCCTCCAACATTACATGTGTGAGCATAAATAAAATAATAATTTCTGTCGAGCATCTCTTGTTGAAAACGAGATTGTAGATTATACGATGATGTAACTAAAAATCGCCCGTTATTCTTAATGATTCTTCTTGTTCTGTGTTTAGCATAGTATAAAGCATTAGCTGTTATAAAACTTCCATGTCAACATTTTGATTACTAGCAAATTTGGGACATTGAGTTAATGGAAGACAAACCTGTTTTGGCAACGTTATGTGTTGATTGACTGACTGCTGCACTGGCTCATGACCAAGACCATACCCATACCCATACCCATACCCATGCCCTTGCTCCTGACCGTACCCATACCCATGCCCATACACATGACCCTGGCCAAAGCCATATCCCTGTGGATCTTGGCGACTAGTTGCTTCATAATCATATGGCGATGTCATGGCTGGTGTGTATCCACGGTCAGCCGGATAGGTTGAAGCATTCGCATTGTATGGATACTGATTAAAATGGCTTTGGTGGCTATGCTGTGGATATGGTACGCCCGGTTGGGGCGCCACATGCGATGCAACATTGGTTGGATATGGTGGCGAAGATACATTAACATTAAGAGGAGGATATGCCGCTGATGTGTTGGGATATGGCGTATGCATTGAATAAGGTGCGCCACCATGCTGATTTGGATATTGTTGGATTTGCTGTGGATGGTTAGGCTGTGCTGTGTTGGCATCGCTGTGCATCGGTGCAGATCCCCAACCAACTCCAAACGGCACCTTAGGTTGCTCGTTAGTAGGGGGCTGTGATGAGTGTGGCATTCCAGGGCCCTATAAGAAGTCAAAAGACACACACACACATTGATTGAGCATAGATTAGACTGGATAACTGGAACCATATTGGTTAACACTCAACCTATGTTTCTTAACACATTTCAAACAACAGCAACATGCAAGTTTCCATTAAATACAGGGATGAAAGCAAAAAAAACTTATAAAATGGGCGTCTTTTGAAAAACTGTTTGATATATCTTGCAAAATTACCAAGTACACGAATTTTCTCTTTGTTTTCATTACATTTTCAAAAATGTTTATAAAGAGCTAGTATAGTTTATGAACATGCAAACGGCAATATTTAAAAAGCAAATAAAACTACTTTAAAAAAAAAAAAAAAAAAAAAAAAACATTTTTGTTGTGTTGAAAAACAAGTTTAGCTGTCTGGTTTGGGTCATGTTGTAGATTTTTGTGTTTGTTTTAAATAAAATTACGTTCTACTTACGTATGGATACATGATGTATTTGCTGGGGTTTGTTTTTTTATTCAAATGAGATTACTGGGTTAGGGAATTCCTGTGAGATTCAATACTGAAAATATAAAAAGAAGTTAAGTTTAATGTAATTGAACAATATACAACAAATAACTCAACTGAACTAATTTACAAAAAAATAAATAAATAAGATATGAAAGTAAAAAACTAATTAATGTGCATTTAATATATATATATATATATATATTCTACATGTAATGTTATCGTAAAATTAAATAATAATAAATTAAAATAACGGAACAATAACACTCTGATAACATTTCGAATTCAATAGGAATAAAACACAATGTAGACGGGAATCGACTAAGTCGAGTCAGTTGGAAGATACATTTATGTATCTATGATATATATTTGTTGTCAGTGTGGGAATATCGGGTTAGTTTCTTGTTTATATAGCTAACTTTACACACACCAAAGTACACAACAACACGTCAACAGTAAATTTAGGCCACACATTTCCACAATATTCGCAGTTATTCGTATAAGGTTTATGTTAGCTAAGATAATTAGCTTCGCGCCACTCAGCATACAAACTACTATACCAAAATATATACATACATATATACGTGTATGTATATGTATGATATGTCGCGTTATTTCGCAATGGCTGTTATATTTCCCAAAAGCACCCCAAACCCTACAGGTCTGGCTTACGATGAGTCACATTTGTGGGAGCCACGTGGTCTGCGACGAAACCGTCCCTTTTTGTTCGTCTGAATATATTTGTATATGCAAGGTCATGTCACGTTATCAATTTGCTTAATTACGCATTGTAAAAATTCTTGGTATTTAAGATGATAATTCTGTAAACACATACTACAAAGCATGTTTGCATGCATGTGTGTGTGTAGTTCACTTATTGTGTGATGATTCATTTTACAGCATCTTACATCTTACAAGTAATTTCCCAGAAGCTAGTTTATTTTATGTATGTGTATGCGTATGACTAATATGAACGTTATAATTATCAAAAAGACCACAAAATCGTTTTTCCTTTAGAAAGTTATTTATTCCTTTATGCAAGGTCGCGAATCAACAGATGTTTGCATGTTGCCCACACACTCAAATATATATATAGATACACACTCACACGAATGTGTATTTTTTTCAAACGTTGAAGAAAAAGATGAAAGTTTAAATTGTAGCACAACGTTTTATACAAACATACATATTTGTATGTTACTTTACTGCTAAGTATACACACATAAGCAAGTACATATATATTATGTATAAACCCGCATTCTATTTGCATAAAATAACCAAATATGTATGTGTACACATTATTATTATAAGCTGCACATATTTTCAGTTAGTATTCACTGGCAGGCACTCTTAAAAATTAGTTTGCAAATTAAAAATAATCCCGAAGCTGTCTTTGTTGTCCGACTTAAGTATACGTTTTTTTTAATTACTTCTAGTTGGACGTTTGCACGAGTGTACCAAGTACCATATACAGCGTCAACCTGATTTTATAAACTGAGCAAATAATTGACAGGGTGGCACGACAACCTGTGGCAATAATATATCAAACAATATCTTATCGATAGCATACATTTGCATAGGCAACTCTAGAAAACAATTCCATCAACAATCGATTGTTGAAAGTATTTGAACCGTTGGCTAAAAATGTTTGAGAAAAGAAGCTGAAAATGCGAAATAAATTAAATATGCTAAAACAACGATAATACACTGACCGCTGCCGGCTCAAAAACAAACAGTTTAACACCGTGTTCTCAAAGTCCAAACATTTTCTTAAAACCAATCGATAGTTGCAAGCATTGACTAGATTTGGCTCTCGCGTATGTCAAATCAGACAAAAAAGGCTAAATCGACAACACTGATAAGAACGATCAAAACAATGCGCATTGCAACATATAACAAATAATGTGTTGAATTTATCTGATGCCACGACGCCCAGAGCATGAATAATCGTGTACGCATTGTCGTAGTTGGAGATTCGGGTTAATATTAAATCCATCGAATAAATGTAAAAAGCTTTAGCCCAAATTATTTGCAGGTGTGGGAAAAACCTGTTTAACCCACTTAATTGCCCACAATGAATCGTTAATACGGCCAGGCTGGACGGTCGGCTGCAATATTCAGGTGAAAATTCATGAGTTCAAAGAGGGAACCGCTCGTCAGTGCCCCTACTTTATTGAACTGTTTGATATTGGTGGCTCGCTGAGTCATAAGAATACACGCAGTGTCTTCTACAGCGGCATTCATGGAGTTATTTTGGTGCATGATCTTACCAATGGCAAGTCGCAGGAGCAGTTGCTCGACTGGCTCTACGAGATTGTCAACAAGGATGGCAAGGATACGTACAAATGCCGAAGCAGCAGTTTGCCGCCCTCACCAATGCCCGTCTATGCATCGGAAGCTCATATGCGTTTCGATCTGGAGGAATTTCTTGGCTCTACACAAATCCCAATTCTTGTAATGGGCACCAAATTGGATTTGATCGATGAGAAGCGTCAACCCAAAACAGCCGTAAAGAAGGCCGGCGGTATAGGTCAGTTTTGTATTACTCTTTGCCATAATTTGTAATAAAATTAACAGGGTTTTTTTTTTTTTTTTTTTTTTTGGTATGCAGCTGACAAATGTGGTGCCGAGGAGGTTTGGCTCAATTGTCGGGATACACGCAGCTTGGCTGCAGGCACCACCGATGCGGTTAAACTATCACGCTTCTTTGACTGCGTGATCGAGAAACGTGAGTGCAACGGCGGCTCCAGCTCTTATCCCAATATCACCGACAGACGACGACCAACAAGCTCACAGCCCACCAGTCCAGAGTATCCTATTTATGCAGGCAAAACGGCAAGCCCCACATTTGTACCACTTCTGGAAACAAGTGATCTTAAATGATAAAATGTATATACGAACAGCTTTTCTAATTTAAATTTATTTAGTCAATATACAGTTTGACAACAAAATGTTTACACAACATGAAAATTTTTGATTTTTTCGAGCAGCTCGAGATGAAAAGTCGGTCCTTTTTATAGCTTTTCGGACATATTCCTGAGATATGGAAATTCCACATTCCGTCTTCATTTCATTGGCAAGCGTTCAGGTCGAATTAGTTGGATTTTTACTGATCCTTCTGACCATAATTCGCTCTGTCCTTGGTGCTATTTCCCGCGGCCTTCCAGTTGATGGCTTCGTTTCTATCCTACTCTCGTTTTTTACCCGGTTTAAAATATTGTATACAGTTTTCCTGCTAATTGCAAACATTTCTTCAATCTCAGAGTCCGATTTCCCGACCGTGGTGCCATAATAAACTAACTGGTTCATATTTTTTTTAGAAAATGGCATTAGGAAAAGCTGAGCGCTTTTATTTAAAAAAAATAAAAAAATATATATATATAGATACGAAATTTACAACGAAAATAAACTAAAAAAGGATGTGTGTAAACACATTCGTGTCAGTTGAATTTAGTTCGTTTGTTAGTATTTTTAATTGTTCTTTGTTAGTCTTAATATTTTTGAAGTTTAAGAGATAATTGATTGAATAACTTATAAAAATTAAAAAAATATATTAAAAACAACAACCAGTGTGTCCCTTAAGCTATAAAGTGAAAAAATTAACATTTTTCAGGTTGTGTAAACACTTTGTTGTCAAACTGTATATATAATTTTACACAGTAACAATAATGGAAGTACCTCTTAGGTATGGGCAAAGAGAACGTAAGATATAAAGAGGAGAAAACGTGCTTAGATTCTCATTGAGTATAGGTATCTGCTTGCATCATTTGGCAATACCAGTCGGGCAACACTGTCTCTCCACGGATGACTGTGTACCTCACCTTTTGTTCATCAGCCTTATAGTCTAGTACGACAACGGTGTTAGAGTCGTCAATGTGATCCATTAACGCCTTCAGTTCATGCAGAAAGCTTGAGAGGAATGTGGCCATCGCGGCTGCACTCCACGGCTTATTGCGATGTAATTTGCCCACATCATATTCTTGGATTGTATGGGCCAGTCCCTTGTTGTCGCGCATACCAGCTATTATGGTTCGTATGCCGACCAAAAATGACTGGCTCCACCATTTAGGTGACTTAAAATTGTCAAAGGTGCGTCTTTGTTGTGGCTTATGCATGCTTGTAGTTGTCTTAAGCTCGACAAACTCAGCGGAGCGCAATTGTTTTGGGTCGCTCAGGTTCCTGAAAGTAAGATACCGATGGGTTCGAGTTATACATTGATGTCCACATGTAACATGTAATTTTTGTAGCGTACACCTGAACGTCGCTCTTAATGCAATCCATTTCGGCAGCGTACATCAGTTGCATGCCATTTAGTTTCGAACGAAACACGCAGGCCAATTCCGTGTTTTCATTAACCGGCTGGCTTGTGTCGGGCTCCATGGATGGATTAGGTGTTGTGCAATATTGCTCAAACTTGAAGCCCCACGAGCACATGTCCAATCGATTGCTTGTCATCTGTTCGCGTTCAATGCGCTGTTCTTCTGTCTCAATCTTTGAGATGTAAATAGTGCCGTTCAATTGGCTGGCCTTTAGCCGATAACTTGCATTTCTGTCGTATGGTGTGCACATAATCTGGCGCAGAATGCCTCGCAATGTAACGAAGTCTGTGGGCAGCTCCATGCGACCAGAGGAAGATCTGCGCAATAGCTCCTGATGTTTATTGATGTACTGGCAGACCTGGTTAATGTCGTGGTATTCGGGATCAACAGATTTGCGCCGCACTTTCTCAATGCCAGCATTGAGATCCAACGGCAAAGCGTTATCAAGTGGGTGGCGCAAGTACGACACATTACTGTCATTATCCTCGAATTCTCGTGCTTCGTTGACGCTAAAAAAGCCAATTGGAACTGGACGTCGAAAATCGGGAAAGGCACCAACAAATTTTGAACCAGGTTTGTGAAGGCGCACGTTAACACGCAAATGTCCTGCATCGGAGTGCAATTTGTTGGAACTATCTGCTTTCATCACGTTAGATACTCTGGTTATAATACAGTTAAATAATTGAAGTTAATAATGCATTTACCCATTTTTAGCCAGCATATGAATGCGATATCTTTGTTTATTTTTATATATCGAAATAAAACGAAGCAGTCAAGTAATCGATAGCTATCGGAAGTGTGTTCTATCGGTAAATGCTAGCTATCGTAATAGAACAACTACATAAATCAGCTGAGGAACTTTGCCCCAAGAAACAAATTCTTTTTAATTAAAAAATGAGACAGCAGCGAGAATGCATTGTTGTTAATATGCGTTCAGCGATAGTGCTTATTGTCATATTTGTTTTGACCGGCATTAGGAACAGTGAAACTGCCAGTGGTGGCAATCAAATGGATCTAACAGATACTAAGAGTGATCAGCGCAAGGACAACAGTAACGCAGGCAACAACAATAACAACGACAACGAAGTGTTTGTGCCTGCATTGGCCAACATGGCCAGCAAGTCATCATCAGTAAGCGACAACAACAATAGCAACAGCACCACAAACATGCTCTGCCCACTGGACAAGGAAACGCAATGCGAACGACTGCAGTTCCCATGCATTCGTTGCACATACAATTTTAATTGCCTGTACGGACGTGATGTAAACATCACCTGCGAGGCGGTCAGCAATGTTCAGTGTGTGGGTGAGCGCACATTTCAGAGGCAAATGAACTGTCGCTATTGCTACCAAACGGAGATGTGGCAGCAAAGCTGTGAGCAACATGCCAATTGCAATTCAGCAGCGGAAAAGTACTATCGCACCAATTGTACAGTCCACCAGGATGTTCTTTGCTTGGGCAGTCGTTCGTTTACGCGCAATTTGCGTTGTAACTGGACACAGGGTTATCGCTGGATCACTGCTTTGCTAATAAGTCTGACCCTTGGCGGCTTTGGCGCCGATCGCTTTTACCTTGGCCACTGGCAGGAAGGCATTGGCAAGCTGTTCAGCTTTGGTGGCCTCGGTGTCTGGACGATTATCGATGTCCTCCTTATATCGATGCACTATCTGGGCCCAGCTGATGGGTCCCTCTACATTTAATTGCGTTAAAGTTGCTAAGCTTTAGACCATAAGTTGCCTGTAACAATTATCCGTAAGCCTGTATACGGAATACATTCAAGCTCTGCTATGCATGTACATATTTCATCTATATTCTAGAGTTAATGAACCCAAATTGTTTGAAATATCAGCTAAATATACTAAGTACAAAAATCTTTCATACGCAGTTAGATGTAAGAAGAAATTGTATTAAATCATAACATTTCGAACCCTAACCACAAAAATAACGTAAGCGCCAAGATGCATATTGTTTTTGGGACAGTTTCTTTGATGTGAAAATTCGATTTGATTTTATGGCGTGTTTTGATGTCGTATAAGGAATAAACCAAATTTGCACCAAAACGTTATTCTCGGGGTTAGGGCTCGGCGTGTATATATATATATATATAATAATAAACTGGTTTACAATAATACGGGTTTAAAGTTTATGCCACCAGCATCAATTTATGCGATATAAACATGGAACTTATACGCGTTGGCGCTTCTGTTTAATACGCATCTTTCTTGACAGCTTAGCGTCGCGGTTCTTTTCGATCTTACGCCAATACTCCATCTCTGGCTGGCCGCTTAGCACCTCGAATTGCATTTCGGCGCAACTGTGATGAAGCGCCAGACTTTTGGCTGCAGTGTCCGTGCCCATGCGCAAATATGCCACCTGATCTCCATGCTTAATGTCAATGTACTTGATGTCTGTGTACTGTCGCATGTTCGTCCTAAACTCCTTCACAATGGTACAGGGCCGACACAGAGTGCATTGTACAATTAAACCATGCTTGTATTTTGGCGTGTTTTCTGCCTTGCAATTCTTGTTAATTTTCTTAATCTCAGCGTGTTGCTCGACAACTGTTTGTGGATCAAGTATCTTATTGATGTTGTCTTTGGACTCTTCTATGCGACGCAGCTGATTGAGGTATTTGTTGCGTAGGGTGCACCAGCTTGTCTTTGGAAGTATTTTCAGCTGCATGGCATTGGGTGCTATGTTCTCTGACCCGGTGGTCATAGAATCAGATGCTTCGCTTTGCTCCTGCAACAGATCAACCTTTGTACGCTTGGTATTGATCGTCTCCTGCAAGACAGCCCTCTCACCTTTGATGATATTTTTGTCGATTGGCAAAACCGCGTTACTTTCCATTTGCTCTTGAACCTTAAACGAGCGTATGCTGGCCAAGTTGGCGGGATCAGTGTGCTCCACTGATAGAACACCCTCGATCAGAGCAAATGCCGCTATGGCCTTCTCCACGGCATCGTTCTCTTCAAACTCAATGAATGCAAATTCCTTAATTTTTTGAGTCCCTGGATAGAGCGGCAGTGAAATATACGAAACCGTTCCATAACGGCTAAACACTTTCGCCAGCCAATCACGTGTTACCGTTAGCGGCAATGACTCGACATACAACGTTTTTTCTTTGACATCACGATTTTTTGGCAGCGCAGTTTTGCGTCGCACTTTAAGGCCGCTCTCGTCAAGCTCTAGTATCTGCGAACTGGAAAGTGATGACGATATTTGCTGTACATCCTGTGTGAGTGTCTTGATTTTGTTGAATGTAAGAAATATTTCCAGCGGAACGTCTAAAACGGCAAAAAGAAAAATATAAAAACCTTACGAAAAGTCGTTTTGCAAGACCAATGTCTACTAACATGGATCCTGCTCCACATAGCGAAGTAAGAAACGATCCCTGCTAAGATTTGCATCTCCAAAGTAAAATTCCATTTGAGTGCGTATGGAATCAAGTTGTGCATCACAATTTTTTATGGGAGACATTGCCATTATGGATATGTTGCTGGCGGTAGACTCTTTAGGCTGATCTGCTTTTTTGTTGCTCATATAATTTTCGGCACGCTTTTCAAAAAAATAATGTTCAACAGCCATTTACGAATGGTGAAATTGTGGCAGCGTTGCCAGAAATTCGTCAGTGTGTGTGGATTAACAATCGACGAAATAAGTTGTCGATAGTGCGCTTTAAATTCGATTTGCTTTTGACGGAATATGATATGATATTTGATGTAACTTTGTGAATGCTTCAAAGTTATTGGTTTATTAACTTTCAGTAACCTTATTTACATCAGGAAATAAACGAATGCAATTATGAAAAATACATTGAAAAGTTTACACAGAATTTAGTTTGCCACTTCAATAATTGAACAAGTAGCCGATAGTTAATGTTTCATTGCAGCTCTGTACTTTGACATTTTGGCGGCAAACAGATGCTCTTGTTTGGGTGTGTTGTACAGTGCGCAAGTCGAATTTTGACAAATAGAAGCCGTGTAAACAAATGTCCTATTAAATTAAACTTGCAAATATAAATACGATTAACTGAATACCTAGAGTGCATACGCAAATCGCAACGCCTAGCAAATTTTGAGCATCAATATATCGGCATCGGCATCGGCGTAAACGAATAAGAAGCGGTAGCAAGAAGAAGACTGACAAACAAAAAAAAAAAACCTTACAAACTAATTTGCTTGTTTCGTTTTGTAAATATGTTTTGTTTGTACGCATTTCTAATCAAATCAACAAGCAACTACAATAGACTACAATAAATAAAAATGGATTCCATTGTGCTAACTTCGGATGTAGCGCGTTTAGTTTTTAGTGAGTATAATATACATAGATGTCTTGCAGACGCAAAGCTATCGGTCTTTCAATTGTGCATAACATGCATTTCTGCATTTGCAGGCTATTTATTAAATAACGATTTGCAACGTGCGGCACTTACATTTAGCCGCACGTCCGCGCATCTCAATCAAGAGTTCGTCGCCTTACGCCAGGGACTGCAGCCACACAACTTTCTCAATGGCGGCCTGGAGGACATCATTCGCGAGCATGTCAAAATCACAAGCATGGGTAAGCAACTAGGCCAGAACACTTTGCAATTTGCACTTTGCCAAACTGTTTGCATACACATTTTCCATTTGCAGTTGCCAATGCAGTGCATAAATTACCGGCAAACCAACGCCAGCGCTTAGAGGAGCTTAAATTGGCAGATCGCGTTTCCGCGCTACTTAAGCTTGACAAATCCACGTCGTCCACAATTAACAAGACTAATGCTACTTCGAAAGTGCAGCGCAAAAGACGTAGCACGTAAGTTGGCTGCAGCTCTCAGTGTTATTCAGTTTTGATTTGATTGTTTTTTTTTGTGTTTTTGCCAGACGCGGTAACATACTGTTGTCAGATGAGGATCCGAACTCATCATCGGATCCCATCAGAGGCAAACGTGCTCGTCTTCTCGAGCCACATTTGTATTGCAGTATCAAGTGTAGCTCTCCCGCAGACAGCGAACAAGTGGAGGACAGCGAGTCGTTCAATAGCAGCACCAGTAGCACCTCCACGGATATTACAAGCAGCAACACTGATGATGCGCTTGCCTTTTGTGGAAATGGCCCCAAAAACAATTCAACCCCTCGCACGGCTACCAGTGATAAGCCAGCCACTATGGTGCTTACGCCGCAAACAATGCCGGTAAGCATTAACATACGATTTTCGGAAACATAGTACAAACATAACAAAGCAGTTGGGCACAGTACACGAATAATAATTGTTAAACATATTTTCCTTGGGTTCCTTATCTTGTCTATACAAGCATACATACATATAAGTGAAAAAGTAGACCAGTGTCGGCTTATGGCTATTTTTGGTATGACTTGATCATTTTGATCTTTCTACGAATTAGTTTCATTCTCTCTTCTCTTTTTCTTCCCCATGTTTTTTCTTAAAAGCTTGCTTAACAAAACTTAGCAAAGACGAACTCTGGCGTTTATTGGATTATTTTGTGTTCTTTATATATGTATGTACATATGTAACGAAAATAGAGTTATTATGTAGACATCTTTAGTTTGTTCTGTATCAACAGTTTAACAGCTTGTCACTGGATGGGACGTTCAATATGTTCTTTCTAAACTTAATATTGTGATGTCCAATTTTGGGTTAAATGTTGTTTCGTTTTCCAACGAGTATGATGGCAATAACGTAATCATTCACACAACTTGCAGGAACTAACGGAGGCCATTATGACCAACGGGGAATTTCAAGATAAACTTCTGAGCAACATAAATGAAGCGCTTCAGTCGATAACGGTGCACGCGCCAACTGTGGAATCGGTGGATTCAGAGGCAGTATTGAATACCCTGGTGCAGAATATATTGGAGGCCACCGAGAAAGAACCATCGTTTGATCGCATTGTCCAGAAAGTGGTGGGCAAGGAAGCGCCACTGGAAGTGCCAGAGCAAGCTGTGCCAGAAGTACCAGTTGGGGCCCAATTGGAGTCAGCGCCGCCACAGACGCCGCTTCTCATTCGCTCAGCGATTGAATCTGGCGGCAGTGTCAACGCTAATGTATCGAATGGCGAAAATGCCAATGCAGTGATTCATTTTAATGGCAACAGCTCCATTGGCAATCTCATTGATCCCAACTTTAGTATATCCAAGCTCATTGTGCTCAATTCCAGTGAGAGCGCACAGAAGCAAAATCCATTGCCGGCGGGCAACCTCAGCTTTGGCAGCGAGAATCTCATCCATTTTGGCGGCGGTCAATGCGGTGCTTCTGCTTCGAATGCTACTCCAAGCTCTGGCGCCGGTCAGGTGTGCGTGGACGCCACTAATGGCCAGCTAACGTTTCCCCTGTTCTTAACCAACGAGGGAATACTCTCGCAACTACCATTTCTGGTCAACAACGAGTGGCTGGCACAACAGCTGCGCTCCGATGTGTTCGCCAACACGGATGTCTCGCACATTGAGATACCATTGCCGGAACCCATTACAGTTACGGCCAATCAACTGCCGCCCAACTCGATAATCATCAACAGCGCCGTCAAGCAGCCGCCAACAGCAACAGTTGATGCACCTTCAGTTCACCCGCCAGCTCAACTCATTGCCGAGCAGCAGCCAGCAATAAAGCCAGTGACAACAGTGCCGACGACAGGCACTTCACTGCCGGATCACTCCGGGGCTAAGGTGCCCGCCTCATTAGACTCATCACGCCTGGTGGTGGATCGTGTGACACCCTCCACTTCGGGCATTGTGAACGTAAAAGCATTTCGCAGCCTGTCAACGCCACGCAAGCGTACATCCCACGTTCGTACGCTCAATTTCTCGCCCAAGGTGGCAGCTGCTTCTGTGCAGAGTACGCCCCTTTCGACTCGACGTAGGCAGCAGCAGTCGCAGCGTCGCATGCAATTGAATGCACTTAAGAAGAACGTTGAACGAAGCGACAAAAAGTTGGAGTCGTTCGTGGTAACTTCAACCACAACTGCAAGTGTTGCAACAGCAGCAGCAGCAGCAGGAGCAGCCGTCTCGTCCGATGTGAGCGGCAATGAGAGCAACAGCTGCGTTCCACCGCTATTTGTCATGGAGGAGAGCAGCAATCAGACGGTGATCAAGGCTGTTATCACCAAGCCGTTGCCATCTATGGTGGCCACACCCAAGCGTAAGGTGAAGCGTCGTGCAGCGGTCAAAGCGAATAAACGCATAAATTCTATTGCGGCCACACTGGCCGAAAATAGCCCGGAGATCAGCAAGAAGAAACAGTCAGGGTCGCTGAAAGAGACGTCCACATGCAGCTCATTGGACGATAGCAAGGAGAATCAAATGATGCCAATGCGGGAGCAGCTCGATGCTCGCAATGAGGATCTAATGGCCGCCTGGCAACGTCAGATGCATGGCTCCAGCACCGATCTCGATCAGCGTTTGCGCGACATGAATGCCAAGCGCGAGGAGCTGCTCAAGAATGCTATACCAGCGCGTCGGAATCGTTCCGTCGCCGACAATAAGACAAAAACTAATCAAAAGAAACTGAAGTCTCCGCAGAGTCGTGCCACGAAAAAGAAAGGCAGGCAAATGTCGGCCAAGAAAAAGCAGCAACTCCAGCTCGACTTGTCCACCGGCGAAAATGTATTCAATATAAATCTATCGAAGAAACCAGAAGCAAAAAAACCAACCGAAGTTAGCCCGAACCCAGAGCTAAACGACACCAAAAAGAAAAAGACTGAACATATTGTAAAGGAGCTAACGGAAGCTGAGTCTGCCAAGGATGTGGAACACAAAATAGCACAACAGCCACTGGAGGTAGCGCCTTCAAAGCCGGAGATTATTGTATTGGAGCCAACTGCAGATCGTATTGAGATGCTGCAGGAGACACCGCTCAAGTTCGCGCTATCGGCCGGAGCCGATGATGTGCCACCAACGCCTGGGCCAACACTAATGCCTCCGCCGGAGACACCATATTCCCAGTTGCTGATGCCCTCGGCCTCATTTCTGTTTGGCAGCGATACAAAGAGCATTTTGAACACACCCATGCTGATGGCCATTACACCCGGCGTGCACTTGACGCCCTTTGGCCAGTCGTTAAGCACGCCACACAGCAGCGGTGCCAGAACTGATTACTCCTCGAGCAGCTCCTATTATCGACCCGATGAGGCCGAGCATATGGATACAAATGCGCAGTGCGCACTGCAGCCAACGCCGCTAAAGCAACTTCATACCGTTGTGGAGCAGGCATCAAAGCCGACGACTACAGCTAGCTGCATGGAGCTGCATGCTGAGCGGCTACCCGTCGAGCCAACTGTGCTACGTCGCGTACGTTCCTTTGGCAGCGAGGCCGTAGATAGTGTCGAGGGCGCCGTGGCGCTGGCTGCCAATGCGGAGCAACCATTGGTGGACACACCGCATTATAAACTGGTGTCCGGCTTGCCCGAATCGGCCATGGACTCCAATTCCAACAGCAACTCCAGCACCAGTAGCTCAACTACTACCTCAAGCAGTTCCACCTCATCCAGCTGTGAGAGCAGCAGCAGCAACGCCTCCGCCTCCGCCTGCCCTTCGGCGCGCAAGAACCAGGTCGCTGGCACTATACGGCCGCTGTTGGATATGGAGAATTTATCCGATATCAGCAGCACCGAGGACGAGGAGTGGCTGAAGGTAGCTGCTGCCGGTAACTCACTGGATGCCCCACCACTCACCATTGAAAGCGAACCGACGCAGCTGGTGAGCCAGGATGGTGAGGTGCGCTATCCGTTGCGCAATTGGCTAACACCCAGCAAAGATGCTGCGGCCAGGGCTAACGTTAGTGGAGGGACTGACTGTAGTGGCGAAATGGCACCACCCGCTGTCCCAGTGACACCAGCCAGCTCGAAGAAACCATTGCCCACAAAAACCATTGAGCGCACGAATCCAAAACCGGATTTTGAGCAACATAGACTGAATCTGGCCAAGGTACGCGAACGCGTCAAGGCCAAGTGCAAGCAGGAAAGCGAAGTATCACCCAAGACGCGCACCAAGAGAACTTATAAGAAATTTACAGCCATGCTATCGAATCGCCAACCGCCGCCAAACCAGGCGGCAACCACATCAAACAAAAAGGAACAAATGCCGAGAAAAGCTTCGATGGCAGTGCAACCAAAAACAGCAGCAGCAGTGAAAATTGTGCCAACAGCGCCAGCAGCAACTGAATCCGTCAAGCCAAAGCCAGCTGTAATGGAGCAGCCGTCGTCATCTGCCGGTGAACTGGATCCAGCCTTGCTTATTGCTTTGAATCTAAGCGCCAAGAAGCAGCTGCAGCCAGCAGCAAGAGTCGCTGTTGAAATTTCCGCTCAACCAGCAACAACAACAGCCGGAGGACAGCGACGTGGTCGACCCAGAAAGGCACTAATGCCAGAGCCACCGCTCAGTTGTAAGCGTCGCTCCTCGCGACTGATTGACAATAAGAGTAAGTAGCTGTAGCTTATTAAGTTACGGATAATTAAGAACCAATTCTGTTTATTTAGCAGTACACGCACCGGAGGAGCCGCAGTCCAGCAGCATTGAGGCATCAACGCCGGCCAAGACAGCGACCACTGCTAAAGTAACCAAAAAACCAGCCAAGAAACGTGCTGAGGCGCGTCTAGAATCGGCAGCGCCAACACTGACCCCGCTTGCCGAGGCTCACACAACACAACAATCGCCAGATCAGGTGCAGCAGCAGCAGCAACCGGAGGAGCAAAAGCCATCTACACCAACGTCGTTTTCGGCTTCGGCATCGGTTCCAACTACTAGCAGGACATACGAATGGGATATGTCGCGTAGCGCCTGCCAATCGGGCAACACCATAAGCTTTACGTATGCCAACAGCGGCAGCAAGCCGACAAACCCTATAAGCCGCCAGCCGGCCGACTACTTCGAAAGTTTCCAAATGCGCATCATGGTGGAGACTGAAGCTCACACAATTCGCATGACAAGTTCGCAATTGCTGTATCAGTCGCTGGCAAGTGCTGAGGATAATGCTAACGTGACTAGCAACATACGCAACATACCTAAGAAACGGATCATACAATTCAATAACGCTGACCAATCAAAGGATAAGCCAGCGGGCGAGGCCGAGCCTAAAGCATCATCATCATCATCCACGTCATTGGCCACAAATGAGAAGCCCAATAATAACGATCTGGAGGTGGCGTCCACGTAAGTTAATCGATCGAATATATTTAGCAATATTAGCCGTAAGCTATTAGTAATTGTGCAAGCGAGCTAGATATATATATCCCTCTCTGACAATACATTAATTTTTTAACAAGACTAATAACAACTCTAATATTTCTCCACTTTGATGCAGAAGTACGTCATCGAAGAGCAACGCTAGCGAGGAGCAGCATGATGCTGGCGTGCAGATCGAGGATATTGAATCAATTCTCTCCCATTTACATGGAACATAGAAACATCAGCAGCAGTAGCAACAAGAACAACATCAGCAGCAGTAGCAACACCAACAAGAACAACATCAGCAGCAAAAACAACAACATCAACAACACCAATATCAGCAGCAACTACAACAACAACAAAAACAGCGTCTATCATAAATTTTGAAATGGAATCATTTATAAACTCATCGGACAGACAACTTGTTTCCTTAATTCGTTTTATCTGTATATATATAAATATATATTCAAAAGATTCCAAAACCAAAAAAGATATCAACTATGAAACCGTTAGTTTTGTTTGTACAATTATTTTTATTTAATTTTTATTTTATTATACTATTTACGTTTAAACTCTGCAACATACGAACGATCTTGATTTAAATACCTTAGATTTATGTACGAGTGCATATATTTATGTATTTTTAAGTAATGCCGTATTGTACGTACGTTCGTTAAAGCTTAAAACTAATAGATTGTCGGATATTCCAAATGTCTGAATTATTATCTAATGTCTATGTATAAATATTATCAATCCAGTTTTTTTTTTTTTTTGTTCATAACATAACGTATAACATTATATATTGTAACGCCCAGTACCATCCATATATATATACATATTTATATTAAATCATGTACATATGATATCGCTTATGTTATTTTCACACTTAACAACTTTTTAAAGAAAGTCCTCTTTTTCTATGCAGACGATATCACTACCAAAAAACAATAAATAATTTCTTATTTTACAATTCATCATCATTATTTTTTTGACTGAATGTCCATGAACATTTGAAAACGTTCACATTACTGTGTAGTTCCGATTCATAATCAACGTTCTGAAAATCGTTGCTATCTTGACATAATTTCCCCTTATTTATAATAACTGTAAAGTCCAAAGACAAAATGTAAACAACAGCAAGAGCCGTGACCGTATGACCAAACTTCATTACTTTTTAGTATTTTTCTTTTCTGCTTGCGACACACTCTCGACTTCGACCCGCCATCTTTTAAATAATATTTATAAAAAAAAAACTCAACTTAAATGAAACAATATATTGTTGTTCAGAAAATTCAACGCTGAATAGTTTAATATAAGTTAGACATATTAAAGCAAGAATTATTCCTAATTTCGCAGCGCTGTTCTTTTCGCGACTGTATGTATGTACATATGTACATATGTAAATATCAGCAACAAATTGCGGTAAATCCAAATGATTAGCAAAATTTGTTGTGTGAAACCAGTTGAAATGTGTTAATGTTGTTTTTTTTTCTTGTTGTGATTGAGAAATGTTTGTGCGCGCCCAGAGCTACGAAATGGATGCTAGTTTCTCTGTACCCGATTCGGAAATCGAAGAGAGCAACAACATTTGCATCGATCTAACATTGAAGACAAAAAAAAAAGGCCACCAGCCGCCTGTTGGTGAAACCATATGCAAGTGCTTTGTCAGCACATATCAGGACTATTGCCAGCACACATCCATACATGGAATACGGTATCTGGGCGAGGTGGAACGGCCTGCGAAGGAGCGTATCTTTTGGTTGGCCGTTTTTATTGTGTCCATTTACTGCTCGGCCAAGCTGATCAACAGTGCCTACACCAAATGGAATGAAACGCCAGTAATTGTCAGTTTTGCGGAAAGATCAACGCCCGTGTGGAATATACCCTTTCCAGCTGTGACCATCTGCTCGGAAACAAAACGTATTATCAAGCCGAAAGGCAACAACAATTCGTATGCACATCTCTATAACCGATTTACAGCCGATATGCGTGCTGGTCGCATTTTTAAGCCACAAAATATAACAGCTTTGGAAATGGAGGAATTCCGAACACTGCTGCACGTCTGCAATTCACAGATTATTGAGCAGGATATGCCATTGATCCCCGGCGAAGAAGTTGATTACTTTGAGGTGCTGGAACGAATGCTGCCGCCATTTGAGCGAAACTTCTTCTATTGCCGTTGGCTAAGTCGTTTCAGCAACTGCGACAAATACTTTAGCCCGACACTTACCGAGGAGGGCATCTGTTATACGTTTAATGGATTGCGTGAAACAGATATCTATCGCGAGGATACGTTTCAATATCAACAAAGCAGCAGCAGCAGCAGCAGCAGCAGCAACAATGCCCACCAAAATGTCACACCCACAACAAAGTGGAGCCTGGAGACGGGCTACGATGCGAGCAGTGATGTCGACACCTATCCAGCACGTGTGTTGAGTGCTGGTGCCCGATCGGGTATATTTATGGCATTGCAGAGCTTCAAACAGGAGGTGGACTATGCATGCCGGGGTCCCGTGCAGGGCTTCAAGGTAGCACTACATGTGCCCGACGATGTGCCGCAGGTCTCCAAGCAATTTGTGCGCATACCAATGGGCAGAGAGGTGCTGATTGCGGTCAAGCCCAATATGATAACCACATCGGCCGGTATTGCCGAATATCATCCGTTGCGGCGCCAATGCTTTCTCAGTCACGAGCGTAAGTTGAGATTTTTCAAAGTCTACTCGGAGTCCAATTGCCAGCTGGAATGTTTGGCCAATTTCACATTGATCAAATGCGGCTGTGTAAAGTTCTCGATGCCGCGCAGCCTCGACATGCCCGTATGCGATGAGGATCAAATATATTGCTATGATCAGGCCGAGCGGCAGCTGCTCGTTCGCGAATTCCATCGTGTGCGTAGTCTGAACGTGATCGGTGAGGCGCGAGGCGTAGAGAGTGCATGCAATTGTATGCCTGCATGCACATCTCTGGTTTACAATACGGAAATCTCGCAGGCTAATTTTGATTTGGATGAGATGCTCGCGGCCGAGGACGATACGGAGTTTATGCTTGAATATCCCGGCTCACAGATGTCCCGCCTCTCGATATACTTTAAGCAAAGTCAGTTTATCACCTCGAAACGCTCCGAGCTGTATGGCGTCACCGAGTTCTTGGCCAATTGTGGCGGCATCTTTGGCCTCTTCATGGGCTTCTCAATACTTAGCCTGGTGGAGTTGCTCTATCACTTTACTTTACGTTTCGGTGTCAATCTGAAACATTGGTTCAAAGCGGATTTCTAGTAACAAGTATCTATAATCTCTTTATCCCCAACTTGCAAGTTGCGCATACAAACCAGATCAAAAGTTTCCCCAATTAATTTATGTTATTTGTTATACTGTTTTTGCCATTTCCGTTCATGATCTTCAAAAAAAAAAGCTTATTTAGCATGTAAAATGATGTGCATACCTAATGTTAAATATTTTTTGTTAATTTTTTGCATTTAATTGTTTTATAAATATATTTAAAAAATTAAAATTTTGATTTTTTCCACCATTTCCATGAATGTATACAACGGTTGTTTCCGCGTTATGTCTGGCAATGCTGCGGTCATTCCTTTCGCTAATATGATCGATAAATTATCGTTGGGCTGTCGAAGCGCTAAACTTGAAATGTGTCATACCCAATTGATGTCATTGCCGAGAGAAGGAAATAAATATTCGTTTCAGATTAACTTTGACATGTGCAATAATAGTTTGAAAAACAAATTAATTTCATTTTCCAGACCATAATAAGCCATAATAAGCGTTAATTATCAAAATAAATCGTTTTTATTTAATTAAGTCAGTAATTAGCATGTTTCACTTGAGAACAATGTTTTTGTTTTGTTTTTTAATTACACACAATTTAGACAAATTTGTAATAAGCGACATTTTCTTTTTGTTTTTAAATGGGTTAAAGCTTCGCATCAGGTAAACAACAACAATAACAATAACAAATTGATTTGTAAATATGTATGTTTGCTTTGATTTTTCTTTTATTTACTTGTTGTTGTTACATTTTGTATACGAGTTTTGCGGTATTATTTTAAAGCGTTCGGGGTACACATATTAAGTAGCTCAACATTCGGATAACTGTATAAATGTACATATACATATACGCATATGTAAATACATATAAATATATATATACATATATGTGTATACGTGTTTAAATTTTTGCGTACTGCTAAAAGAACTCGTAATCGAAACTATCCTCAATTGCAATTTTCGTCTTTTTAGTAACTAAACCGCTGCTCCAAGAAACACAAAAATTAATGAATAAGAATAATCATAAAATTATAATATTATATAGTTAAAATAAAATAATATACAAAGCACACAACTGAACTAAAAACAGTGAACTAAGCCAAAATTGTACATAACCTATGTAAGTTTTAATATATATGTATGTTTGTATGTAGGTATGCATCCATGTGTACATATATGTAGATCTTCGTGTTATACGAGCTACAATGCAACAACAATTAAATTGATATTTATAGGTATATTATAACAAATTTATTACTGTCTGTCTGCTTTGCCATTTTGCCATTTTGCCATAATCGCTCTTGTTTAGAAGCCCAATTGGATTTATGTTTCTTTTGCGTATATGCACATTGTATGTAGTAGTAGTATGTATGTATATATATATTTATGTTTTTTTTTGTTTTTTTAAGATATACTAGTTGGTAAAACGAGACGTACATAATAGTTTACTTAAAATCATCCGTTTCAAGTATCTCAAAGTCGCTCTCATCGGATGAATCCAACGCGGTAACTTGTCGTTGCTGATATTTGGCCAGTGCTGCGCTATCTGTGCTGTCGTTGGCTGCCACTGCCATCTCGTTGGCGCCCCACTTGACCAAATTGGACATGAGATTGGGCAGCAGCGTTTGCGCTTGTGCTTTGACAGCCAGGGCCAATAGGGTGCTGGCGGTAGCATTGCCGCTGCCATTGGCATATTCATCGCTGGCGGCTGTTAGCTGAGGCAACAAGGGAGCGCCAGCATCGACGCTGGTGTGATCGGGGAACTGTAGTCCCTTGGATAAGCTCTCCTCCGACGACGATGAGGTGGTGGACAATGACGAGTCACGCTTAAAATGACCCTTACGGAACTCCATCGTTTTATCCGTCGATGACGAAGCGGTATTGGTATTGGCAATTGGAGCTACTGCTCTTTGTGGCTTGGACTGCTTGGCACCAACCAACGGCACCAAATCATCATCCTCGTCCGTTGAATGCTCATCGATTTCGGGTATTGAATCGGGTATTAAAAGCTCCGATGGTAAATCATCGCTGCGATCATCATCATCATCATCATGATTGCCGACACCATCGGCATCGGTGGGTGAGCTTATGGTGGCCACATCACTGGCACGCTCCAATACAAACAGGTTCGATTCATTCACATCCGGCATAAATTCATCATCCAGCTCAGCATCGAGATTGTTATAGTTAATCTTTTCGGACCATTGAAAATCTGGCAAACAACAAATATAGTTTGATTACAAATAATATTCCAAATATAAAATATGAACAAAAGTATTTACCTTTGCGTTCAATTTGCAACAGTTTGAAATTGTATTTAGTCGAGACGAGGGCGGAGAGTACCAATAAAGTTAGCACCAGTGCTGAGCCCGATAGCAAATGTCCCAGAATGGCAAGTGTGACCAGGCAACCGCTACTAACCAGACAAAACATGCTGGGTGAATTTCGACGCCAATCTGCGGCACGTTGCAGGCACACCTCAATTTTGGTGCGCAACTCCGGTGTTAGGACCACACGAAAACTGCAACGTGTCCAATAGAGCCAGTAGCTAAATAGGCCCAGGAATAGCACACCCAATGGACGTACACTGCAACAGAAAAAAAAAAAACGGTTCAAAACTTTTGTCAATGATCAAACTGAAGATGTTGACGGGTCAAGCACAAATGCCACTTGGTTGGCTTTACTCTTTAATTACCCTCTATAAGATTTTTTGCTTTGCTAAGTTGTGCCAAAAAGTAAAAACACAAAACATGTTCTAACAGGAAGCGCATCGACATAATCTTTCATAACTTGGTATTAGTTTATCAGTTTTGGTGTCGCTTCAGCTGATCTTTGTTTGTTTTGTTTTCTTCTTCTTTTTTGTTTGTGATTCCCTAAGCACGAATCATACCTGGCCTAACTGATCTACAGGTTATGCAAAGCAAATCGCTCGACTACTTTGCGTCTCTCTATCCCTCTCCCACACCCTCGCGCTCTCTCTTTCTCTCTTTATCTACATCTTGCTCCATCTCGTTAGTACGGAAATAGACAACACAAACTGGCTTAAAATGTTTCAAAACAAAAACGAAAAAAAAAAACATTCTAAAAGTTTTGTTAAATTAGTTGCTGTATTTTTCCATTTCGTACCCTATATCACTCTAGTCAAAAATTGGGAAGGTTAAATAGGTCGAAAAATTGCATATTTTTGGGGCTTTCTCACGGTTTTGAGAATCTAGATGAATAGATGATGTTTTTTGGAACAGTTTGCTTTGGAGTTTTTGCTCAAGAATCTTGAGTCAAGATACAAAACAAAAGAAAACGTCACAAAAAAGGCTCAAAGTGGAATAAAAAACTTTGAATAAAATAAAAAATCATTATATGCAACCAATTTGATAAAACTAATAATGCAGAATAGCTTGTTTTTGGGAAGGTCTTTCAAAATAAATAATCAATTCTTGTTTGTTATTTATACGGCTATGAATATTCTGAATATTGAAAAAATATTTCCGAATTATGTGCATGCATGTTGTTAATGTTTTTGACAATGCATTTTAATAAGCTACTTTTAAAGATAAAACGTGTCCATAAATCTGTGGCACATCTTATAATTAGTCACACATTAATTTCACCATGAAAAATACAATGTGCATCAAGTAATTTAAGTGAACACGTATTAAAATATAAATGTGTGAATGCAGATAAATACATACATCATGTTGATGTCTAGGTGCTGCGATGTCGTTTATAAAAGATTAGATTGCTTAAAGTGGGGCAAATAGCGAAAGTTGTCATTTCCTCAATGTGCGTCGTATCTGAATTTGGCAATAACAAAAGCGTACGCAATTGTGACTAATTCCCCCTCTTGACTGTATTTTTTGTAAACAATCTGCCATACGTCACACTTAAATTCGACGATAATGATTTGTTTTTATGCACTGAAATCAGGAAAACAATAGAGTGCATATGTAAATGTGCATAAAAAAAGAAAGTTGTTCTTGAAAGATTATATAGTATACCCAGTTGATCTAATGAGATAAGATCATTTTACCGATAAAGTCTGTCTTCATAGAATAGAAGAGTAGACAAACAAAGAAAATGTGACATACGTACGTTTTACTCTCATTATTTCAATTTGTGTATTTATTTATTTTATTTTTTTTGCTGACTAGAGAAAAAAGGCAAACATTGTTGCCAGAGGACAAAGTGACCATTGACAATCAAACGAAATATTACCTGCCAAAATGGCATTCGTTTGCAATTGTACGCTCTGGTAACTCTGATATTTCAATATGTACATATGTATGTGTGTTCACATATTGGCTTGAGATGCATTTTACTTTTTGACACACATGTATATCTACGCGTACTAAATGCATATATGTACATAATATTTGTTAAGTTTTGTTTGTGTAGTCAGCCGTTATTTTAATACACTGTAAGTCCGCTTTATACATAAATAATTTAGTTATCAAATATAGTTTGTTTCTCTGCTCCCTTTCAATATGCATTAAGTAAGGCAAAAATAATCAGAAAGATATTAACTAAAAGTTTCGTTTAAGTAAATAGAGTTTATTATATTTGTACTGATATATGTATGTATCGTTATATGTACATACTTATGTAGGTACATATTGAATAATGGTTTTGCTTTTGTTGTTATTATTGGCAGTTGTTGGCGTCATTGCCTGACAAACAACCTTTAGCTGCATAACAATTTTAATTGTTGTTGTTGTTGATTGTTTGCTTTTGTTTTTGTTATTCTTTCACTGATAGTCGAACGATAAACAAACTAATGCAGCACACAGTGACAAGTGCATTTTATATACTCGTTCAACTCTTTTAGATAGAATCACAAGTACATATTTACATTTATATACATAAACGCGCGTACAAATGCAACCTATGTACAAAAGTCAAGATGTGCTTGAGGCTGCGTGCGAAACATACATGTGAATTTCTTTGGTTAATTGCGCCACACAGCGAAATTGTGATTGCATAGGCACACAGAAACAAACGGTGCACCAGTGGAGCATCTGAACTGTTGCGGGGGTGAATCCATGGAAATGACATTTTTATATGTACATACACAAAAGTCAGCGCAAAGAACAACGCAACTGACCACCAACCACATATCCATACATATCTACATACGTAGAAGCGAGGGGCACAACGGAGGCAGCGAAAGCAGCCAGCCAAAACGGAGGTGTAAGCACGTACATACTAACACATTTGCATATACATACATATTACACACACATACATATATTTATATACTTGTTCCTAAAATAAAACATTGCAACTTTTAACAAGAGAGAAGTTATTATTATGGTGAAGACTTTTAAATACCCTAACACACACATTGCAGTTGTAATAAAAGATAACGATAAGTTTTTTATATGATATCTATGTATGAGCATATAAGTCCCGGATTTGATCTACTGTCTTAAGCATGCTTTACATAAAAACTATTTTAAGCAGTCGACTTTTAATACTAAACAAAATAATTAACATGTCATTTCGTCAGATCACGTGTACAAATTGTAATACTCATGGCAAGGGAATACATATTGGCCACGCGACGAAACGTCAGTCTCTCATACTCTCTCCCTCTCTCTCATTTCGATTTGTGCTGCTACCGTTCCTGTATCGCCGGCTATAGAAATTGTTTTTTTTGTGCTTCCTTTATTTAAATGGGAATAGCTTTCTTTCTTTCTTTTTTTTTTTGGCTTGTGACCCAAATTGAGTGGCACTTAAACATTAATATATGTGAATGTATATATATTTGCCAGTGAAGGAGTGTGTTATTGCACTTACCAGGACATTAGAAGCACCATAATAAGTCCAATTGCTGCGCCTTGCAGCGTTACCCGCGATGGTCGTAGAATTTGAAACATATTTGGTTTTGTTGATTAAAGTTGATCGTACTGTTCGTTTATTTGTTTTTCTATTAATTGAATACGGTTTCCGTTCTGTTGAGTTGGGTTAGTTTTATACAATCGATTAATATCGATCAGCTGTGCGCGCATGGGCGCCGTTACAATAATACCCTGCGCACTAGCACTTTTCCTCACTGAATGCGCGCAAACAGAAAGAATCTCAATTCACAATTGAGGCGCACTGAGCCAACTTTTGTTTTTCCGGCTGATGCTGATTGTTGATGCTGCTGCGTAGAAATGAAATATTGCTGCATGAAAACAACAAAATATGGCAATTTACCAAAAATAAATGCAAACGAATAATCCAAAAAATGAAAAACAATCTTGTTGTTGCTGTTGTTTCGGTTCACATTATAAATATTAAAATTGGGACAAAAACAGAAATGTCCAAAATCATAGGGCACTTGCGAGGACTTAAATCATATTAATTTCACCGACAACGCAATACTCTTGCTGTTAACTTTTCAAAACACTATAAATCATTTTTAATTAAAACGATTTGTACATTTATAATGGATATAATAATTGTTGTATATTGTCACATATTGTTCATTTCATATATACTAATTATCAATTAGGACATGCTCGTATACACTATACATTTGGAAAAGTATATATTTTTTGAATAAAAATAATAACAAAGAAACTGAAACTGCGTTGCGATTGCCAGCCAAAATTTGATTGGCCGCAAAATATATGTGACACTGCTTCCTTGAAGAATTGAAGAAATGTATTGCAGTTTTACAGTTATGCGGTTGCTCGGTTTAAGAATGCATTGTCATTTAATGCGAGAACTTGTGAGAGGAAGAGCGAGAGATCAGGCCAACGATCGCGCGCGTTTGTGTAGCACAAACAACGACGTTAGTGTGCGAATAGTAAGTGAGTGAAGTTGTGATAATAACAAAAACAAAGCCAACTAACAGAAAAGCGTAAAAAGAAGAAGGAGAAAACAAAAACAGCAAAGTTGTTTGGCCTTCGATGTCTTTTCAATTGCGTCGCAAAATATACATACGAACATATATTTTTTGTGTGCGTGTATATATACGTATGTATATATTGGTGCGTAAATGTGTGTGTGTATGGCGTTGTCATTCTTTTTTTACACTTTTTTGCTCGAGTATGTACAAAGTAATGAATTACAAATATACCAACGAACATATACGTTTGTGCATTCACCGTACAAATGTATAAAAGTAAAGCAAATAAAAGTCAAGTGACTTGAGACTCGTTCATTTACCCATTTCGCAAGTACCCATTGCAAAAATAAAACTGTCTCCTTTACAATTTCAGCTCACTACTCCCCAACCGCAAAAAGGCCAGCTGCTACGGATAACAACACCCACACACACACACACACACACACAAACGACACAGATACAGAAACATTTACAAGGCTACATACAGATTTTCGACGCACATGTGTTTTTTTTGTTGGATTTTAACAAGTTTTGTTTTCGAAACTAAAAATGTTTGTATGTATTTTTACATGTCTACAGTTGTTGAATTCTTTATTTTTGTAATTCGCACACTCACACATATGCACATTAAAAAAAAGCACCTGGAGTTGTGTGCAACAGCACACAAACAAAAACAACAAATGTTGTACGACGCGTTGGTGCCCGACTAGGGTGGGTGTGGGATGTTGAGGTTGGTTATTGTTGGGGTCGTAAGTCCTTATGCTACACGAACAACTGTTTTTGACCATAAACAGAAGAAATATATATACTTTTTATTTAATTTGATGATAGCACGTCGCCGCAGCGGATTTGCTTTCTCAGTTTATAACGGCACAATAAACAAAAACAAAAAATTTGATAATAACAACGAATCAGGTCCGAAACGCGCAACTCGATATCAAATGCTATGTTACATTTGTGTTAACCTGCTGTTTAACACTCGATGTACCGACACAACGATAACGGCTTGGCATCGTCATTAATATCGATTTTATATTTTAACAGCGCATGTTATTTAAACAGTCCAGAAGAGCGCTTTGCGCGCAAGAGCTGTCCACTTGCTACAGTGCAAATTAAATTCAAACACAACAAGCTGGCAGGTTCATGCAGTCAAACTTAAAAGCAAATGCCAAACATTGCTTTTTTTTTTAGGTTTCATTCATTTCTGTTTTGTTTGCTATTATTTCAAATTCATTATTTTCGTTTAACTGTAAGGGTTAGGCAGCTGACTGCTGAGCAACGTGCGCAATTGCCTCTGAAATTGCCATAGCAACGGATACAAAACAAATGTCCAGTTAGCTTTCAGTTATTGCATTTGCGGTCGCATTACTTGGGCAAAAACAAGAAAAATCGTTTGGCATTCCACAACATTCCCAAAATTCGCAGTGCACAAAACAACAGTAAATCTGCCAAAATGGACATGGATAATGCACGGTGAGGTCGCAACAATCGCAACTAATACAGACTAAACTAATTCTATTTGTAAATTTTTCTATTTCAAGATGGGCAATGGATGTGCTGCGCGCCGCAACAGAACAGAATGAGGGCAACACACCCAACACTGCCATCAATGTCCACAAGCTGCCAGTGGCGTCCAACTACGTGTCACAGTTCCGCATCGATGGTCAACCCATTTTGCCGCCACTGGTGAGTACATATATTTGGGGCGTGCCGCAACTGAAGCATAAAAAATCACCATAAACAGATGACGGCGGAAAAGCGGCGCCTAATGCAACAGCTGCGACAAAAAGCAATAGATCTAGAGGCCAAGTACAAGCAGCCGCATACCGACAAAGCAACATCAACTGTAGACGAATCACAATCAGCGGACACAAAGCTTGACGGAAAAACAGACAGCAATAGCATTAGCAATAGCAGCAGCAGCAGCAGCAGCCGGAGCAGTAATAGTAGCAGCGTTATGAACACTACACAGCGACTGCCACAGTTGCAGCAAACGGAAACGTTTATATATGACAGTACGCGACAACAGCAGCAGCAGCAGCAGGAGATGATTAAGGGTCAGGAGGAGGAACAGCTCAGTAGTTCACAACTGATTCGTAATCGTCCTCAAACGCTTGACATTGGGCCAACAATGAATGAACTATTAACTGCGATTATACCAACCATATGCGTTAATCCGCCAACTCCATTGCAGCCAATCACCCTTAAACCAGCAACACCATTCGCTCTAAGTCCAACGGTATCCACTGCATTGAGTTCACCACAACGCAAGTTGAATAATATAACAAATCGCATTCTAAAATTCGAGAGCACTGGCTCGAACAAACCGGGGGAGACACTGCAGCAATATAAGCCCACTAACATGCTGTGGCAAAATGAAACACTTAAAGCTGGAGACAAGCGAATGATGCGCTCTAGCACCAGTCCTGCACTGAGTGCTGCCCAAATGGACGAAAAGCAGTTGCATCGATCCCGCTCGTTTACATTGGAGGAGCCATCCCAGGCGCTCGTCGAGCATATGGAACGCGAAGGCAAGAAACCGCAATCACCACCACCAGTGCCACCATTACCAGCTGAAATATCGCCACGCTGTCGCTTTGCATTGCCTGGATTGAGTTCATCGTCACCAGCGGTGAGTTTGGCGCATCTGCGCCGTGACACCGTCGAATCGCGGGCCAAGCAAGTGCAGCGCAAATCCAAATCACCATCATCGTCAACATCAACAACAACAGTAGATGCTGTAGCAAGGCGACGTGGTGGAAGCACCACCACCGCACGACTGCAGCATCAACAAAGACAGCTGGAGGAACTGTTTCAGCGTGCGTTGCACGAAACAAACGATGTGATAGCCGGACAGGAGAAGCTCGAACGGAACAAGCTATCGCTGGCTAAGCGTCAAATGTTCAAAGATATTAAAATGGCGCACCGGGATCGCTTTCAGCAATTGGTGCAGTATCAGCACGAGGAACAGCGTCGCATGCAGGAGGAATTCGATCGTCAGCAAAAGTTTCTAATCGATCAAATATGCACGGAAATCAATGTTTCCGCTTATGCACATGAGCCAATCAACAGTGCGGCCAGTCCCAGTGTCATCTCGGAATACACAAGCACCGATGATTTGCCCACACCAACGTCGCCCAGCAATACATTTACGCTCGATTCGTTGGACATGACGCCGCGCAGCCTTGACCTTTCTGGTCAACAGAATTCCATGCACACGGCACGCAAGCGTCTCTTTGACATCGACAACGATTCCGAGAGCCAGTTCTCAGAGTTGAAAACGACGTCGCCGACGTCAATGCTGCAGCAAAATGCTTCCATCTCATCCAGATCCAGTTCAATGCGCAACAGCAACAGCAACAGCAATAAAATACGGAAACCTGTACAGCGCAGCCAAACGAAGTCTACTCCAACGACCAAGAACGCTATCAGTCCTGTTCCATTAACCTCCAAGTCCAAGTCGCCGGCGCCAGTGCGTAGAGTCAGCAACAACAAGACGACTTCCAATTCGATAACAACAAAGAACACTTCACCAATCCAAACGTTGCAAATGTCAAAGACGCGACGCAGTGCATCGCCAAGCCGTCTAACTGTAAGTAGTGTCAAGAAGTGTGCTTCGAGCATCTGTTAATCGAATTTCTTCCTTTTCCTTGAATCTATCTGTCTGTGCCACTTGTATGGGAATTTGATATTTGATATGCTACCATCAGCAGCGTTTTGTGGCCAAGAAGTGATTGTGATTTAATAGAACAATTCCGAAGTGCCTTAAGCCAAATATATTGGCCATAACTGGGAATCAATAGCATTAACGAATATGTTGAAACAATAATAAAAAAAACGAAAGAGAGACCCTTTAACCAACTAACTTTAATTTATTACTTAACCTATTATTTGATCTTATATACGAATATTTTTGTATTAAAATGCCTTTGATTTGATCTCTTATCAGCAGTCAGAGATGCAACGGCGGCATGAAGCTGCCACGTTGCTAAATGCGGCAACACGTGGCTTTCTGGTGCGTCGACTATTCCGCACGGAGCAAGTGCAACGGATTGTACAAACAATACGCGATACGCTCATCTTTGTGCTCAATCTCCATATGGAGACATATGGCAGCAGTCTCGAGCAGGAGGAACCATCCAATATTCGACTCAAGGCGCGTTTGCTGCAGCAGGTGAGTGTTCCAATTTTGTGTTTAAAATTCTTGTTACGATTGAAGCTTAACTTGTTTTTCTTTCTTTACATTTATAGCTTTACTCAGCCAGCCGCACTCTGCATCTGATTTTCTTTCAAACGAGCATCAAGGAGCGCATGGAGATAATTGCGCGGGATCGCAAACGTATCAAAACGAAGCTAATGGCCATGCATGTCAAGCAACGCCAATAACGCTCTGTCCATTCCAAACTACACGAACAGCCGAACTCCTTTGATCAAACAACTTTTTTCATATTACGAATATTCGCTATAATGAAGATTTGCTATAGGGATGTTCGACTGTTTCAGCTACTCGATAAAATGTTTCTTTTCATGGCACAACAAATTTCCTGATTCCTGAAGCATACTCAAATCCGTGCATCCTATATATCTTACTCTTAGCACTAATGTAAAAAGAACGAAATGTTTTTTATTTTGTGTGATATCATTGAAAACCGCTTTAAATTTGACTCTTCACCAAATTATGTTTTGAAAGAACATTCTTAATGCTCAATTTATTCAACATCAAATTTATTTGGATTTTTTCGTTTGACTACAAATAAAAATGTGTTTAAAAAAAGGTAACAAATTAAATTGTCTTTTAGGCGTGGTTGGTCGCATTAAGCATGGATTAAATAAGTTATCTTGACTTCTAGACTAATAATATAACAAAAAGGTGAAGTTTTTGAACCGATTTTGAAGATTAATTTAGTAATTAGCCCAAAGAAAATTAAGAGATTTCCGGGGCAGCTGAAATTAAATGATAATGGAGAATAGATTTCAAATTGACATTTAGCATAATACTATTTTTTATTTGTAGTCCACAAAAAACGCTAGTTGAGTATTCGACATTTTGGATATCGCTTGCAACCTTGTTTAAATCTAATTGCGATCCTTATATCACATAAGATATATAATAAAATAATATTAAAATCAAAATCGGAGTAAAAGCATAAATAGTATGGGATAGAGCGAAAGATAGAGAAAGCACAGCTAACCGACGGAAAATAGACATACACACATATAGTTTAAATTTTGAAACATTATCATAATTATGTATATATATTGGTATAATTGCATATGTAGTATAACACATTAGCCTAGACATGCGAAACAACATGATGACAGATTTTAACATTTTAAAAACACAAACGCGCAGCACACTTATGCACATAAGTATAGGTACTTATGAATAGATGTAGATGTAGAATATACCCAGCTGAAAAGATCTGAGACGCTTGCCCCATTTGCAACATTAATAAATGCATCATTTCTGCAGCACCGCCGCGTTGAGCAAGAAAAATACAAAAATAACAATGTTCGAATTCGATGTAAAATTCAATATTAACTTAATCTGGGCTGGATCGGTCAATCCACTAAAACTCTCTAAATGTACATCTATATTAGCTAAAGAAGGGATTAATTCTTAGATGTTTTATATCCTTGCAAGGCGCATTGGATTTGTGATGTTAAATAAACTTATCCGATCCCATAAAGTACATACATATACACTTGATAGTCATTCTTTTCTAGCTGGGTATATGTATGTATAGTATAGTATATTAAATATATATATAAAATTAACTAATTATTTTATAAAAAAAAGCATACAAATTCTAAACCAGTGCCGCAAGTATCTAATAGCTCTTTGTGTCCTGCCCTGGGTGTTAGTTGCTCCTTGGTGTTGTGGTTAATCTTTTGTGGTGTGGTGTTTTGTTTTCCAGTTTACTCATTCCAGTTGTCTTAGGCGAAGCTGCAACATGAATTGGTCTTTTTCGCTGTCTTATAGAATGCCTTGCTTTGCATTGATAGCTGCTCCGATTTGGTGACCATATCCTCTAGCTTTTCGCCACGTTCCAGAACAGATTCAATTGTGTTTTTTAGAATGATCTTCGTTTCATCCAAATCGGTTTGCATTTTTGTGAGCGGATCAGCCTCCTTGGGATCCTGGTATTTACCCAAAAATGCTGGCAACGAATCAAAGCTAATTGTTGCGTCTGTTCCATTTGGCCACTGCTCAGCGGCCACCTTGGCCGTAAAGTCATCCAGGATTTTTGTGATTAACGTGTGTGCCACACGATGTGGATACTCGTGATCAGCGATTAGAACGCCAGCAAGATTATCGGCTCGCACATATACATGGCACATGTAGGCATCCTGTTTGACTGACTGCCGCAGCGCTGGCTGTGTCCGTTCCACAATTGTTTTCGAAGCAAAACTGTGCGGTAGAGGGATAAAGAATCAAACAGACAAAACCAAACATATGTAGTGGAGGAGAGTGGGGCAAGTTGATTTTTGGGGGTGTTGGGCGCAAATTGCGCATACTCACGTCATGAACTCATTGACTGTGCCACGTTGAAAAAACGAGAAGGATTGCAAGTCGGATGCTGTCTTCAGTAGGCGCGCTTCGCTGGCGCCCCTGTAAAAGACACTCAGTGTGAATAGCCGTACCATATTTGAGGAGTTTTTTATGCGGGCTGCTAAACTTGCAAGTTTGCGATTAGTCTAGAGTTTGGCGTTGTATTGTTGTTTTTGTGGTTTGTTTAATTGCCAGGTGGGTTCAAGTTGAGTCGCACACTTGTCACTATTGGTATGTACACATATGTATGTATATAAATTGGATAAAAGTTTGATTTCTTGAATGCGTTTGTTCGTTTTGTGTATGAGACTCAGTTAGAGTTGTCACTATCCGTGGTTAATTTATCGTGTTGCGATGTGACTGAATTTTGAGAGTAACAGGTTCATCAGTCCGATAAAAAAGTGACAAAATGTTTATCGATACTTCGTTACAATTGCTGTGCTATTATTACGGTGAGTTAATTGATGTGAGTATTTCAATAAATTAATATTGCTTTAATATAAGTATTAAATGTTGCTAGCTATTTTTATAATATGTATGTATAATGTTTTTTTTGTCAGATAATGCTAGCATTGATAACAACCGGTAGATGGCTTCAACGGTTCAATTTATCGAACCAACGACGCTAAACATAAATCAAAATTAAATTCGATAACATAATGAACCCATGAATGTCGAACAAAAAATATTAAACCGGCTCTCTGTCTGGGCCGACGCTTTAGCACATTTTTTATTGAATCATGCAGTGAGTAAAACAATCAATCATCTAAACGTGAAAAATCTATGCTAAATACCTCAAATGTCCACAGACGATCGAGGGCGAGCAGCACAAGCAGCGGTCGAGCGCCGAACACAGTGCATCCGCCCAGCCAACCATTGGATGTGCCCAAAATTATAATTATACATCCGGGATCACAGAATTTGCGCATTGGCCGCGCTGCCGACCTTAATCCATTGACCATATTGCATGCAATCGCATACAGACGCTATATAGCCAGTTATCAAATTGACGAACTACCACATCATGACCCTCTGCTGCCGCCGCTGGACAGTCACAATTCCGAACGTCTGCGAGCAGAGTTCGAGGAGCAGCGTTTAGCCGTCTCGCGCATACTTCAGCACTGCATTGTCGACGAGCAGAATCGCTTGCGCGTTGCAACGCCTCCACAACAGCTGGCTAATTTCAATCGCAACAGCGCTGCCGAAAAGATTCCACCACAGAACAACTGGAGTAGCAACAATAACACTGCCAATGTGCTGTACGACAAGCAAATACTGCGTCTCAGTGCCAGCGAAGCGCTCAACTATGATATACACTTCCCCATTCAACGTGGCGAACTGAATGTGCATGCCGACAAAGGTGGATCGATGCAAGCGACGATATCGCATTTAGAGTGTATTTGGGGCTATGCACTGGAACAGCTGGGCATACCGGTACGTGAATTAAGCACTCATAGCGCTGTCCTTGTCGTCAATGATGTCTACGTGCGACGACATCTGCGTGAGGCAATGACCCTGTTGCTGCAACGTTTGGGATTTCAACGCTGCTTTCTAGTCCAGGATAGCGTGGCGGCCACTTATGGTGCCGGTGTTGGCTACGGCTGCGTTGTAGACATTGGTGCCCAAAAGACATCTATTGCCTGCGTTGAGGATGGCATCTCGCAGCTGGATGCACGTGTTCGGCTTGATTATGGCGGCGGCGACATTGATCAGGTGCTGCTTATGCTTCTAAAGAAATGTTGTTTTCCCTACAGGGAGTGCAACGTGCAGACAAGTTATGTAGATGCACAGCTGCTGGACGAGCTAAAGGAGCGCTTTTGCCATCTTAATGCCAATGTCTGCGGTGCCCAGGAGAAGCATTTTACGCTGCGCCAGCAGAGCGGCCAATGGGTACGCTACACACTGCAGGTAGGTGATGAGGTCATAATGGCGCCACTGGCCCTCTTTCACACAGCACTGCTTAATATTACGGGCAAATCGCGAGCGGTCCACACACAGCAATCGGTGCAGGACCAATATGACTGCGAGGATTGCTTTGATTCTGAATATTTGCGCGAGACGGGTCGACGCAACGGCGTGCGAGCAGGTGATATAAGCGTGCTGAACAACGGCACGTCCAGTGCGATGACAAAGCAAACACATCAACCCATAACAGCCGAAGAAGATGAGCTGATTGTGGTTGATCAGGACGATACCACAGTAAGCAGCAATAGCAACTCACAGCACCAACAGTCGCAGCCGACGACAGCGCTGGCTAAAGATAACAATTCGTGCTATTTCAATGCTGCTGGGCAGGTGCTGCCATTGGATCAGGCAATCATCCATGCGATTGGACGAAACGCCAGCTATGAGACGCGCCGCAAAATGTTTGGCGCCATTCTGCTGGTGGGCAGTAGCGCTAAGTTGCGTGGCCTGGCCGCTTGGCTAGAGCAGGGCATTAGCCAACAGGTGGCGCCCGGCATAGAGGTAAATGTCTTTAGCAAGGGCATGGATATGGGCATGGTTGCGTGGAAGGGCGCTGCCATCATGTCTGTGCTGGAGAGTGCTCGCGAACTCTGGATCTCGAAGCGTGAATGGCAACGCTACGGTCTGCGAATTTTACGTGAACGTTCGCCGTTTCTTTGGTAGCATCTACTGAGGCTTTTGTCAGTTTCATAATTTTACAAGTTCTTTTTTTATAAATCGAATATAAATTGTATAAAGACATATGTATTATAACATCATTGCTTTTTAACAGCAGTATATTTTTCACACACCAAACATGTTTTTCGAATAAATCGATCGAAAATCTAAAACTTGTATCTTTTGCGCACAAAAACAATCAACAAATATTTCGAGTGTTTCCAGCTTAGTGGTAAATAAGCTGGCACTTTGACCACCTACCATGTACATTTTTTGTTGTTTTGTATGTAAAATAAATCTACACCGGGTGGCAATATTACCATTCTATGAAACATGTATTTTCAATGTGGTTAAGCTAATCAGCTGTTTATAAAAATAGAAGGCGCGTCAGAAATAGAATTCAAAGCAAATAAAGAAACACAAGCAGCAGCTGATCATTGATTCAGTTATTAGTTTAGTTATCAAAGGGCAATGAACTCTTTTTAATACTTACAGCAAGTTGTTTCTGGGATTAGTTTGTTAGTCACAGATATTTGTTTGCATGATTTAATATGTTTTTAATATAATATTTCTTTTTTAGTGCACCTAACTATAATTAATTAAGAAAAGCGTTATTTGAAAACAAATATATTTTATAAAAACGTTATCAAAATTCAACAAACAACAAGTAAAAATAAATTATGCCAAATACTTGGGCGCACTGGAGCCCATGTAATGGTAAAGATCACCCAATGTGGAACGGACTAGTTTCGCTTTTATGGTTTCCCGATTGAGACGCTTATAAGCCTCAAAACGATGACAGCCGCCAAAACTGAAATAATAATCTCCGCCTTCGCTGCCCGTTATCCACAAGATATCAACTGGTGGCACATCATCCTCGCTACTTTCAGACTGCAAAAAGAGGGAAAAGAGAGAATGCAGAAAGTGAAAATACTACTGTGAGCGAGCAAATGTAGAAAATACGCACACTGATCGTTGCCATAAGTGACTGAACTTTGGGTTCATCCAAGACGGAAGGTATTGGTCGTTTTATAACGTCCATTGGCACATTATGTACCTCGTCAATGCCTGCAGAATGTATTGTGTTATCCATTTCTGTATGATTTGCGCTTGTTTTGCCTGCCATGAATATTAGTAAACAAATTGTAAGAACTGTTCCAAGGTCCGCCAATGTTGTGAAATTGTGTTAACAGCGTACTAAGATTAGTTTACTAGAGTTCGCGTCGGCGTTGCCACCCCTTCGAGCGCTTACCGTTTTGTGTTGCTAGCGATCTCTGCAATGGGTGTCTGTTGGGTGGCGCCTGATGAGGAGCTGCGCTGCGTCTGCTCGCCTGCAATATGAAACGCCTAATGAAGTTCATGAAGCGCCAGTAGCCAACAATTGGACGCGTTTCTTAGTTGAAGCGTTAAAACTTGTTTTTTTTATTGTGTATTTATTTACAGTTGTATGTATGTACGTATACCTTGCTGCACTGTGGCGTGTATTTGTTTGTCGATTTTGCTTGGCTGTTTCTTTGTTTTCTTTTTCTTTTGTTTTTTACTTGATTTTGAATAATCAACAATCTTGTTGGCCCACGGCCCCCAGTGCAAGCACTAATAAACAAAAAGCACACAAGCACAAAAGCGATTGGCAATGCGATGCGATAAAAGTAAATGAAAACGAAATTCTGATTCAGTAGAATTTAGAATTGTTCTTAGGCTTGGTTTGCTTCAACCTCGTATACAACGTATGTATACACTTACATACTAATTTATTTATGTACATGCATACTAAGTACCTAGATATGTGAGCGCTTCAAGCATTTTGATTAGCGTCTGTAAAGATATGAGTATATGCAATCTTTCACATACATATGTTGTTGTTTCTTTCTATCAGCATATAAAGATACTAACTACAAACAAATTCCTTACGCCTTATATGCCATCTAACCGCAAGTGCTTTTGGTTATAAACAAATGCTTGCAGCACTGTTTTTTAGACGGTATGCAACACTGCATCAAATTTAAACTAATGCGCGGCAGCGTCAGATCAATATCAGTAAAAGGAACCATGATCATGGGGCTTCCCCAAGGCCATATTTTTGCACATAAAATGGGCCAAGGAGAAAATTCAGGTACATTGAATGGTTCTTTTTTACCCTGACATTGATTCAGCAGTTGGTGTATTGTTAGTCATGCCCACAAATTAGAATTTTGTCTAGTGTATCTGAACCGTATCTTTGATGCGCAAACAATCTTCAATTAACAATTACGACGTGTTCGACAAGGCCGACAAGGCGAATTCTAAGCAATTTCATGAATATCGCACAATATTGATTTTTGCTACTGCCTTACAAAAGGTAACTGACAGCGGAAATCGATCTGCAGTTATATTTTAGCCATCATTCCATTCCATTCCTTCCACTTTATACTGAAATTTCCTTTCCCCTTTTTTTTTTTTTTGACAATGCTAATTAGTTTAGTAAAAACAATTGTATTGATTAGCACTCTTATTATAGTCCAAATCGATGGCATACAAGGTGATTAAGGATATACTTTCAATAAAGTGTTATCAATAACGTTTGATCACCCCAAACAGATGCCGATGGAAAACGAATTGCGAGCAAATACGAGAGCATCAAACAGCTGTACCCACAGCTAGCCTCAAGCGAATCCTCGCAATGGCGTCATGCCGACAACGACCTGCAGCATCCATGTAAACGTGACTGCGTTGAACAACAACCGATGACCTGCTACTACTACATGGTAGTACACTACGATGACACAATGGGGGACACCTGCAAGCGCTATCTGCAAACGAAATATCGCTTCAAGCTCAACGGCAAGGATTACATTGATAGCTTTAAGCTGGCCGAACTTGAACCACGCAACGATGATTGCAAATATGCTGATGGGTTGGAGTCACAGATAATGGTGGTCAACGGTAAGCTGCCGGGTCAGTCCATTGATGTGTGCTTCGGCGACACCATTATCGCCGATGTCATCAACAGCATGCATGAGACGACCACAATCCATTGGCATGGCATCCATCAGCGTTCTACGCCACATATGGACGGTGTGCCGCATGTCACACAATATGCCATTGAGGCCGGCCAGGCGTTTCGCTATCGTTTCGAAGTGGATCATGTGGGCACCAATTGGTGGCACAGCCACACCGAACATCAGCGTGCCTTTGGCCTGGCTGGGCCTCTCATTGTGCGCCAGCCAAATAAATTAAACCCTCATGCGCATCTCTATGATTTTGATAAGACTGAGCATGTGATCATGATACAGGATTGGGTGCACAACTTCGACGAGAGCGTTGCAGAGAATATTCTTATCAATGGACGTGGTCGCAACATGAAGAAGGACAGCAAAGTTAAGCCCACACTCTATTCCACATTCGGTGTCATTCGTGGTGGTCGCTATCGCTTTCGTGTCATCTTTAACGGTAAGCTAAAAAATATATATAATCAATTTTCATATTCCCATAAACACCAAAACATCTACTATTTACAGGCGTCTCCAATTGTCCCATTAGTTTGAGCATTGACAAACATAACTTGGTGGTGATATCAAGTGATGGCAATGACGTTGAGCCAGTTGAGGTGCAAAAGATCATGTTCCATGCGGCTGAACGCTTTGATTTTGTGCTGCACGCAAATCAAGAGGTGGCCAACTACTGGATACGCATCAAGGGCTACAGTTTCTGTGCCAAAAATCAGCTGCATCAGGAAGCCGTTCTGCATTATCAAAATGCCGATCCACGCGCTTTGGACACAAGCAGTTTGAGCTATGCCTACGATGCACCTGGCGTTATGCTCAATGAGTTGGGTGACGATGCGGGTGGCGTTAGTGCCGATAGCATTTCGCTGGTCTCGCTGAATGCACAGCATGTGCAGCCGGCACTAAATCCTTCGATCAGCTATTATACGAACATGAATGCGTTTGAGCTGCGTGGTGAGGGTTTCCGCTTTCAGATGGATGACATCAGCTTTAGCATGCCAAGGATGTCTTTGTTGCAGACACGTAATCTGGGCATTGGGCAATTCTTTTGCAACAGCTCGCAGCAGGCGGCACTTGGCTTCAATTGCAAAAGCCGTCACTGCAAGTGCTCGAACGTCATCCAAGTACCGGCAAATAAGAATGTTGAATTTGTGATTTCTAGCAAATCAAGTACGGCACATCCCATCCATCTGCATGGCTATACGTTTCGAGTGATCGGCATGGGTGTGCTTGGCGAGAAGCGCATTAGTCAGATCGAAGAGATCGATCGTCGTACGCCGTTGCCGCGACGTGGTCGTGGTGCTCCGTTGAAGGATTCTGTGCAGGTGCCGGCTTACGGCTATACGATCATTCATTTCAACTCAGACAATCCCGGCTATTGGATGTTTCACTGTCATATATCGACGCACTCAGAAAATGGCATGGCTGCCGTTGTGCGCGTTGGCGAAGATGTTGAAATGAAAATGTGCCCCGTTAGCAATTGTGGTCTGTGTAGCTCGGTGGCGTAATTTATGCAAAACTAAAAACAGTTTTTGGGGTACATAATTTACTATTATTTATAACAAGTAAACCTGTAATTATTAATTTCCCATTGACAAAATATACCGTTAGAGAAATGAAAGGAATTTTGTAATCAGTGTTGAGAAGTTTCCTGTATTATCTATCGTTATCGGAGCGCACATGCCATTATTTTGCGATTCGATATACCCAACAAAGTCAAATGTAAACTAAAAACAGTTCTTTAAAACTTAGCACAAAATGTCAAAGGCTGTCAAAAAAGTTGACACTGATTCTGACGACGATGATGACGAGCAGATGCGAATGTTTCTAGAAGCAGCCGATTTGACGCTTCTCAATAATAGTATGTTTAAAAAATCAGAAACGCAAGCTGAACCATCGAAAATTATAAAATCTTCAAGCATAATGGAGAATGCAGAGAAGCCAAAGTCAAATCGTTACGTAGATGAGCAATTGCAGACAGGCGACAGTGATTTGCAGATCACCAAGGAAATGCAGACACATCTATGGGGCAAACTGAGCGAAATTATAGAAAAGAAAATCAAATTTCGTGACCCAAAGCAGCCCTGCTCTGAGACAGACAAAAAGGACAAACCGTGGCCCAACAAAGTCAAACTCGTTGTCGATGCCGGGTGCTATGTGATTGATGACATTGAGGAAGAAGTTGTAAAACGCAAGAAACCCAAGATTAAGAAGCGTCAACTGGACGAAGAAAAACAATTGTCTGAAAATGATGCATTGGTAGCAGTTTCCGTTAGCGGCGAAGACATACTAACTGGAAAGTTTACGAAGAGCTGGGCCATTAAAAACTCTCAAGAGAGACTTTACTTTTATAAAATGTTGGACAAAAACGGCCCAAAGCTTATTCTACGTGAGGACACAAACAAGCCAGAAAACTGATTAACCGAATGAAAGATTCGTCGATACACAATCAAATAAAATAAAAAATACTAAAAAGATAGTCCATAATAAATTGTGTCTGTATATGGCAGTACATTTTTATTTTATTCGTATAGTAGCTTAGAGTTAGTAGAGTTTTCCTCATGTTGCATGTATCACTTTTGTTTGCTTTAAACAAGATGCAATCTTGTACCCACTAACCGGCTGGCAAATTTGTTTAATTGAATTGAGGAGAAACATTCCTGAGATTATGTTTTTATTTGTGTACGAAATAATAATTGCTACGAATCGAAACTATTTTGGTAGCTTGTTGAACTAACAATATTAGAGCTGGCATTGCTCAAGTGACCATCGATAAGACCGTACAGCGCATTGGTGCCGAGCATTTGCTGCTGGCCATTGCTCACGTTACCGAGTGAGATGGTGGAGTTTGTGCTGCCGCCTAACTCTTGCAGCATTTCGCCAACAATGTTCGTGCTGTTGCTGCCGGTGGCACTGCTATTGTTATCATCGACAATGCTGAGGAAGTCGTGGCCGCTGAAATCCTGGTTGTCGAGTTGTTCCTGTTCTTCCAGTTGCTGCTTCTGCATGCTGATCTGGCTCTCCTTCATCAGCTTATCGTAATCCTGTAGCACGCTGTCGAACTCAGCTACCCCGGCGCGATTGCGCGATATCACCTTGTGCTTATAGTAGTTGTGCACCTGCGTCAGGGATATGCCTGTACAGCTAACGTAGGCACGCTCAAGTGGCACTATCTTCATCGTCGACTTCTTTCTCAGCTTATCATCTATGTCATAGTAGCTGCGATATTTTGAAATTAGGCTACGCAGAAATTCTTCAGCCGCATCGGTCAGCAGGACAATAGCGGTTTCAGAGCAGTCGGTGAATCCTGCCAGCCGCAAAAGACCACACATGGCCTTTCGCAGCGCATGACGGCACACGTTACTGGATATTTGAGGGTAGACCTGGGCATCTCCGCGGGAATACGCAGTGTCCGCTGGTGGTATGAACCAAATGGGCTTATGAAACTTATGCTCGGAGACCAAATCGGCGGCGTTCTCTGGCGGAAAGTCCACTTCGGGTATCATTTGGCACGGATTCAAAAGGTAATTCGAGGAGCCCTTCAAAATAAAAATAAGCCGAATAGTAATAATTGTGGTTTATCAAGTGCAAAGTGCTAGACTTACGTTTTTGTTAGAGTAGGTGTCAATAAGGGATTGAAGCACTTCGGTTTGTTTCATCACTTCGATACTCTGTGTGACCAACGAGCTCTTCAGTTCCATTCTGTCGCTATTTTGGATAATACATACATTTACGAAATTCAAATCTCATCGGCAAAATCATGTTTCTACTTACTGTTTATCCTCTGGATATGGATCGCCACGCTGCCGTATTTCATCGAGCTTTGGCTTTTTTGCAAGTGTAGACACATATTTATCGGGCGTAAAGGTTGTGCTCTCCTCCTCTATTTCGCCCCAATGTGCTTTTTGCATTATTTGTACTTTATTTACAGCCCTTTTAGTTTACAATCAAGTGTAGTAGTGCTGTCAAGCGTCTTAAATATATTAACACCGATTATCGAACAGCTGTTTGCAGTGCGAGTACGTGGCAACGCCTGATGCACACGTTACAAATGTTTTTTCATTTGATTGCTTGCACTAAATGTCAGTTGGCAACTCTGTTAAGCGGTTAGTAGCAAGTGGCAACACCATTGATAGGCAAACAGTGACAATATGTAATAGTGCATTATTATTATCCATTTCTTTTTAGATATATATTACTTAGATACTTTTTGTTGAAAGAAACAAATTGTTGGCAAAATTCAGCAAAGACGCAGACGACGCTCTGGTTTGTACGCGCCGGCACACAGCGACAACATGCGACAACAACACATGGACCTGCATGCCCCGGTGGACTTGAACAAGGTAAGCAAGTGTACACAAGGAAGGGCTAAACTTATTATTATTATTATTTTTTTTTAGTCTCTGGACGAGATGTCTCCGGAAGAGCGCGTGCGGTAAGAAATGCTAAAATGCTTATCTGCATGCTAGTGCTTTAATCGTCACATTCCATTCCCTCTAATTAAATTTTCTTTGTTGACCGCTTAGCGCCGAGCACCAGCTTTTGGTTGCGAAGCACAAAGGTCACGATGCAATGCACTCAGAGATGGTTATTATATTGTTTATGACCCTGGTTACCGCCCAGATCATACTCGTTGAGTGGAAAAAACGGCACTACAGATCCTACGCATTTGTCACACTGCTGGCCATGTGGCTAATACCGCTAATCATCTCATGCTCCTTCCTTTGGATACGTTTTATCATCATATGGATAATATTTACTACACTAACAGCACTTGTCATGCGACGTGCCACAACAAAACCCATACAGGGCACAACACCCAGGTAAGAGGAATGCAAGTGGCTTTTTTTTGTGGCTTTATTCTTTAGCCTTTTCAATTTGAATATTTGACAGGCTCGTTTATAAATGGTTTTACTTCATCTACAAACTGAGTTACGGCCTGGGCATTATTGGTTATTTGGTTTGCATGTGCGCCTTTTTGGGCATGAACTATGTATTCTCACAGCCGCCGAACACATGGATGGATGTCGGCCTTATGTTCTGTTTCTATGGCCTGTATATTGGTGTACTTGGTCGCGACATATCCGAGATTTGCTCTGATAAAATGGCCGCTGCCATTGGTGTAAGTATTACTTTTAAATTGCTGATCCAACCATTTGTATCCATACATCTATGTGCCCATAGTATTACACACCGCAAGGCATGCCGACTCGACATTTGGATCACAATGTGTGCGCCGTGTGTGGCAATCAACTGCTGGTTTCCGAAAAGGAGGAGGGTGTCATCGAGAACACTTACAAACTGTCGTGCAATCATGTGTTTCACGAGTTCTGCATACGAGGCTGGTGCATTGTTGGCAAAAAGCAGACTTGTCCCTATTGCAAAGAGAAGGTCGATCTGCAAAAAATGTTTCGCAATCCGTATGTAGCTTCAATCTCTGCAATTAATTGTACTGTACTTATTGTTCTTCATCTGTTTGTAGTTGGGAAAAGCCGCATATGCTGTATGGACGACTATTGGACTGGGTTCGTTGGTTGGTAGCTTGGCAGCCGCTTATATTCTTCATAGTGCAGGGCATCAACTGGTTGCTTGGCCTGGAATAAGATCACCAAACACTCGCTGTCAAATTGCGTCTAGTCAAGCACATTTCATGCTGTGCTTTACACTAACTTATCAACCAATAACCCATCCACAACTGAGACCAACCACTACAACAACAAAAAAAAAAGACAAAACCAAAAAAAAATAAAAAATTATAATCCAAAAGCAAATTATTTCGGATTTGAAACCAAAAACCAGCAGCATTCCCAGGAGACATAGCGTCATCACAAGGTTTCCACTTCGCTTGATCCTGTAGGCAACTCAAGGGAGCATTTCTCCAACTCCATTTCCATAAATCAACTGTGGTCAATATCACGCAACAGGAGGCGTCGTCGTAGTAAGGACGGGACGAATCGATTATTTGTATTAACTTGGAACTTAGCAAGCAAACCCCAAACAGCTTGCCTATCATGTGTATTAGCTACAGAATGCAGTACCAAATGAATAAGGAGAAGAGAGTCTCGGGGGCGCCCGTGATAATTGTCGATTCGACGCGTCAAACCAATTTAAGATTTCATAATTTATTTTAAAAACTTGTAAACACTTTAGATGAATATGTTGATATCTATATGTACGTATGTATATATATATATATATATATATATGTACATCATGTATCCTATGTACATATATTGTAGTATGTTGTGTGTATGTTTGTATTATGTCAACGTATTATGCGTTTCTTTGTTTTGCCCTGGATACTTAAAGTAAAAGATCTATTCTGAAACCTATAACACATTGAAACAATTATAGAAATAAAAATAACACTTTGTTTCGACTTTGTATTGCTATCGTGAAGCCAAGCATGAGAAATGTCGGTGTACTCCAGCTGTTGGGGAACAGGGGTGAATGACCCCTTTTTGGATGAAATTTGGGGGGGGGGGGAGGGGTAAAAGTGAAATTTGAAATGGAGGAGATGACCTTTGTTTTTTTTTTAGTCTTTGCCACCATACATGTAGATGACTTTTTTTTCTACTTTACCAATTGGTGCGTAATGTCAGTTCCACAAAAATATTTAGGGGTAATGATTAAAAAAGTTCCCCGGCCGCTGGTGTACTCGTTGCAATCCAGCAAAGTTTCAACCCTCCAAAAGTTCGACGTTGATTGATTACCATTTGTAATATAAAGTAACAAAAACAAATAAGTCTGAACCAATTAACATACAATTATTGTTGGCAATCATCGACTGAAAGCAGTCTTTAACAATGCAAGACACACCCCGGTAAAGGGCGGTGCAACCCTGAACCGTTGTTTGCAGCCGGCAAATTACTATGTTCAGTTGAACGTTGGGCGTGGGCGGTTCTTAGTTGTTGTTCTTTTGCGTTATCCTGACAACACCGGCAACAAAGCCTTGCAATGGCCAAAGTTTAATCAATAATTTATGCGCTTATATGCATAAAAATAACCAGTGCCAAAAATGCAAACCCCAAAAATTATGCGAGTCATTTTGCAAGAAATGGCAAAGAAGGGTGGAGTACAACAGTTACAAGCGGATCTAAGCAGCGACGAGGAATTTGAAAAGTTTTTGCAGCGGCCCGGTCTGCTAGGTAAGTTGCGAAAGTTGTCGGAAAGAAAACCACAAAATCGACTAAGTCATTCCACTATATATAGTTCTTGATATATATTCGGAATGGTGTGGACCGTGTCTGGGCATGGTTGGCAGTTTGCGTAAAATCAAACTGGAGCTTGGTGGCGACAATTTGCAGCTGGCAATAGTAAGTTCGAGTTGAGCAAATGTGAGGTTAAGTGAAAAATAATCGTGTGAAATGTTTTTTCCACAGTGCAAAGCTGGTTCGATATCGTATCTGGAAAGGTTTAACAAGAAAAGTGAGCCAACATGGATGTTTGTAGCAGTAAGTATAGGTATAAGACCTGCGTGGGATAAGTTCTAATATTATTTTGCATTTGTAGAATGGAAAGGCCATCAATATAATGTTTGGGACTGATGTTCCCAAATTGGTATCGTTGATCACGCGGGAGCTGGAATCAACCATTGCCAAAGAACCACACAAAACCTTTGAGATAACCGAGTTGCAGCCCATTGAACTCGAACAGCAGCGAATTAAGAACGAGGCTCTGGACTTGGCTGCCAAAATAGAGCTTGAGGAAAGCAAAAAGAGGCGTATCGAATATTTGAAATATGTGACGGATACGATAATGGAGAATTTACCAGATATTGGCATAACAGTGTTTGGGCCACAAGTCAATCGGGATATGTTTAAGAAGCTCTCTGAGCCAGCCGATCCGCTCAAGATTCAATGCAAAGATCGTAAAGTGTTTGCAATTACCCAAAATGATTTTAATACGGTGAATTTTGCTGCCGAAAATCCATTGCCCAGCGACGTTGTCCAACACTTGTACGACAAAGAACTGTTAATGTGCTTCTGGAAAGTGGATGAAACGATTGGAACGCCAACAAATATATTACAGCAGTACGCATTTGAGCTGACAAAAGAGATCGTTAAGCCGCCCGATGAGTTCAATGAAGAGGAAACTGTTTTGCCCCCCTTAATAGTACCCATAGAGGTAACAATTCAAACGAACATCGAAGGTGTGTATAAAATGATACATATGTATTAGTGTTACCATCTAAAACTAAACTAAACCATTTAGAGAAAGTCAAGCCTGCAGACAACACAGCGCAAGCGGAGGAAGACGCTGAACGTGCAGATCCCGAAAACGATGTTGATGAAGAGGACACTGCACAATTTAAGGTTATAAAAATTCCACCCATTTGGGTGCCCAGCGATCAAAGAACGCATGCTGCACTCATCTATACCTATTTCCGGGCACAAACAACAGCTTTCCTGCCGCCCGATCCTCTGCCAGAGCCACCCCATATTATTATGACCTTCGATGCATATAAGAAGAAGGATCTGATGAATCTGGTGGATGCATGCAAAGATGATGTGCCGCTCTATGGTTTCTTTACCAGCGACAATCCCCAGACAGCAGTTTTTATTGCCAATTCCGTGGACAGATATAATGCAAAGCAATATGTACCGTAAGTTCTCGAAGAACAAAAAATATTCGTGAATATAATATTGTTTGGGTTTTTCTACTTTTTAAGCACCGATAAAATTGTGCTCAAAGTTAACAAAGTGCCGACAGCATCAATTCCCTTGCTTATGGAATATGGTCCCAGTTATGTTAGTCCCAATTCTGTTGTTGGTCATAAGGAAGCTGCCAAGTTTTTCCCTTCTAGCTACAAATCAGCTTTGCAGGAGGAAGCTGAAATGCATGCTGTTAAAGCGGAAAAGCCGAAAAAACGAAAGAAGGTTCAACTATTTATATTATAATTTTTCAAAATACAAACTAACCAAATTGATATGCAGAATAAAAAAGGAGCCGATGCTGAGGAGAGCGAACAGCAAACTGCTAGTGCCCAGGAGAACTTTCAGGAGGCCGATGAGGCAGCCAAAACCTCGCCAGAGGAGGGTGCATCCACAACCAGCAGCGGCGAGGATAGTTGCGAAAGTCGGCCAGCAACTGCCGATGGCAATAATCTATCTGCCGATGGGCCCCAATAATACGAAACTTTTAGTTTTACATATTTTTCTACTTATACAGTTTACCAAGAGATATATTTATAGAATTCTATGCATAAATATATTTAACTATATAATCAAGTGCAGCATTTTATTATCTATCCATCTGCATATTGCTTCATATTTGAATAATAATCTACATACAAATGTAGCGTTAGCATGACATTTGGCGTACAATCCAGGAACTATTAGCGTGGTCATGAATTTTGCGATTATGATCCAAAAATAATCTAATCGCTTATTGAACGTCTATTATTTAAGCAACGAAGCAAGATAGTTCAGGACAAGGACACGCAAATCAAATTACAAATAAAAAAAAGCACGGGCTTTGAAGTCAAGCAAAACAAGACACACACAGGCGGTGAAGAAAGCATTTGAAAATTGATTATAAATCGGTGATTAATTTTGCAATCATAAGTAGATGTTGCTTAGACCAGCACTAAAGTGGTTTATAGTAAACCAAATCGAGAAAAAACAAGTAAGAAGGCCCTCTTTTTACCCATTTTCAATGGGTTCAGGGTATAAAAATATTAGATTCAATTTACCTTATAAAACAAATTAAGATTGAACAGAATTGCAAACAATTTATATCATATATTTTTAAATTTTGGCGGCAAACAAAGTAAGCTTCTTCTTGTCACTCATGACGCATGCGCAGAACGCAAACAATAATCGAGTTATCGTAACGTAATATTGATTTTCCAATAAAACCAGGGCATCAGTAACATCGCGAGTCGCAACACTGTTTACCTACACTATTATACACATGCCAAAAAAAAAAACAGCTAGATATGAATAGAAGTGAAACACCTCGGATATTGACAAGTATTTTTAATGTAAGTAATCGAAAGGGAAATAGAAGGAGACCCCGTTGACGTTTAGTATTGTTATTTAGCACTGGTCAAGACGCTATGCAACCGAACAGGCAAAAACAACACAGGCACGGCCAAAAAAAAGTCCTGTGTACGTTGGTCTTACACAATCACCAAATCCGCAATCGGTGAACACCGATTATATTGGGCCACCGGATCCCAAATCCAATCTGCGGCCTTATATACGGCACTACGATGAAAACGAAACAGAAATGGCCAAGAAATTGCGACTGTTGCGCATTGAAGTTGAAAAATGGAATATGGATTTCTGGACAAAACACAACAAACGTTTCTATGAGGTTTGTGACGTTTTTTTTCTACATTTGTTTGCATTGCCATTCATAACACTTGTTGGTCTGAGCACTTACCATATGTTCTATGACTCTTTCCCTTTCTAATTCACTCACTCACCCGCACTCTTTCACTCTCTCTGAATTGGTTCCGTCTCATTTTGTCCCATGTTTGAATACAATCCATACAACTGTTACAAGAATTATGTTGTTAATTAAGCTCTTTTTTTGCAGGAGAAAGATGATTTCGTACGCTTGCACAAGTTGAGTGGAAACAATGAAATAAGTGCCGATCAAATGAGCGTTTTTTATAAAACATTTCTGGATAAAAATCGACGTATTCATTTGATGTACAACCTTTCATGGTATTTGAAAAACTTTGATATGCTAACATTAGCATTTTCAGTCCAGGCGCAAAAACTTTTAAGCCGATGGAGAAAAAAGAAGACATAGTTGCTATAGATATAAGCCCAGGCCGTTAAAAGAAAACACAATTGTACATCAGATATTAACTATAAACAAAGTATATATATATATATATATATACTTGATATATATATATTCAATGACAGTTCAGTGTACGTTAATAATGTAAAGTGTTGAAATTAAGTTAAATGAATTCAGAAAAAAAGTATCAAAGTATGTGTTTTTTAAATAAACGAAAAATCATAAGTATATGTTGGTTAAAGTGTTTACATTTACTTAAAAATTAGAGATACATTTCATTATTTTATTGTATGCATGTTAAAAAAAAAAAATAAAAATCGAAAAAGAAATTAAGTAAAAATACATTCAGTTTTGATGTACATCAAATAAATTACTACGCCACTTTGGAAGAGATTGTTCTTTTTTCATGTTTTCTTCCTATACAGTCTCGAAAAAGATACAAAAAAAAAAAATAATAATATTACAATATAAAGAACAAAAGGCACACCCAGATCTGCTCTACCAGGCATGCCTGCAAAGCGAGACAACTCCTGCAGAGGGAGTAGCCAGGTTATTTTGATAGAAAAATGTACATAGTAATATATACGTACGTAATACATACGATTCATAAAGTAACATAAAAAAAAAAACATACTTAAAAGTTTTATCTAACAATATTTTATGCGTGATGGTTTTATATCATTATGCTTTGTTTGTTTTGCTTTTAATTCTGCTTGTTTTGTTTTAAATTTAACTATAAAACACGTTTAATAGGATACAAATTAGCTACAATATGCAAAATTTGGATGCATTCTTACAACCTACACGTTTTTTTGTTTTCATTTTGTTTTGTTCATTTAACATATGTAAGTATATAAATATGCATATGTAGACACGTATTTACACAAACGTATACAACTATATATGTATATTTTAAAAATATAATAAATATATGTACATATACTGCTTACAAAATATATATACCATCATTCTGACATGTGAATAATATTATTAATTCGCGATCACTGGGGAGGGCGGCGATTCCGCGTGCACCTAAACTCTCTTGATATGGGGGGCTTAATTGGTTTCGGTTTGGGAACTCGTGGTCGTGATGGTACGAGTGCTGGTTCAAACGCGGGTGCTCGTGGTGGCATAGCCGGATCCTAGTTCATCCATTTTCTACAGTTCGGCGCCCCACATGCGCAAGGAATCTTGTGGGCATCATCCTCAATATCAAATTTGTAGTCATACGAAAGCTATGCAAAAAAAAAAAAAACCAATCATTAACATTTGGATACTGGACGGCTAGCCAATAATGTTGATCATTACCTCTTCGCCACGATAGATCTTACGCTTGGCAAATATTATAATGCGTACATCGCGATCAACCTCAACGATCTCAGTGACACAATTTGGATTGCAGGAGTGATTAATATAGCGAGCCAGACCGCCGCTTAATGTTGCATCAACAACACGATCCTCATCCAGGCGGAACATATAAATACCACGATTCTATACGAAACATAATTATGTTAGACGATACGCTACGCATAAAGATGATGCCAACAATCAGTTACCTTAGATTCGTATTGCTTTTCACGTATCTCGGAAACCTCTGTGCGTATGACTTCGCCAATATATTCAATTATCATCGTATGCTTCTCAATGTCGCGGGCCGCATACAACCCCAAACCCTGAATTTTGGAGCTTATGGAAAGAGTTAAGAAGCATGTTATATAATTGTGATAGAACGTATAAAATAAAGAATATCTTACCGGGCCAAGTAGACGTTATTGCGCCACTCCTGTTTCATCTTTTTGTACTGCGAACTCTTTGAGTGGACAAACTGTTTGCTATATGGACACGCAACTTCGCCGGCAATTGCCGCTGAATTGGCCATGCGTTGTGTCGTGCAACTGCCGGCTGTGCGTTGAGTGTGCGGCTTGCGCCACACAAGTAACTGGCGTTGCTTGGGCTCCGTGCGTGCAGCACCCGATGGATTTATAGCCAGTGGGAATTCAAGCAACGGATTACGTCCATATTTAAAACGATAATCGGTGAGCGTCTCGATGCCAGGCAAACTTTCCAAAATGCGCACAATTGCCGGCTCCGTCAAGCCAAACAGATCCTCGCCACTGATGTGTTGCGGAAAGAGTTGCAGCCATTTGTGCAGCTTGCGCAGACGCTGAATGGGCTGTAGGATCTGTTGCCAGACAGCTGATGGTGTACTGTCGCGGTACTCACGATCCGGCTCCTTATCGCTGCGCTCGTGCACCTGAATGCGAAACTCTGGCCGGCAGCCAACCTCGGCAATGCTGCACACATACCGACATCGACGATTTGGCCGACGCGTGCACCAGTAATAGCGGCTCTAAACAATTTCAATGCATGATGATTATTAACACAAATGTGATAAAGGGAAAGTTAACTGATTGCTACTTACCACCTTGTAGCCAATGGGATAAATGTAATGGGGCGTGTGAAAAGCTTCCAATTGATGCGGCAACAGTTGGCCCACATTGAGAAAGGTCATGTTGCCGACGCGCAGCAAATTGCTCAGATCTGAATAATGCATGACGGTAGCCACCTGACGATTCTCGTCACGATCCACAAATACCCGACGATGCACCACAAACGTGTTGAGCTCATTATCTGCAGCAGATGTGGAGCTACTCGACGCATGTGCGCTGCAATGTACAGATTTATTTTTGTAGAACACGCACTCCTCCTTGATCGCGCACGGCAGATGATAGAGACTGTTGCAACGCGACTTGAAGCATTTGATGGTCGCGCCCAATTGATGGCAGGCAACGCACGCTTGATATAGACCCGCCTGCAATGCTGTTGAAAAGTTCATCAATGCGCCCGCAACCGTCTCGTAAACATCGTTCGACCATAAGGCACAATTCAGATGAACCTGTTTTAAAATTAATTAGTAATTAATATATATATAATAAGCTATGATAATCACTTACCCATTTGTCTACATCAAAGTTAAGGAGGCGTGACGGACCATCCGCTAGACCATCGCCGCGTTGATTGCAAAAGACACACTGACGCGTATCATCCAACGTTCCCAGTGCATCTCTCTCCCAAACCGTATTGTTATTTGATGTTGTTGCATCTGTTTCCGGCTTATGGCTGCTACTACAATCTGTGCCCATGGCAAAGCAATCGGAACTAAAACACTTGATGATGCATTTGCGTTTAAGTGCTCGAACTTGTGATGTCGCCTGGGTCGGATCTGGGTGTAACTGCTGCGGCGGCTGCTGCTGCTGCTGCTGCTCCTCCTCCATATCAACATCTTCCGGCTCAACTTTGTCAATGGACATCATGGCCTGGCCAGCACCACAACCAGTTGTACTTGATGTTGCAGTCGATGTGGATGTTGTTGTTGTTGTTGTCATCTCACTGTCAATTGTGAGCGTTTCGTCATCGATTGGCTCATCCTTGCCGCGATATTTATACTGCGTAAAGCAGCTCCGATTACAGAAATAGACAAACGGCGACGGCGCCGTTTGACGCGGCAATAATGCACGCAGCCGTGTCAACGTTGGCGTTGGTTGCTCCTCGGGCACATTCTGATGCGGCACACGCAGACCGAAGGCGGCAATCGCGCTGCCACAGCAACGGCACAATTTCCGCTGTCCGGTGAGTATCTTGCGCAAATTGCTCTGACTAGTCACTGGCGAAGCTGCAGCCTGTGCAAGTCCATTAGCACGTTCCTCGCTCAGCTCGGACTCTGATTCCGTTTCCGTATCGCCTGGCTGATTATCAGCCTTATCCAGGCCTGAGGCGACTGCTGCTGCCACGTTTGCTGGATTGTTAGCTTCAATTAGTTTGCAGGTTAAGGCGGGCGTCAAATGCAACAGATTTGCCAAGTCTCGCAGCACGCCGGCAATATTATCAGTTGCCGATGGATGCAGTGAGAGTATCACATTTTGGTTCTTCTGCTGATTGTTGTTGTTGTTGTTATTGTTGTTGATGCCGCTGACGCTGCTGCTGCTGCTGCTGCTGCTAGTGCTGCTGCCGCCGATTGCATTGGCTGCTATCGCTCCAGATGTTGCTGTTGCTGTTGCTGCTGTTGCTGTTGTTGTTGCTGTTAGACCCAAGTCTTGCTGTTGCGCCTTGCGCAATTCTTCGGCACAGCTGCGCATCAGTTGGGAGAGAGGTGGACGCATTGTGCTCGCATCCATGGACAGTGCAATGGGCGACATACGTCCAGGCGCACAGCGCTGATTGCTATTTGTATTGAGTAGCACCAAGCCCGGATAACGGCTGTGACGAGACCAGGCAACGGCGCCATCCAAGCGCTGCTGTTGCTGCTGCTGTTGTTGTTGGTGTTGTAGATGCTGCAGTTGCTCCACTAGTTCGGTGGCCTCCAGATTGCTATCGCGCACCGCGCTTATCAAACGTAGCCAACGCTCTTTGGGATTGCGTTGGATATGTGACGAGAACTCCTGATCGTAGAAGTCATTCTGTATGGTTGACATGGCGGCACCATTGCTGCTACTGTTGCTGCTGGAGGAGCTGCAACTACTTGTACTTCGTTCACCGCTGCCGCCAAAGCGTTCGCTGTCATACAGCGATTTAATGCTGGGATGCCGAACATTGCCAAAGCGTCCAAGCAGCTGATCGCAATCCATATCGCCGCCGTCGCCGCCGCCGCCGCCGCCGCCTCCACCGCTGCAACCGCTACTACCATCTCCACTGCCGTCGTCCAGCTGGCGCTGGAGCTGCAGAGCTCGCGATATTGCCTTCAATTTGCCACCGCCAGCTCCGTTGCCGAAACCAGCTCCACCACCTATGAGAAAGTTGCGATTAAGCAACGGCTCCAGCACTTGCAGCGGCTGCATTTGTCGTATATGCGTCATTAGCTTCTCGGTAAATGCATCGTGATCCTCCTCCACTTTGGAGAACTTGCGCACACGCTTCTTCTGCAGCATGGGTGATGAGGTCATGCCGCCCGGACCGCTGCTCCCAGCACTACTCAAATGACCACCACTTGTCAATTGGCCGCTCAGCTGCGAATTCGTCGACATGTTGGCCAATTGGACCACAGCGCCAGCGGGTAATGTGCCAGGCATATTATCCTTTAAACTATTCGCTGCGGCCGCAGCGGCAGCAGCAGCAGCGGCAGCAGCAGCGGCTGCTGCACCAGCAGCAGTGTTTGCATTGGTGCGTCGCGGTTTCTGTGTTTCACGTTTGCGTCGCTTTCTTTGTTCTCCAGCTTTGGGTTCGGTTAAGGTGGTTGATGCAGCTGCTGAGGAGGAGGGTATTGACTGCTGATGATGTTGCTGCTGCTGGTGTTGCTGCTGTAGCTGCTGTTGTAGATGTTGTTGTTGCTGATGCTGCAGTTGCTGCTGTTGTATTTGCTGCTGCTGTAGCTGTTGTTGCTGAAGCTGCATTTGCAGTTGATGTTGTTGCTGCTGCTGCTGTTGTTGCATGTGTTGCTGATGTTGCTGCTGTTGTGGCATGTGTTGTTGCTGTTGTTGTTGTTGTTGTTGGTGGTGCTGTTGCAAGTGTTGTTGCTGCTGCTGCGCCGTTATTCGCGCTTTTATCAACTCATTCTCTACATTATTGCTGTTGACCAAAATTTCAGTTTTCACCTCTAACGCAGGCTTCTCCTCAATATGTTGCTGTTGCTGCAGGTGTTGCGGTTGCTGATGCGGTTGCTGATGCGATTGCTGTTGCTGTTGCTGCTGCTGCTGCATTGGCAGTTTACGTTTGAGTGCTTCGGAAATTAAGAGACTCGAATTAGAGTGTCCTTCCTGCATTTTCCAGTTGTCGCTGCTGGGCGTCGTTGTTGTCGTCGACTTTTCCGTCTCTTCGTCATGTTGCTCCTGGAGTTTGGCCAACTTGCTGAGCTCTTTGCTGGGCTTGGTCGTTATGGAAATGGTCACATTCGATCCATTGCCGGTGCTTAATTCGTATGGCGGCGGCGGTGGTAGCTGCTGCTGCTGCTGCTGCTCCGTTTTCAGGCTCGACTCGACTAGCAAAGTGGGCGGAAGTTTACTTACAACGGTGGGTGGCAGGACAACGGTAGATTGGGCAGATTGGGCAACCGGTGTCGATATAAAGGATGTCTCCTTAGACACTATTTGAACCGATTGTTTGAGTTGTGGTGCGGGTGGTGCGGTGGTAACGGAAAGTTTTGCTGCTGTTGCTGTTGACGCTGGTGCAACTGAAATCGTTGCTGCCACTACTGTTGCAGACGCTGCCGATGCTGCTGCTGTTGTTGTCACCGTCGTCGTCTCTGACTGAAATTCTAGCAGCTTTTGCGGCTCATTTGTGGGCGTTGGTGTTGTTGCGGGCGCGGCTTGAGTTATTGCGACCATTGTGGCCGTTGTTGTTGTGATGGTATTACAGCCGCCAGTGTTGCTGCTGCTGTTATTGCTGCTGCTGACCGCTGTCGGTACTGGTGGTATAACTGGCCGTGCCAGCTGTGCCTCCAGCGAGCTAACCAAACCCATGCTGGGCGCACGCACATTAATTACTTTGCGGGCGGAGAGCGGCGCTGATGTAATTGAAATTTGTTGCAGATTGTGGCTACTGTTGCTGCTGTTGTTGCTATTGCTGTTGCTGCCACTATTGCTGCTGCTGCTGCTGGTGCTGCTGGAGTTTTGTAGCAATTGCTTGAGCAGGGCATTATTCGAGTCGTCCATACGATTGGGCGTCACTAAGCGTTTCTCTTGTGTTGTTGTTGTGCTCAACATTTCTTGATCCTGCTGCTCAGCATTCACATCCTTATTGCTATCGTGCTGTGACTGCTGCGGCAGTGCTATCGCCGTCGGTGGCGCCGGCGGCGGCGGCAACTGTGAAGTTTGTTTTACCAGCAATAGTTTTGGCTTGTTGTCCGAATCGCTGGCATCAGTCTTGTCGCCGCTAAGCTTTACGGTCTGCGTTTTAAGCTGCAGCTTGGTAACCGTTTCCGTTTCCAGTGCATTGAATTGCTGCAGCGTTGCTGTTGATGCTGTTGGCAACTTGGCCTTTTGCTGACCCACCATGGGTGCCTTGGACACCATCAGTGAGATGTTCTTCTGTAGCGATATAATGGGTCTCGCGAAGACTTGTGCTCCGCCCGCTGTTGTTGTCTTGCTGTCATCGTTTGTAACGGTTGCGAGTGTCTGTTGCTGCAGTGGCTGCTGCTTGAATATGTTGATGCTGGATGCACAGTGTAGTTGATTTTTGTCCAGTGGCTTGATGACAACGCTGTTGATTTTGGCAAACTCGCAGTTGGCATCGCTGCCCTCCACCGATTTGCTTTTGTTCAACAATATCTTCTGTATGTTATCGCTGTAGCTTATAGTTTTTGGCTGCTGTTGCTGTTCGCTTTGATCTCCGTCAAGTTGTTTTTCAAGCATTGTAAATGTTTGGCCTGCATTTGTGGGTGTTATGGTAACAATGCTGCCGGTGCTTGATTGTTGTTGCTGCTGCTGCTGCTGTTGTTGTTGATGTTGTAGCTGCAACTGCTGTTGCTGTTGGAATTGCACTGGCATCTTTTTAACCACCTTGGCGGTGACAATTTTAGCATTTCCAGGCTTAATTTGCACATTGGAAAATGAGACAATTGTTGTTGGATTTTTGCGTGTGCCTTTCAGCAGCTTGGTGAGGTTCAAGTGTTGTTGCGGATGTTGATGTTGCTGTTGTAGTGCGGTCGTTAGTGTTGCCGTTGTTGCTGTTGACAATTGCTGTTGTTTACTTTCAACTATTGTCGCACCACCAGCTGTCGTTGCCCCACTAACACTCATCAGCTGACCACTTTGCAAGATTTGCGGCTTGAGCAATGGCACCGATATCGTCTTATTGCCAATGGACACCTTGGCCGTTGTCTGTGTGACTTCAGCCAATTTTTTGGCATTCACCATTAGATGTTGGCCCTTGAATTTAGCATTGAAATTGACGCGGTTTATCAGATGTGTTGTTGTTGTCGCTGTTGTTGTTGCTGCTGACGTACTGAACAAACTATAGCTGCCCGGATGTGTCGCTGACTTGACAATGGCGCTGGCGGTGGTGTTGCTCGCAACAATGTTATTAAGGCTACTGCTGCTCGTACTGATATTGTTTGTGACCTGTGTTGTCTCGTGAGTGACTGGCTTAAGCTCAGCGGTTGTTGTTGCTGGCAGCAGCACATAGTCAAGCTCCTCAATTGAAACTGTCTTGCCCAGCAGTTTCTGTTGCTCGCCGCTACTGCTGTTGTTGTTGCTGTTTTGGTGCGGCTGGTCGACGCTGGGCTCAATGGATATGATGGAGGCTGTGGAGGAGCTCGACGATGCCGATGAGCTGCCAACATCTTTTTTGGTGAAGCTGATAAAATCTGGAAAAACAAAAAAGGAATATGCATACTGAATTTAAGAAACTTATGCTTATATTTTATGTATGAGCGCTTACTTTGCTTTGGATTGTTGCTGTTGATGATGTTAGTGTTTGTGGTTGTGGGGTTGGCGGCTGAATCCTCGGACTTGATAGCGCTCATTTCGCAGACAATGATTTGATCGTCGCGTGGTTCCCAACAGATTTCAGTGGTAGCAGCAGCAGACGCACCAGATTCTTTCTTGGCGTTCGTCTGACTGACAAATGGGGGTTCGTCCGTTGTAGTTGGTTTAACGCTGATTGTGGCTGATGTGGACGCTGCTGCTGATGCTGCTGTTGTTGTGGCTACTGTTGCTGATGTTGTTGTTGTAGATGTAGCTGCACGTTGTTTGGCGGGTAAACTGGTTGTGGGCGTGCATATAACAATGTCGCGTTTTATTTTCTTGTGATTGGCATCATCGTTGTCTTCGACGCCGCTGCGCTTCTGTATGGTGATGGTGTTAAAACTGAGCGCTGCCGTTGCAGATGTTACACGTTCGGGTTTTGCTTTTTCGGCGGCAGCAGCCGCAGCAGCAAGCGATGTTGTCACTTTCGATATATTCATAACAACAAACTATGCGGCCAACACACACATTTAAACGCTAGCACAATTCTAGCTCAATGCACTATGATAACGAGCTCGGGTAATTTGTATCTACATATAGAGAATGTTTCAAAACATACACTAGTTAGACAAAAAAAAAATTTATTTTCGTGTATGCGCAGGGTATCCTAAACTTTAACCAGTGATAATATATGAAGAAAAATACCACACTTTGACAGCGTTGCATTTTTCGATAACATTAAGTATCACACCCACACTAAAAATACTGCTTATTCACCATAACGTTGAAAAATATGCATTTTCAACCTGTTCAACTATTGTCAACATATAATTTAATCTTTTACCAAGCATAAAAATACTTTATCGTTACAGATTTTTTTAGCATTTAAAAAATTTGTATATTTATTTTTTTTGTTTATTTGATATTTTGCGAAATATATTATTAAATTTTATGACTCGATAATTGGTGAATGTGAGAACACATTGCGTGGTATGGTAGCCCTGCGTCCTAAACAGTGCTGGTATATGAAACAAAATTAGACAATATAGAACAAACATTTATTTGTTATTTTTTATATGAATGTGCATATATACGCTCACCAGAGGAATAGCAAGAAATTTTTAGAATTCTACATTCCAGTCTTTTATGTTTTTATTACAATTAATTATTTTTTTAACAGCACAAAATCGACAGGTTGTCAGTCTGGCAACGCTGCGCTGATGCAACCAGCAGCAGACCAAAATTGGATTGACGACGCTAATAAAATTATAAAATAAAACAACATGTGGTCCTTTAAAACAGTCACACAACTACTTAAAAACAGCATAACATGTGAGTGGTATATTGTTGCTCAGCAACACAGGCATTACTTATTCATAATCATTCAATTTTCTAGCTGCAAATGTTAACTACAATTGTGTAGCCGGCCTCAAATACTTTCCGCCGCCAATCAAATATGAAAGTAAGTTCCTTTAATTTGTAATTATATACCGTGTACTTTATCAAAATGACCGATTTGGAATGCTTAGATTGTAGCCATTTTTCTAAATGTACTTAACTAACTAATGGTTTTGTTTTAGATATCGAGAAAGTGGAAAGGCCCAAGCTGCGAATTATGGAAAGAATGCCACAACATCCGCCAAATTTGCGACCACCTAAAATGCAGAAGCGTCTTCGTTACATGCGCGGTCCGGAGCTGGTCCACAATCAGCTACTGCATAAACAGTATGCAATCGTTGCGACTGGTGGTGGACGTTTGCGCTGGGGCCACTACGAGATGATGCGTCTGACAATTGGTAGAAAAATGAATGTAAACACTATGTTCGCCACATGGCGGGTGCCGGCTCCATGGCAGCCCATAACCAAAAAGGGACAGGGACAGCGAATGGGTGGTGGTAAAGGAGCCATTGATCATTACGTGACACCCATTAAGACAGGCCGGGTGATCGTTGAGATTGCTGGTAAATGCGAGTTCATCGAGTGCCGCGCGTTCCTCCAGCAGGTGGCCAATCAGCTGCCCTTCCAGGCAACGGTTGTCTCCCAGCAAATGCTAGACGAGCAGCAGGCAAACGAGGAGCTCAAGGCTAGCCAAAACCAGAATCCCTTCACTATGAAATACGTTATACAAAACAATTTAAATGGTTGCCATCGATGGCTGTCGCCAGTTGACCACAAATGGTTTGGCAAGCATTTATAAATTTGAGTTTATTTTTACGTAGTTAAATGGTTAATAAATCAAACAGGATGTTTAATTGTTGTGCCTGGAATACAAATTTTTATTTTTTTTTTTACTATTTTGTTTAAATAAAAAGTGATTTTTCCCCTAACAACAATTTGGCCCATATAAGTTTATTGATACAGGGTGTTCCATTGCCAGTTGCTTTAACCTTAGTGCGTCTGAAAATGCTTTTTGAAACCCTCTAAACTTCCCGCCAAATAGTATGAACAACCATTAATAAGTTGGAAAACGTTTTTAATTTATGATTCTATTGCAAACATTCGTTTAATTTCCATTTTTGTATATATGGGTAATATGTAAGATTTCGCACTTTATATATGTTTTGTTCTGCTTAATGTTTTTGTTTTTGTTTTGTTTTAATGTTTGTAATATAATGTATGTGTTGTATTTTAATTGCACGACATTGCCATCAAAGTGATCGCTCTTGTTATCGTAATCGTCGTCGTAATCGTCCTTCTCCCTCGTCATCTCTGCTTAACAGTCGGTATCGTACCAGGCAGCCAAGTTATTGTTGTCATTGGGTGGCGTCGGCATGGCATCCAAATCAAAATTAAGAGCGCCCGCATCAATCTCGCCGACATCCATGTCCATTGAGTAGGGCGATGTGGGTGCCCCACCCGGTGGTGCAGCGCCACTGCCGCCAGCACCACCACCTACTGTATTGCCAGCAGAGCCAGCGCCACCTACCGGACTGCTGATTTCGAGACCTTGCATTGAATCTATTGGTAGAGTATCATATCCTGTGGATAGAGAAATCATCATATAAAAACAAAATTAATCACATGCGAGAAACACGGTTTGAAGTATATACGATATTTAATATTGAAATAATATATATATAATCTGAACTTTCTAAAAATATATATAAATACGACGCAAAATATTATTAGGACATTTCCTTGGCATGCATTCTATTAGAAGACACATACATATATTATCTTATTAATTTCACAGTTAACGTGCAGTTATTCTACCTACCTAACCTATACATAACAATCATAAATAATATGAACAGGTCAAAACAGATTAATTATAAAGAAAATCAAACATTGTAATATGACGCAAATTATACTAAAAAATCATATTAAGGGCGCCTTTAAACGAATTAATATTTGTGTGTATGTGTGTGTTTGGTTTTTTTTTTGTTTAAGTGTGCGTGTGTATATATGTATTTCAAGTGAACGGTAAGATTTACTATCTGCTTCGTACTTATAGGTGAGTACTCCAAACACTGATCGCTGCAAAACTTAACATGTCCTCAATATTTTACTTTTGCAGAATATCTATGATTATGTATGCATGTTTGTAAGAGTAGCACTAACCTTAGCTTAAAGCTCAACTCTTGCGCTCTCAGTGAACATTTTCCAAGAGCATAATTATGTTATTTAACAGTATTTCCAACACTAAGAGAACTGGTAAAAGTTAATCTGCTTTTTTTTTTTTTTTTTCTTTTTTTGCTAACTATCGATTGATGTGAAGAGCAATTTGCAGTTTTGTAAATAAAATAAAGGGCGAAAGGGGGATGACAAACCAACTAAACGCACGCAAAAAGAAATGAATTATTGTAACGCTGAGGGAGATGTTTTTATTGTTGCACACTTTACATGCAGAGTGGCGGTGAATTGGAATTGGGCAGTGCTGACCGTGACAGTGGTGAGTTTTCAGTGGTTGGTTGGTTGGGGGGGTCAGGGAACTGTTTTAGCTTGAGCATATATGTTATGTTTGTGCCTACATAATTATATATATATATAATAAACACGAGACACTTAAAATTAATTCACACGGTACAATGTCTGTATATAGAAAGTTATTCCTTTTGGCCGAGTGAACTTGTTTATAGCTTTAAAATATGGTATGCTTTATGTAGAGATGGATAAATAAGATATTTATGTAGTTATCGATAACAAGAACACTTATATGTTAATCGTTTTTAAATCACTTATGTGATCGATTAATAAAACACCAATAGAATCGAGTTAACGTATAAAATAAAAATAATATCATTGGAAAGTGGAACTGGGCTGTGTTTTGGGCCGGGCTAGGTTAGATATGAATATTAAATAAATTTTTTAAGTTGAGTAATCCCATATGATGATGTCTTGATTTTTTTCATTTTTCGGTTTGAACAAACATAAATTCCATCCATACAATGAAACGTGGGCTTATGTGGGGGAGGGGTCAAGGCAATGGGCAGTGGGTAGGGGGCAGGGGGCCGAGCAGATTGTTAGATAAGATTGTTGGTTTTGTAGTTCCTTATTAGCCGTAGTTGCTAGCATACATACCTTGCTGATGGAATGCGCGACCTCCGTGCGAACTGTGCACACTGGGCGGACCTTGTCCATAAAGGCCCTCATATGCTTCATCGGGTCCAAGCATATCCTGTGATCGTGATTTTTTTGTGTTCGTGTTCGTTAAGTCAATTCGATTGTGAGTTTGTGTATGTGTGTGTGTTCGAAAAGTTGGTTGATTGGTGTGTGTATGTGGATAATTTTTTTTTTTATATATATAATGCGATTTTTTATTGGATGGATCAGAAGTGAAAAGTTGTTAGGAAAGAGAAGAGACACACAGACAGAACGCGAGTTTTGATTGTTGGTGTTGCGTTTAAAAAAAGGTGTGTGATTGTTGTTGTTGGTGGTGAAATATATATATAAATATATGTGCGTTATGCAAGTGAAATCAGTCGGTGTGTGTGGTGTGTATTTATTTGTTGTTTGTGTGTGTGTGAATTTTTTTTTGTTTTGTTTTTGTGGTTTGTTCGATTTTTGTTTTTTTGCACACACAAAAAATAACATAATATGAAAGAAAACGAAAAAAAAAAGAATAAATAAATCAAAATATATAAATTAATTACAAAATCAAAATATATTAACAACGTTAATTAGTTGGGAAATATATTGTATATATGTTTGTATGTATATGAAAGCAACATTATTAAAAAATAAATGAGTATAAATATACAAATATATATGTATATATATAACATAAGCTATATATAAATATATATGTCTATATATGGCGGCAAATCAACGGGATAACATTTTGATTATTTACTTTTATGTTGTTTTGGTTTTATTATTTTTGGTTTTCGAATATTCGAAAAATCGTCGTAGTATCATTCTAAGGCCAAATGCTTGCAAACTCTACTTAAAACTAACATTATAAAAAATAATCGATTTTCGATATACAATAATAAATTAATAATTTCAAGTTATTAAGAAAATGTGGATAATTTTGTAAATACGTTATAACATATATACATAATAAATATGCTTACAAAATAGTTTTTAGATATATATATTTATGTACATAAACATATATGTATATATATAAATGAGAATTGCTACAAATTGAAGTGATTTTTTACAATATATATATATATATATATATGTATAAATACATATATATATATATATATACTAATTCGATTCAGTTCAATCAATCGATTCATATCGAATCAAAGAAATGGCAAATTACGCACCTGTAAATCTGGACCCATGCCCAGATCAGCATTGGCCCAAATGTTGTTCTCTTCGCGCAACAGCGAATTGGTCAACTCAATGGACAAACGCTTCTTGTAGTCCTGGGGCTTGTCCTCGCTCATGCGAAAGAGCACGGCAGCGGCATAAGTGGCCACGCCCTCATTGCGTGAATGCAACAAATCCGTAAGTGGACCTGTGGCGCCCTCCTGTTCAATAATCTCGGCACCCTCCTTATCAGCGGCCAGCTCGCATAGTACGCCGGCAGCGACGCGCTACAAAGAAATCAAGTTAATATACTGTTGATGCATGATTAAGCATACTGAGCGCAGCAGCGCTTACCTGAATGTTCTCGATTTCGTTGAAGAGCAAACGCACAAAGATTGGAATAACCGACTGTTGGCGTATTAGAGCGCGATTGTGCGATTCACGCGCCAGGATATGCAATGCACCCACAGTGCCCTCAACAATCTCCTCCATGCGAACACCATCAGCATATGCCGATGGCTGCTGTGAACCAGTTGTGGCAATTGATGAACGTTGCTATTAATCGAAAGTTAAACCAATTATAAAGTTCATTTTGGATAGACGACTATAGGCTAGACTTACGCGTTCTGTGTCCTGGAATGCGCGCATCAAGAGACGCACTAGATGATGGATAGCGCCGTGTTCACGTAACGGTGCATGATTGGCCGGACAGAGGGCCAAATTGCGAATTAGACCGATGACGGCTTTGATGAGCGGCCAACGTGATGGTGGATGCAATAGCTTAACAATTACAGATAAACCATAATTGAGACGAACAGCATTTTGGGCCAGCTCGGAGTCAACGTGACGCGAGGTCAGATGACGAAGAGCACAAACGGCCGGTTCGGTGATCTCCTCACGATCACCGGCATTGATGATAGTGCGGACGAGAGCATCGACACCGCCCACTTGGCAAACAGTCGCTTTGTTGCGCTGATTGTTGCATGTCAAATTCGAGAGAATGCCAGCGGCACAGGTGACCACATTGACATCCGTTGAGCCCAAGACCTGGACGAGCGATTGAAGCAGTGCCTCCAGGCCCTCCACTTTTGTGGCCGCATCCGACAAATTGCGCAATGTCCACAAACAGTTCTGGACGAGACGTGGCGACATGTTGCCCAAATGCATGGCCAATGCCTGCATGCCGCCGGCATCAACAATTGCCGGCTTATTACTGGAACAGACCGATAGAACTTTAAGCACACGCGATGTGGTCCACAAGAGCTTCTCGTAATCGTAGGAGCGCATAATGCGCACCAGCTCATTCGGTCCACCCGAGGCGAGTATGATGAGCTTGCTCTCCTGATTTCCATATGCCAGAATCTGCAGGCAATCGGTGACAATGGCCAAAAACTTGACATTGTTCCGCTGCAGCAATGTAACCATCTTCTGCAATCCACCAGCTAAACGTACTGCCATTTTGGAGCCATCCTGATGAAGCAGTAGATTATGGAGCGTGGTAATTGCATAGAAGAGCACACTCTCAACCGGTGACGAGAGCAGCTTGACAAGAGCCGGTATGCCGCCACTCTTGAAGATGGCCAACAGGCCCTGGCGATGATGCGACAAATTGTGCAGGGTGCCCACAGCGGCCTTGGTGCTCTCCAGATCATTGCTATTAGAGATGGCGCGCACAAGGGCGGCCACCATCTGGGGACTATTCATGATGGCGTGACGTGAGGCCTCCTTCTTGGAGAGCTGATGTACCATCATGGCTGCCTGTGAGACGACCACCTGATCCTCATCGTTGAGCAGCTTAATCAGCTCGGGTATGGCGCGTGTGGCCAATTCGGCATCATCCTGATAATTGATCAAATTGACAACAGCATGCTTGAGCATCTGTGATGGCTCCGACAAGCGCTGTACAGCGGTCGGCTGTTGTGGATCAAATTGTGTTGATGGTATCTCAATGCCCTCCTCGAGTGTCTCCGGAAACATGGCCGCACGCACACGTTGCGAACGTGTTTGGCTAAGCTGCTGATTCATATCGTCCACCTGATCCTGGGTAAAATTCTGTGGAAATCCCGTATCCAAATCAAACATCAAGGGATCTCCCTCCATCTCCTCATCCTCTTTGCCAGACAACGATGGCACCTGGGTGACCGCGCCCGAGTGTATACCAGAGTCACCCAAGTACGAGCTTTGCTGCCACATGAGTGTCTGCTCTTTGGCTGACACCATTGGCGGCAAATCCAGGCGGATTATATTGATTGTTATGGGACACTGAAAAAATAGTAACGAACAAAAAATAAAATTAAATTAAATAAAGTAAATTGTAAAAACAAAAAACAAGAAACAACTGGTAAATGCGCTCCATAAGGTTTAGCAGGATATAGACATTTTCTTTTATTCGTATATCCCCTTTTCCCAACCTAAATCACTTTAGCCAGCTCACTTTATTGTGCTTCCGTTGTGTTAATGAACGAGAGTGTGTGTGCTTCATTTAATGATTAAGGCCAGGACTCGTAATGGATTAAAGAAGAAGCAGACGAAGTGGCTGGGCTCTGCTTGCTTCTTGGCGTGTTTGAAATGCGACACGACAACAACAGCAACAGCGACAGCGACGACAGCAAAAATGACAGCAGAAAAAAAGCGACGTGAAATAGGAACGTGACAGATTGAGCGCTGCAGGATATTTGGTTTTTGCATATTGTAAAAGTGTCGCCCCCTCTTTCAAAGGAAAAAATAATGTCCCTTGCAACAATATACTTGCGCTACATACTTACTTGTATGTGTGTGTGTGTGTGTGTTTGTGTTTGAGGAGACGAAATCATCAGTGTCGTTTGAGTCTCAACGAGCAATCAAAGCTAAAAATTGCAAAGTGAACGAACTGCTAGGATGAACAAAACACACAACGACACCCCCCCTGCCAGGCGACAGTGTTGCCAGTTTCACCGTTCATTTTTTTCATTTTTTTTTCACTTCCCCACTAACAAATTTGCCTTTCTTGAAATTGAGATTGTGTGTACTTTTTTAAATTACAGCTTACTCACAAAGAATATTATTATGTTATTTGTAAATACATGCATATATGCTAAAGTTAGGCGTTAATAATAACACTTTCATTTCATTAATCAAAAAAGTAAATAGAATTATTTCTCATGCACTTTTTAGCCCCTACAAACATTATAGCATTATACATATGTCCATATTGTGTGCTTATTGCACATCAAAAGACGGCAACACTGCAAACCCAGGGATGATTGTTAGCTGTGTTGGTGGCTGGGATTCTGAAGCTCCCAATGCGTTTGGGCGTCTTGTTTGCCACTTTGCGTTAATTATGCCTGCTCAGCGATTTGCTTTGTTTTTTTCGCATTGAATTTGCAGTGATTATGCGCTGCGTTGCAGCTGGCTGTCGGCAAAGTAGTCATTGAAAAGACTTATTCATGTTTTATATCCCTGCTGATCGATTAAAACGCAGTTTGTGTGCTCTAGTCTCTTGCGGGACCTAACGCCCTCGACGCCCGTCGAACATGCTCCTGTTGCGGGCGCTCTAATTAAATTTTTGAACAAAAATCACAGCAACAAAAAAAATACACTCAAACGTGTGCCGACAGTTGAATTTGAATAGAGCGAGCGAATGCATACGTGCGAGTGAGGCAGCGTGCTCAAGAGAGTAAGAGCGAGCGCACACACACACCCACACGCTACAAATCAAACGGATTGCAAATGAAGTGGCAGCAAGAGCAAGAGCGAGAGTACGGAAGGAGAAGCTGAAGCAAAAGCAACAACTGCCGTTACAATGCGCAATTTGCAAACGGCAGCATAAAATAATGTTGAAAACAGGGAAAGAACAAAATGAACAAATTGCTAGCAGGGATGGCTGCACTCAAGTAGAAGGAGATGGATGCATTACAGCATAACATAAAATAAATAAAGAAGCAGACAAAAGAACATAAGCAATAACAATGGCGACCGATTGTGTTGCTTTTGTTTTTGTTGTAAGCTCATTGGAGCCAGTCACACAATTTATAATCGATTACAACAACTACTGCGCCTTTGCCTCGCCAAAGTAATCGTTTGTCAATGGGCATTTAAGCGCATTTGAGCCGCATTGCAGAAGCTGCGCCCACCCTCCCCAACAACAAGCCCACTCCCTATTAAATACTCTGAATAACCAAAGAGAATGTAAAGAGCTCCACCTAAATAGATGTAAGTACGTATATACAAACATCAATTTGTTGCCCAGCTTTATATTGTAGCGAGCTTTCGCATTCCCAAACATCGTTTGTAGTCAAAGGCATTCTATTCACTAAGTAAAATTTGATATTTTTTTTTCATTCTCGTTACTGGTTCTTGGAAACAATTTCAACAATGACTTTGTATCCTGTCGGAATATAGACTTACTTGTACGGTTCTGGGCTGGCATGTAACTCATCTTGGTGGTTTCGGCGATTTACACCACACCTGAAAAGATAAAATAAAATTGTATTTGTAGGATTTGTAAGATTTTAGCAAGTATACAGGGTTTTTTCTTTTAAGAAAGTTTTAATAAGCTAAAGACAAATAAAAATACTGGAGTCTTTTGTTTGTCTCAGTCACAGGTAGATAGATATGAAATACATATCTATATTTACAAACATAATCTCCATTTTTAATTTTTTGAGTCGCTGGCAATTAAGCTCAACAAATTTATTCATAGTTTCCAAAAATTCAATTCGTTTAATGTACGCACAAACTTAGGTACATATGTATGTACATTAGCATTGACACTATTTGTTTAAAGAACTCAACGAGAGAGTTGCTGACTCAAGTTTCAGCAGAAGAAGCTAAACATAAGAAGAGACAAACTCCCTCAACTCATGCTTACGCTCATACTCATCCGAGAGCAGGTAAAACGAATATGCAGCAAACGTTACACACACACACACTCATTTTGTATCAACTATATACACACATACACAAACACGTAAGTACATGCAAACATGTATTTCCGTTTAAAGTAGATTCGGTGCAAACAAAATAGTATGTTAAGGTGTATACTCAAGATTGTATGTATGTATGCATAAAGTGCATCCAAAGTAGTTGTTGATAGATTACCTGCACAGCGAGGAGCACAGCTCTCACAAATCTAACGAAATTAAAATCACTATTGTACCCTTTTTAGATTCTATATACTTTCTTCGTTGCACAGAAAAAAAAAAAAAATAATATGTTGTGTGTTTTGCTCACTGTTATGCTTTTTTTCTTGTAACAAGCCTTGTACTGGATTCTTTGCACACGCAGCCAAAAAACCAAACGACCAGCACCGAACGAAACAGACAAGTGACTGGAAAACAGTGAGAACGACGCCGCAGCGGTTGCGTTGCATGTACAAACATACAAACACCGTGCAGCTAGAGCGAGCGAAAAGCAACGTGAAATAAAGTAAGAGATAGAGAGAGCGAGTAAGAATGTGTGTGTATACATACATACATAAGTACATAAGAGACGGAAACTCCAATGCAGCTTAGCAGTGTTGCCATATGCTGCGATGCTAAATGGTAATAATTAAGTAAACATTTTTACACGGAAATGAAATCACCGTGATTTATCATTAATTATTATTGAGGGCAAATATTTCAAAACAAATGTTAATTTTATTGAACATAACGTATTCTGCATACTTCTTAAGACAAGGGTATGTATATGTACACATAAATATGTTTTATGCTGCGCAGAAAGCTGGCAGCTCCATTTTGCACACTTATATACGTACAAACATGTATTTATGTATGAAGTTATCTATATATTCTATCATGTATACATAATTGATTTTACACCATTGATTTTAAACTTGATCACATAAAAGAATTCACTTGTGTTGGCATTGTTTATGTTTATAATAATTTAGTCATTGGAGAATGGATATTTACACACATACATGCGCGTATTGTTTGTATAGTTGTTGGAAATGCCACACCCCCGCTAGTTGCTTCAATCCCCTGCTCAATAGCGCTTTCTTCTGTTTCTTTTTACACTAGTTTTTGCCTTTAAGCGTCTCAAATTTTCATCATCAAATTAATGGGAATTAAATGTTAGGAAAAATATAATTACTTAACTCCATAAACTTACCGCGTCAATAATAATTTAATCTGCTCAAAAGCAGGTATTATTTATTTTCTCGCACTTAACTACACGAATTTAAAAAAAATATTTCCAGCGAAAACTAAGTATGTATGTATATGGCCGAAGACCTGCAATACCTTTGACGATACTATTGCTCGATTGGTTTTATTATTACGATACCTTCAACTTAGTATCGATTACTTTTACACGTACTCGATGTTTGCATGCTTATTATTTATATTTTAGTTTAATATATTTTCCACATTTCTTCTACGGACAAACAAAATTGTATTGATCTATCTATTTCTAATTTCTATAGCTTGACTTTTTAGCTCAATGCTTTAATATGTATTTACAAACATGTCGATGTATGTATGTATGCCATATGCACTTCCGAGGTATGTCCACAATTAACTTGTTTGCAACTTAACAATTAGTGAAAAGCAGCCAAGCGAATATTTTATCTTGTTAAAAGAAAGCTTACCTCGTCAATAACAATTTTATCTGCTAAAAAGCAGAGCGTATATACAGTTTTACATGCACTAATTAGTTAAGAGTTTGTCCACAAGTTCACTGTAGCAAAAACTTTATTTTTATGTATTAGCGATGGCCCGAATAAAAGTATCGATATCGGCCTTTAAACGACAAGTTGAACAGGTCACTGGGCAGATATGTAAACATAAATTAACATATGTATGTACATCGATTTGAAAGTATTTTTTTTTACAGTCTTTCATTTATTTATGGGAATTCTACCAATTTTGGAAAAGCTTACTTAACTATAAAACATCATTTAGGCATCACTTGCACGATCTGTGTTTATATTTTGTTGCAGAAACTTAATAAATGCATCTCGATGACGCTCCATTCCAAAGAAATCGTAAATCTGCGCAAATCCAAAATAAGCAATGACAGCAAACACAGTAACGCCAATGGTCAAACTGCCGACGCAGGCCAGAAATATCATAAGGATAACTGTTAGTACGGTTCCTACAACAAAATGTATAAGTATATGGGTTTTCGTATTATCTTTAAATATTACCTTCTAGTACTAAAATGCCTGTAAATGTGACTGCAAGGGTTATAATGCCAAAGCCAAAGATAACAAGCAACGGTAAAAGAAACACAAAACCGGCCGCCAACAAACATATGGCAATGTCCGGATGTTGGAGGCACCAGGTAATTGCACCTTCAACTAGCTCATTTTTGCCCAGTTCGCACATAATGCCATATGCAATGCGGCGCCCCTGCAGCCCTATAATAGAAATGGTATACATTAAAACTATATAACCTAAAAACTCCTCAAATGTTTCAGCTTACATAGTTTTTGCAAGACTTGAAATACCCCATCTAACATTTGTTCCGAGTTCAAGGATGAAGGAACATTATTGGTGTCTTCTTTGTGATTGGATTGGCTGCTGGTGTGCGTATTAGGCGATTCATTTGATTGTGTCTGTAAGTAAATACATACAATTAAAGTTTACGGTAATTAAATTCATTAAAAACAAAAACAGCTGCGATTGTTCCGCTTCAAAGTTCACTGATATATGTCGTGTCCTACCATATTGTGGCTGTACGCTAAAATTTGTTATTTAAATTATGGTCGCACTTATTTCCATTTTACAATTCATTTAATTTGTATATTTGCAACTTATTTAAGTGTAATTTAAACAAACAATCCTGGCAAGAACCGCAAAAACAGTAAACTTTCGGCTCAACCAAGCTGCCAACTTGTTTTAAAGTGCAGCGTTGCCACTATTGTGATATGTGCATAGCAAGTGTACTCGTAGCAATTTTTAAATTAAAATACACAGTAAGTTCGCAAGGCTAAAACAGCACAATTATTGGACTACTCACCTATGGTGGACCAAAAGGAACAAGAGTTTTTTTTTATATATATAAAAGAGTTTACTATATTAAAGTATATACATTTTCTGCAGACTGTATTCAATGAAGAATAAATTGAAGACCGTTAAATGATGGGCGTTCTGTAATGCGCCCTGCTATAATTTGCTCGCCATGTTTCGTCATGCGGCAGCGCCGTTTCGGTGCATGGATATAATTTAAATAGCTGGCAGCCTCCCGACACTGCAACGGTATCCACCCGTACACCTGAGACTCCAATAACGGATAATCCGTGTTCGGCTGTGTGTGCCTCTGTCGCTGCGTCTGCGCTGTTGAAATCGGTTTTGGCTCATCTTTGGTGTAAAACTTAGTAGTGATTGGATGTACTGCAAACAATAAATGACATGCTTTAACATATTCCTGTAAAACATTTCCTGCTTATGCAAACTTAAAATAAAAGCCAAAAAGCAGGCAATATTTATTGGTAACACTATCACTTTCTTCGTTAGTTTTCGGCAATGAATGAGAAAGAGATCAAAAGAGAGTTTTAATTGTACAAAATCTTTCTCTCTCTCTCTCATTTATACAAGTCTCATTTTGTTCGCGTTGAACATAAATGTATGGTCACTCATACAAGTGGTACAAACGTACCAAAAATATATGCTCAACGTTAAATAAACTTTTTGTAATAATAAATACCTCTGTTAGAGGGTACGAACTTTTCACATATGCGTATGTGTCTATTCGAATTGTCAATTAGTTCCTTTTCGAATGCGTAAGGCAACGGACGTGGATCTCCTTCAAAGTGATCGGCAGCCTCGCCATCACCATCCTCCTCTTCGACGCCGTTCGCCAGTGTACCTTTTGGCTTCATGCCGGCCAGAACAACGTCTGCGGCGCGTAGCGTACCTTTTACTTCTGATTGGAACTTGCGCTGCAAGGACAGCTGTCTTTTCATTTATAAAACTTGAACTCATTAAACTTTTGCCATTGCTTTTATTATTATTATTATTATTGTTGTGCTTCTTGTACTTGTTTCTGTTATTACTGCACCCCATGACAGGCAATTTCGGTATTGTACACACGCACCCACAGACAAATACATACATACATACATACATATGTATGTATGTATGTACATGCAAACAAACGCATACAAATGGCAGCCGGCAAACTGCGGCGTGACCTACATATCCACACAAATACCAACGTCACCAGCAGCGTTGCCATTTATTATTTCTGCAATGGGGACAAAGCTGATCATTATCATCATCATTATCGTTATCCATGACTGCAAAAGTTTTCCCTTTCACTTTTCTTGACTTCTATTTACTTCACGTCATATTTGATTGTAGTTACGTTTCCACAAGCAAAACCAAACCGAACCCTTAGAGTATGCAGCAATTTCCGAAACGAAAACTTATTAAAACAAAAGTATTCAACTAAAGTGTGCGCGAATAGCAGTTCGCTTGCAGTATTCACAATATATCATCAAAATCTAACGAAAGAAAGAGAAAAGAATAAGAAAGTTTAAGAGAAAATATGAGAGCAAAATGCATACAAACAATATAATTAAGTATAGTTTACTATTACTATTATTTGTTTTTTTTTTTATGTACATATGCGTTAACTTAATATGCCCTTGATTTGTTCTTCATACAGGGTATAAGAAATGCCGTTGCGTGCCGCCGCATCAGCGTCAACCAACAAAAAGGAAAAAGTTGGAGTTCGATTGGAGTTGTGCAATCATTGTTATTGAAATAAATCCACCAATCTCAATTAGCACATAACAAATAAAACAGTCAATAACACGAATTGCGGTCCAAGAGACATAAGTTAATGTAAACGTTGCGTATTTTCGAGTATTCTACCATGCATATTTTAATATATACATATATTTACATAATAATATAAAAAAAAAACCAAAAAAAAAAAAATTGATTCAATTGGAATAGCATTAACCATTTAACTTAACACACATACATATAACTTTAATATCTACGGATTCAGTCAGGATGTGGCAAAATGCATAAATAAAAACTACATTGCCTCCGGATAAAAATCACGATACGCGAAGGCTTCGATATATTCCGGACGACGGCAGCGAAATAGCTCATACGACAATTGTTTGTGAGCATGCTTTTCGAGAGATTTGCGTGTCTTCGCGAGCAGTTCAGTTTCATCAAACTTCACCCGTTGCACTGTCGTTGTGCGCAATATATTTTGCATGAACTGCGACCAAACGGAGGACTCCTCCACTGGCGCTGGCGGCGGCGGTGGTGGGGGTGGTGTCGGCCGCGGCCGCGGCGATTTAACCACTTCCTTTTCGCTTCGCATTTCGGATGGTGGCATTGGCACGGGTAACGGCAATGGGTTGGCCAATGTTTCTGTTGATGCCAATTTGCTCGTCTCCAGATCCTGCACAATGGTCTGCAGTCTATTTACCGTCTCCGACAAACGCTTGCGAAAGTCGACAATGCGTCGTGTATATCTGAATACTTCCTGCTGTTCGGTCGGCTGCAGTTGTCCAACCTTCAGTTCATCCAACTCCTGGGCACTGAGCAGCGGCTCAAAGTGTTGCAACTGAGCGGCGGCATCATTGGTGCCATGCAGATAAATACGATGCACAAACTCCTGCATTGCGGTCGTATTTGTCATGGCACGCACATAATCCCGACCAGCCTCATATATCGCATTGCGAATCTCTAGCAGATGTGTGGCGCTAGCATTATGAGTATTCGCTGGCATCGCTGCATCCATCGACTCGAGTATATTGGCCAAATGGTTGCGCATTATGTCGTTATCGTCGGGCACATTATGCAAATCCAAGCTTCGTATCAGCTGCACATTGCTCACAAACTGTTGCTCCAGTTCGTAGAGCTGCCACAGAGATCGCATCCTTGACTCGAACTCCTTTTGGGCAGCTCCACCCAGTACTGTACTAATGTTGCCATCGTACAGCTGCAATCCGCGTATGAATGCCACATCCATGGTGAAGTTGGACATGAAGGTGAGCACATACTGAAACGTCTCATCCACGCTGGAAAAGTGTTCGCGCCGCTGCTCAAAGAAATCATCCAGATCACTGACAGTCAATTGATTGCGCGGCAGTGCTGAATCCGGATCCGTTCGATTCGTTTCACGCTCCTCGCGTATGCGCTCAAAATTGTTGACGAGCGCATCGGCCGCCGGCTGTTGGAACTCATCGAAAACCTCAATGTCGACGGCCATTGCGGTGTTGGGTGTGTTCAGATCCCGCTCGGTCGATTGATCCGCGGAGCTGCTTTGACAACTGGGCTTCCACAGCTCTTGCGCGGCGGTACGCTGTTTGAGACTCCGCTCGAACAGCGCCTTGCCGGTAAAACTGGACACATCCAGCTGGGCAAAGATGTCCTCCTTGTAATTGTGACAACAGTGCAACGCCGACATGTCCATTGGATGCGCCTCGGTATTGAATATATAGGCGCCCGCTTGCACCATACACACATTCGCCTCGGTGTCCAGCAGTTCGCCATGACGATCATCGCCATCGTTATGCAGAAAATTGTCCTCATCGAAGAGCAAATACAAATACTTGGTGGTCTCGGCCAGAAAGAATGATTCCATGCGATTCTCCTTCTCGTGGGTGACCACATTACGTATCTAAAAATGAAATTGCGAACTTCAAAAACCGGCAAATATGTGATTGGCGGCTAAAGGATCTTACCGTCGCATAGCCGCATTTGGTTTTGGCACTGAATTCAATCGTCTCCAGCATGTGCTCGCCGAGCTCAAGGAAATATTGGTTTTTGGTCGCACGATACAGATACATGGCTGACTCGATGAGCTCGGGCCGGAGTGGGTATACCTCGCGATTTGGTGCCGCCTCACCGACTGCAATATTGAAGAATTCGGGCAGGAATCCGTACTTGCGCCACACGCTTATGTATCGCGCCATGGTGCGCATGGCGGGCCGGGTGTCGCCCACAATGCTGAGTATGCCCGGCCAAAAGGATTCGAGCGATTGGAAGACAGGCAGTGTGACATGACCCTTATTCATGCCCACCCAAACGTACCAATCCTCCTTGCGCATGTATTTATCTATGGGTGCACGAGCCTCGGCGAACAGCTCCAGCAATTCGGGACGATTCAATAGAATCGCACCCTTTACCAAATACTCGAACAGAGAATCGACGCCAGCGCCAATACCTGAATCGAGTGCGGTCCAATCACCGCTCTGCACATCAATATGATTGCCAAAGAGACCGATGGGCGAGCGGCGTTCCCAGAGTGCATAGATCGCTTGGAGTGCAACCTCCTCATAGATGCTGTTGCCGGTGAGGCGGCTCAATGTGCCGAACTCAACCAGAAATGTGCCAACACCAGCTGTGCATGTTATCGGTGTCTCTCCGTTGGGCACACCGTAGCGCAGATTGACAGTGCCATATGGCATACCCGTGTTAGTGTCAAACGCCGGCAAGAGTCGCCGTGCAACATCCTCGGCCATGCGCACCAGCGGCCCAGTGCATGGCCAGCCGGGCTCGACATCAATGCCGGCACGACGCGACAACAAATGGGCCGAGAGCAGGCCGCCAACAATGCGTATGTTTGTCTCGAAGACGGAAACGTTGATGTCCCGATTGAAGTTCATCTTCTCAATGAGCAGGGTGTGCACACGTCGGAACTCGGTATAATTGCCCATGGTGGCAAGTGTGTCGAGAGCATCGATAAGCGTCAAGGAATAGCTGCCCCAGGTATCGTGACCATCACAAGTCAGTGGACGTAGCTCATCATAGTTACCGGCATATTTTAGATAGCCATCATAGGCATGTTGGAACATACGGCGCACATCCTCACTAGAAAAACGAGAACGATGATAATTCACGTACGGTTTAAATGTGTGTGTTTATATACTTACCGCAGCTCCAATTTCCGAGAAGGTGAGTATTGTTTTTGAGCAGCACCCTGAGTGGCCAGGCTGAGAAATGTACACAGGGTGCCAATAATGTACAGATACTTGGCAGCTTTTTGCATATTTGCGTTCAATCCATGCGTACCTAATCAAATTATGAGCATTGTCACATTGTCCACATAGTCAGCGAAAAGGAACGAGTGCGAATTGCGGTTGTGGCTACGTAGCCGCAAAACAAAGATCAGCTGATCAGCAATTTATATCGATATGCATATGCTTATCGATATTCCAGCTGAATTAAACGATAGTTTGTGTGCTTTCATTTATTTTTGTTATTGGCAGCTCTAATTTCCGTCTAAAAGAATATGATTTGTATTAAAATGCGATTTTGCATACATTATTAATTGCATGCAATAATCAATAAAAATAAAAATACTCAAATATCGTGCAAGTCTATCGATACCGCTGTTTCAACTCACCAATTTAAAATATGTCATCGCTACGATTACTAACAAAGAAAAGCCAAAACATTCGATTTTGTCAATTCGAAAATGAAACAAAGTTCCTTATGTACGTATGTAAATGAACACAAAACCACAATAATATTGACACAACATATTCTTTTAGCCATCTTCGCCGAAGATATCCTTAAGGATTATGGCACATTCATGGAGCAACATGATGAAAAAATGAATCTGTTGCGAAAAGAAATGCATAGCAACAATCCCGATAATATGCGAAGCCAGTTCTTATCGTCTGTGGCACCAGCTATAGAAATAAACCTAATGGATAGCGACTTTCTAATCAGCAACAATATAAAGCTATCCGATGCCGAGCTACTGGCCAACAAGCCGCTCACAACTTTGGCCAATTTGTGCAATCAATGCAACGATTTGACCAAAACTGCACAACAATTGGAACTTAAGTTTTTGAATGCTAGCTCGCAAATAGAGAACATACAAATTGCACAGGGCAACAACAGTACAAATATGGGACTAGAGTCAGTTCTATTTCAAATGAGCTCCGCAATTGAATTTTTCTGTCATGTCTATTTCTTGCTGAAACGGATTATTCTTGTACTCCAGAATATTTGGATACAAATCACAACGTACGTATCCATATCTAACGACATCAATGAAGCGCATCTGTTTGTAAGTAATGAGCAATTAATAACAAATAACATAACCAATTTAAAATGCTTATTTTTTAGACTATATTTGATGCTATTGTTCAATTATTGGAGCATATAGTTGTTTTTAACGAGATCACCGAACAGTCGAGCCTCTCCAGCAAATGGTCCTTCTATAAGAAATGGCTACAAACGCTGGCCAAGAAAAACGAAACCTATGAGCATTGTACCAATTTCGAGATAAGCGGCCTTCAAACATCACTCGATGATATAGAAGCTGTTGTTTCTGGCAATATATTTCGGGTAATCAAATATTTATCACTTTCATACACAACTTATTAACAGTTATGATATTGTAGATTTTTCTGGATAGCTTGCTGGATACAAAGAAACAGATCAATTTAAAAGATGCCAATGTTAACTATATAACACAACATTCCAATGCTTACATTCGCAAGCTAATAAATGCTATTGAAACGAATCAATCGCATGAGTACAAAAACTATGAAGATCCCAAGCATCTCATACAGCTTACAGCATTCATATGCTTTATGCACAAGCTGGGCATTCTGCTGGATGGCAAACTCATGAAGAGTTCAATGGAGTCACTTTCACGCTATCAGCGTGTGCCATTGAGCCGCAACGTTTATTGGTCGCCGCATGCATTTATTGGCCGATATGCGAAGACTCTGGCTAAGACACAGGATAAAACACACGATTGTCTGCGACAATATCACGCATCCATTGAGAAAATTAATGCCAACGATATGAGAAATTGTCGCCAGTTGGGCAATCATATTGCATTGTGGTCAATCAACATGCAGCGTGTCTTTGCAGCCGGACCCTTTGGCCAGCTGAAGATCTTCTCGAAACTTTTGCTACAGGGTCAGGGCTATGCGGACCAAGTAAATGCTCTAATCGATGGCCTAATCAAGCGACACTTGGCTCTCGCGCTGCCAATTACAAAAGGCACGCTTTTCACAATCTGTAAACTATTGCAGTATTTGCAAATATTGCTGCAAACATTTGCAACAAATCAAAGCATTTTAATACGCATAGTAAGCACTTTGCTGCAATGGCAGAAACAGAAAATCCATCATCTATTAATGTTGACCAAGAAGAGTATCGGTGACGTTAAGCTGATGCAAAAGAAAATGGCAATTCTGTCGACGTTGAAGCTTTCGGAAAAATCGATCAAAGGCTTTCCCACCAAACGCCGTTTGACCATTGTGAATCTGGCATTGAGTGAGTTCCTTGGCAAGGATCGCATCCTGCCAGCCGACAAGCAAAAGCTGCTTAAATCCATTTCGTTGCGTGCAAATAATCTATGTCGTTACCAAACCAATATGCTGGGCCAATTCGATGCGACTACGCTGATCAATAATTATGATTCCCCGGCCCTGTCCAATAACGCTCTCAAGGAGTATGTCGAGCAGCAGCATAATCCCTTTTTACTGCAGGCAAGTCTTTTGCTATATCCAAAAATTCGTTGCTATTAATCATTATATATATATATATATATATAGAATATATTTGCAGCTAGCAACAAACTGGACAAGAATCTAGGTATATTTAGGCTTCAGAATAAACATCCAACGACTGGCCAAAGGATCATGGATTGTGAATGCGATTTCCTGTGTAATCATTTGGAGTTCCTGTTGCGTATGGAGGCCTTATCACATCTATTTCTAAGCCAGGAAACGCCATTTAACCAGCAGACAATCGACCACAGGAACTGCATCCAAATGTCTGCAATCGAAATTGGAGGCTCTTATAATATATTAAGAGGTTATTTTTCATCTCTATTCGCATATTATGTACATATATCTATATATGTGACCTTTTTGTATGACATTTGTAGATAATCTTGAGAACTATTTTACGGCAACGTTCTACAATTTAACAACCATTGCGCCACACGATTGGAAATCATACGAAAAGATGCGTCATTTGGCTAATAAGCTGCTGCAATTGCGACCGATCGATGATTATCTGCCAAATCAAATAATTGATCAAGTAAGAAGAAGCAACAAATTGTAAGCGTAAACAAGTTTATGTGTATAACTAATATACTTTTGTAGGGCATCGATGTGTTGCAAATAATGCGCAATATTCATACATTTGCCTCATCCTATGCATACAACATGAACTTGCAACTGTTTGTGGAGATGCAAAGTCGTAACAAACATTTGGATATTATTGGAACACGTCATGTCGCCAATTCAGTTCAGACCCATGGCACTGGCATTATAAACACAACCGTTAATTTCATTTATCAATTCCTGAGACAAAAGTTTTATACATTCTCAACGTTTCTGCACGATGAGCACATCAAGTCGCGTCTCCTCAAGGAATACCGATATCATGCCGAGCACAAGCACATTAAACCGTATCAATCGTATCCGTACGAAAGAGCCGAAAGCTTTATTAAGAAAATACGCAAATTGGGCGTATCGAACAATGGTGAAACCTATATGGATCTATTCCGAAAAGTTATAACCCAAGTTGGTAAGTTTTTTTTTTAATATCGGTTAATGTACTTTGATTCAAAATTGATTTCTCAAATTGCAGGCAATGCTGTTGGCTATGTGCGTTTACTGCAATCGGGCAGCAAGAATGCCAATTTTCGTAGCCGTTCATTCATGTCCCGATTTAATAGTAAATTTGTGCGAAATGATGCGAAAAGTTTGGAGGCAACAACGGAAAGTTCCCTTAGAGAATACGAAAAGAGTGTTGAACATCTAAAGGAATGTTATTCCGATTGCACGAACTATTTCAAGGTACTGAAACTACTGAAATCATCATACATGCATATACATATATATACATTGATTTTTCAGTTATTAATGCAAGGATTTCAACCATTTTTGTGCAATCCACACAATTTTCATTTGAGAACGTTTTTCTTAATAACACCCGCACTAATTATGAATTACATTGACCATCGCGTCAAAGAGAAACTCAAAATGTACAAAAAGGATCAAACGAAATGTTCTCTGTTCGAGGATGGTTTTGCCATTGGCCTCATCTACATTCTAAACATGCTGAATCAGTTGGGCGATTTCCACGAACTGGGCTGGAGCCAGACAACGGCAAAGCATTTAACAGCCGAACGCCTAAAGCTGAAACAAACAATATCCTGCCAGAACAAGGACCAAAAGAGTTCGCCCCAAAGAACGGAGATTGACGAAAAGCTACTTCAGACTGTGGCAATCACTGAAAGACATTTGAATGCTCATGAGCAGGAATATAATTTACTTTATGCCACATTGAGTAGCGCTGAAATATTCTTTCAATAAAAATTAAGTATTGACAATATTCGTTATTTGTTGTTTCTAATTTCAGTTTATTAAGACGAAATTATTAGTTGTTGTTGGTATAAAATAGATTTCGAAAAGGTTTGCTACAAATGTTGAGTTTAAATGATTTAACAATTGGTTACGAAGCAAGTTTGCAAATTTGATTAATTGTTTAGTCACATCCGTACATACTTAGGTTACATATATATGTATATATATATATATTAATTGGTTTAAACGTGGATATAGTCTATATGTAATATGTAAGTAAAAAGGCATAGGGCATGGCTAAGTTGTAAAATGCACTGTGTGTGTATATGTTTGTATATAAATACACCTCATGGCGCTTTTGTATGTACATCTGTACGCATGCGAAATCTCTCATTCGGGCATGTATGTGTGCAATGTATGTGTAGAAATTTACTGTAAAGCGCCACGGAGAACACTTATGGATACTCTCTCACAAATACAAATGCATGAATCACTTTTTAATCGCACTGTCCTCCTCATTATAGATACGATTTGTTTTTGTTTTTGTCTTTTTTTTCTTTCTTTAAGAACCTTTTCAGTTTCATTAGAGTCGGTGTAGTATTTTAATTACATGCACACTCATAAGGTACTATTGCGATTCAAATCTAGTTTTTTTTTTTTTTAATTTACCCGGAAAATTGCCCATTGTGTCGTATATTGAGAATAACATAAAAAAGGTGTGTCTATTGAAAATATGTATTGTATTTCATATTAGTTATTGGTACAAAAAAAAAAGAATTTGTTTGGAAAATGCCAACGGGTATTGGTTTGATTCGTCTTATACAGAATTTTAGCCATCTTAAAGAGAGCCAGAATCTTCGACCACAATCTTCTTGGTGGTCTTGCCCGATTGTGAACCGTAAGACTCAATCTTCTTCACTACATCCAAGCCCTCAACAACTTGACCGAACACAACGTGCTTGTTATCCAGCCAAGCGGTCTTCACGGTGCAAATGAAGAACTGGGAGCCATTGGTGTTGGGGCCAGCGTTAGCCATCGAGAGGATGCCGGAGCCGGTGTGCTTCAGACGGAAGTTCTCATCGGGGAACTTGTTGCCATAGATGGACTTGCCGCCAGTGCCGTTGTGGTTGGTGAAATCACCGCCCTGGCACATGAAGTTTGGAATGACGCGATGGAAGCTGGAGCCCTTATAACCGAATCCCTTCTCGCCGGTGCACAGAGCGCGGAAATTCTCCGCCGTCTTTGGCACGACATCAGAGCGCAGCTACAAGTAGATAGCAAGAAAACAAACGACAACAAAATGATTAATTCAAATGCAAACAGAAACAAGGGTATCCGTAAATAAATAATGTATGTTGGTAAACAATTCCAAAACGAAAAAGTAAGCACTTTATTTTCATACTGAATGTGAATAAATGAAAAACCAAAATACATTAAGAACGAGTATCATTAAGAATGATTCATATCTATATAAATTATATTCTGGAAGTTCTAATTTACGTGTATACCATGTATGCAAATGTATATATGGTTGTATGAATGTTTGAATTGTGTGCACAATGGCCGGAAAATTACCAAAACTACATGTATACATACATATGAAAACACGCTAGCGGTCATACATACACACACATGCTTTTGAACCTAATTGCAACGATAAATAGCGGGTTTTAAAACTAAATTATAGATTTGACAATCGCAACTGACGTAAGACATCATTACATCAGCAAATATAAAATCATTTTTTATTTAAAGCCTGTTCGTCAAAGTCAAACGGGTTTACTTAATTCTTAACACACATATGCACATATACAAACACACACACATGCAGCATTTCTACGTTCGGAAATTGAGGTTATGTTGGCGTGTATTGATCCGTGTATACACACATACGCGCAAATGCCGGCATTTTCTGTATTTGTATATACACATTTTTTTTTTGTGTTTTTCTTTGGTTATGGCTCGTAACTTGGCATATATTTAACTTGGAAACTAAAAATATAAACGTTGAACTTTAGTTATTGCTATCTTAGCACATACATACACCTATACTTGTCTCTGCGTAGGCATGCATACCTACACATGCATGTGTATACGTGAACACACATGCAGATTTTTTCACAAATGTATGTATATGTGTACATACATTCGGACGCGGTCAACTCCGAGGTGGCAATATAGTAATTGCCACTTAAGGCGATTATACAAATAAAAGTGTATACATACGTCCTTATAATAAAATCTAAATCTATGTATGGGTTTCTATATGTAAATATACCGGAAAATTTAAGTTAATCACGTGTTTTACTTGCAAGCGTACTATGAACTTTCTTTTGGTATGCGTAGGCACACGTGTATACCATAAAATGTGTGTATATACATATATGAATAGTTGCATGCATTCAAGTTTATGCGCTAAATAACTGTTGTAGTTCACAATGAATTTTCAAATTCGAATTTAAAAAAAAACCGGAAAAATAATTAACTTACCTCCATAACAATCCTGCCGACGGGCTCGCCATCGGCGGTCATATCGAAGAATACTCGAGGTAAAGTACTCATTTTCGATCCGTTTGAATATTCGCGAACAAACTGAATTCCAAATTGCAACTGACCTCCGTTGGTTCCACTTCGAGCTGGGGTTATAGACTTTCTAGGTAAAATGGCGGACCCAGCAGATCGAAGTGCCGCTGACTTGTGAATGTTGCGAATCAGAGTTGCACCTAAAAATGCCATCATGCAAGTGTGCCCGCTTCTGTGTCACTATATGAAACGAGACGTTTGGAACCGATTAACCATTGTTCCATTCCGTTAGCTGTTGTTATATCACAATAGGGGATGTGTGTCAAGTTAGCAATGGTCACATAGCTGTGATTTTCGGAACTTTGGTTCATGATTCGTACGCAAACATCTATATTAAAGGTTTTTATTATTTGTATTTTGAAATTAATGAATTCTTTTTTGTCTATATATAAAAATAAATTAAATAAAAAACAATCGGTTGAAGTATTGCAAAACCTAATAAATAAATAAATCATTGCGTAGATATTTAAATTATGGGAGAACTGAGACTACAATTTCAAAAACTCCAAAGCGTCGACATCGGTTTTCATGTATTTCCGAAGACGTGCAGCTGTCAGCCAGGGCTAGTCCCATACAAAATGTTTTCTCAGGAATAATTGACTTTCAATACCAAACTTTAGCTACATGGGGAAGCTACAAAAAAATTAAATTTGGAGATATCTAACTGACAGATATTGGGCAAATTAATTCATTGTAAATCACCCCTAGATGTGGACTATCGAACTGAAATGGACTATCGAACTGGTATGTCGCACAAAAATTGAACTATTGCGCAACATAAAGATGGCTGATATGTCACGGCACACAACAGAAAGCTGGCTGATACAACATTTCGTTGATAATTAAAATCTGAAGAAATAAAAACAACAAGTTCACTGGCTCATGAGCAATATTCTTTTGTTCACTCACATAACAATATGTAAAATTGCAAATTAATAAGTGATTGTGTATTGAGTTTTTAGTGGTATTCCCAAACTCATGTAATTCCCAGCTGTTTTGTCCGGCATTTAACCATTACAATTTTGCTGACCACGCCAAACGATTTACGATTATCTTATCTAAAAAAATACACTGTCGAAACTAATCAAACAAATACATGCAAATATACATATCTGCACATATATTTTCAACATATTAAAATATTGATAAACAAACTGTATTAACGACGTCACGCGCGCAAGCAAACTGCACAGCAATATTAACGCGCAAAAAAAACCACGAAGCCACCTAAAAATATGTCCCATATGCCGACAATGACATCGGCTCAAGAGCGCACCCGAGAGTGGTTGGCCTCTCAGGAGGAGGACGATGAACTGGAATCGATAGCGGAGTCATCAGTAGTCGATAGCTTAGACGATTACAAATACAGTGAGCATACGTTCACATCCGAGCAGGAGGACGACGACGATAATGTTGAAGAAGTCAGCACCATTGCATTAGGAACACGAAATGGTGAGTCAACCGAATCATTCCGCCAAAACAAAAGCTATTTTTGAATATCTATTTATGTACGCAACAGATGCGAGGAGAGGTTCCATCATAAGAGACACATTGCGCGATCTCTTAAACTCGATCAATAGCATTCAAACTGTGGGCGATGTTAACATAAGTAACTCCACCAATGTCCACATTGGCAATGTGACCAACATCAATGGAAATATACAGATTATTGCCGAGACCACAACGCGTCCACGCACCACACGCAAATCCAGACGAAAACCTTCACCTGTGAATGCACCCGATTCCAATGAACACGAAGGCGAGGAACGGGACGAGTCGGAGGAGCGTGTCAGTGCCGATGTATTTATCAATAGCCAAAGTAAGCAAACTTAACCTTATTCGTTGTATTCAAAATAATCATTATCATCATTTTATAATATATAGAATTCAAACTGCCCAAAGAGCTGTGTTCCATTGTGCCGCGCCACTCCTGGCTCGCCCAAATGCCCATGGAAGCGCCCGTAAAGCTACAGCTTCCTGTTAAATATGTTGTTATACGTGGGTATAAATGATCAAACGACTTAACGGCTTAAGCTCAACGGGTTGACATTAACCACATTTGTTCTGAACTTTTGTCTAATATTTAATCTTTCTGCTCCAACAGTACACACAGCCACCGAGAGCTCTGAGAAGCGGGCAATCAATGTACGCCTAATACGCGATATTCAGGTAAGCGTCTGCTGAATCAGTTTCAAAAATTCATTTTCATATTGAATGTACTTTTGTGCAGTGTTTTCACATTGAGAGCCGTGGCTGGAATGATATTGCGTACAATTTTCTTATTGGCTGCGATGGTAATATATATGAGGGACGCGGCTGGGAGACTGTGGGTGCACATACTCTGGGCTACAATAAAATTGCCTTGGGCATCGGTTTTATTGGCTGCTTTATGCGCAGTCTTCCCACATCGGATGCTTTGAATATGTGCCGCAATCTGTTGGCCCGCGGCGTCGAAGATGGTTATATATCTCCAGATTATCGTCTCATTTGTCACTGCCAATGCAATTCGACGGAGAGTCCGGGTCGTCGACTGTTCGAGGAGATTCAGACCTGGCCACATTTCTACAATTTCGCTCAGGATGAGCAATTGTTGAACAGAACATGACTTAAATCTAATAGTATTTGGTGATTGTCTTGGACAAAGTGATTATATTTGTGTTCGTTTTGTTACATTGTCGTCTATAAATAATATATATATATACAACATATGGTTTTATACATACACTAAAGTGCAATAATAAGACGATTTTGTTTTAAATGTTTTTCATATTTAATTTCTTGTTTGATTCGTATTATTTAATTATGGAAACATCTTAACATTTTGCCATTGCTCCTGGATGACTGTCAGTTGATTAAATAGCATCTAGGCCGATTCCACTTTACGGGCTATTCAAAATAGAGAAATAACGTAAAGTTAGTAAAATGTATAAAGTTTAAGTGTAGGGTAATTAGTTGATAGAATAACACTGCGCTTGCGGAAAGTTAAACAATTAAGGCAATCGGTGAAGGTTGAACGCTAATTGGTAGAACATTTGTTAACAATATATTTTGTTTTTTTGGACAGTCTTTAGGCAATTGGATTTGGATACGAAACATATTGGGTGGTAAAATTTTGTTCAAGTTTGGGTTAAGCCAAATTGATGATTTAGTAGCTGTTGGGCCAGCTGATTAGTATTTTGAACTCTTCGTTGCATGGATAACATATTTCTTTGGGCAGCTCAATAACTTACACCTTGCTACATAAACTGACTTTCGTTGTTTATAGTAATTATTACTTCTCATCTGTAATGTACAGAAATAAATTGTATAATAACTGGCTATATGCCTGGTCATTTGCTAACAGTTGTGTGCGTGTATAAAGCACGCATATAGAACGAATTTATATAATCGATCATAATATCAAATCCGTCGATCTTTGCTGAAACATTCATTATTCGCGGTGTCGATTCGAACTCCCATTGCACAACGGTTACTTACGTGCTGGTTTACCGTTAACCCATGGTGTGAACTTCACGTGGCTCTCATTGCGCTTGGCGGCATCGGCGGCGAACTCTTTTTTCAGTGCTTCACGCAGGACACGAGCCGCAATGTTCGAGTATTGGATGTAGCTGAAGAAAATAATATCGCATGGATTAATCCAAATATACAAAGTGTTGTGTGTGTACGTCTTTTCGCAAATTGTAACTAACAACAATTACGTAATGCATAAAGACATAGATGGTGCACATAAAAATTACCACACTATATAATTTATGAGCTTCGCAAAAGTGGTTGCATATTAAACTTACGTAATTCCAGCTGCTCTCCAGGCGTTGGTCATCTTGAAAAATCCTTTCGTAAGTTATTTGCACGGCGAACGAAAATTGAGACTTTTCCTAGTGCACTCGCTTTCAGAGTTGATGAGGATGACAGCTAGGGGTTCTAGATACTATCGATATATATAATGATGACTCCAAGCAATATATTCGATATAAAGCTCGAGTAACACAAGCAATATTAATACTGTACCGATATTATTATTATTATTTTTAAAACAATACTACTTAAGTAGAACGTTATGACGTTGATTTCCCAAAATATGCATATGACGAACCAAAAACCTACACAAATAAAGAAATATACAAAAACATACAAAGCAGTAATTATTTATATTTCAATCTGTGTACTGAAAGATTAAAGATTAATTTTCATGTATCTGCAGCACATGTTTTAAGAAATATTAATTTCATTATTTCCTATTTTTCTAAATTTTTAAAATTTTTTTTTTACAAGGAAAGTAAAAAAAAAAAAAAAAAACATCGATAGTCGAAACAAACATTGTCGTTACATCGATATTTGTACCCCATACTAGTGAGGAGAAAGATAACTTAAACTTTGTTCCCTATTCTTCTGGTCCTCTTTTACTTTCTGCTTTGTTTGTGTTGTGTCTCCCTTGCACATGTGGAACAGTTGTTGTTGAACACCAATGGCTAAGTTGACCCCATCTATTTAATTCCTTATGATATCAGCATCAGTTAATGTTTTCATAAAATTCAATACCAACGAATAAAGTTGTTTAAAGTGTTCAATCACTTCACAATCGTACTTACATACATACAAACATTACACATATGTTTTTTGATCGAAAAAATGTGGAAAGCATGTGCCGCTAACTTAGCCCAAGGGTTAAGGTTAGATTAAACGCATTAATTAGTTGCACAACTCTTACGCTCAGCGCTATCCATACAAGTGCCTTAGTGTTCAAGTGCACAGCGATGTCTGAGAAGCCGCCGATTTTAATAATTGAGCCATTCTTTGGCGGCAGCCATAAGCAGCTCATCGATACCCTTATCGAATGTAAGTAAAATTGTTCTTGTTGTTTTTGGTAGTTATTAATTTTGGGTTTATTTTGCTGTGGCAGGTCTAAACCTTTGCGATTATGAGATTTTCAGTCTCCCCGCCAAGAAGTGGCATTGGCGTGCACGAACATCCGCTTTGTATTTCTCGCAGCTAATCCCGCCAGAGCATGATTATAAAGTCCTGCTCACAAGCTCCGTTCTCAATTTGGCTGAGCTGATTGGTGTGCGTCCCGATCTTGCGATTTGCCGCAAGATTGTGTACTTTCATGAGAACCAACTGGTCTATCCGGTGCGTGAGGTCAAAGAGCGCGATTGCCAGTATGGCCTAAATGAGATTCTCACTTGGTAAGATATATCAAACGTTTTCCCAATCGATGACAAATTCCAATTTGATTTTCTTTTTTTTTCAGTTTGGCTGCAGATATTGTGCTGTTCGATTCGAATTTCAATCGAATGTCGTTTCTGGACAATGTGCAACCATTTCTAAACATTCAGCCAGACTTCAAGCTGAAGCATATTCGCGAGCGTATCGAAAAGAAATGTGAAGTTTTGTATTTCCCCATCAAGTTTCATGCGTTTCCCAACAAACGGTATATGATGGATACGGATACAATAGCAGAGCCGGAGTGTTTGCATTTGATATGGCCACATCGCTGGGAGCACGACAAGAATCCCAAATTGTTGATGGAAGTGCTATTGGAGCTAACCAAACGTCAGGTGGACTTTCGTGTGACAATATGCGGTGAGAGTTATCAGACGGTGCCAGAGGCCTTCGAAAATATACAGGAGAAACTCGGCTCGAAGCTGAGCAACTTTGGCCACTTGACACGCGAGGAGTACATTAAAACGTTGCTAACCGGCGATATTGTTATCTCGACGGCTGGACATGAATTTTATGGCGTTGCCATGCTGGAGGCAGCATATTGTGGCTGTTATCCGATAGCGCCCAATAAGCTTGTCTATCCCGAAATTTATCCCAAGGAGAACCTTTACGATACGTCCAATTCGCTTATCAAAATGCTCAATAACTGGTGCCGCAATCCGGAATTGTTTCGACGACATCGTGACAAGTTCTTTGACTATTTTAACTTTGAACGCTACTCGGCTCAGCATTTGGTGCCTAAGTTTATGGAAAAGATGCGCATTTCAATTTAGGCGGTGCCTTAAAAATATATATATATATATATATATATTAATAGTAATATATTATATATGTATGTGTAATATGATTGATTGATAATTCCAGTTGCTGTATTGTGCAATAAGCATCGAATTTAGTTTGTAAGCAATGCGAACCGATAATTGACCAATTTACTATTAATAATACATACATATGTTACTGTACTTATATTATATACTGCATGTATGTATGTATATCAACTATAAATATATGTAGTTGAAAGCCATAAGCATAAAAACATTTTGTACTATGTACTATGTTTTTTTTTAGCCTTTCAAGCATTGTAAATCGGTTTTTTTTTTTTTTTATGTTAGCAGCAGAGTATCTGCTCGTTGTTGTCATCAAATATGCACAAAGTTATGGATTCAAGTTGCCTTTGTTATGATCCAAATGATTGTATTTACCTTAAATTGCCTTATGTACATTTGATGCTCTTTCCTTTCTCATTCTGAACACAATAATATGCAATTGTATTACTTAAGAAACGTCCTTTCGCTGTTCTTCCCATCATACGTGTATGTATCATGCTCTCTCTGTCTATATCATGAGTCTGATGAAATGATGTACCTATGGTATATATTTAAATTGCAAGTTAGTTACGTCTATAGCTTTATATCAACTCTTTTTAATATTGACAGTTTCGTTTTGTTTTTTACTACATTTAACAAATGTACACATTATCTTAAAACAAGTTGTTTTCAATCCAGAGTATGGATTAATTTAAAAATTAAGCACAAACAAAAAAAAAAGAACGCTAAAGCATACAAACATAATGATTACGATAATAAAACTCCATACGCAGATGGGTATTAATAACAAACTAAAAGTGATTTTCTTTGAAATTGGGCGGCGCACTGTATTTCTCCTTGGCATGAGCACGGTATTCCTCATCGTCGTGGCACTCACGATAGCATTGGGCGCAAAACAGGTCACCATCACAGCCAAAGCAACGGAAGACGGCATCCTCATCACATATATTGCACCAGGGTAGCTCTTCGTTGCCGCTTTGGGTATTGATCGTGGTGCCCAATTCGGCCTCCAAAGGATCGGCTGCTGGTGGCAAACGTGACTCGGCCAAATACTAAAATGAACCACGAGTGAATTCAAAAATAGCCAATATTTAAATGAATTGAATAACAACAAAAAAAAACCTTCTTCATGACATTTTGCAAAACAATTTCGTCGTTCTCCTCCTCATTATCACTAGGAGTATTGGTTGCACCCGAGCCAGCTGTAGCTCCAGGTAACACATCCGCACCCACATTATCGATGGGTGCATCGCGTAGGGCACGCAAACGTCTTTCAATATCGGATACGGCATCATTGCGATCATTGTCAACACGTTGATCCAGTTCGCTTTCGCCCATAAACTGATGCAGCAGTTCTTTGATTTTATCTTCATCGCTTCTTTGGTCCATCGACAATAGGAGATCCTTTTTATCATAGTTTTTCTGATGCGGCATGCCACTCAGATTGGAAAGACGTTCACGTATTTCATCATCGTTGGCGGTCGGTGTTTCGTCAGCTTTTAAATTTTGTAACCGCTTCTTAATAGCTGTGTCCAGATTCTCGGCTACATCCTGATTGTTGTCTGTGCTGTTGTGAGCTGCGCCAGCTACATCACTACTAATTGGCGCTAACACAGCTCCCAGTTCCTCAGTGGGTTCAACATTGCTGCAATTACATATGTACGAATATTGCATTGAAAAGGCAAACTGAATTGCGTTAGTTTTCTTACTTACTCAAAGAGTGCATCGGCTTTCTCGGCCGCGGCGTCTGGCGTTGTTATACTTTTAGAAGGCATGCGCAATTTGGTCACCAGATCGCCGGGCAGAGCATCGCAGTCAATTACTTTGTCAGCATCAGCATTGGCCTGCATTTTGGACAGTTTGTCGTAGCAGATGAGGCATACGTTCAGCACCTTGTTGGCGTGACGGGGCACAGCAATTGGCCTCTTCAGGCACTTGGCGCAGTAGGAATAGCCACAATTGGGACAGCCGTACTGCAATTATCCAATTAGCGTTAATAAAAAAAATAAACCATGGACAGGGTTGATTGACTGTGCTTACCTCCTTGCAGAAGAGTCCATATTTACGGCTGCAACCGTAGCAGCTCATTATGTGGCAAGTTGGTAAATACGTAAATCACAGAAAATTTCTTTGGGAGATTATTTTTGTTGGCATAAAAAAAAGGTAAACAAAGACTGACACTCAGCGCTCTGACTCACGATATTATATCGATATAATTTATCGATATTTGCGACAACTTCCAGTCACTAACAACTGTCAGCAGTCAGCTTTTAAAACACATTAAATACCATTATCCATAAATTATTTATTTTTAAGATAAATCTTAAGAAATGCGATGTTTATTGCTGCCGCAGACTTTAATTCAATGGAAACATTTGTATTTGGCTTTCGACCACTTTACGCCACAACTTTTCATTTAAACTAGTGGGCTTGAAATTTCAATACTCAAAATTGTAATTTAAAAGTAATTACATTTGAATTAATATGTATTAAAAAAAACAAAAACTTTTATATTCAAACGTTGCAGGGAATGTGAGTTTTTCTTGTTCACCATGAAACTAATATGAGCATTGAGTTAAATATATATATAAGTATGTAATTATAATTATATTTAGTATAAATGCAAAATACAAAATTTCATGCGTGTTTGTATATCGTTTTGCGCATATTGAGCCATATGCAAAAACTTTTTTTTTATGCCATTAAACCTAGGGTTGTGGGAATAAAAATATATATATATATATCATATATGTAATTTCAAAGCTGTGTATTATTGGTTAAGGAAACTTGAGTTTGTTTTGTTAAACTTTTTGTTTTTGCATTCTTATTTCGTTTTGTTGTTTTTCTTTAGAAAAAAAGAATTCCGAGATCCCGTTAAATACACGAGTAAATACTTTCATAGCTAAGATCAAGCGGTTGGGTCGGATTTGGATATCTGTTGTGGGTTATGTTATGTGTTTTGATTTTTCGAGTGAACTTATTCCGATGGAGTGAGATCGCGTTCCGGTTCGTTTTCGTTGAGTATTTGCGACAGCAAATCATGCAATGGTTCGAGTATTTTTTTGGCGCCGGTATTGGTTAGATTCTTATAGTCGAACATATCATGGTGACTGATGCTGCCATCGCCCTGCACCAGCCCTTTATCAATGGCAACAGTTTGCACACGATCCAATACCTTTGTCTGCTCCTTAACCAAATCATTTATCTCGGCATTTTTCTCACGCAGCGCATTCGCTTGCTGGCCTCGTGGCAGTAGTGACTGAAATTTTACAAATTAACCAAACATTAATATACAACAATTGTAAGCACATACGACTTTAAACATTTACCGGCAACAGAATGTAAACACCGGGCAGTTTTTGGCGTATTTTTGCAACGTTTGCGAGAACTCCTTCAGCAACCTCGGCGGCACTGTTGTCGACATTGTTAGTGCCGACATGCAGTACTACGATTTTGGGATTGACGTTGTCAAGGGCACCATTGTCAATGCGCCACAGAACGTGCTCGGTGCGCTCGTCACGTATGCTAAAGTTGAGGCAGTGCAGCGGTGCAAAGTATTGGTTCCATGTGTCCGTGTCCTGCAGCGTTTCGAATATGCAATCACCCAGGAAGATAACGTCCGGGTCTTTTTCGCGGCAATCCGATATGAAACGGCGATGTATGCTCTGCCAACGTTTGTCTCCGTCAACATCGGGCACAGATGTGGGCACGGCGCAGGGATTCATTTTGTTTTTGTTGTTGTTGGGTTGTTTTTGCATTCAGCATGCGGGGACGCTGTTCTTAGCCTTCGAGGTGAAATTAAAATTTGTTTATTATGGACTTTGCTGCAGGTAAATGCCGCTGCGGCTGTTCAGGGGGGCACCTTTGATATAAGTTGCGTATTACGGGTGTAGATGAAAATAAATTTAACCAAAAGAATAATTGACAACAGAAAACAGCAGCGGTGTTAGCGATGTAAGTCTGAAAAACCCATCGATTTTAAATATCGCCTAGTGCATTATAGGAAATGTATCGGTAGGAATTTTATAGCTGTAAGATATCGATGAGTTGAGTTGAGTCTATCGCAAAGTTTCAAGTTGAACTATTGCTAATAATAAATGTCTGAAAAATACGAAATTTGTATTACGGAAAAAAATATTTAGCCGACTGCCAATCCTAAAAAAAAAAATAAATAAAAATCCACTGATTGACCTAAATAATAAAAAATATATTTCGGTACAATTAGAAGCGAAGAGAGAAAAATACCCCAAAAAACCATCGATATTTATTTGAAAAGAAGTGCAGCCCTAAGTTGTCGCTTTTCCCTGGCTACAGACGACGACGGCAAATATCAATTCAGCGACAAATAGTTGTGTGATATTTCTGCAAAATTTTGCATGGGAAACCGGTGTTTTATCATCATTAAATAATAGTGCGCAACGCGCCAAACTACAACAATGGACGTCGACCTTACACTGGCAGAAATAATCGAGCAAAAGCGCACACAAAACGCCCCTCGGAGCACCGGCAAAAAGCTGTAAGTATTGCAGCCAAAAGAAAATGGCGAAGCTAACGTTTGCATTTGCCGCTATTGTTACAGCCATGTTAACCATGTTCAAACCAAGCCGCGGAAGCGTGTCGGCAACAAAAGCCAGCATAGGCGTCCATACGACGCTCGCAACAAGATCATCCAAAAGACTCGCGCCAAAATAGTCGACGCACGGGACATACTCAACCAAAATATGCGGGACTCTGGCATCGATGCCCGAAACATGCTCTTTGATCGTAAAAAGGAGCGCATGCCAATGCCACTGCCTCTGTCATCGCAGTCATCGCGACGCCTCTCTGGCAGCGGTGGTGGTGGTGGCATTAGCCGGTTTGGCCGTACAATTACCTTGACCACGGTTTGGGATCCCAAAGACCATATTGTGCCACATGTTAGTCATAAGGCACACTCTGGTATCTCGTATCAGACGAGTCGCTTAAACCCGTCTGCCAAGCCGTTTGCTCCGCGCGGCTATGTCGACTATGACAACATGCAGCAGCTGGAGGATGGTAAGTGGTTTATTAAAAAGCAACCCAGTTGTATTTAGCAATCAAATGAATGAAATGAAACACAATATTCTTACAGAGGAAACTTCACGCACGCTCCACTTGAGCAGCTTTAATAGCCAGTCGCAACGACGCCCCTTTGTCGGCTATGATGTGGACATGGATGGTGTGGAGATAACAGCTCCATTAAGTACAGGCGGCGATTCGTTTTCAATTTTCGAGACGGCGCGCAATCGTCTGGAGCGTCAAACACTGCTACCACCAACAACGATTGCCGAATCAGTGGACAAGCTGTTCGAGCGTCGTCAGCGTAACATGGTGGCTACCTCCAAGCTGCCAGAATCGTTGCGTGCGCGTCTATTTAGCGCCGAGCGTGATCCTCGCCAATCTCATGGCATCTATGCCAATGAGAATGGCAGTGTTCATTCAAAGGCACATTTGTCGGGACCAATGCTATCCACGGCATCCAGGCACCAGCGTCGCAGTCCGCCATCGATGTCATTGCCATTGAGTGTGGCAAACAATAAGCCCGGCTATCGTCTGCTGGTGAGTAATCTGCACTCAAATGTCACCACATCCGACATACGTGAGCTATTCAATGACATTGGACCGATGTACGATGCACATGTGGTGCGACCAGGCACTGCTGAGGTCATTTACAAGTCATTGGAGCACGCCGAAATGGCTGTGGATGCATATCATCAGCGTGAGTTCGATGGCCAGCCCATGCACTGTGTGCTGGTTAATCCGCACTCATCCCATCGTGCCAATCGTTCGGTCAGGTGAGTACTACTCTCCCACTTAAACACGTTAACTTACGTTTGTTTGTTTACAATTATGTTCGAATGTTTTAGCTCTCGCACCGTTACCACAAACTCATCCGGAGTGGAGGTGGACATTGATGCACTGCATTCGGTGCTCTTTCGGGATCGCTAGATCAAAACAAAACAAAAAGAGTCCCCCAAACAGGCGGCCACATTTACACACCCTTAGGCAATTATAACGTTGAAGACTAACCATACATGCATAATTTATAAACGCATTATTGACAAAAACAACATTAACACAACATTCAAGTATCACTTATTATATTGTCAACTTCACCCATCAATTGACAAATTTTCTTTGCTTTCTCGATGTCCCACAACTTAAATATTTTTATGTTCTTTCTTATTATTTCTCGTATCTGTTCTGCTTGTAGTTAACGGTCTTCCCGTTACTTCAAAAGCACAATCATCATGTATTAAAAAGTTAAGTTGAGCGATAAGAATTTAACATTTTATATGTAAAGAAAACGTAAAAATAAATCTGAAATATTTGAAAAAAAAAAACAAACAAAAATTACATTATTTGTTTTGTTTCTTGTTTTTCTTGTATGTTTATTACATAAAATGTACAGTAAATATTTTAAGATCGCATAAAATTAATTCATAATAATTAAGTAAAAAAAAGTAGCAGATTTAAGTCAGCAATTAAAGAGGTGAGCACAAAAAAAAATATATATATTAAGATGTTTGATGTTGGATTCACCAGTTTACTGGCGATCTGTCGACGGCCGCTTCTTCAATTGTCCCGGATGCCAGTGCCATAGTTGGCGCCACCGGCACGATTCAATGCCTCACGGAACAATTCAATGTCCAGTTCAGCCTCTACGCCCGCCTGCAGTTCGACAGCAAAGTTCTGCAAAGTTCGATTAGGATTTGAGTATAGCGTTTTGCGTTTTTCGGATTCGGATTCGGATTGAACTTACATTTAGCACATCCTTGATGATCGCCTTGTCTGTGGACATTTTGGCACGCTGTATGACGCCCACCTCCTGGCCAATCCATGTGAGAAAGATGAACTTCTTGCGCTTGGACATCTCGTCGCCCATCTGTATGCGTATGTAGCCAAAGGCGCGCTCCGAATCAGCAAATTGTTCGCGGAACTGCTCAAAGCACTGTCCACGCCCATGCACAATTATTTGCGCCCCATCGAATTTGAAGACAGCCCATTCGGTGTCTGTGAGATCGGAGCGTACATCCTCGTACGCCTCCCGTATGGCGTCCTTATCCAGTGATGTCGCCTGCGGCATCTGCAAAACGAACACAAAACAAACAAAAAATATTCCATTGTTTAATAAATGTTTGTGTTTCTGCACCGGAAACAGTCTTTACAACTCAAACACCCCCGCTGTTTGGCTTCAAGTTTGTTTCAAGTTCGTTTGCTTTTGATGTTTTGGATTAACGCTTATATTGTGATTTAATTCATATGCGCATTCAGGCAGCGCATAATAAGTGCTATTCAGCTCCAACAACAACAGCAACAACAACAACTGCTGTCAGATACTTTCGCTTTCGTTTCGTTTCGCTTTGGTTTCCGTGCCAAGAGCCAAAAACAACTACAACTTACCGTGTTAACAGCAGCAGTAGTATAATCAACCAACTAACGTAAGCAATAAAATTGAAAATCAATCACGCCAGTGCATTTTTGGCTTTTTGTTTTATGCACAAAACTCTTCATTTTGTTCAGTTGAATATGTTGCATAAATTATACAATGCAGCAAAAGCAAAATTCAAAATACATACAACACCATAAATTTCTTATATAAAAACGAGAGCTAAGAAAAATATTAATTATTTCCGACGCCAAGCTGTTTTTTTTTTTAACCTGTGCATGTTATGTTGTCATTAAATATATCTGTATGTAATTTTAAAAAATGTTACAAGCTATATTTTCATCAAATTTGGCAACTCTAGCTGTAAGGATGTGTAAAACATATAATTTTATCGATTTTCAGTTATCGATTTTAGCTATTTATTTGTATAACTATTCATAATTGCATATGTATGCGTTAGATGTTCACCGTTGATTAACTTCAAACCAAAAACAAACATTTTTTATGAGATTTTTTGTTTTGTACCAACTTAAATTTTTTTTATATGCATTTTTATTAGCTGATGGTCTTATACAGCCAAATAGTTTTTCTTTAGTGATTTCCAAAAAAAGAGAAGAGGAAACCAATTTCGAAAGTGTATAGTATATAGTAAACTATAAGCAGTTAGCGACTTCAATTATGATTTATGTATTGTTTTGCTTTGTTTGCGCTCCATTTGAAACAATTTAGGCGTCACAATTTTCAATCAGCAACGCCGTCGACATACATACATACAAAAAATTAAGAAAGATGAAAAAAAAAACGGTTTAAAGATAATTTTGTTGTCGTTTGAGCTGTAGATGAGCGACGATGCACGTATATGTGTATGTTTGTGTGTGTGTGTTATATTTGGATTGACTTCGTATGAGAGAGTCAAGAGTAAGAGTGATATCAGAAATATGAGGAGAGTGAAATGAGAGGAGATAGAGCTAGAGCATAATGCGTTCGTTGACCGAAACTTATATGTATGTGTGTGTGTGTGTGAATCATCAATTAGAAAAGTGCGCTTCGATATAACGAAATAGTATGGTATCAAAAGCCAAACAATTAAGTAAGACGAAAAGAAAGAACAAGACTTTCACGACAAAAGAACTGTAATCGTCAAATATACACTCATATGTACATATGTATGTGTGTAGAGAAATATGTCGAAACAGAGTCGCGATTTGAGCTAAATAAATTAAGCAAAACTGAGCTAACAGTAGCCAAACGATGCAAACTGTGCCAAAATCAATATAGCGAGAGAGAGAATGAAGACGAAAAGCATAAATAAAACCGTTGCCATAATTTGTGCGCTTAACCAATTTGCAAAGAGAAAGAAAACAAAACCTGTAAAGCTTATTTGTACGTGAGCAAATATGCAGCGTTGCCAGCTGCAATTTTGATTTGTTTTTTTTTCTTTCGCCTGTTTGATGCCTGATAAGAGCATTTCTCTCAAGTATCTTTTTGCAAATGTGCACAAACAAATCGACAAACACACACACATACAGAGATTGTTTGACTGAGCGTGCCTGATAACTAATCAAATATAGCCTCAATTGCAATGTACACTGTTCTTCTATAAAGCGTTGTGTGTGCCTTTTGTTTCGATGGGTGCGCCCTGTGGGTGCGATTGAGAGAGAGAGACAGAGAGAGAGTGCGTTTTGAGTTTAATGGTTGCGGTACAGCATTGCGGTTGTTAGCATTGACGCAAACGTAATGTCTATTTTCTTGCCGAGATAAGCCGACGAACAAATACACCCAAACACATCGAAAATTGAGTTATGACTTCCCCCCACCCCTACCCCGGCCACTCATGTTCTATTTGTAACTAGATTGGATCATTGTTCATAACAATTAGTGCTGGTGTAGCGATGCAATCAAATATTTTCACTTCACTTAGTTTTATGATCTGCAACTAACCCCAACACAGAACCAATTTGTTGTTATAGTTTTTCCAAGTGTTTCTTACATTATTTTTTATTTTTGTATTTCCAGCTGAGGAAAGTAAAAGTTATTGATGTGTTTTTGGTTTACAGCAGTTATTATTGATTGCTTTCTTATCGCAAAAACTTCGATTTGTAACCAAGTGCATGACATCTGTGTATAGCATACAAACAAACATATGTATGTATGTATGTATGTACATATATGATATACCATATATGTATGTATGTATCTATATATAAATAGAAATTAAACCAGACTGGCGTCTAGAGATTGTGAATCAGTGGGACAACAAACTCAAAATGCATTTTTCTTTTTTCTTTTATTTGGATTTATGTATAAGTAAAGTCATTGAACTTAACGTTTTGGTTTTGACATAACACTTACATTTTTTTTCATGATTAAGTAATTATTGATAAGAGTAAGCAAATCGTACTTCAAAAGGTGTCACGTATTTGATATTGGTTCTTAAAAAGCTCTTCAAAATATAAATTTGTACATTCCGAATGACTTTTAACCTATAGAAAAATCGCTTTGCTTGAGCAAATCTTGACAATATCTTCTACTGTATGTTTTAGTGTACTTTTGTTTAAGACTGACATCATTATAGTAACTCGTAATCTTTATCTAATCTTAAGTACATAGTAACTGCACAGCGAGCTAATCAGCTGATGCACGTTATTTCGCTATTTGTAAGCTTATTTATTTGTTTACTAAATGATTAATTCTTTGACATGAGAATTATAAACGAATAAATACTATTAGAGTATTATGCAGTCGTTATTATGTTCGGTCGAATCAACTGAACTGGAATGCGATACGATAAATGTTTATGTGTGCGTTGGAATGCGTATATAAATATGTATATATAACTGTTAATTGTATTGAATATTCGTTTCAATGTTTACATAAATACCGATACTAGCAATTATAACTGTATCAGCGCATTGCTTTGGCCTTTGTTATAAACGTACCGACCAACAATAATAAAACAAAAATGCAGCTGTAAAACAAAAACAAAGCAGTCGAGAAATGCCGACTACACTATACCCTGAACCCTATACTTTACGCATACAGTCACTGCTTGCAAGTATGTGTGTGTACTTGACTTAACTTCAATGTTCCATATCTTCCATCTCAAATTTACATATTCAAGATTTTGTGTATAACATGTGTATATCGGAAACGGGAAGAGTTATCGAAAATTTGAAACAAACTTGTACTGCCTAGGGATTAAACGAGCTTATGTTCCAAATCTGGAGTCTCTAGCTCTTATAGTCTCTGAGATCGACTCGGCTGTTGATGTTGATCAGGAATATATATACTTTATGTGGTCGGAGATGCTTCCTTCTTCCAGTTACATACTAGTGCACAAAACCATTATACCCTTTTTACCCATTTTCAATGGATTCAGGGTAAAAAAAATTGCCAAAGTAGGGCAAAACTCAACAAAGCCGTATAATATGATATGATTATGATATGATATAGGTATGTCGTTATGTACGTGGTGTATTAGTAACTATTTTTAGGCACTGACATCGTTTAGTACTGAGTAATGCTCTTCTGATAGGCCGATCGTTCGGTCGGTCGGTCACATAACATTCCACACAAACCTAACAAGACTTAATGAAAAAAGTGAAATACGAAAAAAAAAGCCGCGTTTGAGTCATTGATATATGTATGTGGCTGTATGTTGCAGGCGAAACATGCGTCAAGTGTGGCACATACATAAATATATGTACATATGTCTACATACATATGTATCGCCCAGCCAATTTGTATGTGTGTGTGAGTCACAAAAGACACGATTTTTATGCCCCCTCCATATTGACACTGAAGGATATGATAAGCAAAGAATCAAATAGAATACAGTCGCGTCTGCATTTGAAGTACACTAAATATTAAGGAACATTGTTCACGACAAACAGGTTCCTAACAGGAAAGGGTAAGAATAATTTTTTTTTTATTTTTCCTTGAAAAAAAAAATGATATATATATATATATATATAATAAGATAATGTTAGTATCATGTTGCTCATAGCCAGCAACTACTGTATTTCGCTTGCATAAGTTTTTCTTTTTATAGCTGACCTTGAACACAGTATTTGCCTGCGAATACTCTTAACTATTTAAAGTTAATGCCATGATTCTTACTACCACGTGTGTCCCGAAGAGAAACTGGTTTTCTGATTAAATGTTGGCCAGAAGGAAGGAGAAAACGGCAATACTGAACACTACAAACACACACATACACGAAAGTATCTTTAAAATACCTGTACTTCAGGAATATGATGATCAAAAAATTGTTTTTTGCATGTTAATTGATTTTAAAAGAACTAAATTACTTTATTAAAAAGCAATTCAATTGAAAAAAAAAACAAATATTTTTAAACATATAAGGACTGAATTTAATAAAAGTTTCCAACAATTACAATATAAATATATCTCGGTATTTATGTTTTTATCAACTGATCATTTATTTTAACTGGAAAAAAGCAAAATGAAAAATCAAGACAGAGTTTTTCAAATCTAAGAAAAGGTTAAAACAAAAACACAATTTCAAAAAATTAAAGATTGGAAGTAAACTTTTACTTATTTTGTAATTGAAATATGAAATGCAATAAAATGAAATATATTATTTGTATTTTATTACGCTTATAAAATCTAAAATGGATTAATAAATTTTGCTTTGGTTGCGACAACTCCCAAAGAAACCGAATTTAATCAGAATTAGTTCCAAAAAAAAAAGAAGATGTATAGATTAATAGATTAGTAGATCTCTGATTGTATTTCAACTAGTTCCTTCGTTCATTTGACATTCATTTTGTTTTTGGTCGCTTGAACGAACAAATGAGCAAACGAAAAAAACAACTGAACGAATTCAATGATTGGTTCACGAATTGGTTGAGTTAATAAAGTTATTTTTCGTTCAATTAATCAACTTCACTTTGCACTCAACTTTTCAAATATTTGTGGTTTGGTTTCATTTGGTTTAACAACATTTTTTCCACCGCTCATCAAGTTATTATCAATTTGTGTATCTAATTAGTAACAACATGTTGTTGAAAAATAACAGTAAAAACAGGATTTGATTTACAGTTAATCTTATTTTTAGTTAGTAGAACATTTCTTTATCATTCGGTCGCAACAAAATGTAATTGAAGAAAGAATTTAATCAAGAAGAAGGAAGAGGAAACAAGTTGCGATTAGTGGAGGGGAGTTGGATGCGGGGGGTGTATTTTTGGTTTGTGGCTCTCTTTGCATCCATTTTACTTATATTTGAGCAGAGAAACAAAGGAAGTCATTGCTCATGCATCTGGCGTTGACTCATTGCAGACAGTGACAAAGAGTTGAGAATTATGCGTGTAATAAGAAAGAAACTCGCTAACCAAAATTGGCAAATCAGGAAGTCAGGGGAGGTGCGGCGAGTTGCGAATGGCGGGTGGTGTTGATCGGGAAGAACACATATATATATATATATATATATATATATATATATAGTCAGGGTTCTTTGTTTGCAACAATTATGCCAATGTTGTTGGCAGCAGTTGGAGCGTTGCGTATTCGCCGCATATTACCTGGCATGCCACAACGATATTTAATATTATTTATTGCCATTGGCATTGATAACGTAAGTTAGTGTTGTTGTAGCATTTGTCTGTCGCGTTTTATTGTTGTTCGACTTATTGATTGAGTTATAACCGTAAATGGTTCGCCTCTGTTCCAACAGATTAGGCATAACTATAATGAAATTGCATACACACATACATACATACATGAATGATGAATTCACTGGTTAGCATTGAACGCTTTACTCGACATGACTACACTGTACAACAAAATATTTTACACAAAAGTCAGGGTCAAAAAAAAAAATAAATAAATTATTAAAAATCAATTCCTGATTATTTAAAAATACAAAAAAAGATACTTGAAGCAAAAGTTTTTGGTTCACAAAACTATTTTTTTCTGCCGCTGTACTAACTGAACAAACCTGCAACTCTCTTGTTGTATGAATTTTTGAGTTATGATTAATATTGAAGGTAATTGAACTGCATCTGTTTGTTAGTCGAGCGTTTTTTGCTTTTCTTTTCTGTTGTGAATGAATCAATCCCATACCCAAATGACTCACAACGCTTTACATTCAAACAAAAATCGTTTTTAACAATTTATCGTTTTCTGTTTTCTCATTGAGAGCGAGATATGAAAGATTTTCAAAGTGGTTAAAACCGCAACAATTACCTGATAAGATATAGATACGAATGAGAAGTGTATCAAACAAGGGCGAAAAATTGTATATTAAAAGTAGATATTTTTCGCATTGAATATCAAAAATTGTGTATTAAAAGAAGTATCTCATTGAAATAAATAAAGAAGCTATCAGTTTTAGAAAAAACTACTGAAATCTTGAAAACAAAGTTAAAGTATGATTCACGTTTAAGAAAAAAGAGAAAAAAAAACTTGCTCATATCGCACAAGGGGGAAAAAATACACATTTTGTTTTAGTACAATATCCTGAACATGTATGCATGTGTATGTAATATGTACACATGTGTGTAAGTGTCTTCAACTGCTGTGCGCACAAGTGCGACTGCGACTGCGACGCCGTTGCGCACTTGAACTTGATATGCATAGTCGCTGCAGTTATTCTTGCTGTTAAATATAACCATGCCCACATGTTGGCCTGTCAGATTGTGTTGCCAGCGTATCTAACCCCTTGGTTGATACATACATACAGTGTTTGCATGCGGGCTCCATCCTCCCCCGCAATAAAAGCATAAGCAAACTAAACGTTTGTTTTCGTACCTTCTGCTTCTTATACTCTTTCTCTCTCTCTGTCTAACTCTTTGGCTGTCTGGCACCGGCAACGGCACCGGCATTTTGCACTGCGGCTTGCCCTGGCCGGTTCTTCTCGAGTCACAGTTATTTAAAGTCCAAAACCTGCACACACACACAAACTAACACTAACACTGGCGCACACTTGACTTTGGGCTTGGGCTCCAAGGCGAGGCTGTGTGTCGGCACACTCTTGCTATTCCTTTTTGTGTTTTTTTTTTTCTCCCGCTTACAGTTCTTGTGCGCTCAGTTGTGCTCTCTCACTGTCTGTATGTCTGTCTGTCCGTCTAGCTATCTGTTTCTGCAGATTTTCTTTTGCTGTTGCTGCTGCGGCTGTTGCTTTTGGTGTTTGACTGCCCCGTTGCCGCATCTTTTATGAGTCTAATTCGTTTTGTTCTTCTTTGGCCGTCGCACTTAATATTTTCGTAATACATACATGCGTATAGTCTCTATGTATGTGTATGTGTAAATGTGTGTATACATATATCTGTATCTCTCACCCTTCTCGGCTTGCTCTCCACAATTTGTTCAACTTCAATGCCGTCTGACATGTTGCTGGCTGGCTGGCTGGCTAAATGGGATGCTGTGGTCGGCTCCTGCACTGCTTTGCTTCTGACGGGCTGGCGGCTGTTGCTGCAACTCTCAACTGCGAGTTCAATCAAATATTGCCGATTGGCCTTTTGGTTGCAACTTTGAAGATCAAGAATGCAACAGTTTGACACAGAACACGCACAACGAAAGCGGCAAATGCAAGTGTCACGTTTAACAAAAAAACAACAAAAATTAATAAAACATATACTTATTAAAAAAAAAAAAACGTTAAAAAAAGTAATAATAAAAAGACAAAAGGCACACAGGCTACACTCGGAATGACCAAAATAGCCGACCGACACCGTCCGACTCGCACGAATTGTTGCTCACGAATGCGGAGCCGGCATCGTGTGCAACTCCAACGAAGTGGCTGACGCAGAAGCAGCGCCAAACAGCACAAAGCATAAGCGAGAAAAAAACAGAAAAAAAAAATACAAAACGAAGAGGGCAGCGCAGTGAGCAGTGCCAAGTGCGCAAGTGGGAGCACGCCTAAGCAGAGAAAAAGAGAGTGAGAGAGAGAGATAGAGTTAGCGTGAAACGTCAACGGCGACGGCGCCGCCACCGCATTTGGTTTTATTTTCAGTTACACAGATCTAGAGTTGAAAGTGCGAGGGTAGTGAAGCGACGTCAGCGTTGACAAAATTTTTAAGAATGTGTTGTGCGTGTGTGTGTGTGTGTGTGAGTGGGGGGCACGGCTGACGATGCATCAGCATGGTGCAACAGCATTTTATTGATCGTCGTCACTGCATACATAAATACATACATACATACATACACCCATACATGCATCATAAAATAATAAATCTATATATGTATGTGTGTACATATTTATGTACATTTTTGGTGGTCTGCGACGAATCATCTTATACGATTTACGGTATCACAACACACATCTGTACACAAGCAAAAATGTATGTATGTATGTTTGTATTTCATATTTCCAGAAACGTACGGGCTTTCCATCATATATTATCTCGTTATTGCTGTACTGTAATAGAAACAAAATCGAACGGGTTTTCTCTTTCAATAAATAATCTCATCAAATTATTAATGATTACTTTCCAACCAAAATTTCCATCCAACGGTTGAATGCACTGAACTACAAACAATCAATTTAGCTTGATTAAATACAAAAAACATTTTGTACACTTCACGAAACTCTTTTTTTTTTTCAATTGTTAAGATAGAAAAATAATAACAGCTATTAACATATAATAAAAAATGATTTTATTTATGTTTATTCTTATATTGAATAATAAAACCTATGTTGAGTTAATAATGGTAAAAAAATTGTTATGTACAATTTTCAGGCTAAAAATACTTTGATATGCTTGCTTGAGGCACAAGGGGTGAAAATTGAGATCTTTAGCTATTTTGCCACCAAACTTGATATCTTTAAGAATGTGGCAAATAACTGTATTTTTAGCGAACGATCATATCGAATTGTATCGATATGTTATCGATTAGCCAACCTCAAAACTAAAAGACGCTTCTACTCTCGGTCGGAGAGTAGCATTATTTTTTAACTATTTATTTAAGTGGCACTTTGTCTGACAAATAGAAGAGGAACTTTACTTGAATAATTTTCCGATAAGTTTTTTTTTCTTCTGCTTTTAAGAATTTATTTTCGCTTTGTTGGACACTGTCAGTTGGCTAAAGCCAGCCAGCGAGTTGATAATCAACCGGTCGGTGTGTCGCCCAACTGCAGTTTCAGGTGTGGTTTAACGGATTTTCTTTCCGTTCCCAGTTAGCAAGCAGTGGCGCAGCAGCACTGCAACCTTGCAACAGCCTTGGCAGGACAGGCCTAGACCAGACCTCGTCACTGAGAGACAGACTGAGATTAACAGACTGGACTGGAAGACGGTTGAAACTGACTCTGGAATCGATGCCAGGCACGTTGCAATCAACTGAGCACGTACTAAAAACCGACATACATACATACATACTATAGTATATGTATGTGTGTGTGCTTTGTGCTTTGTGTTGGTATTTGTGCAATGCATTTCGTTGGTCGAATGCAGGGACGGCTTATCCGGTGCTGGGCTTATCTTCGTCAGCGTCATTCCCGGCTTATACTATTTTTATCAGGCAGCGGGCAGCGCAATGTGAATCAAGCAATCAGTTTGCTGAATTACACACACATTGCTGGCGAAAAGTAAAGAAGAAAAATGTATAATAAACTTGGCAGAAACAGAAACAGAGCTAGCCGAATTTTGTATGCTCTTTTCGAATACTTGTTACTCAATAATATGGAATTTCTTTAACAGATAAAGTTTATTTCAAACTCATCGATAGCACTTCCCCTTTCCGATAGGCATTTACTATCGATAATATCACAATCCCAAGTCCGATATCTACTAACAATCGATTAGAATCAATATGTGATTTTTCGCAATTTTGCTATAAAAACTTTATCCTATATAGTCAAACTCATCAATAGCTCTTCCCATTTCCGATAGGCATTTACTATCGATAATATCACAATCCCAATTCCGATATATACTAACAATCAATATGTGATTTTTCGCAATTTTGCTATAGAAACTTTAGCCTATATAGTCAAACTCATCAATAGATCTTCCCATTTCCGATAGGCATTTACTATCGATATTATCACAACCCCAAGTCCGATATCTAACAATCGATAATAATCAATATGTGATTTTTCTCAATTTTGCTATAGAAACTTTATCCTATATAGTCAAACTCATCCATAGCACTTCCCCTTTCCGATAGGCATTTACTATCGATAATAGCACAATCCCAATTTCGATAACAATCAATATGTGATTTTTCTCAATTTTGCTATAGAAACTTTATCCTATATAGTCAAACTCATCAATAGCTCTTCCCATTTCCGATAGGCATTTACCATCGATAATATTACAATCCCAATTCCGATCAATCGATATCAATCAATATGTGATTTATCGCAATTTTGCTATAGAAACTTTAGCCTATATAGTCAAACTCATCAATAGATCTTCCCATTTCCGATAGGCATTTACTATCAATAATATTACAATCCCAATTCCGATATATACTAACAATCGATAACAATCAATATGTGATTTTTCGCAATTTTGCTATAGAAACTTTATCCTATATAGTCAAACTCATCCATAGCTCTTCCCATTTCCGTTAGGCATTTACTATCGATAATATTACAATCCCAATTCCGATATATACCAACTATCGATAACAATCAATATTTGATTTTTCACAATTTTGCTAAAAAAAAACTTTATCATGATATCGAAATCGGATGAGAAACACAGGGATATCGTAGATTGAAATATATTTCTATCTTAGAACGATCTTTGTGGTTTTCGGATGCATCGTACCCAAAAATACCCCTTAAAATGGTCCGATAAATCTTTGGATTGGATAAAACGGATGAAAGGATGAACAAACAAACGGACGGAAGGATGGACAGACGAACGGAAAAATGAACGGACGGACAAGCATGGCTAAAACGATTTCTTTCGAAATCTTATACGGTCTATCTCAATTACTTCTTTATGTTACGCACGAGCGCACAAATGCAATATACCCGGTCACAACGGCTCTGTCCGGAATAACATAACTGTAAAACTGAATCGGTTATAAGCTTAGCACTTATCAGTGGCCATAAGCCAAGAGCTTTAGAATGCTTTTCACTTTTTTTAATATGATTTTATATAAGTTTTGTTATTCTTGTTTGTAAAGTTCATAAAAGTTTTGTAAATATTTGAAATTTTAACTATTTTGATTTTCAATTTTGTTTCGAAACATATTTTGCTTTTATTGTCAATTGCACAATGCTCTTGGGGGGGGGGGCAAACCCCAAACATTTTCCGCCAACTCTGATTGTGTCCGAGTGAAAACCGCATTGAAATTAGTTTTGCATATTGAGGTTGTGGGCGGGCGTGTGGAATTTTGGAAAATGGTGATTAAATTCTTAGCTTCTGTTTGCAGGCAGTTTAATTAAAAAGCTGGCCAAAGAAAATGCATTAAGTGAAACAAATATTGCCAAAGGAAGGATATACATATGTTTTGTGGTGCATCAGAACATATTTATTTATGACCTGAACCGATTGAAAATGGGTTGAAAGCCACCAGAGATATGAAGCATTGAAGTTAAGAAAGTATGCACACATACAAGCAGTGTCCCCCCCACCCCCAAATTCCTTAATGATGTGTTTTTACCTGTGGGCAGTATAACAATATTTGTAGATGCAGCGATTGCAGCTGACATTGCCCACGCACAGTGTTCGAGTCGGCCAGACACATTTAGTTTGGCAACATGTTGCTGAAACATTTTGGTGAATTTGTAAGCGCTACAGACGCGCAACGCAGGCGCCAGCATACTGCTTCCGAATTAAGGGACCAACCAGTTGCCAACGGTTCGTTAAGCGTAACGGTAACGCAGGCAGGAAGCGAAGCGACGTATAACGTCGACGCATGTCGTGGGCGTCGTTGGCGTCGTTGTCGTCTACCGAGTTAACACCACATTTCAAAGTCGTTAACTGTTCACTGTTATCCTCGACGATTGTACGCGCGCGCAACTCGACGCGCAACAATTTTTTTGTGAATTATTAGCCGTCGGTGTGTGTGTGTGTGGATTTGTTTGTTTATTTTTTTTTTTAATAATTTTTGTTGGTGATCATGTACAGCGACAGCGCCGAGGACGCCACCAAAAAGGCGTCCACCCTTCAAGTATTGTTGGATTATTATGCCAATACGCGCAGTGCTGCCAGTCACATTGTCTCGCTGACGCTTTCGCCGCTTAACGAAACACTGGAAACGGTAAATGTCAGCAGTAGCAGTAGCAGCAGCTTCATCGGCATCGGCGGCGGCGGCAGCGACAAAAGCAGCGCTAACCGCAGCGCCATCTGTGAGCAGGAGAATGAACTTGACGCAAGCAATTTGTTTGCTGTTACGGAACGAATTGCAACTGAAGCGAACATAGCGCTATCGGGCACTGGTCCTAGCAGCGATAGTAGCGGTTCCACTGTCTCCTCTGACATGCCCGCCTGGCTTATACCCAGCTATAGTGTGATCCTGTGCTTTGCCATTGTTGGCAATCTGTTGGTTATCTCAACCCTACTGCAGAATCGTCGCATGCGCACCATTACCAATCTATTTCTGCTCAACTTGGCCATTTCCGATATGCTACTGGGTGTGCTCTGCATGCCAGTGACCCTTGTCGGCACATTGTTGCGCAATTTCATCTTTGGCGCAGTCCTCTGCAAGCTCATACAGTTTGCGCAGGGTAAGTTCAAAACCAAATCAATTCCATTCCATTCTTTCTGCCTTCTGCCATCAGTTTCGAACTTTGGTCAAACTAATTTACACACATGTGTCTCTGTGTGGCTGTGTGTGTGTGTGTGTGTGGAGGGAAGGACAAAAATGTTGTATCTTATATTTTCATGTTTATTAAAAGTTAAACGAACTGAACATTTTTCATTATAATTATAAAACTGTGCCACTAATTACATATTTATCGATGCAAATTTTTTAGTCAGTTTTAATTTATTGCCAAACTAGTGTCCTGTGTCAATGGGTAAGAGAAACTTTTAACAACTTATAATTACTAATTACTTATACTTTCCATGCATAATGATAGTAAAAAGTCATTTACTTTAATTTAATTTGTAATTGAATTAAAAAAACTTTTACTGTCCATACTCTGATACCGAAGGTAGGGAATATTTTAACGAAACTTAAAGCTGGAGATTTAAAACTTTGCAAAAATATTTGCCTCATAAAAGAGTAAAGATTGGGTTGGCATTCCACTGGGTTGCTGTTAAATTGATCAAATCGATAACTTACAATCGATAAAACCATATATTTTCCACATGCTTTCAGTAAGAGCTACTAAACTTGCTGAAACTATAGCTAGTAACGTTGCCCCAAGAACTTTTTTCCACTTAAGTCAGTTATCGATAGTATTTTGCAATCGATTAGGTTCGATTACAACGTTTTCACGTGTTTTCTACCGCCTTTAAAGCCTTACATTTTATTCTTCGATATTTTTTTTGGTGTTTCTCAACTGTTCAATATGATGGCAATAACGATAACTCAAGATTTTACTGTTATCGATTATAAGTGTATAACGGAACCGAAAATAGTTCTGAATATTTGAAACAAATAAAATGCTTTTAGTTAAGAAATTTAAAGTATTTAGTTCTTCTGACCGTTTTATGGGTTTATCTTAACTTGACTGTTGATCCTGATATATATTCAAGCTTCCTGCTTTCATGTTTTCAATGGGCTCGGAGTTTAAATATACTATGAAAACGGAACTCAGCTACTTGAACTCATGCTTTCTATTGATTTGGAAGCCTTGCGGCTGGTTCCGGTGAATATTGCGTATACGATGTCAGGCTAAAGGCGAAGTCAAACAAATTTTTTTGTTCGAATTTATGAGTATAAATTTCAACAAAAATTGTTTAGATGCGTCAATAAAATAGTTGGGACCAAAAATGTTGTCTTTTCTTTTAGTAGAAATGATTTTTTTTTAGTTTAAAAAAGGGAGGCCTTTGCCTGGGGATGTACAGAAAAAAAAATACTTTCTACATTATTTTTTTGGTCTAGCTACTCAGCGAGTATTTGGTTTCACAGCTGAGCATAAACTAAGGTCCTTATTCCTGGCGCTGAAAAAGGGTTTCGAACAAAAATTTATTACTCATTAACAAACTATAAACTAAAAAATGTCAACAGCCTTGTTTTTGTTGCTTGGCATAAAGAAGGCAAACATTTCGTACGCCAACTGAATTTAAAGTACGCGAAGACAACCTTCAAATACATATTTACATGCATACATACGTACACATTAATAAAGATTCGTATTGAATATATGATTTGATTAAAAATGAACTCGAATCCTTGAACACAACTCCATACAAACATTGTGACATTGAAAAGCTTGAACGATATATATTATCAATGATTAAATCGTCTATTAAATACATCCTGGCCGTGTAAAATTTGCTTATTCAAAATTGCGATTTAATCTATTTAATATATGTATCCTGCTGTGACATAAAACCTTTGGGTGACTTAACCAAATGTGATTTTTGCCGTTAAATAATCAGTTAACGGAATTTGTTTGCATGTGTAACTGTGTGTGTATGTGTGTTTTTGTGGCAGGATTTACTAGGATAAGCCTTACGATTTATTTTGCTGGCATCTGGCTAGATATAAGATATATGTATAACGCTTAATGCTGGGCCAAGTAATTTTACAATAATAAATCCCTGTTCATCCTCACCTACATCCGGGTCCTTCGCCCCACCCCCTATCTGCTTGACGTCCTGTTGCTGCTGTTTGTCACATTTGCGACTCCTATTAAAATTACTCAAATTAAATGACAATTTATATACGAACATATAGAAGATGAAGAATGCTTAACAGTTTGTCGCTGTCGCTTCGTGCTTATTTCACACGCTGCGCTTCTCAACTCGCAATGCTCGGCATTTCAATTGCCTCCTAAAAGTGTGCTAAGAATTTTGGACGCGTTTTTTTCACATTTCTTTAGAAGGTCTGTTACCCTACTATGATTAACAGTGAGCGAAAGCTGTAAAAATGTAATTTGTCATATGCAAATTTGCTATTTAACATTTAATGTTGATTAACATTTAACTCAAATGCAATCCTACTTACATATATGTTAAAGTGCGTATGGATGTTTGTTTGCGCTTTCAAGCTAAAACTACTGAATGGATTTTAATACAAATTGTACAAAAATAATGCTTACACACATATATGGCAAGAACTGTACCTTGTGGTACATATATATAAAGCTAAATCATAGATCTTAAACCAAAACTCGAAATATCTCTTAAACGAAAACTTTTGACTCGCCGTTTTTTGCCCGACCCAATCGATTCGTGTTTGGATTATTTTGGTTGCTCTTTTGTCATGCAAATGACATGCAAAATGAATGCAAAGGCGGAACACAAGCAACATGCAACACGAACTTAAAACAAAGACGCACAAAAAGCAACAATGATAAATTAATAAATGTACGCACAAAATGAGATGCGTGTGTGCAGCATGTGGCGCAACCAATGGTCCGCGACATTTTGCTTATTAGATGCCATAATTTCTCTGCCAGGATTTAATCTGGACGCGGCACGAATCTTGTGGGAATTATGTAATAATAATTTAACGTTTGCCACATTTGCCACTTGCCGCTTGCCACTTATTGAGCATATATTTTTCATGTGTACAGTGCCGTAAGCATACAAATGTTGAAACATTGATATTTTGTTACATATTTTTTTTTCAGTTAAATTTAATATTCGAATTTCGAAGAATTTTGATTTGAATCCGAAAGCTTTCTGCCCAATTTCAGCAGCAAAATTAAATAAATTATATTTATGCGTTAGTTTATTTCATTATATTAAATGCGTATAAAGAATGTTCATTGAATAAGGTTCAATTTGTGTAAACGATTTTTTTTTAGTTATTTGCGTCAAATATTGTAGCATAGTTTTTGGGGCCGAATTTATTTTCATGACTGTAAATTTGCGCAATGAAATTCTTCAACAATTTAAGTTAGTTTGGCTTAAGTAAGTAAGTAAACTGTTTTAGTTACTTAAACAGTTCATACTCATAAATTTTTCTTATACTATATCCACATATATATAGTAATTATTATGAAGCACAATGTGTGATATTATTTTGTCTTCAGTTTCTGTTACTTCGCCTGTTGTTGGCACTCGTCTCCAACTTTTGACAATTCAACGAAGCAGAAAAGTGCCCATCACACAATATCTCGACAAATTTAGCCTACGTGCTATTCGGATGCATAAGCTATATTATTGTAAAGCTTCGTTAAGATCCTTTCAGTAGATGTTGCGTGAAATCTCAAATCTTGCATTGACTATTTCTCTATTCTAATTCTACAACATTTTAGCCAAAGTGTTCCGATGCCAAAGGGTAACTTGTAGTCGTGTATGCCTAACTAAAGCAGCAAACAACAATTGCCGTATTATCATTATAATGCTCTTTTTGTTTTTGCTGTAGGTTATGCTTATGCGCTTACATAAGTTTCTAAATAAAATTTTTGCACTCAGCCTTCAGAGAAGACACAGCAGCCATAAATTTGTTTGTTTCTCCTTCTCTCTCTCTCTGCGTCTGTGTGAGTGTGTGTGTGAGTATAAGTGTTTGCTTGCTAATGTGCCTACAACATAATCATAAACATAAGCAACAATAAGCAGCAAGCAGCGACCTAATTCCACCTAATTGTCTGGCCAAGCGCGACTGAAACTGAAGCCTTGGCTGTAGTTCTAAAGAGGAAGCCAACGACTTCAAGTATCCTGAAATAAATTTCATTTACAATTCTAGCCATTGCCCCTACCCCCACAGCCGTCTTCAGTTGGAGAAAGTGTGACGCCAAATTACTTTGAGCCCACGCAGCGTGCCAAGCGTTTAAAGTCTTCTGTGGCAAATGTCTTTTTAATAGAATAATACGAAGAAGTCCTTGTGTGTGTTGGTGTGTGTGTGTGCGGTCGCTGACAAGTGTTTGACTTGAAATTATTTGATGGCTTTATCCTATAGATATATATATATATATATAACAATGGCCAACAATGCCTGGCTTAATGTCAAAGCAGGGGCAACAACAGCAGCAGGATAATAAACATGGCCGGAAACATTTAATTTTAATTCAACAGCTCAACAAAAACACAATAGAAATTTGTTCCACTCAAAAGTGCTCGACTTTCCATTACCCTAACATGTGCCCAAAAGCAAAGAAAAACAGCGTTAACAAAAGCCAATCCCATGTTATAAGCTTTACTCAAGTTAACTTCACATTCAAAGGACCCAAAAAAACCAAAAAGGATATTAAAACATACGTAAATAAATATAAAAACCACACAATAAACAATTTGGCCATTCAGCTAGTTAAATAAACGCAATTTGATTGAAAGTTTCGACCTTTAAAGCTTAGCTTGAAAATGACATAACTGTTGTCTTAGGACTATAAAAACATGCAAGGATTCAAAAATAAAGTTGCAAAGCTCATTTTTATACCCTGAAATGGTTAAAAAGGGTATAATGGTTTTGTGCAATAGTATGTAACAGGCAGAAGGAAGCATCTCCGACCCCAAATATATTCTTGATCAGCCTCAACAGCCGAGCCGATCTCAGAGACCATAAGAGCTAGACACTCCAGATTTGGAACATAAGCTCGCCTAAGCCCTAGGCAGTACAGGTTTCTTTCAAATTTTCGATAACTCTTCCCGTTTTCGATATACACATGTTATCGATAACAACAAAATCCTGAATTTGGAAAACTTTGTGATGACATTTGAAACATTACTCGATATAATGACAATCTGTGAATTTGTATTGGAACCGATTGAGAAACACCGAAGATATGGAACATTGAAGTTAAGTATTATATATTATAGTATATTACTGTATTAGACTTTCAGTTCGTTTGAGCCATTCAAGAAGTTTTAAGCAAGTTCAACATAAAAAAGGACACCTTTTCGTATATATACTAAATACATGCGTAAGTATGTGCTTTCGCTCAGCCATTAGCGCAGACATAAACACTTTTGCACACACCGAAATATATGTATGTATGTGCGATTTTGGCATCCTGTCTAAATATTTGTCATTTCGTATAATTGAAGACATTTGAGGGCATCGTTTGGCGTCAAGCCTATATATATATATATATATGTGTAGTAGCTTAATAGTAACTGTATTTTAGTGGGCCATTATTATAATTGGCTAGCAGCATTTAGCAGCGGAAGCAAAGTCCATAAAAGCTGAATAAACTTATTAAAGGATTAAGGCTTTAACTTTTATCCTTTTGCTAGTCCGGAGTAAATTGAAGAGAAAAATGTTCACAAAGTGTATAAAACTTTAAAACTACACAAGAAATATGCATTTAACTGTAATTAGCATTTATATTGTATTAAAAGCAGTTAGTTTTGATGCGATTCCTCGTTGCTAATAACTGTACTATAATTTCCATTTTCATTTCCATTTCCAAGCCAAGTAGTCTAATACTAAGCCACAATCATAATCAAAAACTTTGTGAGGGAGGAAGTGAAGTTGGTTATGAATTTGAAATAAGGAAGAAATGTTAAAGCAAGAGTCCAAATGCACACACACACACACTCACACACACTCACACACACTCACACACACTCACACACACTCACACACACTCACACACACACACACACACACACACACACACACACACACACACACACACACACACACACACACACACACACACACACACACACACACACACACACACACACACACACACACACACACACACACACACACACACACACACACACACACACACACACACACACACACACACACACACACACACACACACACACACACACACACACACACACACACACACACACACACACACACACACACACACACACACACACACACACACACACACACACACACACACACACACACACACACACACACACACACACACACACACACACACACACACACACACACACACACACACACACACACCTACACACTCTCACACACACACACACATTCACACACACATTCACACACACAGACACACACATTCACACACACACACACACAGACACACATACATACACACATACACACATACACACACTCACACACACACACACACACACACACACACACACACACACACACACATACACACACACACAACACACACACACACACACACACACACACACACACACACATACATACATACGTACATACACACACACACACACACACACACACACACACACACACACATACTCGGACTCATACGTGATTGTGTGTTTGTTTGTGTACCTGCCCCATGTTAACAAAACATTTTACTATTTATATGAATGTTGCCAGGCCTTAAATCTTTGGTTTAACACATGCTTCCTCCACTCCACTCCTCGCTCACACTTTGTCCGTGTGTGCACAAGCAACAAATATCAAACAAAAAACACTTTGTACTTTTATGTACCAGATTTATAGTTGCTTTGGTGTCACCTTAACTCTGTTGCCAACACCAACACGTGCCACTCCGCTGAACAACCTTTTCTAGTATTAAATATATATTCGCAGTGTAAATATTAAGTCTATCTTTTTGTTCAATCTCATTCATTTCTTTCGCTTTCATTCTCAGCTTTGACCCAAAACTAAGCCATTCAAAATGTTATATATTTTATAAGTCTTAGAAGTTGGGGAAAAGTTGGACACAACTAAACTTTGCAACGTTCATTGGTTTGCTGATGACAAAATTGCAGGTCGGCTTTGTCACACTAAAAGTTTGTTCACAAAATTAGCTGTGAATATTTTATATAATAGTTTGAAGTTTAAAAATTAAATCACCTGTAATTATTCAGTGAGCTTTTTACAATACTATACTTGACTTGCTATTCCGTTTAATGATTCTTCAAGGTTGCGACCGAATTTTGTATTATGTGAGAATTGGCTTTTCTTTCGAAAAGAAAAACTTATTAATAGATTCACATTAGCTGCTGGTTCTCGGCTCGGAAACTTTCGTGTGTGTGTTTAGGCGCATACTGCTTACTTGACTTAACTTTAATGTTCCATATCTCTGGTGTTTCTCAACTGATTCCAATAAAATTTACACAGATTGTCATTATTTCGACTAATGTTTGAAATGTCATCACAAAGTTTAACGAATTCAAGATTTTGTTGTTATCGATAACATGTGTATATCGAAAATTTGAAACAAATCTTTACTGCTTAGGGCTTATGGTGTCTCTAGTCCCTGAGATCGACGCGTTCATACCGACAGAAGGACATTGCTTTATCGACTGATTGATGCTGATCAAGAATATATATACTTTATACATACTTTTCCACAAAACCATTATACCCTTTTTACCCATTTTCAATGGGTTCATAAATAAAAAATACCACCAAATTCCATCAAATGACACTTGAATAAGTTAAGACTTCTTCAAGGCAGACATTAGTTTCTTGCTCGAAAGCAGCTCAGCTCAAACAAAGTTTTCCTGCACAACAACGAAACGCACACACACACACATACATAGAGAGAGTGATTGAATTCACTTAGCCACTTAAAAATACTTATTTAATTTGATAAAACTGCTGGTGCTGAGCACTTAGCCAATTTTGTTTCATTTTTGAGTTAAATAGATTATTGTTTTTTTTTTTTGTTTTGAATCTTTTCTGAGCGTGTATTGGCGACAAAGTTTTTACCATCGGCAAATGCATAAAAGCTGTGATTGTAGAGGTAAAAACCGGCATTTACTGGTATGTGTTAGAACTGTTCAATTCAATGGGATTTGCCAACGAGAAAAGAGTATTAAAACGGGTGGTAAGGAGTCTGCTTTCAAAATTGTGCAGACTTTTGGATGCCCTGAAAATTTCCATCAAATTTTGTCTAACTTGAAAACTGTGGATGAAAGTGGTATTTTCGACTGGCTTGGGGGCGGCAGGTGTGGGCGTGGCATCCGAACTGTTGATGCAGATCTTCGAGCGAAGGTCACCAGGTGTTTTCCTATTCAATTTTGTGACGAAATTTCGGAAATATGAGTATCTCATCGATTTGCAACTCGAGGTGCATCGACTTGTTATCGATTGCCTAGCCCTAGTATCGGAAAAAGTTGCGTTCGTACGAACAGACGGACACTTACCAACGGTATCAGAGTGTAAAAAAAACGTTCATAGTTTTTCAACGAAATTGAACGAGCGTGGAAAGCCTTAATGCGATTAAGGATTATGCCAAACTCAAATTTCGATTGAAAAGCACGTAGAAAAAAGAAAAGATTTTTGTTTTTAAAATAGTTTGCTGTTTTCATAGCGTGTACTCGTTTAAAACTGTTTTTTATGAGGGTTTTAAGAATGGTTCGGTGCTTACGGATGTATGTTTGTATATTGAATAATGTAGAGAAGCAATTAACTTCAACTAAAAATACTTAAAAGGTTGGCTTGGGTATCGCTAAGTAAGGTGCCGGAGCCGTGCCATGGACTTGGGTTAGGGGGCTTAGTATTGAAACAAACTTTGTCAGTGTCAATTTACGTACCAGCAGCAGCTGCAGTATATATGTATGAAACTTTGTTGCATCGAAAGTGTCTTTCTCACTTTATAAGATAGTATGAGTAAAACTCTTTGACTTTTAACGAGTTGAAGTTCATCAATCTTCATCAAAGTCGTACATCTAAATAAAAAGTTTAACGCATTTTTAACAGTAGCACAATTAAAAAAAAACAACATTTTTTTTTGCATAAATTGACTATCAACTGTTATTGCTTTTGAGTCCTGTTGAAAACAAGTCAAATGCTACATGTTTATATAAACGACATATATTTTGTTAAATATGGCTGAAGGCCGACTCTCATACATGCAGAAAAAAATATTTTTTTTTTGAAAGAAATAAAACATACTGATATGTTTGGTTAATATCTTTTGAAACGTTTACCATTTGGGCATGCAAATGCAAATTTTAATATATTTTATACGATTTTTTTTATTTCTTAATAAAAGTTTTCAAAGAATATCCTTGCAACCATGCAAACAAACACTATTTGTATATTACTGTTTCTTTTTATAACTGCCTGAAAGTATGCAACGTTTGTATAGCTTATCCGCAAGTGAAGCATAAACTCGAATTGCAATATGCAATTTCTGAAAGTCGTCGCTCAATGTTGCACAACAAACTCTCCGCGACGCCAATAAACTTAACATAACAGAACTATAGTGGTTGCGTGTGCTAAGAACTGTTTGGTACTTAACTTTAATGTGGCAGCTGAGCAGTTTGATTGATAGCCCGATTGCGACATGAGAACTAAATCATTTTAAAATACAAACACAATTTGTAAGCGCCTTAGTGTGCTTGTGTGTGATTATTGAAAGGCGTGAGCATGTACGCATATATTTGTGTGTGTGCATGATCGGCACAAGCTGAAAAGCGGCAGCCACTTCACAAGAAAATAAACATGGAATAAAAATTCAATTTCAGGCTTTCGATATTTACTCTTTGATTTAAATATGCCGCCTATGTATGTACGGTACGGGATGTATGCAAGAATGTTGGTATTTATTACATTTATTTTTCTTCAAATTTCTTGGGTTTGATTGAATTTGATTTGTGCAAAAGCTCGCACGTTCAGCATCTTAAAGCGAACATTCCCCCTTTGGCGTAAGCATGCAAATCCAAAAATTACTGAATTTCGGTTCAGGATTGTAGGACTCAGATTGCAAATCAGGCGCCTACGTCGACGTGTTGAGCATATTACATAGTATACGAGCCTCCCCCCCACCACCTATTCCCAGCTATTCCCCCAAGAGAACATAAATATGCGTTAGCAAGAAGCTGTGACAGACCCAAAATTTATAAGCGTCAGTTGTGCGATAAAATTTGATTGCCGCAAATAAAAGAAGAAGAAAGAAAGCATGGCGAAAACAAACAACAAACCTCCCTTCAATGATTAGAAGCACACACGGCCACAGTTAAAGTCCAGAAGCATGACATGACATATGGCCGGAATGCCATATACACACACACTCATATATATATATATATTATATAAAGGACCTCCTTCGTTTTACGTTTGCTGTGATTAGGACTTTAAGCAGCCGATTCGTCAGTTTCCCCAAAACCCAAATACTAATAAACAAGTTTTCGTAATAGAATACTGCACACAAAATATTGACTCTAGATTGTAGCTGCGGCGTAAAATATTTAATGTCCTTTGGGATAATATGAATAAAAAGTTATTTTATTGCGTTTCTAATTTCCGCTACGAATCTTCTAAGGGTGGAAACAAATTGAAAAGGTATAATGGTTTCGTGTAAAGAAGGAAGCATATGCGATCCCATAAAGTATATATATTCTTGATCAGTATCAACCGTCGAGTTGATTTTAGAGACTATAAGAGCAAGAAACTCCAGTTTTGAAACATAAGCTCGCCTAATCTGTATGCTGTACAAGTTTGTTTCAACGTTTCGATAACTCTTTCCGTTTCCGATATACACATGTGATCGATAACAACAAAATCTTGAATTTGCAAAACTTGGAAATGGCGTTTGAAACATTAGACGAAATAATGAGAATCTGTGAAAATTTGATTAAAATCGGTTGAAAAACACCGGAGATATGGAACATTGAAGTTAAGTATACACATACTTGCAAGAACTGACTGTACGCGTTAAGTATAGTGTCCAGGATATCTTCCAGTTGGGATTTCTCGACTAGATCCTTCTTACGTGTTTTTCTTTCGATTTAAGCGTAAAGTAGATACAATATTCTATATAAATTTATAAATTCTATCTAATCGATATATGTTCACTGTGTTGTGCCTTTTGCAGCTGCATCCGTTGCCGTCTCCTCGTGGACTCTGGTGGCCATCAGTTGTGAGCGTTACTATGCCATTTGTCATCCGTTGCGGTCGAGATCCTGGCAGACAATTAGCCATGCCTATAAGATAATCGGCTTTATTTGGTTCAGTGGCATTTTGTGCATGGCCCCGATTGCGGTTTTCAGTCGATTGATACCAACGAGTCGGCCAGGTGAGTGTGTGTTGACTGTAGGACAAGCATTGGATGGAGGATGTTAACTCTTTAACGAATTGCCATTAACTTCAGGGTATTGCAAGTGCCGTGAGCAGTGGCCCGATGAGGGTTACGAACGTTTCTATAACCTAATGCTGGATCTTATGTTGCTCGTCCTGCCACTGCTGGTGCTGTGTGTGGCCTACATTCTAATCACACGCACCCTGTACGCGGGCATGAACGCGGGCAAGGACCTAACAAGGATGACAACGCGCAGTGTCAGCGGCAGCGCCCAGACTATTGCAACAACTGTGCCAACAACCGCCACACCCGGCAGCAACAGCTGTGTCCTAGTCCTAAACACTGTCACCAACGAGTACAGTGGTAAGTGTCTTATGACTAACTCAGGCTTGAGTTGATAAGGGTTTACATTGAAGTAGGCCATATGAAATGTCGCATCGAATAAATAGTAGTCGGCACAATATTATTTCACAATTGTTTTGTGCTTATAAATAATCACTGATATTTATTCAAAAACTGGCCATATCGTTCAGAATGTCTTGGGAACTATTCAATTCGTCAAGCTATGCAGATCTTATGTTGGATCGTTCCTTTTATGGGCCAAAGAACATGACTCAGAGGAATGTACCCAGTGCACACAAGTTGAATTGGTTTTATGTTGGTTCAGACACAGACGGCAGTTTTTTTAAAGTCCTTATGATTTCGATTATGGCCCTTGTCCTGGCTACCATGTCATTAATAAGGGTAAGTCTCAACACAACCAGCTTATAGCATACATAAATAATAATATAATGAACCCAAATAAATCCCCATTAAGAATTGCCGTGATATGCGACGCATCATCCAAAGAGAACTTTAGATGCAAAACGCATAAAGCCGAATCTGTGAAATCCAAAAAAAACCACCACAAAATTCAATCCATTAATAATACGCAATTATTGAAAGCAATGAAATCAAAATGAATGCAAAATCTTATTGAAATCTAAGATGGAAGTCTTAAGCAGAGATCTGAGACTTTTCCTTTTAAAAACAAATAAACTTTTCATGTTTTTGGAATATGTACAATAAAGATGTTATACAAAATATTAAACGATCAAATAAAATATCTTGATCAGCACAAACAGCCGAGTAGATATAGTAGAACGCGTCGTTTTTAGAGATTATAAGATCTAGAGACTCCACATTTGAAACACAAGCTCGCCTAAGCCTTAGGCTGTACAAGTTTGTTTCAAAATTTCGATAACTTTTCCCGTTTTCGATATACACATGTGATCGAAACCAACAAAATCTTGAATTTGGAAAACTTTTTTAAAATCGGTTGAGAAACACCGGAGATATGGAACATTGAAGTTAAGTCAAGTACACACACGCACACATACTTTCAAGCACTGACTGTACGCTTAAAGTATGGAGTTGAGGGTATAGTCTATTCGACTAGAACCTTCTTACTTGTTCACTTTAAGATTAATAAACTTCATCTTTTTACGAGCTCGATTTGGTGGGGGATTCGCATAATATTTGAGCCAACTGTTTGCAGTAATAGTATTTTTGGTTTAATGCATTGTTTTGCAGAGAGCAGCAACAACAATAATGGCGGAATGACGAGCACAACAACAACAGCAGCAGCAGCACCATCAACAACGACAACGACAACAACAACAACGACAACGACACTAACAACATCGACAACGACACTAACAACGATTACATTGGCAAAGTCTTCGAATGCATCTCCAAGTATTCGAATACACGATTCAGCGCTGCGCAGGTAAGCAATTGACCTTTGACCTCTGAGCCCCAACAACAGATAAATCAGCTAATCAGTGTCCATTAATAACGTTGATTTGTTGTGTTTTGCTCATTTTCATTTATTTTCCTGTTGAATAGTAAAATTACTATTTAAATATGCAAGTCATATTTGCAACCTTTGTTGTTTGTTTTCGCAGATCGAATGAAGCAAAGACGCTGGAAAGCAAGAAGCGTGTTATCAAGATGTTATTTGTGCTTGTGCTTGAGTTCTTTATATGCTGGACGCCACTGTACGTGATCAACACGCTGAGCATGTTTATTGGCAACACACTGTACGAATACATTGACTACACATCGATCAGCTTTCTGCAGCTGCTCGCCTACTCCTCCAGCTGCTGCAATCCCATTACCTATTGCTTCATGAACGCCAGCTTTCGGAGGGCTTTCGTGGACACGTTTAAGGGTTTGCCATGGAATCGTCAACGCAACGCTGCCGCCGGACTCTCCGCCAGCCAGGCGGCCATTGGCATGGACACTTGGCGGACGCGCCAACGCAACGAGCAATTACTCAACTCTGTGGTGTATACAAATAGCGCTGCAGCTGTCGCTGACAGTCCCCAGCTATAGGCAAATATGAGAAATGTGTGTGTGTTAAGTTTTGGCTGTAAATATGTAAATATAAGTCGTGGTTTTTTTTTAAACTAACAATTTAATCGTTAAGTACTTTCCGTGTTTCAATTAAACATTATACAGTTGCAAACAAATTAAATAAACGTGCATTGTCGCAATAGTCGATCTTCAATTAGCTTCTTTCATTTCGCTTTGAACACTTTCCAGATTAAGCGCGCAATTGGCATCAAACAAATCAAAAGTTAAAGGTTTTTCGATTGGCGAAACTGATTCTAAACAACTGACGTTTAAGTGAGTACAAAATAATAGCATTCTTTTCAGTGTAGAGCAGTCTCTCAGTAGGCATAAGTTAAAGGACTCAATTCAGCTCAAAGTCAATCACGTAAGAGAAATATATTATCCTTGATGTTGAAATTATGTTCAAAAATAATTCTTATACTTAAAAGTGTTTCTAAAGTTCATATACTGGCCAGAGTTTAGGCATTCGTTGTCACACTTGCTTTTCGCAATGGCTAACAAATGTCGCCTTTTCATTTTTCACATTTTTCACATTTTTTCGCACTCAGTTGCTTTTAACTGAAACGGCGTTACCCTTGTCCAGAACGTAAGCCGCTTGAACCCGACGTGCTTTTTATACCCTGGTCCCATTGAAAATGGTTAAAAGGTTATAACGGGTTTGTGCAAATGTGTGTTACAGACAGAAGGAAGCATTTTCGACCATAACGAATGTATATTCTTGATCAGCATCAACAACCGAGTCGATAAAGCCGATCTCAGAAACTATTAGAGCTAGAGAGAGCAAATTTTTGAACACAAACTTCTTCTAAGCCATATGCGAAACAAGTTTCTTTCAAATAATCGATAACTCTTCTAGTTTTCGATAAACACATGTTATCGATAACACTAAAATATTGTTTTGAATACCATATCTTCTGAACCATAGGCAAAACAAGTGGGTTTCAAATAATCGATAACTTTTCCAGTTTTCGTTAAACAGATGTTATCGATAACACTAATCTTCTAAACCATAGGCAAACCAGTTTGTTTCAAATAATCGATAACTCTTCAAGTTTTCGTTAAACACATGTTATCGATAACACTAAAATATTGTTCTGAATACAATATCTTCTAAACCATAGGCAAACAAGTGGGCATAGGCAAACAAGTTCAAATAATCGATAAATTTTCCAGTTATCGATAACACTAATCTTCTAAACCATAGGCAAACCAGCTTGTTTCAAATTATAGATAACTCATCAAGTTTTCGATAAAAACAGGTTATCGATAACAATAAAATCTTGTTCTAGAAACCATAAACTAATGATCGATGAAAGCCCGTGTAAAGTAAGATCAAGTATGCAGCATCGCAGTATTGCATACACCCGTACGGACACACACACACATACATGTAAGTATCGAGTGCAGGGTATCTTCCAGTCGAGAAACTCTTACTTGTTTCACTTTTTTACATTTGATGCTGGCCGTTGAGCTCGCATTTAATTAAAACGTTCATTTGGACTGTGTCAATTATAAATTCAGGTTGTACTAGTACTAGAATATAGAGCGAGCTGAGTGCACACTCAACTATAATAGATTGTATGTGGAACAAGCTGAGTGGCCAACAGTTTTAACAGCGCTTTAAGCTAAAGGGTGTTTTTTTTTCGAGGTATAGAACTTGAAGTTGGCAACACTTTTTTAACTGGCGGCCATTTTGTCAGCTGTTAAGTGATTTATGTTTAGTTTGGTTTGGCATTTCAACATGAATAGACTGCAGCCTGAACAACGCTTCCAAATTGTGCAAATTTATTTATTTTCATATCAATAAAAAAAATCATCTTTGTTTTATTCCATTTGAAAGTTCTATACCTTTAAAAAAAACACCATTTATTACTTAGTCTACTGATCCATATTGACTGCAAGAGAACTTGGAATATTTAGCTAATGACTTCAAATTGTTTGGTTTTCTTCGAACTAAACCTTCCATTCTGTAAGCCAGTTTCAAACATATTCACCTGAATGACCTAACTGCCGTCGAAAGCCTTTGAGATTGTCAATGCATTGTGTATTATATTTTTGTTAAAGAGGTATTAATATCCAAAGTTTGTAATTATTGCCTTGCGATTGGTTAATGGCAAACAGTTGGCACAAGCTTCCTCGAATGTAATGCTATGCATGTTCATATGTATTTCTGTAATAGTTATATGCAGCATTAGTTTGTAATTTGTGTGTGTTTTCTCGATTCCATCAACAGTTGAGCAGCATGTCCTTCGATATTGAGCTACAATTAGGTTTACGAAGTACTTACAGTTGGCAATGCATTTAATATTGAAGCTTACCGAAAAACATACCAAGTGTATACATATTTCCAGCCATGCTATTACGTTTATTATTGATTGTTATTGTTATTTATATAATTTTTTTTAGTTTTCTTCAAGGTACTTTTGATTGTCATTCATTTCATTTCGTTTATAAGCCGAAACTAGTTTATTGGCTCTCGTTGCTGAGTATAACTTAAGCTCACAGTCCATTTTCTTCGACGCAGTAGAAAGTTTGACTCTCAACGAGTCGTTGTAATGTTTTCTTTTTCGCTCAGCCTTTTCATTGTGCGTTGAGTAATTTTATTTATGAGGCGTCCTCTTCTTCTTCAACATGCGGAAGGACGAAACAAGTAGGAAGAAATTCCGACTTGACTATACCCTGAACCCCATACTTAACGCGTACAGTCACTGCTTGCAAGTATGTGTGTGTGTTTTTCAACAGATTAAAAAAAACAAGTAAGAAGGCTCTAGTCGGGAAATCCCGACTAGACTATACCCTTAACCCTATACTTTACGCATACAGTCAGTGCGTGCAAGTATGTGTGAGTGTGTGTATGTATACGCGTATAGTGCGTACTTTCTTAACTTCAATACTCCATATCTCCAGTGTTTCTCAACCGATTTCAATAAAATTTTCACAGATTGTCATTATGTAGTCTAATGTTTCAAACTGCATCACAAAGTTTCCCAAATTCAAGATTATGTTGTTATCGATCACATGTGTGTATCGGAAACGGGAAGAGTTATCAAAAATTTAAAACAAAACTTGTACTGCCAAGGGATTAGGCGAGCTTATGTTCCAAATCTGGAGTCTCTAGCCCTTATAGCCCTTATATATATAGAGATCGACGAGTTCAAACAAACGGACAGACAGACGTGGCTATATTGACTCGGCTGTTGAGGCTGATTAAGAATATATATACTTTATGAGGTCGGCGATGCTTCCTTCTGCCTGTTACATACTTTTGCACAAAACCATTACACCCTTTTTACCCATTTTCAATGGGTTCAGGGTATAAACAGCTGTTCGAGTTACTCGTACATAGACATGCTGACTGCGTAGCAGCGTTGCATGCACCAAACATTGCAACTGTTGGCCAGCAAATGGTGTTATTGCCGTTGATTTGCTCGCCGCATGCAACTGCTCCGTTCCAGATGCAAGCCAGCATCACTTTTATACTATTACTAGGATAAAAACAATTATGCAGAGCCAAGTGATGGTCACAAATGTTAACAAATGCCACTTGTAATGTCTGTCGTATTTGTTGCGGTTTTCTTTTCCGCTATTCTCAAACTATTTATATTGCCAACTGCCGAAAACGGCATCTATCTTGATGTTGTTTAATGGCTTTTTTTACGGCGTAGGCAAAAAACAAAAAAGGATCCAAGACGACTTTCAAACATGTTGTATTGCCAAAGACAAAATACATATGTACGAACTTTCACACTTATTGCGTTACATACTATGTAAGAAAGTCGTAAAACTTACAGCCGGAGCTACGAAAACATATAAAATAGCGAGAATAAAGAATATTGCTTATACTTTGGCAGTTAAAACTGACAAGGTTCGAGTTTGCATTTGCGTTCTTGGTTTTGGTTTTGGTTTCGGGTCTATGTTTGCGGTGAACGACTCTCGGTTGGGGAGCAAAGAAGAATCTGTAATAACTGAGTTATGCGACTTATGAATGCTTCAATTAAATATTTGAAATACTGTGTACCCTAACCTTGTCTGAACCAAACGGTCTAAACAGTCGTCCGAGAAAAACGACAGCACATTGGCAGCTTAATGAGCCTATTTGTTGGCTTCAGGTGACATTATTCATGAGGCTTTTCGCTTGAAGCCCTCATCTCTTATCCCCAAGATGGCATCTTGGCCAGGACAGTGCATTATATGTAACCACAATTGATCTATGCGTAGCACAGTAAAGTCCATGATTTATTAAACGGGCTATCCCCCCCTTTGTTGCCACAATGTAATGTGTATAAATCACAAGTCTTAAAGAGTCTCGATTTTTATTGTTTATGCAGCCAGTCCATTTTCTCGAGTATCTCCAGCTTTGGACCAAAGTTCAACGATTGTTTTGCCTGCCCCGCGGCGGATCCCAATCAAATAAACACCAAATGAAACTGAAACTGAACTTTAATCCAATGCAAATGAAAATTCCGGGCACGCTGTCTCCACTCTTGCTTGGCGGGTTCGCTTGTCTGTGGTAGGGATTACCAGTTGGCTGGCGTACATCCGGCACCAGACGCCTCCCGCGGTCTATCATTTCATTAAATGCCTAAAATGCGGCCAATTGAACGCCCTTGATTGTAGGAAGGAAGCGGCTCGCCAAACTACAACGCCCCTGACGATGACGACCAAGCAAATAATGAGCATCATGATGTTCACGATAAAGATGCATAATAGAAACGGATGAGCAAAACGCAGCCGCAAGCAAAGTCCGCATTCGATTCCAAAAATTAGAGGGAGCAAAAATAGATGTTGGAATTAAATTATCGATTCGAAAGTGTTACTCACAGTCAACGTCGGTTCGAGCACGTCGGTGGAGAGCTCGCCCAACCGCAATATACCAACAGCCTTCAGCGCCAAAAGATTCAATTGTGTGTGTGTGTGTGTACTGGACTGGTACTGACCGTGTCCTGGGCACTTGATATTTACTACTTGCTGGTTAAAATGATTGCTCGTGTGCAAATTAGTTTAAGTGTGGGTGTGAGTATGTGCGTGTGTGTGTGTGTAAGGGGGGTGAATGCTTGCGTGTGAGTGTAAGGGGGGAGGTGAATGTTTGCGTGTGGTTGTTTGGGGGTGAATGCTAATTGTGCGTGAGCAACGTGCCACAGGCGAGTTTATGAGTAGAATCCACTACCAACCAGGCCGATGGCAATAACGAATCGACAGAAGGACACTCAAATGTAATTAAAATATGATTATGTATGTGAAATTAATTAGGTGCACTCTTCATTGTTCAACGCTCACAATTTTGTGATCCTTTCGATGTGTTTGGTGTCTTTTGTTATCCTTTCAAATAGTAGTTTTTGTTATTATGGATAGGTATTTGTGTATTGGAGTATTTGAGTATTTGTCTATTGGAGTATTATGTATTTGTGTATTGGAGTATTATGTATTTGTTTGTTATTATTTTGCAATGTAGTGTAAGTTATTATAGCTATCAATTATTTTCTGCTTTTGGTTTGGTATCTTTGAGCGCTGAATAATCCAGTTCTAAATGAATATTAAAGATTACTATATATTGTTCATATCCTTATGGATGTATTATTATTCGGATCTGTTGACTTACCTTCACCCAAAAATAACAAACACAGCTAATCAACAATAGCACCATGGATATAAAACCGAGGATACAACTGTTGCCAGCTTCTGCTTCATCGACCAAAACTAAGTTATATTTCTTTCCCAATGAGGGTAAGGCAAATCGCATAATGTGTTGAAGTAAGTTTATTATGTCTGTCTCCGAGAACGGACGATCCGTTGCGCGATAGACTTGGATCAGTTTGTCAGACATGGCAAAGCTATTCCGGATACTAATAACACAGTTAAAAAGGCAGTTCAGTGAACTTTCAGTGCAATACTTTTAGTTAGAAATATTTTTGGAAAAATTTAAGTTAAAATTTTATGTTAAAAATTTTGCGTTTGCTATTTAATGAGGAAGTCAACTGAAGTAAACAGTTGTACTATAATACTAAGCCTACTTATTTTCTTATTTTCCAACAAGTCGCTCGAATTCCATACAACTGTTATCGGACGTTGTTAAAGCAGGCGGCGCTTATATATTCATGTGTCAACGTTTTTCTTGATTCTTAAATGTTGTTAATATATTTGGATTTGGGACTTTAGCCACCGCTTCACCCTTGTACATAGCTTCACAACGACCTTGAGACTAATCTCGCGTCTCATCATATGTAATTTGATTGTTATATGTTTATGACAGTGAGACGTGTTCCTCGGCCAAATAACCGCATGATATCTTGGCTCTCATTGCGACACAGTTTGTTATGCCAGTTTGGAATGCCAAATATAAGTGAATAGTTTCATATCTTCCTTAGCCAGCAGCAGATGACTGTGATGGTCGTTATCCAGTTGAAATCCAAGACACATTCTTTTCATTTTGAAGATTCAGATGGAGATAGGACAAAAGGCTAGCTAGTGGACACAATGGATTCAGTTTGTGGCAAATTCATTCTGCACTCTGCACTCGCATCTCCTAATTAAAAGTTAAAAGTTGATGAACCTACATAGGGTCTTCTGCCGTTGTTGGGCAGCAACATCTGCCTCCTGACATCTGGTCCCCATGCAAATGAGAGAGCCCGTCGAATCCATTGTAAGCTGAGCGATAACAGCAACAACAATGTGTGCTTACTGCCATTCATAATCACTTTAACGAATAGCATGCATAGCTAAGCTATTTCTGCGAACCCTTTAGTTTGGTTTCTAAAGAGGCACAGACTAAATCGATTCACCTTCCTGGTAAGAGATTAGATTTCTAATCCTGGACTTAAACGTTATCAGAACAGATGCATACCAAAATCAAAAGAACAGTAAAGCAATGCAGATTAATGTACACGCATATATTTAAAACATTTATGTGTATATCCTCCAGTTGCATCTTCATGGAGGGATGTGAAGATGCATGGATGAACACTCAAAAACCGCAAGCGATTCTCGCATCATACGCTGGTTGCAGCCACAGCGTACCGAGAAGGGAAAGCAGGTTTGAGTTGGGAATTGGCCAATGTTTGAACCGTGCCCTCGAATAAGAAGCGTTGCTACCATTCAACACTTGAGTAGATATGCACCACAATTAATTCCTGTCTCCGTGTACTGGCTATTTGCTATTTGTTGCTTGCTTGTAAACATGACTGCTGCTGTTAGTGTGAATGAGTGGGTGTGTGTTGGTGTGGGTGTGGGTGTCTGGGTGTGTGGGTGTTAGGGGGTGAATGTTTAAATGGGCCACATGCGAGTTTGAAAGTAGTTTTGTAATATTTGAGTATTGGAGTATTTGTGTATTGGAGTATTATGTATTTGTGTATTGGAGTATTATGTTATTATTTTGTAATGTAGTGTATGTTATTATAGCTATCAATTATTTGCTGCTTTTGTCTTGGTATCTTTGAGCGCTGAATAATCCAGTTCTAAATGAATATTAAAGATTACTATATATTGTTCATATCCTTATGGATGTATTATTATTCAGTTCTGTTGACTTACCTTCACCCAAAAATAACAAACACAGCTAATCAGCAATAGCACCATGGATATAAAACCGAGCAAAAAACTCGAGCCAGCTTCTGCTTCATCGACCAAAATCCGGTCATATTTCTTTCCCAATGAGGGTAAGGCAAATCGCATAATGTGTTGAAGTAAGTTTATTATGGCTGTCTCCGAGAACGGACGATCCGTTGCGCGATAGACTTGGATCAGTTTGTCAGACATGGCAAAGCTATTCCGGATACTAATAACACAGTTTAAATGCAGCTCAGTGAACTGAAAGCGCAATACTTTTATTTAGAAATATTTTTGGAAAAATTTAGGTTAAAATTTTTATGTTAAAAATTTTGCGTTTGCTATTCAATCAGAAAGTTAACTGAAGTAAACAGTTGTACTATAATACTAAGCCTACTTATTATCTTATTTTCCAACAAGTCGCTTAAATGTTGTTAATATATTTGGATTTGGGAGTTTAGCCACCGCTTCACCCTTGTAGATCGCATCACAACGACCTTGGGACTAATCTCGCGTCTCATCATCTGTAATTTGATTGTTATATGTTTATGACAGTGAGACGTGTTCCTCAGCCAAATAACCGCATGATATCTTGGCTCTCATTGCGACACAGTTTGTTATGCCAGTTTGGAATGCCAAATATAAGTGAATAGTTTCATATCTTCCTTAGCCAGCAGCAGATGACTGTGATGGTCGTTATCCAGTTGAAATCCAAGACATATTCTTTTCATTTTGAAGATTCAGATGGAGATAGGACAAAAGGCTAGCTAGTGGACACAATGGATTCAGTTTGTGGCAAATTCATTCTGCACTCTGCACTCGCATCTCCTAATTAAAAGTTAAAAGTTGATGAACCTACATAGGGTCTTCTGCCGTTGTTGGGCAGCAACATCTGCCTCCTGACATCTGGTCCCCATGCAAATGAGAGAGCCCGTCGAATCCATTGTAAGCTGAGCGATAACAGCAACAACAATGTGTGCTTACTGCCATTCATAATCACTTTAACGAATAGCATGCATAGCTAAGCTATTTCTGCGAACCCTTTAGTTTGGTTTCTAAAGAGGCACAGACTAAATCGATTCACCTTCCTGGTAAGAGATTAGATTTCTAATCCTGGACTTAAACGTTATCAGAACAGATGCATACCAAAATCAAAAGAACAGTAAAGCAATGCAGATTAATGTACACGCATATATTTAAAACATTTATGTGTATATCCTCCAGTTGCATCTTCATGGAGGGATGTGAAGATGCATGGATGAACACTCAAAAACCGCAAGCGATTCTCGCATCATACGCTGGTTGCAGCCACAGCGTACCGAGAAGGGAAAGCAGGTTTGAGTTGGGAATTGGCCAATGTTTGAACCGTGCCCTCGAATAAGAAGCGTTGCTACCATTCAACACTTGAGTAGATATGCACCACAATTAATTCCTGTCTCCGTGTACTGGCTATTTGCTATTTGTTGCTTGCTTGTAAACATGACTGCTGCTATTAGTGTGAGTGTGTGGGTGTGTGTGGGTGTGTGGGTGTTAGGGGGTGAAAGTTTAAATGGGCCACATGCGAGTTTGAAAGTAGTTTTGTAGTATTTGAGTATTGGAGTATTTGTGCATTGGAGTATTATGTATTTGTGTATTGGAGTATTATGTTATTATTTTGTAATGTAGTGTATGTTATTATAGCTATCAATTATTTGCTGCTTTTGTCTTGGTATCTTTGAGCGCTGAATAATCCAGTTCTAAATGAATATTAAAGATTACTATATATTGTTCATATCCTTATGGATGTATTATTATTCAGTTCTGTTGACTTACCTTCACCCAAAAATAACAAACACAGCTAATCAGCAATAGCACCATGGATATAAAACCGAGCAAAAAACTCGAGCCAGCTTCTGCTTCATCGACCAAAATCCGGTCATATTTCTTTCCCAATGAGGGTAAGGCAAATCGCATAATGTGTTGAAGTAAGTTTATTATGGCTGTCTCCGAGAACGGACGATCCGTTGCGCGATAGACTTGGATCAGTTTGTCAGACATGGCAAAGCTATTCCGGATACTAATAACACAGTTTAAATGCAGCTCAGTGAACTGAAAGCGCAATACTTTTATTTAGAAATATTTTTGGAAAAATTTAGGTTAAAATTTTTATGTTAAAAATTTTGCGTTTGCTATTCAATGAGAAAGTTAACTGAAGTAAACAGTTGTACTATAATACTAAGCCTACTTATTATCTTATTTTCCAACAAGTCGCTTAAATGTTGTTAATATATTTGGATTTGGGAGTTTAGCCACCGCTTCACCCTTGTAGATCGCATCACAACGACCTTGGGACTAATCTCGCGTCTCATCATCTGTAATTTGATTGTTATATGTTTATGGCATGACCGCATGATATCTTGGGTGTCATTGCGACCCAGTTTGTTATGGCAGTTTGGAATGCCAAATAGAATAAATGCAATCAAATATAAGTGAATATTTCTTCGTAAACCAGCAGTAGGTGCCGGTCATGGTCGTTGTCCAATTGCATTCCAACAATTTTTTTTTTCGTTGTGGAGATAAGAGAAAAGGCACATTGAGTTCGTGACGCAAAGGAAACTGTAAGTGTGTAAAGTGTTTTGGAGTTTGTTACGTGTTGCTGGTCAAGTGCAAGGATCAAGCCAAGGACAAAACGTGTGGAAAGTGCATTATTGAAGCCCTGACAGGTAGACAATTTGCAATTGTTCAAGCTACGTGACAGAGACCGAAACCGAGTGGAAGTGAGTAATAGAACTTTTGTTTCAGTTCTAACATTCAGTTGCGACATGCAGGACAAGACCAAAATCAAATGCCGTAACATTTAGCTCCATTACTTGAATGTGGTTTTGGTTTTACACTTTTTCGACACTTCAAACCAAATTCCAAATTCCAAATACCACAACACCTAACTCGAACACGAGGGTGTTTCGACCCGTTGCCAACTGCTTCATAATCCAGAGCATTAGTGATTCGGTGTCAGCATCCATTCGAGTCATTGAACGTTGCTAGCGGGCGAAGCCTCGAGATTGAATTGATCGCATATTAGCCGCCCCTGCGCTCGATTGTGTTGCGATGCCATTTGGCCATTTGTGGCATTACTTTAATATCATCTGAGTGCTTGACACTCGCTGGCTGACAAGTCCAGCTGACATAGAGTTTCCGGTTGTCAACACTTCATGCACGTACATAGCATGGCTGAATAGAAATCAATTTGAGTCAACAATCAAGCAAATAGGCGAACCTCTCTCTGCTCTATGTGTGCGTTTGCTAAACGGAAATTGAGTTTTTACTGAGATGCCATAGCAAAAGATGGCGACTGTGGTTGAACATGACCAGGATAACAACTGCAACTGCTGCATTTCGCTGCCGGGCTGCACAGCCTTTTCCATCCCTTTCGCCTCGTCAGCCATCGTCCTGCTCTGGCAGCCAAGTCCGGCGCGCCAACAGCCTGGCTTTGGCCGCATTGCATCATGGTCGAACTGGCGAAGCTTAAATAAATAGTCACGAGGGCTGGCACCAAAGTAATCCTGGCCAAAATATAAGCAGCAAGACCAGCTTCATATAAAGGGTGTTTTTTTTCGAGGTATAAGACTTTGAAATGGAATAAAACAAAGATGATTTCTTTTGATTGATATGAAATTTTCTTTATTCGAAAGACAAACTTCTGGCATTATAACTTGAATATGATTTCTGGCATATATCCGCCACGGCTGGCTCGGACGTAGTCCAATCTAGAGGTCCAATTTTCGACGACTTTATCCAACATTCAACCGAAAGTGAAAAAAGTTTTGCCAACTTCAAGTTCACCCTTTACATCAATGTATTTTGAAATATTTTGTGTAGGCTTAATAGGCAGATGTTGTGCCATAAGACTTGCAGTTGTAAATTGTTTAAGAAATAATCATTTTGTGTATTCGATCCTTTCATTTCTAGGCCTACAACTTTAAGTTCCACTCTTGATTGAAATAAAAATGCAATCGAAATGGAATATCAACAAGCAATTATCTAAATATTGAAATGGATTGAGGTCTATTTGACAACAGCTGAAATGGTGTTTGTAGATACAACACTATTTTTAACTTGCATTAATCAACACTTGCGTTTTTTTGCACTTTGAGCCCTACAACTGCTTTAAATATTACATTCACATTTTCCAAAAGGGTAAGTTAGGTGCTTAATACATTTTCAAACACAAATAACTAAACAAACGAGCTGAACTGAAATCAAATAACGACCTTTGAGTTTCCAAATTGCCAAAAAAAAATCTTGTTGTTCAAGTACTTAAGTATTCCAACTGTATTCATGAACAATTGCCAATCATTGGTATTTGTATAAAATGAATCTTAAATACCATACACACATACATACATACATATAAAAGACTTAATGTTTTGGCAGTGTCAACAGTGCGTATGCTCAATAACAACATGAATGATACTGTGTGCGTGTGTGTGTGTATGTGTGTGTGTGCGTTGGGTGGATAAACAAAATGAGTTGCCATTTTAGGCACGTCTCACCCCTACTTGTTGACATTATACAGTTCAATGGTACAAAGCATATATATATATATGTATGGGTATATAAGTAGTTTGACTGAACTCGTGTCGGAATTTTTAATTAAAAATTTGTTGTGGCATGCACGCATGCAAACGCACCTGCTCTGCACCTGTGTGTGTGTGTGTGTGTGTGTGGGGCATTAGGTGTGGCTTGTGGGGCTGAGGCAGTTTTCTGTTTTTTTTTTCGGAAATCTTGGAGAAAATGATAGCAGGAAATCAAAAATAAACACACAGCTGACGCCATAAATGAGATAACAAGTTTGTAATTTTGGCATAATTGCCTCCCTCCTACCCCTCCCCCTCCACCACACGCATCAGCAGCAGGATATGGATTCTGTCGGTTAACGCCCAACTCAAAGTTGTCTACCGATGCGGCAGCTGTTGCTCGTTTTTATTAAAATCAAACTGGCATACAGTTTCGTTTTTGCTTATTTTTTTTCTGTTGCTCCCAAAATCAGCTTAACTCCACAAGTGCTTAGCCACACACACACACACACACACACACACACACACACACACATACATATACGTTCTGCCAATTGCCAGATGCCTTGCATGCCAGCAGAATATAAGAAAGTCGCCAACAAACGAGACTGTTGCCTGTTGCCAAACTAATTAAGTTGGCTTTAAGTTTATAACTGGCATTCGTTGAGTGTCTGTCGTGCCAAATGTCTGAATATAATACAAATTAATTATAATAATCATGTGTTGACATCTGTATAAAGCGTTTGCTCTGCTAATGTTCAAATTTTAAGAAATTTAAATGCGTACAAATAAATATTGAGCAATTTTTACATCCATTTTCAGCTGCAACACTGTGCACAAAGAGGTCTTGGTAAGTCCTTGCTTGGCACATCCTTGCTTGCTTGCCAAAAATGTGTCCAGCATACCCAAACTGGTTCGCTTGCATGCAATTGTCGAATTCTTGCCACAAAAAGGCAAACAGACAAGATAAGTCGTAAAATGTGTTTCAATAAATATTCGATTTAATGTGGCATGATTTAATATGATTTCATTGCTTGATTTGCATACAAATGCAGTGTTAGATCCTGTGGATAAACATAATTGATTTCTCGCACATGATTTGAATGCAATTAATAAAAGTATTAGCTTTCGGCGCTTTGTCTGTGGTCAGCCCAACTTGGGGCAATGCCAGCTTTGATTCAATTCAAATATAAACTTAAGAATAACAGAAAAGCAGTGAGATTGAGATGAACCGAGCTGATTGGCTGATGGTTCAACAAACAAAGCAATAAAGATTACATCAACCAGATTATCTTGTCTTTGACCTTTTCCATTAGCCATTTTCCCCTCCGTTGTTTTTTTTTTTAATGTTCTTATCTTCGTGTTTTCTAGTTTTATACTCTGAACCCATTAAAAGTGGGTAAAAAGGGTATAATTTTTGTGTGCAAAAGTATGTAAGAAACAGAAGGAAACATTTCCGATGCCAAAAGTGTATATTCCTGTTATTAAATATAAAGTTTAAGCCATTGAACAACGTGGAGATTGTGTGTGTGTGTGCTCTGTTCCCAATGATGCGACTTTAATTGCTCAAAAGCCGTAAAATTTTGATTAGCTGTTAGTGAGGTTACAAAAGGACAGACACACACATACACTGACACAAACGAACAGCATATCATATCTCGTTATTTTACCCTGGATAATGTCACAATATCCAATGGGGACGAATCCTTGCTTCTCTCGGACACTTTAACTAACTAACTTCTTATGATTTATTTATTTTATACCCTTCATACACAAGGATCATGCTAATGGTATATACAGTTTGCATGCATGTAACTCTTACACGCAAAAACTACTGAATGGATTTGAATGAAACTTTTCATTAATATAGCTAATACATCAGAATAACACATAGGTTATATTTCTTAAAGGTTTTGTGTGATTGGCCTTGCTCTGGGTTATTGAATTGTCACTAGTAGGAGACTTGACAAGGACATCATTTTAACGTTAATGTTTTACTGTCGGCCTAGCGTTGTCCAGGGTATTTATATGTCAACCACGGCAAAAAATACTCAAATATGTTTGACATTTGGTTTTCTGTAGCATTTGTACGGAATGTGTTTCGATAAACGGAAAGTCGTTTATGTGCAACACTTAATATACTTCTGTAAGCTAACGCAGAGAGTGTTCATATGTAGTTGAATTGAAGTTCATTCAATTGAAATTCATTTCTTTATAAATTTGAATCTAATGACTCCACACCAGTGCACATCACAGATTACATAGAAACTCGTTACATCTTCATTTACAATTCAATTGTACAATTGTACAATGGAAAAATAAAATTGAATATGGAAAATGCCAAATGCAGTATGAATTCATCAGCAAACTCAGTTTGAAATTTGTCATCCAACAATGCGTTCATTATTTCATATTGTGTCCCATTTGCTAGTTGCAATCCCTCAACTCTCCCAGTGCCATATCACAAAGTATGACCCGAAAAAGGTGAACACTACTAAGCTGACAGATTGAAAAGCAGCTTTGTGACAAAAGATGGCACTGATAGTGAAGTCTATGACAGACACTGAATTGTGGATTGTGGCTGGCTGGTGATAAACAACTGAAAGGAAGTTATAAAAGATTTAAGTAAGCCCAAGTTGCCACATTAGTTGGTTGCAATGAAAGTCTCACTGGAAAGTGCAGTTCAGTAAAGCCAAAATAAGTAATAATAAAGTGCGACACAAAAATCTGAAAATTGGACTCACTTTGAGTATCATATTAAGCAGAAATTCATATCAACTATTAACTTTTTTTCAGTCAAAATGCTCTCAGTAGACTTTGGATTTGCATATGCACTTACTTTAATTGACATCTGCTGTACGCCGCTTGTATAAACAGTTCAATATCAACATATCACTCATACGCACCATACGCTCTTGACTTTTATGCTTGTAGCCAATGGCAACAACCAATACGTGCAAAATCACGACGCCTCGGAATGTGCACTGATCATCATGAACTCATCAAGACTGTGGCATTGTTTCGAAAACGCTTGCTGTCTATATAGTCTATTACGGAAACGGAAGCCGCCTTAACGATGCTTTCTCCTGCACAAGGGAGGCCTCTGTCTCAGCTGGCTCACAGGGAAACCCGGCTGCAGGCACACATGCCACATACCACAAAATACGTGGCACAGGCTCGCTGGAATTGCGTATGTGTCTGTCTGTGTGTGTGTGTCACGAAATGAAAATCGAAATTTATCGCGCATTTGTCGTGAGTGTAAACGCGCTTTCCTACCCCAAGTCCCCTTGCTATTGCTCTAATTTCCTGTGTCATGCGGCACCAATTACCTTGCATAAATCATGAGCGAACTCTCATAATTTGTTTGCTTTCATCGCAGATTAATCCTACTACTTGCGAAGCTAAGACTAACGATTTAAAGCAACTTATCGCGAATCAATACTACAACTTGTGCAGATCTTAGTTTTCTCCTCTCTGACAAACCAGATTGAACAAATGTGTTCAGCGTAGTTTGTAAAACTTAAAAGTTCAAAACATTGCCACGTCAATTTATTCAAAATCAAACTCAAACTCAAAAACTCACAAACTCAAATTCAAATATATTTGAACAATAACTGTTTTCATGTCTTCGCCAACAAAAAAAACTGATGCTGATGCTGCTGCTGAAGCTGCATTTGATGCAGCTATGGCTGAGCGTGTAATTAAACTTGAGCATCGCTTCAAAGAGCTGCTTACGTGGTCTAGGAACCTGGACAACAAGTTGGAAGAGTTGCATGAAGCTCATACAAATTGTGTAAACGTTTTAAGTAAGAATGAAGAAGACAAAAGTGATAATATCATGAGTGACGATACTTTGGAAGATGAAACCGATTGGGATCAAAGTACCGAGGAGAATTCTTACGAAGATAGTGATGATGATGGAGAATCAACACAATGATTGATGCAACACAGCTGGATTACTTCAAGATTTTATGAATATACCACCCATGAAATTAAAGTTTGTCACAACATCGAACAAAAAAGTTTATAATTTAAACTCAGTGATTTATTAATGGTTTAGGCATATCACTGTTTGACCATGCTTGGGATTGTACAACAAATTAAAATGTACCTATCGATATCGGTTGTCCATGAAAATATATGTTTATAGTCAAACAAACTTACCTGTGGCTCTTCAATAGGATCCTTAACAGCTTCGAACATTATTTCAGAGGTCTAGGTCTTAGCTGGAAGTGATATGTTGCTGGTCGATTTGTGTGGATTTTGCTTTAAAAAAGAGTGCACAAAACATTGACTGCAACTGACCGATAATACTTATAGTATTAATATATTTGTGCTATTGTTTACATTATAATATTAAATGGCAATAACAATCAGTAAGCATACCTTTAACTACAAACAGTTTGTTGCTGTTGCAAGCTACTCGATTTTCTTGCTGACAACACAAACAATCTTCAACCTTTAAGCCCTCAAACTAGCCGAGTCAGCAGCAATTGGGCAGCTCTTATCTTTCTCCATCATTTCTTTTTTTTTGTTGTTGTTCTTGTTTATTTCAGCTTCATTTTCACAGCATTTTTTTTTCCCAAATTGAGCAGAATCAGCTTTGCACGCCCACGCTGCAAAGAGCACCAAATTGTGTCACTTATCGCAATCTAAAAGGCTCTGTGATAGCCCCTAAATTAAGTAACATACACATACATACATACATGGGATTCCTTACGCGCAGCAAACTATAAGCATGTCTTGCCTTTAGTTCAAGCAGGAGTACAAGAACCCGTGCTGTTCGACCCAATTACTGTATGTCGATGGCCTTGTTCAAGGAAAAGGCACAAAGAAAGGAAAAAAACAACTCGCAACGAAATTAAGCTGGCCGCAACCTTAATTTGACCCCAGACCCAAAAGGCATCCGAGCCAACACAAGAGGTCCTTGACGAGCAATTAAAAATGAAGCAAGATGCGGCTACAAAAACATTTGCATTGCAATATGCAGCATTGAGCATCTTAACATCCAAGCTTCGTTATAATATATATGTATATATTCATAAACAAAATGCCAGCCAGTGCGTTCGCATAATTCTGTTCTAAGAATTTAATAACATGCCATTTGCCACACGAAAATCGGAGTGCTTTAGTTAAATGTACGCAAGTGCACTAGATATGTATTTAGTAATTAGGAAATTATTTCTGAGCACAAGAAAATAGAAAAAAGATTATAGAAAATGGGTAAAAATGTATAATGGTTTTGTGCAAAAGTATGTAACAGTCAGGGGGAAGCATCTCGACCCCATAAAGTATATATATATATTCTTGATCAGCATCAACAGGCGAGTCGATATAGCCATGTCTGTCGATCTCAGAGTCTATAAGAGCTATAGACTCGAGACCTGGAACATAAGCTTGCCTAATTGCTAGGCAGTACAAGTTTGTTTCAAATTATCGATAACTTTCATCGTTTCCGATATACACATGTGATCGATAACAATATAATCTTGAATTTGGAAAACTTTGAGATGCAGTTTGAAACATAAGACTAAATAATGACAATCTGTAAAAACTTTATTGAAATCGGTTGTAAAACACTTTAGATATGGAACATTGAAGTTAAGTTAAGTCAGTATGCGCCTACACACACACACATACTTGCAAGCACTGACCGTAATGTATAGGGTTCAGGGCATAGTCTAGTCGGGATTTCTCGACTAGAACCTTCTTACTTGTTGTATTAGTTTAACAAATTTAACTTTTATTGTATTTTTATTTTTTCACTTACATACTTTGAATTCTTTACCCAAGTAAAAAAGTTAAAAGTAAACGATAAAAATTCAATCTTGCTTGGGAATTGTTGAAATTTCTATGCAAAACAAATATCTGTGGTCGAATTTGTCATACTTACAACATATTTATGACAATATAAAGTATTTAAATTGAAAATAAGACGTACTTAAATTTCTATTTTGCATTTTTTTTGGTTTAATAATTGCGTTAAATTGGTTTTTGTATACTAAATTTAAATATGTGGTTCAGACGGCTGCCAATTTCATAAATTTCCAACTGACCCGGGGGCACAGACTTATTGCGGTTAATGTGGTGGTGGCATTTCCTTCATGTGTTTATGTTTTGTGTTTTGTGGCTGCCAATGTGCGTTGAGCTTAATAAAAATTCAATAAATAAAACGATATTAAAAATTTACAAACATGTGCCCGACCATGTGAATGCCATGGTCCTTAGCAAAGCGAAGACCACTGGACAATGTGCTCACACTACATGCCACATGCCACATGCCGCTTTAAGCGATGTACTCTTTGGTGAAAGCAAAACAGGCGAAGGGCGAAAGCTAAAGCGAAACTAAAAAAACCCTAAAAAGAGCTATGACAATAGCTGTAGCGGGTACAATTTCATTTAGGAGGCGTTGTTGTTGTTGTCGTTTGTGTTGTTAATGTTGATGTTGATGCATTGTCGCAGCAAAGAAATCATTCGACTGTATAAGATACGTCCAATTTGTGTCCACAACATTTTTCCTTGGGCGTCGGCATCGGCATTTGCCTTGTGCGGTTATTGGACTCCTCGAATGCTTCCGTTTCCGCGTCAATGGATCTCTCGACTGTGTGAAATTGTTGTATATTTGCGGGCCGAAACGATAAAACGGTTGTTGTACAAAAAAAATGCGGGGCGGAGCATTAAACTGGAAAGCCTACCACGCCGAAACGTTTTCGAAAATATTTCTAACGTGGCAAAATAAAGAATCAAAAAACAAAACAGGAAATAAAAAAAAATGGCGCTTGTGTTTTTTATACCCTGAACCCATTGAAAATGGGTAAAAAGGGTATAATGGTTTTATGCAAAAGCATGAAACGGGCAGAAGGAAGCATTTCCGACACCATTAAGTATATATATATTCTTGATCAGCATCAACAGCCGAGTCGATATAGCCATGTCCTTCTGTCTGTATGAACCCGTCGATCTCAGAGACTATGAGAACTAGCGACTTCAGATTTGGAACATACATCCTAATCCAAAGGCAGTACAAGTTTGTGTAAAATTATCGATAACTCTTTCCGTTTGCAATATACACATGTAATCGATAACAAAAAAAACATGCATTTGGAAATCTGAGAAATGACGTTTGAAATTATAGACCAAATAATGACAATCTGTGAAATTTTTATTGAAATCGGTTCAGAAACACTCGAGATATGGAGCATTGAAGTAAAGTCAAGTACACACACACACACATACTTGCAAGCAGTGACTGTACGCGAGTTCAGGGTATTGTCGAGTCGGCATTTCTCGACTAGACTCTTCTTACTTGTTTTATATTATTTTCTTGTGCTTTGCCATTGGGAAAAAAACTCCAAAAATGTTGTTATTGGGTAAACGCAAACGTTTAGTTCGAGTGGCATAGCAAAACTGTTAAAGGAAGCAAACTCTTTAAAAAATCGCACACTCATGCGTATTTATAGACACATACATGTGTCTGTATGTTTGTATGTTTATCTCTACCTGTATGCGTAGAAACGAGTGCCCTTGACTTTGGACCAAACCACGCGGAATAACGCCGATTGCAATGTGATTTTGCACTGTGGCACAACAATGTGGTCATGCCAGAATGATTTTATGATTGTAAGCAATAAAGTTATTAATTGAATAAGCCGTGGCAGCTTATTCAATATATTTTTCTATGATACTTGAGGAAACTTTATTTTTAAAGTGACTTTCAAATAATGTTCATAAAAAGTTGAAAAAAGTTGACCACTTCTAAAACAACAAACAGTTTGATCCTTTTTGTTTTGTTTGTGTGTACATGTAGGTATGTGGTCACAGGTCACTGAAAGTGTTGCGGCATGACCCAAACTGCTTTTTACTAGATGTTTTCCTAGCGAAATTTGTAATCAAGGCACAGGCACGTTGCAGCCAGCTGGCCGCTGGATGCACCTTCTGCTTTACTTTGCTATGTCCACTGCACTGTGCAACACAACTATGCGAGGCCGAGTTGCTAGCAGGGCTAAGTGGCTGTAACGTTACAACTGGAATACATGCACTCTCATGTATGCGAGGAAATGCATGGACTGTGTAGAGAGTTTTCGACTTTGCGGCTATTTCACACTATTTGGGTTTGTTGTTTGATTGACGGTTTTGCAACGTTGTTGGGTAAACTGCAAATGCAATTACTTTTCGTATGCTCTCGTTGACAGCTTTTTTTGGGCGCTGTTTGCCAGTTGGCCAGGAATTGCTGCATCTGGAATAACATATGGTATTTGCTCACATAAGATCCGTTCGCCTATATTTTCACATTAAAAGCTCATTCAGCAAATGGACTTCTTCTATCTAAGCATTGCAACTCATTGACTTTGTCGTCTTATTAAGCCCCCCCCCCCCCCCCCCCCCACACACACACACACACACACAAATCCCTCCATTACACTTTCAATTGCACTTTGCACTAATGAACAAGCAGCGTGGTCAGATTCAGTACTGAATGACACCTTGGTCCAGTGCGAAAACGATAAACATCCAGTGCTTTGTGTTGAGTTCAGTGGAGTGCTGTGGAATGTAACTGATTTGAGGGAGAGTGGACTGACTGAACTCAATGGAGAAACGCATTCTAAGTGATGGACAAATTTCACTGTGCTACTTTATTCTACTCAGCCAGAGTCCAAGCCAAGGTGGCATAGCATAATGAAGCCAATCTGCTCCTTACTACCTTTACATGCTCGCTCTGTCTATCTGTCTCTGGTTTTTGCTACTACTTCTACAATTGCAAAATGTCTAGCTGCCAGAGACGTAATATTTAACTTGTCGCCACCACAAACACACTTACATACCATGTTGCTTAGGTCTGTGCTTGATCCTTTCGCTTCACACTTAACAAACACCAAAGCACTGACCACATTTAAGGCTGCCACACCCCGAAACTTTTAACGGCATTCTGGGCCATCAATTAGGAGATGCGAGTGCAGAGTGCAGAATGAATCTGCCACAAACTGAACCCATTGTGTCCACTAGCTAGCCTTTTGTCCTATCTCCATCTGAATCTACAAAATGAAAGAATGTGTCTTGGATTTCAACTGGATAATGACCATCACAGTCATCTGCTGCCGGCTAAGGAAGATATGAAACTATTCACTTATATTTGGCATTCCAAACTGACATAACAAACTGGGTCGCAATGAGAGCCAAGATATCATGCGGTTATTTGGCCGAGGAACTCGTCTCACTGTCATAAACATATAAAAATCAAATTACATATGATGAGACGCGAGATTAGTCCCAAGGTCGTTGTGTACAAGGGTGAAGCGGTGGCTAAACTCGCAAATCCAAATATATTAACAACATTTAAGAATCAAGAAAAACGTTGAATATATAAGCGCCGCCTGCTTTAACAACGTCCGATAACAGTTGTATGGAATTCGAGCGACTTGTTGGAAAATAAGAAAATAAGTAGGCTTAGTATTATAGTACAACTGTTTACTTCAGTTGACTTCCTCATTAAATAGCAAACGCAAAATTTTGAACATAAAATTTTAACTTAAATTTTTCCAAAAATATTTCTAATTAAAAGTATTGCACTTTCAGTTTACTGAACTGCCTTTTTAACTGTGTTATTAGTATCCGGAATAGCATTGCCATGTCTGGCAAACTGATCCACGTCTATCGCGCTACGGATCGTCCGTTCTCGGAGACAGCCGTTATAAACTTACTTCAACACATTGTGCGATTTGCCTTACCCTCATTGGGAAAGAAATATGACCGGATTTTGGTCGATGAAGCAGAAGCTGGCTCGAGCTATATGCTCGGTTTTATATCCATGGTGCTATTGCTGATTAGCTGTGTTTGTTATTTTTGGGTGAAGGTAAGTCAACAGAACTGAATAATAATACATCCATAAGGATATGAACAATATATAGTAATCTTTAATATTCATTTAGAACTGGATTATTCAGCGCTCAAAGATACCAAGACAAAAGCAGCAAATAATTGATAGCTATAATAACATACACTACATTACAAAATAATAACATAATACTCCAATACACAAATACATAATACTCCAATACACAAATACTCCAATACTCAAATATTACAAAACTACTTTCAAACTCGCATGTGGCCCATTTAAACATTCACCCCCTAACACCCACACACCCAGACACCCACACCCACACCAACACACACCCACTCATTCACACTAACAGCAGCAGTCATGTTTACAAGCAAGCAACAAATAGCAAATAGCCAGTACACGGAGACAGGAATTAATTGTGGTGCATATCTACTCAAGTGTTGAATGGTAGCAACGCTTCTTATTCGAGGGCACGGTTCAAACATTGGCCAATTCCCAACTCAAACCTGCTTTCCCTTCTCGGTACGCTGTGGCTGCAACCAGCGTATGATGCGAGAATCGCTTGCGGTTTTTGAGTGTTCATCCATGCATCTTCACATCCCTCCATGAAGATGCAACTGGAGGATATACACATAAATGTTTTAAATATATGCGTGTACATTAATCTGCATTGCTTTAGTGTTCTTTTGATTTTGGTTTGCATCTGTTCTGATAACGTTTAAGTTCAGGATTAGAAATGTAATCTTGGTGAATCGAAGGTGAATCGATTTAGTCTGTGCCTCTTTAGAAACCGAACTAAAGGGTTCGTAGTAATAGCTTAGCTATGCATGCTATTCGTTAAAGTGATTATGAATGGCAGTAAGCACACTTTGTTGTTGCTGTTATCGCTCAGCTTACAATGGATTCGATGGGCTCTCTCATTTGCATGGGGACCAGATGTCAGGAGGCAGATGTTGCTGCCCAACAACGGCAGAAGACCCTGTGTAGGTTCATCAAAACTCAATTACAATGCACAGGCGGGATGTCCAGTGGGTGGGGTGGGTGGGTGATGGCTACGGCGTTATGCTTGAAAAGCAAAGTTTATTAAATTCTTTGTCTTTGTGCCCAACACAGTCTGCGGACCTACTGCGACACCTGGCGACCACATTGTCAATAAAAGTTGCAGTTGACAAGGCGACAAAAAAAAGCAACTCACAAATGGAAAACATTTGCAACAGAAAAACCAAAAAACCGACACAGAACAATGAAAAGTGCGGGCAAAGCTATTTGTCATAACAAAAAAACCAGAATAAATAGTAGTTATGTAAGGCACACCGAAGACGATATACTCTTGAGTCTAGACACTCAACGGTTCACCAGTTCAAATCAGAGTTTTTTTTTTGTGTTCGTTCCCATGGGAATTAAGTGATGATAAGGAAAGGTACCAAAAGTTTCGATATTATTGTGTTTTACACACTTTGCTAAAAAATGCGAATACTTTCGGCAAGTGTATGAAAAAACAAATACCAGCAATTGTTTGTTGTGCAGCACCTGGCCTGTTTCTGGCCATGGCCAACGGCCATAAACGTAGTCCGGTATGGATAGTTATGGTTTGTTGCCTGTTGTTTTGCACTTCCCAACCATTTTCATTTATATTTATATGAAAAAGATTACTCAATGCCGAAATAAAGAAAGAGGGACACCCGTTTTTTTCGTTTTTTAAATAATTGAACGGATGTGTTGTTTAATTAACAGCACCCACGAATTGATGTCATGTCTGCAGCGAGTATTTGTCGAGATGTCAAGACTGGTACAAAATGAAGTAACAGCGTGCCCATGTTGCAACTAGCACTATTGTCGTTGTATATAATTGTGCTCTTTGTTGTCGACTACACAAACTGCTTAAATAATTGGGCTTTGTTTGCGCTTGTTGTTGTTGTTCTGCTGTCTGCTGTTTATACCCTGAACCCAATGAAAATGGTAAAAAAAGGTAAAATGGTTTAGTGCGAACGTAGGCTACAGACAGAAGGAAGCATATTCGGCCCCATAAAGTATATATATTCTTGGTCACCATCAACAGTCCAGTCGATATACAAATGTCCGTCGATCTCAGAGACTATAAAAGCTAGAGACTCCAGATTTGGAACATAAGCTTGCCTAATCCCTAGGCAGTACAAGTTTTGTTTCAAATTTTCGATAACTTTTCCCGTTTCAGATATACACCTCTGATCGATAATAACAAAATGTTGAATTTGGAAAACTTTGAAACGGTGTTTGAAACATGAGACGAAATAATGACAATCTGTGAAACTTTTATTGAAATCGGTTGAGAAACGCCGGAGATATGGAGCATTGAAGTTAAGTATACACTATACGCGTACACACACGCACATACTTACGTAAAGTATAGTGTTTAGGGTATAGTCTAGTGCATTTGTCGACTAGAGCCTTCTTACTTGTTCTACTTGTTTTTGTACTACTACTCTTCTTTGGTAGCTGTCGTCAGTTGCAATTTGATTTGCCAGCCAGCCAGCCAGACAGTCGAATATCACAGCAGTTAGTCAGTTAGTCGGATAGTCAGTTAGCCGGGTAGTCAAACGGCTCAAATGTTGACTGAACAATGTACACACAAAAACGGTATGGCAGCAGCAGCAGCCTTCAATGGAATCGGGCGTGGAGCCCAAGCAGCTGCTGTTCTTATCCGGCGACACGAGCATCAAAGGAATGGCGACATCTACGGAAACGTTAACGCAGCAAAATAGCAAAAACTCATACCATTTCGTAGCAAGAAAAGACAAAGGACGTTGCAAGCAAGGCAAACGACTGTCATGCGGCGGCAAGTGCAACTATTTTCATGGTATTTTAGGTGTAGACTACAGAGTATATTAGTATTGTTTGTCTGTTTGTATTGAAATGAGAATACTTGTTATACGCTGAGCCAGTTGAAGGGTATAATTGTTTTGTACAAAAGTATGTAACAGACAGAAGGAAGCATCTCCGACTCCATAAAGTATATATGTTCTTGATCAGCCGAGTTGATATAGCCATAAGAGCTACAGACTTCAGGTTTGTAACATAACTTCTCCTAAGCCATAGGCAGATCAAGTTATCGATAACTCTCTCTATTCCCGATACACAAACGGAATCGATAACAACAAAATCTTGAATTTGAAATATTTGAAAATTGGTCTCAAACTAGAAACAAAATAATGAAAATCTGTGTATTGAAATCGGTTCGGAAACATATTTGGTTTTATTATATCTGATCGATAAATGATCTCATTATGGTTAGAAAAAATTTTTAAAATTACAAAAATCGAGTCGAGCTTTCCGAGCAGGAGTATAGGGCAACTGCTAGTCGACTACACTTTGCATGCCTTTCAGGTTGTTTCTTACATCCGCCTTCGCATTGATCCTGCATCCTGCTTGGCCAAGACGCAAACCCAGGCTCTTACACATTTCACGTTCACAACATGCAATCCATTTAAAACGATTAAGAGAATTTCTATGAAAGTACAGAGACTGTATTTAAAGATGGTAGGATTAGAACATAAACTGTTTTTAGCTATACACTCGGAACGCTAACAAAATGGTCGACTCCAGAAGAAACCAATTTTGTTTAAGTGAATTCGGTTTTTGTTTGTACATTTATACAATATCTGGGTTTGCCTTTAAACGTGATTTCTTAACGTGTTTCGTGGTACCTATGAAAAGTAATCAAAATGCATTTGATGTTTGTTTTTTGTGTTGTTTGTTAAGGTTTGGTCGCATGTCAGTCAAGCACACTTCAGCTTAGCTTTTTCATTGAAAGCGTACAAAGTATTTATGTAAGCCACAAAAAGCTTCTAATATTAAATCCGTTTGCAGTTAAATTGGACTACTTCAAAAATATGAAAAGCAACAAACCGAAAAACTTTTTTAATCATACGTTGAGATTTTCATTTGTACCACACAAATGTTTTGTTTACAAATTAAGTAGAAAACATGCAGGTTCACTGTGGCGTATGCGTAACTCAAGGATTCTCGGAAAACTTTGTAACGATTTAATTGACTTGACATATATTAAAATTTGGTTTTTGTCCAAAGAAAATTACATTTGATGTTTTTGCATACTTTTTATACCCTGAACACATTGTAAACGGGTAAAAAGGGTATAATGATTTTGTGCAAAAGTATGTAACAGGCAGAAGGAAGCATCTCCGACCCCATAAAGTCCGTCCGTATGTATGAACGCGTCGATCTCAGAGACCATGGTAGACTAGAGACTCCGGATTTGGAACATTAGCTCGCCTAATCCCTAGGCAGCACAAGTTTGTTTCAAATGTTCGATAACTTTCCCTGTTTCCGATATACACATGTGATCGATAACAACAAAATCTTGAATTTGGAAAACTTAGAGATGCAGTTTGAAACATTAGACGAAATAATGACAATCTGTGAAATTCCTATTGAAATCGGTTGACAGACACCGAAGATATGAAACATTGAAGTTAAGTATACACCAGACGCGTACACACACACATACTTGCAAGCACTAGCGTTAGGTATAGGGATCATGGTATAGTCTAGTCGGGATTTTTTCTTACTTGCCTGTTTATTCTTACTCGTATGAGTAAGCTGAACAGTTCACATAATTAGTTAGATTTTTTTGATTAAATATTTGCATACTATTTTTATTAGCATTTTCTCGCAAAACAAAATAACAATTCAAAATACAATACTGAGAACTCCTTGGCTTATTAACATGAATATAATGTGCAATAGAATACTTTGACACTCCAAAAAAACTTTATCAAATGCAAAAACATGCGCAGGATAAAGAACAGATGCATGCTTTTTCATTGTTGTTGACAGTTGCAATAAAATGTAATAATTAGATGGCAATTGTTGCACATTATAACCGCTCGTAGTGTGTGGTCCTTTAAGCCGTTTCACTATAATTAAATCGCAATATTTGCATAAAGAGTGAAAAACAATGGAATTAAATGTGTATAGTGATAATATGCTAATAGCACACAAACAAAACGTATTGCAGTGCGGCAGGTAATGGCAAAATGGGGTTGAATAACTGTTTGCCAGGATATGCACAAAATATGCGATTATTATCTCCATTATAGTAATTACAATGGGATTTAACAAATATGCTATACACCGGTGATTTGAGTATAGCAAATATTTAATCAAAACTAAGTAGCTTATTGGTTGCATAGATATGTTGCACGGATTTTCACAAAATTTTAATGAACATCGCACAAATATTGTGGGGATCGAACCCGCTTGAACCTCGTATTAAATCTTGCCACAGTTGGCCAACGAAGCATAAAAAAAACATTAATTACTTTTGACAACGGCAATGGCAATCAGCTGGCAAATTATTGGCTGCCGGAAAATGACACTTTTGCCAGCAAAGCTGCGTCGACAGTTGCCGGCGAAAAGTGGCAAAAAAGCAATAAACAGAAAGCAGAAAGCAGCTCAGACGAGGGGATTAGTTGAGCTAATATCTAATAAATACTTTAGCTGATTTATGCCCAGCGCCTAGACCCAGCCAGCTTTGTGTATTTATGTATTGTATACAGCATCTGACTTTGCCTCCAGCTTGCCTGCCCAGCCATTCATCATAATAGGCATTTTATGAGCGCATTAAATGCCAAATTACCGAGCCCGCAACATATCCCATCCTGTGCTGGCCTCCTACTCCTGTTCGCCATAATTGTAGCCCATTCAATTAGTGTTGATGTCTGTGACTATGACATTAAAGACAGATTTGGCAACTACTTTTGTGTGTGTGCATGTATCTGTGTATATGTGTGTGTGTTTTTGGCATTTGTTGTGTCTACCAGTATGATTATGATTATAAAGTTTTGATAAGAAATCACATAACTTCATTTATCCCTTATCTGTTCTTGCAATGACTGAATAAGTTTTTAACTCCTCATTAAAACTTTGAAGTTTTTGCCTTTTGTTCTTGCTGAAATTGAGTGAACCGCAAGGCAAAGCATTCTTGTTCTTGTTCTCTTCTATCTCCTAATGCGAATCGTGCAGACATATGAAAAATCTGATTGTTGTTTGGTTTTTGTTTTGCTACTTTTGCAACTAAATGTTTGCATGTTGCCTGTTGTTCGTCTGATTGTCTGTGTTAAACTACATTTTGCACTTCAATTTCATTTAAAGTCCGCCAACGGCATAACGGACGGCAACTATTCGCCAATCATTTGCACATTTCTTTCCTAATTCATGCACTTGCTAACGTTTGAGATAAATGGTAGACGTGACTTTGCCAGGATATGCGAACATTCAACGTCACCCCATGCTTGTGAGCTTGATAAAATGTCTCAACCTTGTTATACCGCGCTGCGCTTCACCATGCTAGTTGTGGCATGCAAATAACTCTGGTCTTCTTTGGTGGGATCTATTATTAAACTATGCAACTAGCAGGCTTTATGTTTTTTATATTATTTTTACTTTTTTTTGTTTATTTATCTCGTTGCTGTCGCCTGCAGTGCAACTGAAGCAAGTGCCATCAAGGCTATAAGTGATGATGATGGACTCGTGGTGGGCAAGAGAGCAAAAGGGGTAGTGGGTACGACGGGTGGGTAGCTCAACTTGATGCTTATGCCTCAGTGAGTAATGTTTGCTATTCCCACTGTCACTGTCACTCTTTTTCACTTTTCTCGTGTTTGAGCAATATGCATGTGCATGCTTTTTATCTGTACACGTTGTTTTCATTTCGATTTGACTTTGTTGAACAGCCAACAAATTTGAATTCGCTATCTCTGGCTGCTGTTTAAGTTGACTTTGCACTAACTAAAGAGTTTAGCTAACAACAAACACTTACTAGTAAGGCATACAAATGCAATTATTTGTAAGAATTGAAATATAATTTGTAATTTTTTTTTTGCTAGCGCAACTAAAATTCATTTGTTGTGTTTCGGTTTTTTGTTTCCTTTGTACATTTTTATCTGAACTTTTTCTCTGTCATGGCTTTTGCCTTTTCTGTTGCACACATAAATTGGCAACATTTTAATTTTCCACTAGATTTGCGTGGATTTTTGGCTCATGTGTGTGGGTGTGTTTTGCTTTGCTTTGTACGCTTTTCCAGCATTGCTTTGATTTTTACACTCTGCATTCATTCATTCATTGTGTGTCTGTGTGCTATATCTGTTATTTTGTCTATGCCCAAAGGATGCCAAGCTTGAGGGCAGCATTCCTTTCAATTGAGTGTGTTCTTTTATTCGTTTCTGAATCCTTAATGTCTTAGCATCATTTTCGCCTTTAGTCTAACCTGTGAGCTTAAAGTCTTAAAGTCCAACGTGTCGTATGATGAATATTTAAGAAAATGCGTGATATTCAAACTTGGCGAGGATCGACAGCCGGTTTTCAGCTTCTCTTTATGCAGTCAACACTGTCTTACTTTACTTTTGCTATTGTTTATTCAGTCGTCTATTTATTGCGCTCATCAAATACGCCGAATTTCAGAAAGTTAGTTTCGTATTCTTGAAGTTGGAAACAGGGGACGTGCTTATTCTCGATTTGATTAATTCCAGTGCTCTCTGCCAAATGAAATGAAAGACTGTCGCCCCTTAAATGTGTGGACGGGATGGCATGGGATGGGAGGCAAGCTGCCTGCAAACTTGGCCATGATTTATGAATGAGATAAAAAGTCTCATTGGCAAAAACTTTTGCCAGGCTCCTCAAGGAACCTCAAACCTCAAACCGTCGACGTTGCCATCAGCGAAAATATATTGCCGGTGGCGGTGGGTGGTGGTGGGGGTTAGGCAAAAGTGTTGTTGTTGTGCTGTACGCGGGTCAAAATAAATTACATTTGGCCCTCGAAAATTCGAGTAAAGTGGGGACAAGTCGGCGGTCACGCAGCCGTAGCAAATCAATCGCGTATCAGGTTGCAAGCTGTGTTGCACATGCAGCAAAAGCACAAAGAAAGAACGAAAGAACGTAAGAATGAAAGGCACGTGGTAAGGAATCAATAAATACTTTGCAAAGCTTATGTATGGGCTTACAGGAATACCAAAAAGATAATGACTAATTAAATTGTAGAAATTTCAATTTTGTTGTTCTATCTCTGTCTTCTCTGTCTTCTGCGCCTAGTTGCGATCGACAACGCGCAATTGGTCTTCGACACATTCGCGACTGGTTTCCTCGGCATCGGTTGCCTGTATATAACGTTGGACACCATTCAGCTGCTCCTTGAGTGCATTGAATGACGTGGCATAGAGCATCTTGTCCTTGATTGCAGCTGTCGCTGGGCACCACATCATCAGAAAGATCTTCTCCTTCAGCGATGTGGACGAGGTGCCCTGACACTGATGATAATACGGATAGTCAAACAGAGCATATCGGCACTCGTCCGGTCCACTCTTTTTCAAATCAACAAGAAAATCCTCATATGCGGCATCACGTTCGCCAACAACTTCGACATCGATCTCACGCTCCTCCTTAATGCAAAAGATCACATAGCGATGCTGTTTGAGTTTCTGGATCTGTTCGAAAACGCTGGAGCACTCCGTGGTAACACGAACACCGGAAGCCATAGTTGTGTCACCTGCTGTACCTTGTGTAGTTAGTCATTGGATAAGTTAAATGAGCAGAAACAAACCTCTTTTAGCGCGTTTTATAATTTATTTCGATCCGTTTGTTCCCTTGTACAATTTTATTCTGTTTTTTAGTCAAATTTCGATGAAATGTTCAAGTCGTTGTCATAATATATATTGGGAAGCAGAAGTCGACTTTGTTTTATTATGTTTAAATAACTCACAGCTAAGTTACTTTGATAGTTGTGAAGTCTCTTTGCCATTCTGGTTTTCGATGAGAGTTCATCGTAGATTCAGTGCATATTAAGTATACGCAAGCCATGAACAAGTATTGCGCATCGTCATATGAATCACATATTCACACTTAACGAAGAACAAATTATGAATGAAAGCCTGTATTTTGCCACTCTCCTTCTTTGTTTTTAACGCACGCATAACTCTGGTTGCCTTCATTTGTTGTCGCATGTTAAGCCGAAGTTGTGTGAAAGGCAAGGAGAACGAGCAGAGAGTGAGCGAGAGGGGTAGTTGTGGGGCGTTGTGCCATTTAAATTCAATATGTTTTTGCCTCATGCATATTTAAGCGGTCTTCTTTTTGTAATCAGCATGCATGGCTTATCCAATTTGCCATGGCTAACGCGTGAGCCGAGAATCTCGCGGGACGGCTGAACCAAAAAAAAAACGAAAAAGCAACAACGAATCTTTAATGCACTTGCAAATGTTAGTCTTATGCACAGCTGATTCCAAGTCACATGCCTATGGTTAACATTCCCAAACTTCTCTAATAACATCTAATAAGTATAATTTTTAAATAAAGTTCGAAAGCTAAGCTTTATATTATGCACTTTTCTGGGTATCCGGACATCTACTGTACAGAAAACTTTAAACGACTTTTGACGGGCTTAAAGAAATAAGTTAAGCACACTTAAGGCAACAGAACCATTGCGAAAGCGCACAGCAAGTGCCACATTGGTGCAAGGGCAAAAAAAAAAAAAACGCAAATTAGCGTTTCATAGTCGAGAGTCCAGATACAGAAAAAACATATTTTAGTATAAAAACTTCTTTTTTGTCATAACTTTAAATCGTTTCAGAGCATAAGTTTAAATTTCAATTTTTCATTCAATTCTCCTGACAATGAGCTTAAATCTGTTTTCACGAACTGAACAAATATAACAAAATTCTTGCTTAATACTCACTGTCAGGATAATAGGTAACTGTTGTGTAAATGGCAGCTCTGTTGTTCCTCTGGTGGCCTTTGCACTGCTTTGATTATCTGTCCGTCAATCAATCATTGTGTATAAACTACTTTATATTTTTTAAGTGGTCCATAAATCAGATATGATCGCTAATCAAGTATAAAATGCTTTTATATACCCTTGAGCATATACTCTTTTTAGAACATTTAACATTGGATACAGGGTAACAAATTTCGTTTTGCTAAGCGATATGAATTTTTAACTTAACTGAAGTCCCCTTGAATCTTTTGTTTTGCTTAGAAGCTCTTCCTTTACAGAGTTGCAAAAGTAATGCTCCTGGTTGCGCATTACAGGGTATAACAACAACAAGAACAACAACAAGCTATGGACATTAAAGGCCGCGAGCTGCACAGCCGCCCCGCGGCCAATATTCAACGGAGATTTCATTTTCATTACGCGTAAATGAAAGACATTTCTTGGCAAAATTCGAGAGTGTGGAACCCAAACGAAATTGGGATTGTGAATGGGGCTGGGACTGGGACTCAAGAATGAATGGGTGGGTGGGTTTGGTTGTGTGGGTGTATTCAAATTGGGTAATGCGGTTGGATTTTGCTTTGTGAGAAATTTGGGGAGCTTCGCCTGCTGTGCGGCCAAAGTCTTGCATTAAACTTGGCGATTAAAATCACTTTTTATGTCCATCACGAAGGACGAGCGACAGAGGAAGAGAAAACGATGAAGCGGAACGAAAAACGGTTATAAAATGTTTTATTCGCAACTTAAATACAAATGATTAACAAGTAATCGAAACGTTCGCATAGGCACAGACACAGCTGGCATGTGTAATTATTCAGGCATTACTTATGCTTCTTCTGCTAATGAACCCTCAAAATACAATTTCGGCGTTTGGGGCCAAAGTCCTTGTCTAACTTCTCCCTGCGACGCAATCGAAAGTTTAATTGATTTGGGCCATTTGTTTGAAAACAATGGCAAAACAATAATACAAAATGAGCCCACGCGTTTTGTCGCATTGTTTTCATTTTATTTTATTACTTTTCTTTTGATTTTCGTTTGTGCGTGGCGTTCGTATTGTGTGCGTGTGTCTGTGTGTGTGTTTAAATCCGGTCTAAACGCCTATTTGGATACAAAGTTTTGTAATTAAATTCAAGTACATGGCATTAAAGTGCCCGCAATGGAAATATTTGCCCAAAATGTATATGAACATAACACATGTACATATTTAAGGTGAATTGGGAATGTAAGCTTTGCCAAATAATAGTTTGATTAATTTTGCAATAACCATAAGCCAATTAGATATGTTTGAAATTTGCAAATCCTGTGAGCTATTTAAATATTAAATAGTAAAGTGTATTCAATTGAATTTTGAAAGTCATACAACTATATGCTGAAGCTTTAAGTAAAGTTCTTAATGCTAATGCTTAATACTGCACACAAATACAGCAAGCAATTAAGCTTGGCACACTTGCCACGCCAGTTAAAGTTGTCAGTATTAACTAGTTCAAAGATGTTTAACACAAAAAATTACACACTCACACGCACAGTTCATAAAGTTTATCTTTTCCTTCTTTCTGTTAAAGTCTTAAGGATAATTTAGTAACTTTGTGTGTGTGGCAAGATGAAAAATGAGCAAAGTTGACGACGACACAGGTGAGCTAATGAGTAACGACGCCTGTCGAAGCGCATCGTATGGCGTATGGCACAAGCTCGCTTCTTAATGATGCAACTTTATTGCATAGCATGGCGAAATCGGCATTACAATGTATGCCATGTTTTTGATGATATCCTCAGTCCTACTCTTAAACAGACGCTTTTTGAAGTGTTTTAGCACTGAGCATTAAATACATTTTAATTTGTTGGACAATCCCAAGCATAGTCAAACAGTGAAATGCCTAAGGCATTAATAAATCACTGAGTTTAAATTATAAACTTTTTTGTTCGATGTTGTGACAAACTTTAATTTCATGGTAGGTATGTTTTTAAAATCCTGAAGTAATCCAGCTGTGTTGCATCAATCATTGTGTTGATTCTCCATCATCATCACTATCTTCGTAAGAATTCTCCTCGGTACTTTGATCCCAATCGGTTTCATCTTCCAAAGTATCGTCACTCATAATATCATCACTTTTGTCTTCTTCATTCTTACTTAAAACTTTTACACAATTTGTATGAGCTTCATGCAACTCTTCCAACTTGTTGTCCAGGTTCCTAGACCACGTAAGCAGCTCTTTGAAGCGATGCTCAAGTTTAATTACACGCTCAGCCATAGCTGCATCAAATGCAGCTTCAGCAGCAGCATCAGCATCAGTTTTTTTTGTTGGCGAAGACATGAAAACAGTTATTGTTCAAATATATTTGAATTTGAGTTTGTGAGTTTTTGAGTTTGAGTTTGAGTTTGATTTTGAATAAATTGACGTGGCAATGTTTTGAACTTTTAAGTTTTACAAACTACGCTGAACACATTTGTTCAATCTGGTTTGTCAGAGAGGAGAAAACTAAGATCTGCACAAGTTGTAGTATTGATTCGTGATAAGTTGCTTTAATTCTTTAGCCTTAGTCAGTAGTAGGATTAATCTGCGATGAAAGCAAACAAATTATGAGAGTTCGCTCATGATTTATGCAAGGTAATTGGTGCCGCATGACACAGGAAATTAGAGCAATAGCAAGGGGACTTGGGGTGGGAAAACGCGTTAACACTCACGACAAATGCGCGATAAATTTCGATTTTCATTTCGTGACACACACACACACACAGACAGAGGGATACGCAATTCCAGCGAGCCTGTGTTTTGTGGTATGTGGCATGTGTGCCTGCAGCCGGGTTGCCCTGTGAGCCAGCTGAGACAGAGGCCTCCCTTGTGCAGGAGAAAGCATCGTTAAGGCGGCTTCCGTTTCCGTAATAGACTATATAGACAGCAAGCGTTTTCGAAACAATGCCACAGTCTTGATGAGTTCATGATGATCAGTGCACATTCCGAGGCGTCGTGATTTTGCACGTATTGGTTGTTGCCATTGGCTACAAGCATAAAAGTCAAGAGCGTATGGTGCGTATGAGTGATATGTTGATATTGAACTGTTTATACAAGCGGCGTACAGCAGATGTCAATTAAAGTAAGTGCATATGCAAATCCAAAGTCTACTGAGAGCATTTTGACTGAAAAAAAGTTAATAGTTGATATGAATTTCTGCTTAATATGATACTCAAAGTGAGTCCAATTTTCAGATTTTTGTGTCGCACTTTATTATTACTTATTTTGGCTTTACTGAACTGCACTTTCCAGTGAGACTTTCATTGCAACCAACTAATGTGGCAACTTGGGCTTACTTAAATCTTTTATAACTTCCTTTCAGTTGTTTATCACCAGCCAGCCACAATCCACAATTCAGTGTCTGTCATAGACTTCACTATCAGTGCCATCTTTTGTCACAAAGCTGCTTTTCAATCTGTCAGCTTAGTAGTGTTCACCTTTTTCGGGTCATACTTTGTGATATGGCACTGGGAGAGTTGAGGGATTGCAACTAGCAAATGGGACACAATATGAAATAATGAACGCATTGTTGGATGACAAATTTCAAACTGAGTTTGCTGATGAATTCATACTGCATTTGGCATTTTACATATTCAATTTTCTTTTTTCCATTGTACAATTATACAATTGAATTGTAAATGAAGATGTAACGAGTTTCTATGTAATCTGTGATGTGCACTGGTGTGGAGTCATTAGATTCAAATTTATAAATAAATGAATTTCAATTGAATGCCGAATCAACTACATATGAACACTCTCTGCGTTAGCTTACAGAAGTATATTAACTTTCCGTTTATCGAAACACATTCCGTACAAATGCTACAGAAAACCAAATGTCAAACATATTTGAGTATTTTTTGCCGTGGTTGACATATAAATACCCTATAAAATTATGTCCTTGTCAATTCTCCTACTACTTCAATAACCCAGAGCAACGCCAATCACACAAAACCTTTAAGAAATATAGCCTATGTGTTATTCTGATGTATTAGCTATATTAATGAAAAGTTTCATTTAAATCCATTCAGTAGTTTTTGCGTGTAAGAGTTACAAACATGCATGCAAACTGTATATACCATTAGCATTATCCTTGTGTATGAAGGGTATAAAATAAATAAATCATAAGAAGTTAGTTAGTTAAAGTGTCCGAGAGAAGCAAGGATTCGTCCCCATTGGATATTGTGACATTATCCAGGGTACAATGACGAGATATGATATGCTGTTCGTTTGTGCCAGTGTATGTGTGTGTCTGTCCTTTTGTAACCTCACTAACAGCTAATCAAAATTTTACGGCTTTTGTGCAATTAAAGTCGCATCATTGGGAACAGAGGACACACACACACACACAATATCCACGTTGTCTGCCATTTGTATTCATGTCACACACATACGACTCGAGTGTATATGTGAGTACTTGTCACTTATTTGGCATAATATTATGAGCAGGATTTTCATAGCGAAAATGGTTTTTTATTTTTAATTCCATGCAACATGCTGCTTCTTGAACAAGGCGACGCACACAGAAAATATATGTTTTTAAAGTGAAATGTTTGGCTTAAGGTTCAACTTCAATTCCAATTTTCATGCAAGGTTCAAACCTCTTCACCAGGGAATCGATATGTTCTCTGAAGGGTATGTAGACATCGGTATGCCAATTGCGACTTTTTGTTATACCCTGAACCCATTGAAAATGGTTAAAAAGGGTATAATCGTTTTGTGCAAAAGTATGTAACAGGCAGAAGGAAGCATTTCCGACACCATCAAGTATATATATTCTTGATCAGCATCAACAGCCGAGTCGATATAGCCATGTCCTTCTGTCTGTGTGGACCCGTCGATCTCTGAGACTATGAGAACTAGCGACTTCAGATTTGGAATATAAGCTCTCCCCAGGCTGTACAAGTTTGTTTCAAATTTTCGATAACTTTCCGCGTTTCCGATATACACATGTGTTCGATAACAACAAAATCTTGAATTTGCAAAACTTGTAAACATCGTTTGAAACATTAGACAAAATAATAATAATCTGTAAAAATGTTATTGAAATCGGTTAAGAACCACCGGATATATGGAGCATTGAAGTTAAGTCAAGTACACACACACAAACACATACTTGCAAGCAGTGACTGTACGCGTAAAGTATAGAGTGCAGGGTATAGTGTAGTCGGCATTTCTCGACTAGAGCCTTCCTACTTGTTTTATTCTAACTTTGTCGTGTGTCGCTCGCGCTGTCAACTTTTCTTGTATGCAAATGGAAGACATGAGGGTGACACAGGAAGTTTCATTGTTGCGTCTCGCTAGCCATGTTGTGCGGCCAATGACATGACAAATATGATAGAAAAAACAAACACACACATACAAAAATGGAAAAAAGCAAAACATATCCAAGTGAAAGTGATATTGCGAATGATTATGAAGAACTTATACAAACTGCGTATGAGCTTGGTCATTATTATATTGAAGATACTGACTTGCAACTATAAAGTATGAATATGTAAATAAGTGTGAAACGAAAAGTAAATAATTGTTTATTTCATTTTCTTTCGTCTAAAGATTAATTCGTTTTTCTTTTTTTATATCGAATACAGAATATTGCAGCCTTCAGAAATGCAAACGAGAACGGAATCGAATGCGTATATAGTATTTTTCTTAATTATTAAGGCAACGACTGTATCTGCAGTGCTGCTGGACGCATTCCGATGAATGGGTGAACAATGCACGTACTCATCCTGTTTGCCTAGCGCATGCTAATGCCCTTTTCAGCTGGTCTTGGCCACAAAGTTCGCCCGACCAGCCATCTGCCCAAAAGTGGAGTTCCAACTTTCGACAATGGCCCCGAAGATTTGCATATTCGCACATCAATTTGGAGCGCACAAAGGCGCAGGGACGGCCAGAAGCAGCAGAAGCAATGCCAAGGACATTGCTGGTGATGGCATCCTAAGGGTCTGAGGAAATTGCTGTACGTGCTTATTTTATGGCACGAAATCGGGCATCAAACTGAAACTAAAACTGCAATTTGTTGATTTACATTTGCATTAACAACTACGTAATGTTCACGCCCTTGCCACACGCCGCATGCCACACCCGTCACTTATTGCATTGTCGGCAAAATAAACAATTAATCAACAAAAGGCAACAAATTTTATGCAAAATGAATCTCAATCTCAAGCTGAAAGACGAAAGTCAAGTGTCATACATACAGGCATGCCACAAGCGAAAGAGGTTGTAAGGCGATTAGTAGGTGCAAGATGCTTGTAAAGTTCTTCTGTTTGCGTGTGTGTGTGTAGTTATTAAAAATACATTTGTATGTTAGATTTTAAAAACTTTTGCTCCCGACATCTTTGGATCCCATTCATAAATTATGACCGAAGGCATTCTGAACAAAAACGCTGCGGTTATCTTTCATGCTATTTGGCAGATCCTTGTGCTTAACGATTAAATTTTTATCATCCGTATGAACTAAATCATTTTTATTGCAACTTAAATTTCTTGTTCCTTATCTTTTTGCTTGGACGGCGAGCTCGTAGGCAACTCTTTGTAAAATGCTTGAGGAGAATGAAAAATTCATCATACGCCACATTGCCAGCAGTGAACAAAAGGAAGCACACGTCTGTCTGTCGCTTTTTCGGTGTGTCAACGAAAAGTCGTTAAAAACTGTTGCTGATTCCACTTGGGAGACATTGAAAGTTGGGCAACGGCACGAACGAAGTCAATAAAAAGGCGGATGCAACCGGCATTTGCACCATGAACAAACGAATAAACGATAAAAGAATTCTACCGATAATGTGGCCCATGAATTTTGTACCATCCTTTATTGACAGTCAAGGAAACAAAGCCCACACAAAAGCACGCACACTTATGCCAAAAAAAAAAAATCAAAGCGAGCTGCAAAGAAAAAAGTAAGGGAGCAACGGAGAGCGGAAAAAAAAAACACACATAAGCCAAAAATCCACGCAAATCTAGTGGAAAATTAAAATTTTACCAATTTATGTGTGCAACAGTGACAGAAAATGGCAGCCAGGCCGTGACAGAGACAAAGGCAGCCGGATTGTTGAGGGCGGTTAAAAGGCAGCCAACAAATTTTCGACTTTTAAATGATTCGCTCTGCGACAAAAGGCTTTGTAGATATTTCTTTGATTTTGGGAAGGACCCACATACTCCACTCCACTGCCAATGTTTCCCTCAACTCTGTTAGCAAGCCTTTGTATTTGTTTTTTTTGCACATTACTTATAATAAAAGACTTATATTGATCTTATTAAGCTTGTGTGGTTTCACCTCAACTACATTCAGTGATGGGAAGTTGGTGAAAGGTAATGGTCGTATTCGTGTATATATTATATTATTATTATATATATATTATTAAATGTCAGTATTTCAGCTTGATTAAGTAGTTGTTGCGCGTTCTATTCCTCAATGCCATAAGCCGAACAAACCGGAAGCCATAATAGTCATCAGCAAATTTATGAATCATTTGCGCCGTAATTATTTTAGGCAGCTTACCCTACATAATACAAGCAGACACAAATCAATAATACTTTATCAATATCTAAAGAAATGGCCAGTTAAGTTTTGTTTTCCTTTTGTTTGACCAAACCCTTTGTGTAGCTTTTGAACAAATATTTTTTTTGTTCCGTTTCTTTGAAGTGCTTGATTGCCAATGGATGGTTCGTCAACTGTGAATTGAAAGACTACGACTTAAAAACGCATTCAACAAAGGGCTTCAAGGCAAAAAGAGAAAAAACTACAGCATACCTTAAAGCGCACAAAAAATGATGATATTGGATGGGATGTGTATGTGTATGGCCACTTGCATCCTTTTGCTTGCGGTCATCAAAAATAGTTTTTTAACGGACCTATCTTGAATACATTGGCTGTCTTTATATGCATGTGCATTTCTCACATCGTTAGCTAATTGATATACAATCATAGGCAACGCAACAATTATATATATTCGACATATCTTTAAACTGGAACATTGCACAAAAATATATTTTCTTCTACACTCGGTATTAGAGCATAAGGAATTATTGTCACTATCATTGTTCGTCAACTGTGTACTGAAAGACTTCGGCTTAAAAACACATTCAACAAAGTGGCAATAACAGAAAAAACTACAGCATACATTTAAGCGCAGAAAAAAAAAAGATATTGGATGGGAAATATGTATGGCCACTTGCATCCTTTTGTTTGCGGTCATTCAAAGTAATTACCATTTATATATTCTTGAAAGTTAAACAACTACAACAGTTTCAGCATAGAGTACACACGCACACTAACAAAATTCAGAATATCCTCATTATACGTGTTGACAAATAAATAAAATGCTTTGTACATTGCTTTTTTCTGACTGTCTTAGTTTGTATTGGGAATTTTGTTGGGGATGGGGGATAGCAACAACTGGATACTAATATGACAGCAACAAGCTGCCGGTCTCAAAAAGCCAATCAACACAACACATCGATGATAGCTGACAAGTTAACGGAATCTGCCATAATATTCTCAATCCAAGCCCACACTTTCCAATCGACACACGCATACATAAACACCTTCAAAGCTTACAATCCGCACTCAAAAACGCGTAAATCACGACAACAAAGTAGCTGGAAAAAACTGGGGCATGCTACGGGATGTAACCCTGTTGTTGGCAGACAATGGGTTGGGTTACATTTGGGGGCCTCGCCATTTTGCTGGTGTTTGGCAATAATTGAGTCGAGCTACGACTTGTGCTTTGATATGTAAACACGCCAAGTCAAATCATTCAGAATGTATAAAAGCGGCAAGCATTTTATTAAGTTTAATACTTTTATTTACCTTATTTCCTTACTTGATTTATAAATAAGCATGCTTAATTTTAAATAAAACTAAATAACACAGTATTTCTAAGTCGAGCTTATGCTGTCTATACTATACTTACAACGTATCTGATAGTCAGGTTACAGGCGCGACGAGTTTTTCTACTTGTTGAAGCCGTATTTACTCTGTTATTTGAGTTTCTAATTCGCTTTTGCTTGCTTTCTACACGTTTTCATAGAACGCTCGAGCAGTTCGTTGTGTTAGAGAGTTTGTTTTAGTTTGCTGTTTCTCCAAGTATAAGTTAAATTGGAACGACTTTCGTTGCAGGTGTCGGTTATAAGTTTGAAAGAGTTAACTGTTTGATAACATTAAGTTACGTAAAATATAATCGTTGAAATGTGAACGAAGCGACTCGCAAAATGTGCTGCATACTTTTAGGCTGATCTGGATAGAAACCGCCAATACGCTTATGTCAAATGATGCATGCCACAATGAAGTAACTTACCAACGAAAAGAAGCAGCGTATCAATTTGAATTGCAAAATGACATGCGAACTTGCAACGACACATAAGGAGTAGACACAGACGGGCAGACGCATGCAAAGACACACAGACCGACACAAACCCTCGTCAGCATCAGTTAGTGTGCGTGGCATGCGGTATGTAGCATGTGGCGTGCGGCAATTGTGGGCTAGTAGGATGTTTGGCTATGCTAACACAGATGCTAACAAGATATGTGGTATGTCCTTGATAAAGGTACTCGAACAAGGGCTGGATAAAGAGTGACTATTAATCATTTTTGAACAATTTGTTATCTTGTTAATTTACAAACTATGTGTTTTTATGCAACAATTTACTTTCACCATAGTTGGATAGCAATAATATTTGAAATGCCTGCAGAGTGTATGGACTTCACTACCGAAAATTCGCTTGGTTTCTCCATCGTATACTTAATATTTTTTTTTTTATTCGATGCTTAAATATTTAATATCTCTCCCAATTCCAAGCAATTGAATGAGTTAGTATTCACACATGCCTAGGGACATTATCTGTATATATGCGTAGGTGTGCATGTGTGCGTGTGTATGTGTGTGTCCTGGGATATTGAACTCTTTGGTATTTGTTTGGGCTGCGATAGCCAGTCGACGAACTTACCACCAGACACAAGATAGACAAGCAGAATGGGAAAATGAAACCACTTAGCAAACCGCTTAATAAATGTCTGCAAAAGTTTTGCGAGTAGTTAATTGATTAGAAATATGTGTAATGTTAACATGCTTAGCAACAAGCAAGTACACGATTATGTAAATATGCAATGAGCGTAAGAAACGGTTGATTGAAGCTGTCAATAATTGACAAAGTGCATAACTGATCAGCAAACAGAGGAGCTGTCAGTCAAATGTTTTTTTCTTTCGCACAATATTCCGTTATGCAAACAAAGAAATAAAAATAAGAGCTTGCGGCGATTTAATTTTATTAATAAAACAGGAAGAGAAGATTTCTTAATGAATTCAAGGAGTTGGGCCAATGAGCGAATAAATAATAATTTTGTTATTGAAAAGTAAGTAAACAGAAAATCCAGTTATTTGACAAAGTCCTTTAGGCTCGTTTTTAACTCAATTTAAACTTCGTCCAATAAACACGAAAGTATAAATATTTAACATGTTTTTGCGTTAACTTTTCACATCATTAAGATACTCAGCATATAAGTATGCTAAGGCTTTGCTAAATTCCAAGTTCATTATAAATATTTTTTGTATAACATTTTTTCGAGTTTGTGTTGTGGCAAGACTAATGGTTGAAAATGGAATGGCTGTTTATGTGTGTTTAGAGATGAATTTAAAATCCCTTCGACTGCAGCTTAATGAGTGCTTTTTGCATCAAAGGGCGTGCCACTTGTGGCCAAAGGGGTTTTGGCTTGGTGAAATCCAGCAATAAAAAATAATTGAAATTGAAAGAGTCAAAGAGTCAAAGATAACGAAAGAGAGGCACAGAGAGGGAGAGAGAGAGAGAGAGAGAGAGAGAGAGAGAGAGAGAGAGAGAGAGAGAGAGAGAGAGAGAGAGAGAGAGAGAGAGAGAGAGAGAGAGAGAGGTTCGTAATTGAAATAGGTCGCTGTTAGCTATTTAGCTGAGGGTGGTCTATGGGTCGATGGGTTAGTGGCTTTTGCCTGGTCAGTGGCTTATTGCCGTCTATCCTTGGCTGTTACGGTTGACACCTGACGGATGGCGAACATAACGGTGGGCAGGCAAAAGAAGTGACGGCTCGCTAATTAATTCGACGGACACCGTTATGCACACAGGGGAAATACTCATTAATTAAAAACGGATTGGCTTTGAGCTAAGCTGTCACCTTCCATCTACATTGGCCGCCGCACCGTGGCCAAAAATGGCTAAATCGATTGATGACATTAAGTATAAGCTTTCCCCTCGGATTGATTGAATCTTGATTCCGTTGAAGCTTTGCTGATGTTAGCTTTAGTTTCTCTTGACAATAACTTCCACACCACTGTCTTCGTTATCCGTTGGTTCATCAAGTGCTGGGAGCAGAGAGCCGTAATTGTTGTTGCCCTGTCGTTGTTTAAAAGTAATTCTTTTTGCTTTCTGCCAAATAATCGATTCCGGCCACTGTGCGCCTACGAGGGAGGCGTCTGTGTTAATGCCAAACCTGTGTGTGTTTGTGTGTGTGATTTCCGGGGAGCCTGCGTGAGTAATTGGCGGCAACTCAAATGCGGCTTAAGCTTCACCCGTGCAAGCCATCAGCTGCATTCATTAACCATATGCAGATGTGCATGACTTATGTCAGTTACGAGTAAGAGATTCAAATTGTTCGATTACGTCTTTGAACTTCTGTCCTATGACTGTGCTAAGTTTAACTTTTAAGAAGTTTATCTTAAAGTTAACCAGCTTCTTTTAAGCAGTTTAAAGTTTGTTTATGTCTGTGAAGCCTTGTATGAAGTGACGTTATTTTGGCGTTTCAAGAAACCACAAAAGTTTTGCAACGACCACGACCACGACCGAAAAGACAATCATAAAATGCCGGGAACAAGATAAAGAACCGAAACGAGCAAAAGGCTCAAAGCCCGCCAAATGAGCCAAATGAGCATTCACTGGCGACACGTGGTTGCCGAGACCCAAGAGGGCTGTGTGCCACAAAAGAAAAAAGCAAACAACACAAAGAAATATATATATAAACCCCAAAGTATGGCTTCAACTGTTGTTTTGGGCGCCATGCAAAATTATCATAAAATTGCGTCTTAAAATATTTAAGTTTGCTTTTGTATTTCTCTTTGCGCTGTTGCATTTTCGTTCTTGTTGTTTTTGGCTTCTTGTTGCGCTGTTTAAACATTGATAAGCTGCTAGTATCTTGAAAGTGCCTGCACATGGCAAACGCGCAGTACTCCTTCTCAAGTGACCGTCAGGACATTCGGACATTCACTCTGTTTTATTTCACATTTTGTGTGTTTAAGTTGAGACATTAATTTTTTATATGTACGGCCGTACATCTTTAAACATTTCGCTGTCTCTACTTGTTTTATGCCTCAAGAAAGTGTGCTAATAACCGGAAGTTTTTTTGATGATCCTTACAAAGTTTAAGCGTTTGAGAATCAATAAAATCATTTAAGTCAGTTACGAGGTATCCATTAGTTCAGCACTCATTCTTGTTTGTTCTGGTTATCTTCATTTATGGATGTGTTTGCTATTTGTTTGTGCCAATGCGGCAGGGTAGTGGAATTCGGTTAGGCCATGGCGAAATATCTTCAACGTCAACTAACTGAACTGAACGACATTATGTTTAGCTAAGCAGCAAAAGTTGCAAGTTGTTTAACAAATAGGACACCACACACATAGGTGAACGTTAGCCGGAAGTGACTTGGAAATTATGTAGCCAACGTAAAATGTGTACACATACTTTGGTGTGTGTGGATGTGTGTGCGAGAATAGCTCAGCGCCATCGTTCAGCTCAGATAACAACAACATGTAAAAAGTAGCAAGTACAACAACAACAATTCACGGAAATTGAAGTGCACTTTGCCAAGACACGAATTTGTGGCAGGAAAAATGATGGGTGATGTTTGAAGATTTGGAATGATGCAAGGAGGAAGGCTGTTGAATGAAGGTAAACATTATCAAATTCGCATTAGCACACACCCACACACACACACACACACACACAGCCCAAAACGAATTATCTCCTGCTTTCGGTTTGCATTTCGCTCATTTTTTATTTTTAGTGACTAAAATCAACAGTCCGGACAGGCCTTTTAAGCTGTTAGATATTGGCTTAATAGTCGGCTAAATTTAAACCTTAAGAGCATAAGTTATAACGGGGCTTTAGATTGATCATTTGTCCGGTAACATTCCATCCCTTACTATCCCAATGTTAACTATTAGCTATTTTTTGTATACACAATCATAACTGTAAACATTATCTGGGCACTTGCCTTAAACACTCAATCAATCTTTAAGGATATACTCTTCTTTTTTTGGTGCTGCTTGTGACATTTGACCTTTGGCAAAGCATTTGTAATTGAGCTTGAAACTCGCAGCATTTGCTTGACAAGGCCAATTTAATATATATGTATGTTTAAGGCCAAAAATTACTCTCAACCAAATTCTCAACTGTTTTCCCGTGGGGAAACATATATGTGTGTTATACTCTTCAGAGGTGTATATTGATTTTTTCATGAACTGAGTAACGCATAAAGGACCCTACAAAGCATATATATTCCTGATCTGCATCGCGAGCTGTGACAATATTTCCATATCCGTCTGTTTCTATGCAAACAAGTTCCTCAGTTTTTGAGCTATCGAGCTGAAAGGTTTTCTTTTTGTTGCAGAGAAGCGATTATGAAAAACAAGTAGGCTTTCTAAGTGTATATAATATTTGGCAAATGCTGAAAGTAGCCTCCCTTTCTTGTTTTGTCTACGACTGACAGACATTTCGTGTCTGGTAATTAAATTCGTAAACAGAACAGGGTTTTAATGCCGCAACCGGCGGGAATTCAAGTTCAATGTTCGTGTGCCCAACTCGATGAGGGAATTCCAGTCACTTTCGCTTTGGCCAGACCAGATTGTATGCTCAGCCGTAAACGATTCACACAGCAATCAATTAAAATTAAAATCAAGCTGCCACTCGCCGTCACAAAGCTGTGTATACGGAAAGATTCTATCAAAAGAACAAGCATCAATCAGCAGTCGGACTTAGGATTATCAAAACTGTAAATTAAACGTGTTTGTATCATTCGTTAGAGTTGCTAAAAACATTGTTTGATGATATTAATGAAGCTTTAAATACATGCTTAGGACATTTCTAACCTTAAATCATATATTTATCACGCAGTCTCTGATGAGCGTTGTTCATCCTAGCTTATTTCACATTGGGAAATCATGAACTTTGATTGATTTAAGAGCCTGGCGATGTTTGTCTGCATTTTTCTTCATTTCTGAGCTGTCGTTTATCAAATGGCTCCTAAATGGGTTTCAGCCAGGTGATCAAACTAACCGCATACATCGCACGTGGAGCTTATGACATTTGCTCGTTACGACAATGCGTTTGCCGTGAGTTAATGCTCAACAGCAAATCGGAGCAAACGAAACGCACAAGCAATTTGCCTGTGCCACACAGCAGGGACACGCTGTGTAGGGTTGGGTACGATAAGGTAGGGGGTTGGTAGGGGTTGGGGCTTGCCATTTCATTTATTTGGACAAGATGTCACACACGTAGTAATGTTGCTACCCCCAGGAAAAATATGAACAAAATTTGCCAGCATGAACATGTTTAAAGAAAAACCTAATATATATGGAGGCGTATACGTAACGTCAATTTAAAGAGCCTGCGGCAAGCAAATCTTAGCAAGTCAGTGAAATTTTTTGATTAGGGTGTGGGTGGCGCAAAACATAGCCTGTTACCTATGCTGATAAAACGTAACTCAATCACATTTACTACATTATTTGGTATATGTATGTAGGAGGAGTATAGTACGAATATCTGCAGTACAAAATGGCTGATAAGACAGATTATTTTAAATACCCCTTTAATCCAAGTACGAGGTATGCACATCGTGTGTGTGAGCTGAGTTCGTGTTTGCTTTGACAAAATAAAAAAAAAATAACGTGCGACGCCTATTAAAATGCGCATCGGAGCGTGCAACGAGGCACAGTTTCTAAAATAAAAAAGGGACTTGGCCCAAGGGGGAGAGGCTTATGGGTGTGAGGGGTAGAGAAGCCGCATCTGTAAATATAAAACAAGCAAAAAGGCTCTAGTCGAGAAATCCCGACTAGAATATACCCATGAACCCTATGTACTGCACACTTGAATTAATTTCAATGCTCCATATCTCCGGTGTTTCTCAACCGATTGCAAGAAAAATTTCACATATTGTCATTATTTCATCTAATGTTTTAAACTGCATCACAAAGTTTTCCAAATTGAACATTTTGTTGTTATCGATAACATGTGTATCGAAAATTTGAAATAAACTTGTACTGCCTAAGGATTAGGCGAGCTTATTTTTCAAATCTGGAGTCTCTAGCTCTTATAGTCTCTGAGATCGACACGTTCAAACATACAGACGGGCAGACATGGCTATATCGACTCGACTGTTGATGCTGATCAAGAATATATATACTTTATGGGGTCGGAGATGCTACCTTCTGCCTGTTATATACTCTTGCACAAAACCCTCAGGTTAAAATTGTATATATTTACATCAGCTTATTGCAATTTTATCATATGCCAAACTAACTTTTGTTCTTTAAAAAAACGATGCACATGAAAATTTAAACTCCAAACATTTAATTCTTTATAATTGGTTGTGTGTCGATAACTCAAGCAGTAAAATATTTTAATATAATAATAATAAAATTAATAATAATAAAAACTGTTCATTGATTTGGAGCGGAATATGTAAGTCTAGTTAATCAACATTTCAATATGTTTTGGGTGCAAAGGTTGAGTTAATGTGTGTCCAGCTAATTGAATTGGGTCATGTTTAAGAGTTATATGATTAACTATCGTGTTGCTTCAGATTTTGCTTTACCAAGCTAAGTCTGTTAAGGATTTGGATATAAACCAGCTAGTTCACTAATATCGATGTCAACATCCATAGCTTCGTCCTCGACAAAATCATCAACATCCATTTTGAAATCATCTTCATAATTAGCATCATCCCCATCATATGTCCCATCCATATCGGCTGTAGACATTTCTTTAAGCGCTGCCTTCTCCTCAACGGCTTTCTTCACCATTTCTCTCTGTTCAGCTTTATGTTTTGTAGTTTCCTTTTTTTTGGCACGAATTGCAGATGGTTTTATTAGCGTATACATAATGAAAGTTAAGAAAAATTTATTTTATTTTATTTCGATTTGTTACAAAATCTGAAAGTCTGATAATATCTGAAGCTTTCTAAAGACTAACTTAAACATATCCAACCTCGCCTACTGAAACAAACTGTTTCTGCCTATGGATTGGGAAGATTATTATATACCTCTTTAAGTGTTCAAGATACGAACAAACGAATAGACAGACAAGACAGATCGACTATATCGATTCGGCTGTCAATTGTGATTAAGAATATATATACTTTATAGGGTCGGAGCTGCTTCCTTCTGTCTGTTATATACTTTTGCACAAAACCATTAAACTCTTTGTGTGATAAAAAATGCAGATATTTTTGTTGCAAGAACAAAAAGCTTGTGAATTTAAGATGAAGTTGGCGAATTGATGCTGTATGTACCAAAATTGAATGCAGAACTAAGAATGGAGAAGAAAATAAATTTAATTAGTGTGCCAAAGCTAGACACGCTTTTGCAAAATTCTTAAAATAGCTTGTTATTTTTCTTTTTTAATAACTCAAGTTCTTCATTATTAAGCTTCTTTGGAAATCGCAATATTCCGCAGAAACCGAGAGCTCCAGAGTCAACACCCAAATAAGAATGCGAAACGAGGAGCTTAATGAACTTAACTAAGTGAGTGGCCAGGGACAAGCAAGGATTTTTTTTTTTTTTTTATTTGTTTTAAGCTTTCATCTTCAGGATTGTCGATTACTTTATTGTTGTTAAGTTGTCTCGATTTATGTATTTAACGAATTTTGGCCTTTGTGGGGTGGCTCCAAATTTACTACTGCACTTTGCACAACATATTTTAAGCTTACTACGAAAGCACAAGCAAAAAGCAAAGAGATACAAGAGCAAAAAGGGAGAAAGCAGAACAGCAACAGCAGTAATAACAATAATAATAATAAAAGGCCATAAAATGCTGCCACTAGCGGCAAAACAATGTTAAGAATATGCCACAAACAAAATCACAACGTAAACTCAAACAAAACTTTTCTTGAAACTGGGGGCCGCGCACCATCAACATTTTGGCAGTGAAGCATCCCAAAAAAAAAGTATTGTTCGCCCAAGTCAAAAAACAAAGGGCACGCAAGGCATACGCCAAACCCAAAAAGGTAGCTCAAAGCACCAAAAAGTGCGCTATTAATAAGAATGAACCCGTACATTAAGCACCTGAACAGCTGCTGAACCCGTTCCTGGACATAACAGCTCACCGACTTCAAGGTGTGCTAAGCTTTAAGCCAACAAAACCTACAGCGTCTATGTGGGCTAATGGCTTAATGGCCAACTCAAACTGCATAGGTCTTTAGTAGCAGGAACTTTCAAATTATTGTCAGCAACTCTCTCTCTCTCAAGAATTTTCTGTCTTTATCGTCAGTTGTATGCGTCGACAATGACATAATTAAACATCCATTTTCAACGCTTCAATTAACTCACTTCTCAAACTAAAATACACACACATAATCCAGCTCTCTCTGTGTGTGTGTGTGTGCAGATAAGATAAGTAAAGTGCATTGAGCTTAAGTCCTCACTCGAAATCTATTTATATACAGTAAATTAAACATGAGTGCTTGCATGCTGCAGATTAAACTTAATAAAAGCATTGAATTAAAATATCCAGATTATTTCCTATAATATATTAAATAGCCATAATGGCTAACTAACCCCAATTATGCATATGAGTGACATTTTGTAAGTCATCGGCTTATCTTTTCATACATATAGCACAAGTTTGTTTGTTTGAGTTAACTCCTTTTAGGTTTTGTTGGTCTAGTCGAGAAATCCCGACTAGAACATACCCTGAACCGTACACTTAACGCGTACAGTCACTGCTTGCAAGTATGTGTATGCAAGCATACTGCATACTTGACTTGACTTCAATGTTCCATATCTCCGGTGTATCTCAACGGATTTGAATAAAAATTTTACAGATTGTCTTTATTTCGTCAAATGTTTTAAACTCCGTATAAAAGCTTTCCAAATTCGAGATTTTGTTGTTATCGATCACATGTGTATATCGGAAACGGAAAGAGTTATCGAAAATTTAAAACAAACTTGTACTGCCTAGGGATTTGGGGAGCTTATGTTCCAAATCTGGTGTCTCTAGCACTTATAGTCTCTGAGATCGACGCGTTCATACATACGGACGGACGGACGGACGGACGGACGGACGGACGAACGGACATGGCCTTATCGACTCGGTTGTTGATGCTGATGAAGAATATATATACTTTATGGGGTCGGAGATGCTTCCTTCTGCCTGTTACATACTTTTACACAAAACCATTATACCCTTTTTAGCCATTTTCAATGCGTTCAGGGTATAATTAATGCAACACAGTTTCACACACTTCATATTGTTTTAAATTTCACACGCCAGCAATTGTGTGAAATTTTATTATATCAATTTTATCAGCGGGTATGTGGCTAATTAACGATGCTTCAATATGACAATATTTGTTGTGGTCAATCTGCTGGTGGTTTTTTTAACAATAATTTTTTGGCCTTGGTATCCTTGGTGCGCATCAGTTGTTCGTTTTCATTGTGCGTGTTTTATAGGGTGCAAAATGATGGAAATTGAGCCACGACCTGCAAGAACAATGAGCAAAATAATAAAAAAAAAGAAGAAATATCGACGTCAACAGACAACAAAAAGCAACAAATTCAGATACAATAATTAAAATTAATTAAGTTTTAAAGTAAATAAAAAAAAAATCGAGTATACGCAGAAAAAAATAATGCCGCGCGAACTCTGAGCTGGCGAATCTTGGCGAATTCGGTCGGGTTTAATTAATGCAACATCATTATTTATGTGCCCGAAGGAGTTTGGCCTTTTGGGTCCTCTCCAAAGTTTAATTGAATTTGTCACTTTTTTAAATGAGACACACGAAAGAGGACAGAATCAACAATAAAGATAAACTTTTTGCAAAAAATTCTTGGGCGAAACTTAAGTAAAACAACAAGAAACAACAGAACAAAGAAAATAAATATGAATACAAATATATCTTTCTGTTCAGTTGCACTTCAGTGGTTCAAGTTGCCTCTTGCCACAAAAAAAAGAGACTCTCGCTTAGATTTCTTGTTCCAGTTTTAATTGCGTGACTTAAAAATGTCTTGTGGTTACTATGGTTTCTGCGAGGACCGCAGAGATACAAAAATAATATTTAGAACAATAATAACTTGGCATATTAAAAATGCTGTTTCATTCGCACAACTGCGCAATACCCTTCCGACACAATCTAACACGAAAAAAACCGCAAGTGCCAGGAATAAACACAGGCAGCTTTCCCGAAAAGGTGTCAGCGAGTAAACAAAGCGAAAAGTTGGTTAAATAATGCGCTAAAGGTGTAAACAAGTGGAAGCCGTCTCCGGCACGCTTATTAACTTGACAAATGTGCTGTCCTTTTCACTGGCAGCCGCACTGATTATAACAATGCTGTTGTGTCACGAGCTCTCGACCAGGTCGCAATCAGGGACAAACAATGCGCCGATTCCGGTGGGACATGCAAACTCACGAGTAGTTATGTTAATGCCAGCTGGATGACAAATATTGCGGCAATTAATCATTTATTTAATTCTGAAAATTGTATAAATATCCTAAGGTGGCAGCAAAAGGAAATGTCCAATTTGATAGAATCACAAAAGTGATTTCAGCCTAAAACTAAATCAATGTGGCAACAAAGTACTCTTGTTACCTAATTGAAATTCCAGCTAAAAATAACTTAGGACTTTGGGTAGTTGATAAGCATATTTAGTGTAAATGTAGTGGTGTATTTGTGCCTGGGGAGTATTGTGCAGCAATACAAAAGTTAACGCCAGTAGCAACAAGTCCGTTAGCAACATGTTGCAAAGCGCTATTCAAAGCCATGTTGCCACATGTTGGTTGACTGTGGTGAATTCGGCATCTGTTGCCGCACGCTTCGGCCGCATAGGCTCAAAAAAAGAACAATTGGCGGGATTCGGTGTTCAGTGAACGACGGAGTCTACGAGGCAGCGGCACTTGGCGCGGCTACCGCTGATTAAACAGTTGGTTGTCTGGCTCGCTTGCTGTTTACATATTACAGCTTTCGTTTTATTTTTCTGTTATTTTGTTTTTGTTGTTGTTATTGTTGTTGTGCTCATTCGCTTTGACGATTGTGTGCTGACTTGTGTGCAAGTGCAATTTGTGATTTGTGATAGAAGAATTGAGAGACAGCCTCACGATTGGCGCCATCTTCGACTATCGTCAGCTGCTGTCTGCGCTCGCGCCGCTGGCAACGAACGGTGCTGTCCAGCTCTACGAAAACGTCAGCGGCAGTGTCAGTGGCAGTGGCAGTGGCAGTGGCAGCGTCAGCGATGGTTTCAACACCACTGATCCTTACATCCTATCCACACCGTCGTCGGCAGTAGCGCTGGTCACGACAGCAGCAACAGCTGCAACAACTGCATCGTTACCGGTCATACCATCAACGGCTAATCGTAGCATGTCGCGCGTAATTGCCGATGTGCCCTTTTGGGTGATACCCTGCTACAGCATTATACTGCTCTGTGCTATCGTTGGCAATCTGCTGGTGGTGCTCACCCTTGTACAGAATCGTCGCATGCGCACCATTACCAATGTCTTTCTGCTAAATCTGGCCATCTCGGATATACTCCTGGGTGTACTCTGCATGCCCGTGACCCTCGTTGGCACACTGCTGCGCAACTTCATCTTTGGCGAGTTCCTCTGCAAGCTTATCCAGTTCGCACAAGGTGAGTCCTCCAACTGAACCTCAAACTCAAGTAAATATTGTAACCTATACCATATTCACATACATATACGATATTATTACGATATTATACGATTCAGGTGTGAACATTTGAATTGTAAATAGCTCGAGGCTATCAAACTCGACGTGAATCTTACTGCTCTGTGTGTATTTAATAGCTAAGCATTGGGATTACGCACACAAACAAACATTATTGTATCGCAATGTTAATTGCGACAATCTGGGTCATGCACAAGGAGTGAGAATGATGCCGCTCTAAAATGAAATATTCTCTCTAAGAACTCAGTGCTTGTGGGTCTATTAAATGAAATGGGTTCAGCGCTGGCTTATCTTAATGACCAAGACTGACAAATTTTGACGCAACTTTTTTTTTTTTAATGATATAATCGACTAATCGCTTTCAAAACACACACACACACACTCACGTATACTGAAAGTTTGCACTTAAAAATTTGAAACAGCAACGTTTTGTGGGTCATTTGTATATAAATACTGTTTAATAACTGCCTTAATGTGATTATTTTTCAATACAATAACTAGTAGGAAGTCGAGAATTCCCGACTAGAAAATATCCTGAACCCTACTGTGACTTTATTTCAGTGTAACATATCACGATTTCAATACAAACTTCTCAGACTTACATTAAGTCGTCTACAGTTTCAAACTTTTCCAAATTCAAGATTTAATGGTTATCGATCACATGTGTATATCGGAAACGGGAAAAGTTATCGGAAATGCCTACGTATTAGACGAGCTTATGTTCCAAATCCGGAAAATCGACGCGTTCAAGCATACAGACGAACATGGCTATATCGACTCGGCTGTTGATGCTGATCAAGAATATATATACTTTATGGGGTCGGAGATGCTTTCTTCTGCCTGTTACATACTTTTGCACAAAACCATTATACCCTTTTTACCCATTTTCAATGGGTTCAGGGTATAAAAAAGCTATTTTACGTACCATTCAAATATTTATTGTCGTCCCAAAAAAGTTGAATGTAATTCCAAACTGTTTCAAAATAGTAGGCGTGCCGTAAAAATAGTAGGCGTAGTAATATTAACATACTTTTTCTTAGTGTATTCTAAAATTACTTGAGATATACAAATCGAAAATAAAAGTTTTTTTCAAATTTCATAAATTTTTAAAAGTTATCTAAATCGCTGGAAATCCAAAGAACTCATTTCACAGAACTCTTAAAATGACAACACAAATAATGAATATAACAAACACACACGAACTACACATTACCCCACGACCATACCCAAACACACTAATTTCCAACATAACACACAAGCTTATACTGTTTGCGTGGCCACCTTATAAAGATATATACAACGTTGTCGAAAAACAAGAACCACACACTCCAATCCTAACATCTTTCCGTATTGTAGTAGCGGGTTTGTTTGTAGCATTTTCTATTGCTACTTATTTCGCTTTCAAACAAGTAAAGGTAAGTTAGTATTATCGTTTTACTATTGCAAAGTAATGGACAATCTCCATATATAGGATCGCAATAAGCGGTTGAATATCAAAAAGCCAGAGGAGCAAGCGATGGAGGTGGTGGAGGAGGTGGCGGTAGAGGAGGAGCAAGCGGTAGAGGAGGAGGAGGATGATTCGCACACTGAAATAATGTTCGAATCTTTTGAGGATCACATCGAAGAGCCACAGGTAAGTTTGTTATATCGTTTGACTATAAACATATATTTTCATGGACAATTGATATCGATGTGTTGGAAAATAGGTAGTTGGATATAAGAATCCGCTAGAAGAGATAGGCCAGATCGATGATAAACCCGAAGAAGATGTCCAACCCGATTTAGAGGAAACTCCAATGCCTTCCAGTTCAAAAGGAAACACAAAAAACGAATCTACTCAAACTGGACAACAGCCACGCTCAATTCGCAATAAAAAATTTGAGGTAAAGCCAATGCCGCGTTGGCGTTAGGTTAGAAAGAACCGATATTGATTAGGCAAGATATACCGTTGTTAAGTTAAATTTAATTGTTTAAAAATAAAACTCAAAAAAGTTTTAATAAACAATGTCTGAGCCTTTTTATTTAATATCATATATATCTTGTCTGGAAATCCCGACTGGAAGATTCCCTGAACCCTATACTTAACGCGTGCAGTCAGTGATTTCATGTATGCGTGTGTGTATGCGTATACTGCATACTTGACTTAACTTCAATGCTCTATATCTCCGGTGTTTTTAAACCCATTTCAATGAAAGTTTCAGAGATTGTCATTATTTTACCCGTTTTCAATGGGTTCAGGGTATACATTTGTATTGTACGTAAGTGCGTTTAGCACCATATGATACATCCTTTAGGCTAAGCAAATTAGTCAGTCACTTAGTTTGTTGTAGCAAAAAGCCGTTAACTTTGATTTATGCACATGTTAACAACTTTTTAAGAATCACGCATTCAATTTTTATGTCATTTGATTTATGATTTTATGACCACTTTTTTTATACACAACAGTGTAGACTATTTTTTTTTCACACAATGCTTTTGAATTTAGAGAAACTGCCATGTGATGCTTTTGAAGGTATGCAACCATGCATAAGCAGCCATTACCGATTTTGTATACCGTTTGCACAATTGGCAAAACATCCTAGGGAAGTATGTGTTTGGGGAGTTTTATTAAAATTTCATAAATCCTCCCAGATAACATGTAGTTACGTTCAGGATGTGCATTAGCTAATCATTTCCTTGCCATGTGCATATTTTTATACCCTGAACCCATTGAAAATGGGTAGAAAGGGTATAATGGTTTTGTGCAAAAGTATGTAACAGGCAGAAGGAAGCATCTCCGACCCCATAAAGTATATATATTCTTCATCAGCATCAACAACCGAGTCGATATAGCCTTGTCCGTCTGTCCGTCCGTCCGTCCGTCCGTCCGTCCGTATGTATGAACGCGTCGATCTCAGAGACTATAAGAGCTAGAGACACCAGATTTGGAACATAAGCTCCCCAAATCCCTAGGCAGTACAAGTTTGTTTTAAATTTTCGATAACTTTTTCCGTTTCCGATATACACATGTGATCGATAACAACAAAATCTTGAATTCAAAAATCTTTATGATGCAGTTTGAAACATTAGACGAAATAATGATAATCTGTGAAAATTGTATCGAAATCGGTTGAGAAACACCGGATATATGGCAAATTGAAGTTAATAAGTATGCACTATACGCGTACACACACACTCACATATACTTGCAAGCACTAAAGTATAGGGTTCAGGGTATCGTCTAGTCGGGATTTCTCGACTAGAGCCTTCTTACTTGTTTATCTCTAGTTTGTCCTGACTAACTGCAGGATTATTAACACTAAGGTAAATCCATTGAAAGCTTTTTATTCGATCTACTTTTATTTATTGATACGCCCAATTTTAAGGTTGTAAACTATTGGAATAAACTTAGAACTAAGAAATATAAAATAAACTCTTAAATAATATGCCACAAGTAAATATGTCAAATAAAGATTGGAACAGAAGTCAGTTTATACGAAAATATTATAATGCTAATTAAAGGCTAAGTTTAATGATTTTATACCCTGAACCCACTGAAAAAAGGGTAACAGGTAACAGGCAGAAGGAAGCATCTCCGATCCCATAAAGTATATATATTCTTGATCAGCATCAACAGCCGAGTCGATATAGCCGTCTGTCCATCTGTCGATCTCAGAGACTATAAAAGCTAGAGACATCAGATTTGAAACATAAGCTCGCCTAACCCCATGTTTGTTTAAAAATTTCGATAACTCTTTCCGTTCCCGATATACACCTGTGATCGATAATAAATACTTGAATTTGGAAAACTTTGTTATGCAGTTTAAAACATTAGACGATATAATGACAAACAAAAAACCCTTGATTTATTTGTAAACAATTAAATTTAACTTAACTGAATATCTTGTCTAATCATTATCTGCTTTAACCTAACGCCAACGCGGCATTGGCTTCAATTCTAACTTCATGACTTTCTTGCGAATGGGGCGTGGCTCTTTTTCAGTTTGAGTATATTCGTGTTTTGTGTTTCCTTGTGATCCGGAAGGCATTGGAGTTTCCTCTAAATCGGGTTGGACATCTTCTTCGGGTTTCACTTCGATCTCTCCTTCCAGGGGATTCTCATCTCCAACTACCTATTTTCTAAAACATCGATATCGATTGTCGATGAAAATGTATGTTAATAGTCAAACGATATGTTAAACTTACCTGTGGCTCTTCGATGGGATCCTCAACCGATTCGAAGATTATTTCCTCCTCCTCCTCCTCTACCGCTTGCTCCTCTTGCTTTTTGATATTCAACCGCTTATTGTGATCCTATATATGGAGATTGTCCAATACTTTGCATATACTAAAACGATATTACTTACCTTTACATGTTTGTAAGCGAAATAAGTAGCAATACAAAATGCTACAAACAAAACCGCTACTACAATGCGGAAAGATGTTAGGATTGGAGTGTGTGGTTCTTGTTTTTCGACAACGTTGTATATATCTTTATAAGGTGGCCATACGAAGAGTATTAGCTTATGTGTTATGTTGGAAATTAGTGTGTTTGGGTATGGTCGTGGGGTAATATGTAATTCGTGTTTGTTTGATATATTCATTATTTGTGTTGTCATGTTGAGTGTTCTGTGAAATGAGTTCTTTGGATTTGCAGCGATTTAAATAACTTTTAAAAATTTATGAAATTTGAAAAATCTTTTATTTTAGATTTGTAGTTCTCTCTATGGATTTTAGAATAGACTGAGAAAAAGTATGTTAATAATACTACGCCTACTATTTTGACGGCACGCCTACTATTTTGAAACAGTTCGGAATACCATGAAACTTTTTTGGGACGACAATAGAGCGGGCAACGCTTAAATATTTGATCAAAATTCTTAAATGGTACTTAAAATAGTTGTTTTAGCCTTGTATTTTTGACCTCATAAAGTGTATATATTCTTGATCAGCATCAACAGGCGAGTTGATATATTATATGTATGTTTGAACGCGTCAATCTCTGCGACTATAAGAGCTAGAGACTCCAGATTTGGAACCTTCATAATCTTTAGGCCGTACAAGTTTGTTTCAAACTTTCGATAACTCTTTCCGTTTCCGATATACACATATAACAATAAAATCTTGAATTTAGAAAACGTGGAATCAGCGTTTGAAACACCGGAGATATGGAACATTGAAGTTAAGTGAAGTATGTACAACTGTACGTGTAAAGTATATGGTTCAGGGTATAGCCTAGTCGGGATTTCTCGACTAGCGCCTTCTTACTTGTTATTATACAACAAGTCACAAATAGCTGGAGAGTTGCCGAACTGGCAAACGACTGCCGGCAACCCATTGCACAAAAGTTATCACAATGGTTCAAAAGTTGAAATATGCATACACACACACACTCATGCACATAAAGAACAGAAATAAACGTCTATAGAGAAGGCACTCACTTGTGAAAGTAGTTTCATAAAGCTGGAACAAAAAGCTAAAGAGCTTTTCCCAGCCACAACTCTAAAGACTCGAGTCGCTGTTAAATTCTGTACTGTTGTCATCGTTGTCAGAGAGAGGCGACCTTTTGTTATTGTTATTGTTGAGCCACACAGAAATAAAGTGCTCTGTGTGGCAGTCATTAATCGATCATCTTAGTTTTGACAACCAACCAATACATAACTCATGCTACTCTTCCACCAGCTTTGGCATAACCAATGTTAACAAGAGCTTAGGGAATTCGTTTTGGCACCTGTCACAAATGCTTATTCATTGGTCAACTTGATTTTCGAAGGCTAAAAAGCACTTTTAGTTTCAACCTGCAAACTACAACCCAAAGGGTTGAAGGACCAACGACTGCAGCAGGACAAATTTTCAAACAAATAATAAAATAATGCTTCAATGAATCTTGTACAGAATATGCCAACTTAAAGAGCTCGACAACACACACAGACAGACAGGTACATTTAAATACAGATAAAGAATCATCTACTCAACGGCAAGTGGCTAATGTCTCTGGTCAGGACCTGGTTTTGAACCTGTCTAAGCCAAGGAATATGCCAAAGCCAGTTGCAATAAGTCTGCTGGGTTTAATGCTAGGCAAATCCCCGCATTTTCAATGCGAATTAGGCAAGTCTTAGCATAACTCGAGGCCAGACTGTCACAAATGCAAATGTGCACGAGTCTGTGGAGGCGGTGCGAATGTGCAAATGTCGCCATATCTTTGAGTTTATGTATGTGTGTGTGAGCTTCATAAAATATATGCATAAAGTATATGCATGCTTCGCCAATTTGAGAATGTTTGTATGATTTCAATTGTTGCACGGCAAAGGCAAAGACTAAAAGTCAAGTATATGCTAATGTAGACAGTTTCCATAACACACACACACAAAGCCAACTAGAAATGGATTGGGGGGATAGACAAACACAATAGCTGCTGACGGCTTTGAAATGGAACTGAAGCAAATATTTCTTTTCTTCTTATCAAAGCAGTAGTATAAATAATAAATAAGTAAGTGATTCCATCTCAGTTTTTTTTTTCTTTTTGACTATTAGGGATAGTGCACTTGAGCGTAGCTTTCTTAGTTTTTGGTTTTTGTGTGAAATCTGATAAATCTTCAAAGTGCTTTTTATGAAACAGAATAAAACAATTGCTTATCCTAGTCGTATTACGTTCTACGCTAAATTCCATTTTTTAGCTAAATATTTTGATGTCTAATACGCTATATGGGTTGGCAATGCTGTTGGCGTTCGCCATTTGAAATTTTATAACTGGTTTCCGTTTCGTGCTTCTAATTATGTATATAATAATATTTACTTTACTAAACAAGCAACTTGTTTCGCTGGCTTACATTTGTAAGCTGCTATTTTTGCTCCTGTTGTTGTTGTTGTGCACGTGCACGCCTATTTTTAGGCATCCAATTCAATTCGACGACACCCACATGACCAAGTTATTAACAGACCAACAACAATTCCTAACAAATAGCTGGTGCCAACGCATTTTGCGTTCTCGCTCGTTCAATCTATGTCTCTATCGACATGCTGCGAATCAATATTGCCCACAAGTTGGCATATATGTCGCTTGCCTTTTAGGGGGCCCTTCGCTTTGAGTTGGACTCGCATCTGTGGCACAGCTCGTAAATTTTGAAATGTCAATGTGTCGCTGAACGGCAGGACACACCAATTTATGACCGTCATTGTATCAAGGTGCAACACTTGGGCTGCAATCGGTCGCATCGATTTACGCAACACCCAGATCAAACTCAATACTAAAGAAAATTTTTGACTCATGCTCACAACTTTTGAAACTCGCTTCTTGTCAGTCGCGAGTGCCAAATATCAATTTGGCTGTCAATTCAGGTCTAACTCGAATTCAAATTAAATCCTCAACTTCAAGACTTATGATGGCTGTCAATTTTCCGAGTGCAAACAACTTGCGCAGCTTCCCACGGAGCTGAGTGCCAGAAGCCCCAAAATGTATGCTACATATTTTTGTCGACTTAATACACCGACAATCTTAGGTCGAAAAGAAAAAACCCACACACACACGTATCGCACATGAGTACTTAATTATATATACAAAGCAAACTGTACACTATACACACGTTTCGTTTCAATTGAATATAGTAGGGAAAAGAACACATAAGGAAAACAAACACAGAAGCTGCCCGCTGCGCTTGTCGGTAAAAGTTTTCGGTCTTATTCAAAGCGTTGACGTCGAGTAAATTAATAAATAATTGGATTTTTATATTCTTTGCTCTAGTTGTGCAAGCTTTTCTTCTTTAGCTTCCATGTTTCTTTCTTTCTGCGTACCGTTGAAAGTATTCCATTAACGAGACTGCAACGACTGAAGCTAAATAATAGCTGTCAATTAAAAAAAACAAACAAAATTCGGTTGTCTAAAGAATTAGAGAGAATTGGTCCGTGTTCATCAAAAATATACAAGGATATTTTGATTAGTATTATGCGAAATTCATTCCGAAAGTTTGAACTTAATTGTGATTTCATTAAATACCTGGTTTTCTTAAAGTAGCCAAAGCCTGTTCGCTCTTTCGCTTTTCATTTCACTGTTGTTGGTGATGTTGTTGGTTTGCCCCTGTGTGTTTTAATAAGAGTTTACCATCCGCTAATGCAAAACCCAGAGTGAAAAGTCGACACAGTTCAACCGCTATCCCTTCCAACCCCCACCCCAAGGTGATGCACATCATGAAACACACTCTGCCGGCGTCGTGAATTTTCCAACCAACATCGCGACGTCAAGCCCGTAGAGAGCTTGCAATTTGAGCTAAGTGAATAGTCCTGCTCGAAAGGCACGTGTAGAGCTTAGGGATTTACAATGTGCAGTGTAACAGCAGTTTTTACCCAAACGATGTTTAGACCATTTAACAGTTTCGTTTTGACGGTTTCAAATTTATTTTTATCATTCGAAAACATATTCGTTGTAGAGTTATAGATGATATGAAAATATGCATATGTGTATTGCTTGTGGGTTAAGTTTTGATAAAAATAATAATAATAATAAAAAATAAAAATATTGTTTTTTACTGTACCTCGATTTGATTGATATTAATTTCAATGCTATCTAATCAATCTTCCAACACCAGCAATTCAATGCGAAAGCATTTCCTTGTTTATACAATAGTCATATATACTTTGCACACAGATGCACACACACACACATACGTACCTTGCCACCAAGGTATGACTAATATGCCAGGAGAGCTCAAACTCACAACACAAGCTGTATTAAATTAATGCGACGCGCTGAGGAAATAGACAGTTCTGAAACAGAATACGGAAAAACCAAGTGACATTATATATATCTATGTGTGAGTGTGTGTGTGTGTGTTTGATGTTGTCGCATGCCACAAAAGCAGACAAATAAGCTGCCATTTTTGAGCGGCAACGAACAAACAAAAAAAAACGTTTGCGTTAACGCAATTTAAACTTTTGTAAGACTTTGATTTGGCTCATATTTTGTAAACGATATTCGAGCTGGGAAATCATATATATATATGCGTGCCTGAACAATAGCATATGTTAAGCTTCCTCCAATCACATTTCCCGTTTGTACTTATGTGTCGCTTTTAGCCACCAAAATGTCTTGTTGAACTGAATGAGCAAAGGCGTCCAGTCAAGTGTCACTTGGCGCTATGCAAAACAACTAGACCACTTTGGCACACAATTTATTTTTCAATTTATTGTGAGCAACAAACTTTTGCGCTCAACTCAACTCAGCTCAGCTATTCAGCCAATCATCCAGCTGCCAGGAATGCCATAGCGCACATGAAACGTTTTTCTGTATTATCCCACGCGGTATACACAAGTACTTACAACTTGGTCGTGCCTGAAAAGCAGCTTGAGCCAAGGCAAGCAACCGTCGTACACTAATGCAAATGCTGGTAGTCACATTGCCAATTCCGAATAGATATAAAGATAGTTTGAATAGTTTGAATGATGATGAATTTGGCAACATTTCAACTGCATTGCGAACAAGTTACAGCCAAAGCGTGACCGACTGTTACAGAATATCTCTCTTGGGAGAGTTCAACGGTCTAAAAGCGAGCAGCCACGATTTATTGTTGGGATTTCAGCAAACAAGTCTTGAGGTTTAAGTATTCTCCGACATTTTCTAGCCGGAAAGTAATCAAAATGCTGATCCGCATAAAAAAAACTTGACCCATCCATATTAATAAGTGGAACGTTTCTGTTGACTTTGACTAAAACACATACAATCGACGATCGCTTAAATACCTATAGATAAATGTATGTATGTATGTACAGTACATAGTTGAGTCAATATGTATCTATATATTTCGAGTTTCCATTTTTTCTCCACAAGTTGCAAGTGGCAATTTGTTAGCCAACTAAAAAGCTTTTCAAATGAACCATAAATGAAAACAAAATATTTTTATTTTCAAGTCTTTAAAGTGCTCTTCGCTTAATAAATTAAATGTCAATTGTGTAAATTGTGTTGTGAATCTGACCTTTTCATGTTTAGAAATCGGCCTTTGGCGCGTGCCAAGAATTTGAAAGCATTTTGAAAATAGCTCAACTTAATTAACAGACATTGAGTGTCAAACGGTAGACTCGTGTCCTTCCCTCACCCGTTTTCCTCTCAAAACCATACTGTACACTGTCATTGCCAATGTCAATGTGTGTCCTTCCATGTTAGCCCGACTCTGCCAATTTGTTTACAGCGCGCGCGTGTGTGTGTGTGTGTTTGTGTTTCTGCGCTTCACATTTTAATTTGTTATGCTTTGCATAGCGAATGAGTGTGTGGGGCCCCTCGCTACCCCCACGCTCCATAAATAACTCATATGGCCAATAAAATGGGGCCTCCGGCATTGTTCGTCCTGTTTGGTTCGCCTGCCCAGCCACACAACAACTGGCTCTGTCAACAAAATACAAGAAAAAAATCAAATCAAAAAACAAAAACAATTGAAACCAATTTCTTTTCGAGCACTGTGAAGAAAACAAAAACCGAACAAAAAACCCATTCAAAAAACATATTTAAAAGTTACTTTCAAGAGTGCGCAATGTCTTCTTCTTCTGGCATGTCCTGTTTTCAAGTTTTCATGCTATATCGGCTAAAGAGTATCTTATTCGTCGCTCAGTGTCAACTTGAGATGGCTAAAACTTCTGCGATGCTGCTTTTTATTGTTGGCTCAAATTTGAAATGATTTTTATTGATACCCGATACACACACACGCACACACACACACAGGACAGAGAATCCATTTCTATTTTCGATTGTAACGAAACGATACCCGAGACCAAGACCATGAAATCGACGTCATGGCTACCAAGCGAAAAGAACATACCAATGCCAAAGTGAACAAGTGGCATGGCCATCTCCTCCATCACCTGCCCCTCTCTGGAAGCTATACAGGTTTAAAGCGGTACATCGATATGTCAATATGTCGAAATTTGAATGTCAGCTCAAAGTATTATTACATTTGGTCGCAAATGATTTATGCCGCAAAACAATTCTCAATTTTGAGTGTTTGAGTGCATTGTGCTGTATACTTTCCATAAATTTCCGACTTCGATATGCAATTGACAATTGTCACCGCCGACAGTTGACAGTCGAATGCTTACTAGAGAAACAATATGATGACATTCGACAGCTTTGTGTATTGGTAATCAATTCGTATGTGTGTACGCAAAGATACTTAAGAACCCCTAGAGTCTTTGCAAGGTTCCAAACGTATCTACAAACAATAATAGCTCAGTTATAATGAGCTTAACAATGTATTGTGAGTTATACAACACCTTAAGTACACAACAACCATAAACCAATAAATATTAATGATTGAAATGTGTATGAGAATTTGGTGATTAAATTCAAAAGAAGTTCTTTCGAAATTCACTTATAAATTTAATGAGTACATTCTCCATGCAAAAGTTAATGAGCTCAAGTGAATTTTGTCTGCTTCTCCCAGTCGTCAAAGACAAGTCCTGTGGTAGCAAGTTGTTTATGAAGTCTTTGAGTGAGTTTGACTTGCAAAAGTTTACTTTTGCGGTAAGGTGCAATGTCAAAAGAGTTCAACGTTCTCTTAATTGGCCTCTCGATGGAAGCTGACGAAGTTTTGCTGAGTTGTGCGTACTTGATGCTATAACTTGGGTTTGTTTACTTTCCTGACTTGATGTAATTATTTGTTTAACCAATTAGAGCAAAGCATCTTTGATGGCGTTGCAGGCTTCTGCAGTCTTTCGCCTTGCTTGATGTCATCGTGGCCCCATGCAGAGCTCATTGAGAAAATCAGTTGGCCGCAGAGCATAAAAAGGATGCTAAGTTGTACTTTTGCGGTGTTTGGCCAAATTGAATGAAGCTTGTTAGCTGTGGCCCGGTCCACATTAACTAGCCAACAAGCAATTGCACAGCAACCTAGATCCTGTTCCGCACTGCAAAAGTGTCGGGTAAACCAATAGGAAGCTCCTTAAAATCCGGTTTTATTTTTTTTCGCTTTCGTTTTTGTTTTAGCTGGAAGTTTTTTTCACATTTCCCAACTCTTTTCTCGTGTTCTTTCTTTAAAAGTGAACAGCAGTTATTTGTTATATTAGAACACGCTTCACTCTTTACAAAGGTAAACATTTTTTGCACACTTCAAATTGAACTTGAAAGCCAGATGTAAAAGAAAGAAGGAGAAGTCTTTTGGCATTAAGAGTCAGCTTCTGTATGCTACCAATCTTGGGAGAAGATTAATAAGGAAGTTTTAGCTCGATAGCTCAACTAACAACTAGCAAAACTGATGGACTAGTTTCCATAGAAACAGGAAACGTAACACAGTTGTTTCTCATGACTATATTTATATACACTGTTCAAGTGTTAAAGTTAAAAGGCGTTTACTTCTAAGTCACTGAAATGTCAGCTGGTTTGCTAGCCGTATTCGTCAGTTCCTTGTTGAACTGCTTCAAAAATTCCATTTAGTTTTTATTTTCAGTAATTATATATTCAAAAACGTAAACATCTCGAAACCGGCTGCTAACTGAATAATGGAGGAGGAGAACGATTTCAATGATTATCTACCTCCCATTTTGGGTCGCGTCGCTGACGAAATCTTTCTCACTTATTTTCAATTTGGTCGCGATCGAGCTTTGTTGCAGAATGCTTCCATTTTGGGTAAGCGCAAGCCTTTGAAACTTTTCAAAGTGCCTTCACGACCGATTGGTCCCTGGATCCGTGTCACACTGATACAAAAACATTTGCGCATGCCAATGTACAAGATATTCGCCCTAATGGGTGTACTGAAGAACGTGCGAACATACGAGAATTGTATATATATGCTGTACGAGAAACCGGAACAAGCTACTTTTGCATTACGACACGCCGAAATAGGCTTCTTCCATGAGAACAAAATATTGTTTCTCGAGTGCGATTACATCGAGGATTACGATATCACGAAGCTTGACGAAAAGCACAAAGTTCTTAAATATCCCTACGAACAGGAGTTAGCTTATATACATGGTTTAGCCAATGAAGATGTGATTGAGTCAAAGCCAAACACGAACAAGGATGAAAATTCAAATTCAAATGGAAATAAAAAGGTCCACAAACCAGATATTCGCGAACATGTCTATGGTGTGATGAAAACCATTAAGCAGGAAAGTAAGAAACAGCTAAACGCTTTAAAGCCAATCGCACGTTATTGTATGGATCGCATCTGGGAGTGGCTAAAGCTTAAACTAAGCCAACGGATTGCAGCTCTTGAGTTCAACAAGGAAGATGATAATGCACAGTGCGGATGTAAAGTAATTGTAGGTACTCTCAATACTGTGATGCAAACGATTACTATGGAGATTGAGAAACAGCTTATTTATATATTTCCCATCGCACGTCATTGGATGGGTCGCATCTGGGAGTGGACAAAGGCTAAACTAAGCCAAAAGATTACAGCTCTAAAATCGAAATAATTTGTCGTTTGTTTATTTTTTGGTTATAATTGAATTTTGTGGTTGCATTGTTAATGTTGAGAAACGAAAGGAACATAATAAATTTGCTTGCTTTAAAAGAAAAGTATGACTTTTCCCACATATATGAAGTTTATTAGAGCATAATCATAATATGCTGTTATTGATGTATACCATATATATGTGCTCATGTTAGATATTTAGTAACCAAACAAGAGAAACAAATCGGCAATTAGTTTGCTCAACGGCAGCATATCTCATTATGATGAAAAACCAAACAAGTGTCTAACCACTATTGGCGCATTATGAATATATAAACAAGCTCGGTTTTGGCCAAAAATAAATTGCATTTTAGTTTCAGCTGACGAACCGACTGAAACAAATGGCACAAACAGGCAAATTTGTAATTAGAAGTGCGATGGTACGATACGAAATGAAAGGAATGCTCACAACTCAGACAGAGAGAGAGAGAGAGAGAGAGAGAGAGAGAGGATGTACGGATTTGTGGGCGCGTTGGCGTGTGGCATGCACCGCACATCAACAACAATTTGAATAACGGACAGCGAAATGCGAAACTTGCATTCGCCCACACGCAACTCCATTTGATCAATTTACAATTCAATGAGTGTGCATTCGTACATTTAATTACAATCCCCGTTGCGCCACCAATGGACAACGGTCACAAAACCAAGAAATTTAAAGCATTTTAAATCCTGTTCAGTGCCAGCACAGTTGTGGAGTAAGTAGTCAGGCCTGTGGGCCTATGCCATCTGTTGGCCCGCAAGCAAAAGATAAATAAACCATTTTGATTCTGAATACATTTTGAGCATATTTTTTCCTTTTTGACAACGTTAAGCTTTAAGCCACTCGGGTCGAATGGTCTTGTCAACATAACATATATCGATGGAAATATGAAATTCAATTTTCTCTGAGATGACAAAAAGGCTTAAGCGCTTTAATATTTATATATTATTTATTTTTCTTGAGCATATTAAAGCGTGTTGAAGTTCAATAAAAACTTTGAGTTATTTAAAGCTTTATATCCATATATACCTTGTGCACAACATTGGGTCACACTTTAATCCAACCTAATTATACAAATATCTCGTATACTTATTCCTTTGAAGCTTTCTGCAATCACAAAATTCCCCTTAAGCGAAAGGAATTGCAATACATTTAGAAGCAGCAAAGCGCGAGAAAATTGGAAATTCCTTGTAGATCTCAAGCACAGACAGCTGATTAAACTAGAGAGTGTTGTTGTTGTTTCTATTGACACAAGACCGCAAAGATATATACAAATTAGAATTGTGTAAAACAAATTCATATTCTTAGCAGCTGGCTTTACATTGAACTTCTTGATGTTTGTGGTGCTTGAGCGTAGCTTTTCATCAGTTTCAGTATATTTGTTCGCGTATCCTTGAGATCCTGCAGGCATTATAGTTTCGTATATCTCGGGTTCAGCATCTTTTTCGGGTTTCACTTCGATCTCGTCTGCCTCTTCCAGCGTATTCTTATATCCATCTACCTATTTTCCAACACATCGATATCGATTGTCCATGAAAATATATGTTTATAGTCAAACGATATGTTAAACTTACCTGTGGCTCTTCGATGGGATCCTGAACAGCTACGAACATTATTTCAGAGTGATAAGTGCTCGAATCATCCTCCTCCTCCTCTACCGCTTGCTCATCTGTCTTTTTATACCCTTAACCCATTGAAAATAGGTAAAAAGGGTATAATGGATTTGTGCAAAAGTATGTAACAGGCAGAAGGAAGCATCTCCGACCCCATAAAGTATATATATTCTTGATCAGCATCAACAGCCTAGTCGATATAGCCATGTCCGTCTGTCCGTCCGTCCGTCCGTCCGTCCGTCCGTCCGTCTGTCCGTCTGTCCGTCCGTCCGTCCGTATGTATGAACGCATCGATCTCAGAGACTATAAGAGCTAGAGACTCCAGATTTGGTATATAAGCTCGCCTAATCCCTAGGCAGTACAAGTTTGTTTTAGATTTTCGATAACTCTTCCCGTTTCCGATATACACATGTAATCGATAACAACAAAATCTTCAATTTAGAATACTGATGCAGTTTGAAAGATTGGACTAAATAAAGACAATATGTGAAAATTTTATTGAAATCGGCTGAGAAACACTGGAGATATGGAGTATTGAAATTAAGAAGGTATGCCCTATACGCGTATACATACAGACACTCACACATACTTGCAAGCACTGACTGTATGCGTAAATTATAGGGTTAAGAGTATAGTCTAGTCGGGATTTCTCGACTAGAGCCTTCTTACTTGTTGATATTCAACTTATTGCGCTTGTTACGATCCTATATATGGAGATTGTCCATGAGAATACATTTGCATATAGTAAAACGATATTACTAACTTACCTTTACTTGTTTGAAAGCGAGATAAGTAGCAATAGAAAATGCTACAAACAAAAGAGCTAGTACGATACGGAAGGATGTAAGGATTGGTGTTTGTTATTCGTTTATCGGAACAACATCGTAGATATTATTATAAGGTGGCCGATAAACCTGAGAACTTTGTCTGTTATGTTGCAAAATTAGTGTGTTCGGATAGGGAAGTAGTATTATTGGTAATTCTAGTCCTTTTGTTAGGTTTTCTATTTGCTTGAAATAATTTAGAGTTGTTAAATGCGATTTTCCAGGTTTTTGCTTTTTTGGGAATTGAAAAAAATATTACAAATTTTGTATATTTCACTAATGCTTGTAAAGGCAGTAAGCAATAGTATAATATAATTTTTCCGAAAAATATTCAAAAGCTTCTACTTCAATTACAATGGAGCAAATAGAACAGTTGAAATAAGACTTTCCACAAATTGTGCAAGAGTTTCGATTCCAATTTTGCTTTAAGCTTAAGCATAATGTGGAGGAGCAACAAAAAGTAACTTTTCTTCCTTTTTGGGCATAATTGCTGAAGGATGGCAATCTGAATTTATGGAACAATTGAATTTGCATATATATATATACATATTTATATATAAATATATATATACATATTTATATATAAATATATATATACATATTTAAATGGCGCGACATGCTTAAAATAACAACAGCAAGAACAAAATAATTTTAATTTTGTTTCTCATTTTCGAAATGTTTTGGAGCGAGTTTTATTTCCGCCCGAAACTTCGCTTTGGGATTTGCATGTTTCTTGTTACAAAATAATTTTTTGGCTACCTAGTTGCTTCATTTTGCCGACGCAGTTGGTCACGGACACGGATACGGAGACGGATACGGAGTCGGTGTCGGATGGTTCCTATATTTAGCATTGCCATTAAATTTGCATGTTTATTTGCGGGCAATTTCACTGAACCATGGCCAGAGTCCGCCAAGCGGTAGAGCTACATTTAATTTTGTTAATGAGCTTGGCTTGTTTAAGAATTTTGCCCACGCCCAGTTAATGGGTTGCCACGAACATAAACACACACACACACACACACACACACACAAGGAGACAGTCGTCCTTTATGCGACGCATTTAAATTGAGCACCAGAAACTCCAGAGCTCCTGCAATCCCTTATGCCCAGCGTCCAACTCAACTTTTAACGATGTTCTTGTGCTCGTTTCTCGCTTTCACGTCGTTGTGTTTGTAGTTTGTTTTCTATCTGCATGTGCGAAGATGCAAATTGCGTTGGGAATATGGAAAGCGGCTTTTGAAAGAGCGCAAAACACTTAACAATCTTGTCAGTGGGAGTGTGTGTGTGTGTGTGTTTATGTTCGTGGCAACCCATTAACTGGGCGTGGGCAAAATTCTTAAAGAAGCCAAGCTCATTAACAAAATTTAAATGTAGCTCTTACCGCTTGCGCACGTTGTTGGCCATGGTTCAGTGAGTTCGCCCGCAAATAAACATGCAAGAAATGGCAATGCTAGAAGATGTTGAACCAGTCCGACACCGATACCGTATCCGTCTCCCTATAGCTTGTCCGTGACCAACTGCGTCGGCAAAATGAAGCAACTAGGTAGCCGAAAAAATTATTTTGTAACAAGAAACATGCAAATCCCAAAGCGAAGTTTCGGGCGGAAATAAAACTCGCTCCAAAACATTTCGAAAATGAGGAAAACAAAATTAAATTTATTTTGTTCTTGCTGTTGTTATTTTAAGCAGATGTCGCGCCATTTAAATATGTAGGGGGGGGGGAAAAAAAAAAAAAAAAAAAAAAAAAATTTTATATATATATATGCAAATTCAATTGTTCCATAAATTCTGATCCCCATCCTTCAGCAATTATGAAAAAAAAGGAAGAAAAGTTACTTTTTTGTTGCTCCTAGGCGTATGCTTAAGCTTAAAGCAAAATTCAAATCGAAAACCTTTGCAGTTGTTGGAAAGTCTTATTTCAACTGTTCTATTTGCTCCATTCTGAATAGAAGCTTTTGAATATTTTCGGAAAAATTATATTATACTATTGCTTACTGCCTTACAAGCATTAGTGAAATATACAAAATTTGTAATATTTTTTTCAATTCCCAAAAAAGCAAAAACCTGAAATCACATTTAACAACTCTAAATTATTTCAGAAAAACAAAATCAAAACCTAACAAAAGGACTAGAATTACCAATAATCTACTTTCCCTATCCGAACACACTAATTTTGCAACATAACAGACAAAGTTCTCCTATAATAATCTCTCGATGTTGTTCCGATAAACGAATAACAAACACCAATCCTTATCCTTCCGTATCAGAGTACTAGCTCTTTTGTTTGTAGCATTTTCTATTGCTACTTATCTCGCTTTCAAACAAGTAAAGTTAGTAATATCGTTTTACTATATGCAAATGTATTCTCATGGACAATCTCCATATATAGGATCGTAACAAGCGCAATAAGTTGAATATCAACAAGGCTCTAGGCGATCCAACTAAGATTATACTGCTTATAATTTACACATACATCAGTGCTTGCAAGTATGTGTGAGTGTCTGTATGTATACGCGTATAGGTGGTAGCTCTTAATTTCAATACTCCATATCTCCAGTGTTTCTCAGCCGATTTGACCAAAATTTTCACATATTGTCTTTATTTGCATCCCAATACTTCAAACTGCATCAGTCTAAATTGAAGATTTTGTTGTTATCGATTACATGTGTATATCGGAAACAGGAAGAGTTATCGAAAATCTAAAACAAATTTGTTGCTTTGCCTAGGATTAGGCAAGCTTATATACCAAAATATCAAAGTCTAGCTCTTTATAGTCTCTGAGATCAATCCATTCATACATACGAGCAATA